>OY292315.1:47661770-48861770 GCA_958496155.1 Sisyra nigra
GATAGTATTCTTGTTATTGTGGAAGGATTTCGAAGAAGAAAAAAACTGGTGATTTCAATGGAGTTTATTATGTTATTAATGATAGGGTTGGCTTTGAGATGTCTAGAAAAAATTGAAATTTTCGAAATTGAAATGGGCCGAGCAAATATTTGAGATTTTAACGAGGAAAACGTGAATGAAACTAATCAAATTAACAGGTCTTTGAGAAGAAAGACCTGAAAGACGTGGATTGTTGAAACGTATAATAAAAAAAAGTTCTTTTACAGCTGATGAAATTTTTTCGTTAACAAGGAAGAAGATTTTTAAGAATTTATTATAACGAAACTAGCGATCGCCCAGTGGCCGAATTTCGACCGTAATTCATTAAACTTTTGAGTTTGAATGATTTTTAGGTTCTATGTCGAATCTACTCCTGTAAGCATTGCATTTTTTTGAACGTATGCATCATAAGGAACTTTTAAACGTCAATAATAAACTTTTTGATATTTCCTTTTCTTTCTTCGGATTTGTGGTTGTTACACGAACTAGATTTTACAATAGTTGAAGCTTTAGTTTGCTTATCTTTACATAGTATAGAACAAAGTCGCTTCCACTGTCTGTTCTCTTAGATCTTTTAAACAACAAAATGGATTTTAATGCAGTTTTTAGAAATTCATAGAGTGTTTCAAGAGGAAGGTTTGCAGGTATAATACATGCATAATATACTAGAGAAAAGTCGGAAAATTCAAAGATTTGTAATGTGATGTCATTCACAAACATATTTTCGTGCACTTACATTACAAACGCTGGCTAAACCGTACGAGTTAGATCAAACTAATATGCGGCGAAATTGTGTATCTCAAAAAGATTGATAAGAAAGTCCGCGGCGGTATTTGTCTATTTCTTAAGAATAACCCACAGGAACCATATTTATCTTATACATATGACAAAAAAATTATTGGTTGTTTACCATGCTATTTTAAACAATACAGTATTATTCCTTATCAAATTAAATACATTAGATACGTTGTACATTTCATGTAGATCAAAATTGCCCTTTACAGCATATCATCAAAATGAATATCTTAGAAGATATCACAGATTAAAAAAGCGTTTGCACAGCGACTGGATATTGTACGTCAGACGTAATGGCTGTTTTATTGCTATTTTTTTCTTATAAAATAATATAAAAATGTTATGTTGGTCCTAATTTAGAACAAACACTCGAAAAATTCTACACCAATTAGGTATGTAAGGTACGTGTACTCTTAAAAGAGTACGGTTGGTCACCCTACATTGGATCAAGATTATTAGATAATAAATACATAAGGTATGCTCACTTGGCTAGGCGGTGTTTCTTTGATCTCTGAAAATGACGTCACTGGTTTGTTGACTGGCGCGGGATTTCAAATATATAGCTAAGTAAAGTATAGATTCTTGAAAAAATACACCTTCATTATTCAATTAAAACAAAGTAACAAAGAAAAATTAAATTAATATTTATATTGTTCATAAAAATTAACTATTGATATAATAAAAGTTTAAATTTTTTGTTAATAGAATTTAATTACCTAAATAAAAAGCATATTTTATTAAATATAGTAGTGCCAACCAAATCAGGCACCAGGTGGAATCTCCCACTAACCAACGGTATCTAACGCCTCTACTGGCTTCTGTCAGAAACAACAAACCAGTGACGTTAGAGCAAGTCAAAGTGAGCACCCCTTGACATTGGATAGCATAACAATTGAATTCTACAGAAACCGTGTATTTTCGTATTATTTTCGGTAAGTTTTGTTAAAGTCCGTGAAATAGCATTTAAACGCATTTTTCTCAAGAAGGCCTGACCAATTGTACACAGTAACAAAAGAAATATCTATAAAGATTAAATTAAAAAATTGACAAAGTTTACTGGAAAATAAATATTATAAATTTCAAATAACACCCGATACAATTAATAATGACATTTTTTTAAAAATATTTCAATTTCTTTATTGTTCATAGTCAAAGATATTAATAAGAAATAAACGAATTAAAATAATACCTATACTAAATTTTTAAATAATTAACAATTACTTAACGAAACTAATTTTAATTCTAAAGTTTTGTTAAAGATACCTCAGATCTTAACATATTGAATGCCATTTATCCTAAAAAAAGGCACGGTTCCTGTAGGATAGCTACGAATCTAAATAGCTGAACGGTTATAAATGACATTTAAAATTAAATTTTTTCAAGTCTAGAGGAACAAGTTTGGACGAGTCAAACAGTTTGATCGTTCAAGTGATGAGTCTGTTCGAGTCGACCAGCTTTTATCGTGCCTCGAAAGAAAGCCATTTTTAAACCGTTTGGTAACAGGTGACGAAAACTGAATTATTTATCATAACGTCACAAGAAAAAGACAGTGAACAGATAAAAATAAGCAGCCAATTCAAACAGTAAAGAGGTCTTTACTTGTATTGATTATAGATATTAGTTTTCTATGAGTACTAATATGCGTCCAATCTTTACGAAAATTGGTGACAAAGTAACTGATACATTATTCGACCGACGACAAGTTTCAATAGGTTCAAAACCTTATTGACCTGGTAGTGATTCACAATGAATCCCGTGCATGCTATTAATGCCCACGAACTTATGGACTGACCTAATACTTTCAATATCCGCACCACTAACAAATACAGGAAGAGCGCTAACTGATGTTATATGCATGTCAATATTTATTCATATTCGACGTAATCCTTGAAAGCTAATTAAATATGCTATCTCGAAAACTAGCCAATAACTCCAAAATTGTATTTTTTATTTTCGTTTTATTTTGTTGGTATCAATAAGATTCCATTGTCAAATCTTGACCTTACACTTTCAACAGTATCATTAATTTCCTCTTTTTTAGTTCTTCCTTCTCATGAGCCACACTAAAATTCACATTCCTTCATGGATACAATTTGTTTGAAAAGTGATACAAAGGTTTTTCTTCGTATATCAATATAAAGATAAACTTGCAACTTGCTCACAAAGATTTTTTCTTAAGCAAGTTCTTCGTCAGATTTTTTTGCATGTAGTCGATATGTTGAAATCGTCTCGATCTTAATTATTATTTATCCCATAACGACGCATAATTTAATAAACATTTCAAGACGAACATCTTTATCGCAAAAGCTCTTCCAACATTGACTTGAATGAGTTACAAAACGAGCTCGCAACCGCCAATCCAATCGGCATTCGTCCGTAAATGTTGTAATCTTTTTGTCGATTTCGAATCTGCGAACAGCATGCAGAGAAACTCCGGCTGAAGCGCGTACATTGGTATATATGCTATTGCATCATCACATTAAATCATCTCTCTAACAACGGCAATATTTACGATGAAGATCCGCGACAATAAATTCTTAGATGTAACAACATTTTCGCGACCAGCCTTCACAGCCACTTGACTGGCTAACGTGGCAGTTTAAGGCCCATTAAAGCATCGATTTGAGCTGATGAAACTCACCTCGATTATACGCAGTAAAATTATGTTTTATCGTCTCTTCATCAATCTCATTAGTGTGATGTGACTGTCCAAGTTAACTGAACGATTAATCTTCAGATTTGAATCAACATTGATTTTGTCCAGGAATATATTTGAAATTAGCTGATACCCGCGACGTCGTCTGCGTAGGTTAGGTATTATGTTAAGAACATATTTAATTTACAGAGGAAAAAAATTAAAACAACTGAAAGCAAAAATTTATTGAAAATAACCGGAAAGAACTAAGCACAGAGCATTTTTAACTATATGCCAAAAAATTGCTCTTTCAAAATCCGATATTGCTCTAAGTGTATAGTTTTTAGTTAAATAATAATTAATTTTTCAATAATTTGTAAATTAAAAAGTAAAAATTGCTATATTATAATCCTTAATAATCACTTTTTAAATATTTTTTCTCAAAAAATTGTTCCTTAAATGCTCTTTCCGGATCCGAAATTGCTCCAGGTATAGGTATAGTTAAATAGTAATTCAGTTTTTAAACTATTCATGTTTATATAAGATTCAACGGCAGTTGATAACGTCATTATAGGTACAACAAAAGTGTGTAAATAGTTAAAAATAATTAATTATTAAAAATATTGCATAACTTTGATCAATTATTTGCGAAATAAAAAAAGCAGATAGAGCTTAAAAAAAACTGCAATTAAAAATTATTATGGATATTATAACGATTTTAATTCTTGAGTTTTAATTTTTCTAAAAAATTCAATTATTAATTAACTATACACCTGGAGCAATTGCGGATCCAGAAAGAGCATTTAAGAAGCAATTTAAAAAAAAAAAAAAACTTAAAAAAGTGACTTTTTTGTATTTTACAGCAATTTTAATTTTTAGTTTGCAAATTTTTGAAAAATTAATTATTAATCAATTTATATTTATACACATGGAGAAATTGCGGGTTCTGAATGAGAATTTTTTTGGCATATAGTTAACTTAAAAAAATGTTTCTCGTTACCTTAACTCTTTCTGGCTAAAAATATATTCAATAATAAAAGGGAGTGTTGAAATGTAATTTGATTATTGTAACAGTTGTAACTTAAAAATGTATTTTGAATTTGTATTTACAGTAAAATATAAAAAATGCTAAAAGAGAATTTAAAAAAAAGCTACCAAAAGTATTTTAAAAACAGAAAATTGAAAATTCAATTTCAATTCAAAAAATATTTTATTTATTCTAATATCTCGTTTAGCTAGATGAAGTCGTACCGCGTACGCGCGATACAACTTGATAATATAAAATAATCATTAGACAGTGGGAGGAGAAACATTACCTCTCTAGTCCACTCTAGTGAATGCGCATAACAACGTTTGCCCCACTCTATCAAAGCAACGAAAGAAGAACGAAAGCATACGCGATCGGCTTGGAAAAATCGTAATTTTTAAAACTTTAATTAGTTTGTTTTTAATGAATATCGTGATTATTCTTTTTTTGGATAAGGACCAAGTTTATAAGAAGTAAAACTAAAAACACATTGATCGAAATCAAACCAGTAGTTTTTGAGTTAAAAGCGAACACAGCTACCATTTTATTAATATAGATGAATTGCTACCCATGATTGCTTTCACGTAAAGTTATAAACAAAATAAATAAACACAGTTCAGCTTTTAGAAACTAAGTTACTGTCTAAGAACAAGAAAACTACAAAATTATGAACGTATGATATAAAGATCAATTTAAGATAATAGACATTAAATATTTTTTCGACCCTTAAATGAACGAATTTGTAAACAACCAACGCGGAGGTTCTGTAATTTGCATGTAGATTCATAATCGCAAAATTATTATTTGAGAAAATTAATAGTTATGGAGTTGGATTCAAAAATTGCAAAACTTAGTGCAGGATTTTTTGAAAGATGCTTCCTTGGTGAAAATCACAGTCCTCTAAAGAATGGTACTTTCAAATTGCAACTTTTTATCTTCAGTGGCTTAGCCTGCAACTTGTCTATCAGTCAATCACAATACTGTTTCATATATGGAGTTTATTTGTTTCGAGTATATCAAGTGCATTTAACCGATGTTGGATATATCGAATCTCAAACAAATCTTCAAGTTCTCATTTCCAATTAAACGCGTTTATCATTTTCAAAATCTTAATTTACAACAAATGAATCGAGATAAGAAAAATCAAAAGCGTTTTTTTTTCATTCGTCCATTGATGCATTCCTTGTACCACGGTCATAAATCGTTTCGTTATCAATAAATTCGATGTCCCATTTATAGATAAGTTGGTCCATTGATTTCAATCACGCAATTATGGGTCTCACCACTTTGGTTTGGTGAGAGGAAGAAAAAAAAAATCGTTTTGATGAGAGAAGGATACATTCGAGGCATGTGAAAAAGTGCGTTCGAGAGTAAATGAGTTAAACGCAATATAATATAACGCCCCGGAGTGAAGTCTCAAATTTATCTTTTTTTGTTATAAGTGAAATATGGTGAGAATTTTGTTCAAGATCGAGTGATTTTTAATCGATTGGAACTGACAAACGTAAAAAACGATAGTGAATCGAAACGAAATCGTTCTGTAATTGCCCACGATTACGTTTAGATATTTGAAATCTTAAAAACATTTCATGAAAACTTAATTATTTGAAAACTGCAACGAACTTTCTTACAAAATTAAATTAACGAACTAATTAATTATTTTAACTAAAATAACCCAGAAATAATTAAAATTATATAATATATAATAATTATAAAATAATATTATATAATAATTAAAATAACCGCTTTTTATACTTGAATTGAATAATTATATTTTCTGCAATCATCCTTATTGGCACAGTGTTTCTAAAACTGTTTGGTTTGCGATCCCCTTTTGTATTTAAAAAAATACAAATAAGCGTTTTACGAATAGGTATTTACGGAAAAATATATTAAAGATGAGAGAGAGGTGATTTTAATAGAGTAGGACAATGGTGGCGAACCTATGACCCGCGGGTCAGACACTGACCTACGTAGACTTTTTAAATGACCCACGCGTTGAGCCTTATAAACTCATTTTTTTGCCATGAAAGACAGTCCAAAATATTGAAAAACTTTTTTTTTTCATTAACTTTTTTATTCTTTCATTTGGTATTGAGCACACAGTGCTCCTAACCTAACATATTGCGCATTAATCTTAAAAATTAAAAATATATTAATAATAAAAAAAATTACATAAATAAGTAAAAAAAAATAAAAAAGCCCTCATTGACTATAGTCAAGATGGAAAAGCTTGAGAAAATGTTAAAGCTAATTGAAATTTAACTTATGACTTTAGGAATTGATTGGGATCTATGCACTTTAGTCTTTTGAATGGAGGTACTGAAGCAATGTTGACAGCCAATTTATTCGGGTGAGCTTTTACTCTTTCCAGATATCTTCTGCCCAGTTGAAAAAGTTAAATTAAAGATATGTAATGTCAAGTTTATAAAAAAAAATCTGAATCTATTAAAATGATTTTAAAGAAAAAACCAAAAAATGGTCCCACTGCAATTTTTTGTGTTTCCAAATTATTTGTTTCCTTTTTACCACTTACTTCTCCCTTTCAAAAAAAATATGAACAAAATTTGACCCACTTCATAAATAGGTTCGCCACCCTTGGAGTAGAATAACTCTGCGATCCCAAAATATTTTCGTGACCGCTAAGGTTACGATCTTGACGATACGATCAAAAACTAATAGAGCTTCAAGAGAAAAATCTTCCCAAAGTAAACATTAGTCTTGAAAGTACTTATTTATGGTAATACAATTGAAAATTTGCTATATTTATGAATAATCAGACAACAATAATTTTATAGAAGTCCAAGAACTTTCCAAAATATTTCGAATAATAAAACCTAGGTTTTACTTAGCCGAGGACTTCGTAAAAAAGGATAAAGCACAGTACGGTTAAAGTACTACCGAATTTCCAACACAACCAAGAATTACTGCAAATACACAAAAGAAAATCCTGCAAATTATAGAATTTCGGAAGGAAATGTCTTTTTTAAGAGATGAAGAGTTTAAAAAGCTAGAATAAATTCTCATATATAATTATTAATTAAGTGCATAAAGGCAACATAACGTAACTAAGTTTTGCAATTTCTTAAACCCTTTAAAAGCGTTTGGAAGTACATATATTGGATATATTAGGTTTGTTCCAGACGTTAAAGCCAAACACGTCTACGTAAGACAAAGAGCAAGGCACACTGATCAAGAGACAAGAGTGAGTGAAGAAATGTTTCAGCCCTCACCCGCTTGGCCGCATTAGGCCGAGAGTCGAGCTATGAACGTACGTTTTCATGACAATAGCTTGCTTCAACACGGATTTGGAGGTGTTTAAACACCGCAAAACTGGTTTAAAATTAGGGAGAAGTTATTGCTTTAAGATTTTTACTCACTCTTGTCTCTTGGTCAATGTGTCTTGCTCTTCATTTTCTTCTTCTGTCATTCGGTGGACGTGTTTGAACATCATCAAATGGACAAGAGAAAAAAAACTATTATGAATCGTAAGTATGAGATTAACTAGACTTAAAGTTGGCTTGAAATCAAGTCAAACTCGAGTCAAAGATTGATTTTTGAATGTGGGATCCAGTCAAAGATTAACTTTACAAGTTATTTCTTTTACAAGTCAAAATATCAAGCACAATTAATTTTAAAAATATATCCAACTACTTGACTTGATGAATCCCTAACCTAAAGCAAGAATAGCTCTTAAAATAGTTTTATAGATGGTAAAATTATAAAGTCAATAAATGTGTCATCCTCCATCCCATCCGAATTATAAAATTCTAATTGATCTAATGGAAAAAATAGAATTTATCTTATATTTAATGAAAAAATGAGGACAGATAAGAAAATCAAATAAAGTTTCTATGAAAGCCGAAAATTTACTTAATAATACCCAATAAATAACCAAACAAACATTTTTCCGTTACCGTTCAGTTTCATGCTAAAAGTAATAGTCATAGGTAGATACAGAAAAAAATTAATTGGCGAATTTTATAGTTAGTGAAGTTAGATTTTTGAATATACCTCATTTCTTTTACAGGAAAACACATAGACAATACACTAAAACAACACCCAATTTACCAATATAATTACAAGCTTTTATTCCATCAAACAATATGTTCTTCAAAGCAAAAAAATTAATAGTTGGCAATAAAATAAATATGCACCATAAATCTGCAATAAAGTCGAAATATATTGACTCGCGCTCATATAAATTCATGACTATGAATGCGAAAAAAAATAACAAAATAAACAGCCAATAAATTCTCAATCAATAAACTCACGTTAAAATTCAAAGATATGATTTAACTCTTCGTTTTTGCCCAAGAAAAAATCCAATGGCCAATTAATTTTTTTTCAGGATCATTAAAATGATTCTATTTGAAAACTATCAATCGAAACATGTGTCTCATGTAATTCCCCTGGCGAGTTACGTGTAAATGTCAAGTTTACCACGATAAAATCTTAATGTGTTCCGAGCTTATTCGAATAGATAAATTATTTTTTTTGATCGTTATCAAAGTTTGGTGGAGAAAATAATTTTTACATCAAGTCTTCAGGCAAATGCCGAGGCAGTGCGGTATTCAATTTCATCAATATTTCCATAATCACATAATTATTCCTTTAAACTATTGATGAATTCTTTCGACACATAGTCGCATATTACCGACCAATATAAATATTGTAATAGGCCTTTTGCGTGATCAGCACCTATTAAATTTTCCCTCGAAAACGTAACGAGATCGAAACAAAACAACAAGACAAAAAATGACGACGAAAAAAACCTTAAAATCTCTGTTATTAGCCCACAAGCGTTCGACATTCTTGCGTTATGAAAAAAGTATGTATTGAAAAAAAAATTAATAGCCGTGTAATTTGTATAAATAATTAGTTAAGTACTAACCGAGGCTCCTGCACGTGGTTTTCACCGGGTTTTCTTAGCGTGGGAAATTAATAAGAAAAATTATTTCACTAATTTCCTTGTATTTAAAATTAAAACGATTTGTCATATACCCAAAAAATAAATAATTAAGACTTAAAGCAGACAAATTTCGACCTACTAACATATAAAAAAATCCAAATTTATTATCTAATTAGCTTCGTATATTTCCATTCGACCAAGATGGAAAAGTTGCAAAAACTCAAATATCTTCATTCTTCCTTATTCAACAATTTATTGGGTAATTATAAATTTGGCCGCAGAGTGTTTTTATTGCAAAAATTAATTAAGACTCAGTGGGCAAAAACGGAGAAAAAATTGCGTCATTTTTATTCATGTGAATTTTTTTTCAAGAAAAACCTTTACTCTTTAAAAGCACAAAATAAATTAACAAAGACTATTTAAAAGATTTTTTTTAAGAGTTAAAGCTTTCAACTATCTTAAATTGGTAAGATACAGCTTAAAGCTTTTCCTCTTTGACTAAATAAATCTTAACTATAGTCTTGATTAAATTTGGCAACCACCTGTTAAACAAAAATTAAATTGCCAACTAAATATTTCCTGCCCGCTTTGCTGAACGTGAAATTTTGTTAATTTTTATTGGTTTATACAATTTTTAGCGAAAATAATTTTTGGGTAGGTATAATTAAAGTTTAACAATTTTTCTGTTAATTTAATGAAGAAAAAAGTGCAAAAAATTTCTAACGAATGCATAACAAATACAAAAACTTTTAATTAAATTTCCTTCATTTATGTTGTTTAGAGATTTTAGACTACTTGACTAAATTTTAAAGCTAGTTGGTCTTAATTTGACTTGAAATCAAATCAAATTGGAATCACAAATTAATGTTTAAAATTAAAATTAAGTTCAACATTGGCTTTACAAGTTATTCCATTTATAAGTCAAAATGTTAAGCAAAATTCATTTAAAAAAATGTCAAACTAGTCGACTTGATGAATCCCATATTAAGGATCTAGCATGAAATTCGCAAGAATTTGTGTCTTGGTATCAGTTTTTCGCCAAATTGGGTAGCTTTTAAAGTATAACGGAGCAAGAAAAAAAGGTTGAGAATCACTGTGTTAATATAGATGATCTTTACTTGTAATAAAATACCTTCAAATTAGAATTTGTGAATTAAAAAGTGTATAGAAAATTCGCGAATTTATTAATGTAACCTTGATTTGATAAAAATTCATGTAATTTTTTTTAATTAAAAGACCATCAATAGAATTATTATAATATTACCAAGAAAAAAAATAATCAAATAAATTAAGTGGCCAGTGAATGAAGCAAAAACAAAAATTAACTAACTTCTATATAATTTCATTTAAATAAATTATTTGACGAGGAGAAAAAGAAACGGTGTATATTCAAGGATTACACGAACCGTTTTTTTTTTCTTCACGTTTGATGCAAAAGTGCAATAAATTTTGCATATTAATTGGAATATAATTGGATTTGTCTCAATTAAAAAATATGGCACAAAATTGCAACACGTTTTTCTTTTGCTCTCTGACATTAAATCATTTCACCTACATTTTATAGGAAATATTCAAAAATAAAATTTTTTCCTATTTGAATTTAGTGACTCGTTCATGATGATATCGAAACCCATAATTTTTGATTTGAAATTTATTAATTATGTCTGAGAGAGTTTCATTTAATATAATTTATTCCGTCTTGATGAATTTATCGTTAATGACATCATCCATACGAAAATAGGAAACTGGATTTTTTTCAATTTTACTAATTTATTTATTTCAAAAATGAAGAAAAAAGCGTACATTATGCAGTCGTATTGAAATCATTAACGAAATGAGCGACTCACTTCCTCAAAAAAAAAAAAAACTAAGACTTAACTGCATACACTAAAATACCTTCCTTTCTCCTAGCTAATCAAGTTTTTTTCATTTAAACAAGGTATTTTAGTAACAGCAAATTTGTTTTCTTTTTGATAGTTTACGTTATTGGTGAAAAATTTGAATATGACATTTGCATATTTACTAATTAAAACAGCCAGGGGAATTACATACTTGCCAGGGGAATTACTTTTTGCACAATTTTTACAGAAATAAATATGTTAAAAATTATACAACTTAAAATGTTTCCCATTAATATCTCACAGCTAAATATATTTATTTATTTTTTGTCTCTAAATTAAAATGGATGTTAGAAGGAACTCTCCCAGATCTATGACGAATAAGGCAAAGGTCAAGAAGTCTCTTATATTTGAGAGGAAAAAAAATAAATAATCAGATGTAAATTTCCCATTTCTTCCACGTTTTTGTCTCGTAGGAGTAAAACACATTTCAATACAACAAATTTCGACAATAATTCATATTATTTATGTGATATCGAGTTCGATTTCCCATTAAATTTATGTTGATTACGACGACAAAAGTCAGCTGGAGACTGAGGTGAGAAATTTTCAAATACGGCCACATTTATTCAAATGGAATATCATATATTTTAAAAATTTTATAATTTCAAGAAAAAAATTAATATATTAAACCAACACACGGGCCTTTCGTAAAATGTTAAATTTCAAAAAATTAAAAAAAAAACACTCGCTGACACACATTTGGGAGTCGAAAATTTATGTCATTATTATAAGCCAGAAATATGGGGTTTTAACTCGGAAAAAACCTTTTTTCGTAAATAACACTCAAATTATTAATTTCTGTTAATTATAATCGATTTTAAACGATTTGATTTACATTAAATAATCGTTAAGGCTAAATTTATATTATGTTTACATAAAACGAGAAAAACGGGACAATTAATACGTTCGGTTCTACGATTTTTTTTACTTCGTACAGACCAACATTTTTTTTTTATATGTAGAGCCAAAGTATAAACCGGTATTCCGGTATTTTAATTTTTAATATTTTTAATTTTTTAACTTCTATATTTGGACAAATTATTAAAATTGATTTTTACGTGTTGAATGATTTTCTAAATAGATAGTGAACTTGTGAGAATTTAGGTAATTCGTAGTTTAAATCCAATAAATATAATCTACCTATTGAAATAAAACATTTTGATTGAGATAGAATTACAGCTGCATTGAGCTCAATTTAATAACTTGTAAATGTTGTTATATTCGATTGCAAGACAAGCTTCTGATAAAGCTTATTTTTCAGTTTTTATAAAGAAAAAAATTGATGAAATAAATTGGAATGAAATGATAGCGTATCAGTGAAAGTAAATTAAATTTTTATAAGAAACTTTTTTTTTCTTAAACACTTTAAGCTATTTTTACGTTACTTAAGCCCGATTAACTCTTAATAGTACGACACTCGATGTAAAAACCAAATGAGCTTATTACATCAATAGGAACCTTAAAGATTCTCAAATATTATATTTCAAATACCCTAGCATGTTCCTCTCAAGCAAAAGTACGAGTAAGTTTTAACCAAAAACAAGAATAATCTTACACATATCTATTTTAAACCTGATATCTTTTTATCATGATATATATTTTAAACATATTGTTAATATATTAGACCCGCCACCTCGCAAAATGGTGGATTGAGGAATGCTCTCCAATAGGGATAGAAGGTACTAAGGAAATAAAATATTTGACAAAAACAAAAACTAGATTAGAGGTGGGCGGTAATATCACTAGTAGCGACTTAAGGCAGAAGAGGATTGCCCTGGAATAGTTCAAGATCAGGCAATCAAATGAGAGTATCAGATATTTAGAAGATCTGGATATACGACATTGTGATAAGGAAAGCATTGGGAAACTACCCCAGCATTGATTCCTGGTAAAAATCATCATGTAGTATAAAAGAATAAATAAAAGTAAAGAATTGCCTTGTTGCTGTCTAACCGTTACGAGGGGGGATTCGTCAAAACATCTTTATTTTTTTTCTGACCATCTTCAAAATATTCTCCATTAACTACAACGTACTTCTTCAAAGGATCCTTTCATTGTTCAAAAAGATTTTTAAAATTGTTCATTGGGATGTTTTTTATGTTTTCCAGCGATTTTTGGTTTACCTCCTCTACAGTGGCAAAATGCTTTCCTTTCATGTCCCTTTTTAGTTTGGGAAAAAAAATTACAAGGTGCTGGATCCGGAGATTGGGCGGACAATTGGTGCATGCCGTTTTTTGTCAAAAACGTCTTTACGGAGAGGGCGGTGTGGGCCAGCGCGTTGTCATGATGGAAGAACCTGTCGCCTGGTGCGTCAAAGATCTGCACTTTTTTCCGGATAGGTACCTACTTCCGATAAAATCCTCTGATTTGAACTCCATGATACTCCAGACATCTCAATGGTTCGGTAACGGTCTGCGTGAATGAGGGTATTGATTTTGTTGACGTTTTAGCCACGATGTTAAGGGGCGTCCATAACGCGGGGTTGGTCATCAATTTAACTTTCTCCATTTTTAAAAGGTAATAACCGCTCGTAGACTCTGGTTTTACTTAAGACAGTATCCTCATTAGCAGTCTTAAGCATTACAATAGTTTCCGTGGCTGACTTTCCTAGCATGAAACAAAATTTAACAGCCACATGTTGCTCTCGACAATCTGGAATCAAGTTTTCGCCGAAATGGAAAAAATTGTTTTACAAAAAAAAAGTCTTAAGGGCGAACCGATCAACTCACAGCGTCACAATTTTGCTCACTGACTCAGGTGAAATGATCGTAACGATCACCTGGATTAACAATAAATTTCCTAACTCTTCAACCTCAATAGAACCCAATTTCCTCTACTTTCCCCCCACGTATATTATACATAGAGATTCATAATTGACTTGATTTTTAAGCATCATCACCTAAATTTGAATTGAAATCAAGTCAAAGATTAATATTTGAAAGTCAAACCCAATCAAGCTATGTCACAAGTTATTTCATTTTCAAGTCAATATACCAAGCATCACTCATTTAAAAAAAGTTATACTACTTGACTTGATGAATCCCTAATTACACATGCGAATGTGTATAACTCTTTTTATAACTCAAGAATGAGTAGTGATTTCTTGTTGAGGTTAATTAATAGATCTGAGGGCGCAATATAAGCTCTTTTTATCTCGGAAAAATTTATGGTTCTTGTAAAATATCTAATAAGCTATAGAAATAAAATGATTACGGGAAATAAAATTACTAGATAGTTGCCTTATACGCCAGTGGTCCTGGGTTCGAATCCCAATGAAAGTCTAAGATATTTTTCATGGGGTTTCGGATTCGACGGTCGCTAATGACCATAGTAGTTTATGCAACCTTAAATAAACCAAAAAAAAAAAAATTAAGTATGAAATGTTTAAGAATTTCAAAATGGATAGAAGAAAATGTATATCCAGAAATAATCCATGGTTCTTCTGGGATACTTTTGAATGTAAACGTTTGATTATTATTTTCCACTTTTGGTACTTAGAAAAGAAGCATAAAATCAATGTGAATTTTCATGTAAAGATAAAAAAATAAATAAAATATTTATCCTGGAAGAGTGTACGGTTTCTGTAGGATAAGTAGGATACTACGTCCAGCATGAATGACTAAAGATTTTTTAAATAAATGCACATATTATATAGGTGCCGAAAATATTACACGGAAAAAAATGTGTTGTAGTTCTAACAACATTCCTTGTTAATTTTACTAGATTAACTAATTTTATATAGGATGACACCACGTGTGGTAACGTTTACCAGTCAAGTGTAATTAAAAAACTGTAGTATTATTTACAACATGAACTAGTAAAAATGTAGTTGAATTTTTGACACTTGCATTTATTTGTCAAAATTATTGGTTATGTTGTACGCGCCGCATGCGCAAACGCCAACATGTGTTTCATTGCACAACACTCAGCAGTTGTAACAGCTACATATATTTTCTACACTATGGTAGTTAAAAATACTATACGTTAGAGCTGAATACAACACAGTGTTATCTAACGTTACATTAGTGGTTATAATGAACACAAAGTGCAGTAAAAATATTACTAGTTTAGTGTTGTAAATCTTACACCACTATTTTTTTCCGTGTAAGGTAACATTTTTTCCGAATATATTCTAACTCAATATGCTTTAAAATAGCCGAACACTAAAATGTACTAAAAACATATTCACTACATTCGAGATAAAATCAGCGCTAGCTTTTGGCCAGATGACTGAGTAGGTTTCCATATCAAATTGTAACTGATTTTCATAGATTAAGCAATTAGTAAATCTGATAATTTAACACGGATCATTATCACAAACAAGTTGTGTATAAAATTTTAGCTCGATTAGATATCGAGAGATAGACAATATATCGATTAAAATCTTATGTCGACACAGACAGATGAGGTTAATATAAACGTGATAAAAATCAGCACAATCGCAACTATAAACTCAGTTATTGAATTAATAATTTTTTAATCTATAAATTGCTAACTTTCTCAAAATTGACAGCTGCACTTTCCGTAATACGTATGCAGATGACTATTATCATTGCCTAGGATAACAAACAACTTGCCAAGGGTTAGAAATGTAACAGTAAATTAAAGAGGAAAAGTTTTGGCGCTTTCCCTATAATCCACCCCTTTTAAGAGAAAGTCATTTTAATTCTTTTTAATAATCCATAAGATTTATAATGAATTAACTTATTAAAATTAGAAGATTAATCTTTGATTTGCTGTTACGTTTTCTAACTCCTGTCAAGTCATTCTACTAGGCAATTATAAAAACGTTTTATAGCTTTTTTCAGAACTCTGAATTGAAACTTTTTTTTCTTCATTAAAAAAGTCACCAAATAAATTTGGTTGAGTTTCAGAAATTTAAAGTGGCAACATACACTCACAATAATTCTTAGAATTTTTATGTAATTTTTGAAATTCCTTTTTTTTTGCTTTCTTGACTTGACGGTATGTAATATATTATTTCGTTAATGAGAATATTTTGTCCATTGCACGCTGTTGCGAATCGTTGTGCGAATAAGTGAGTCTTTTGGTGCGATGGCTTTCTGGTCATCGTCTTCACCACAACTAACAATTTTACTTTATTACATTCCGTTGATTGCGTACGTAAATTTTATGACTAATGCCTTTGCCATTTTTTTTCACCGCTTACCCATTTTTTGCTTACTCTTCTCACCGTTTCGTGAACGCTTTGGCTCTTTTCCGTTTTTTCAAGTTTTGTTGGTTTGCACCTTTTTTTTTTTAAACACTTTATTTCTTCATCCAACTTTTTATTTCTTGTTTAAAGATATTTTGGAAGTCCTCAAATTATCTCTTAATTAATGAAATTTTGGAACAAAGACCAAATGATTTTTCTATCATTTGGGTTTGGACAAAAAATTTCCAACTAACCAAGTTTTGGCCTTCAAAATCGAAACAATTTCTGATTGACTTTTTCTCGCTTCAAATCGATCGAAATCTTGATAAAACTCCCACAAATTAATAAAATCGATCCAATCAACTCGAGTATGATTTAATTAAAACAACGCCGTGTTGTTTTTCCCATCAATTTATTAATTTATATTAAATAATTAATTACTTCCCCAAGTGAGAAGACAACGATCGAAACAATCACGCAAGCAAGATGAGAATAAAAAAAAATTAATTCTTCACTCTTGATAATGAGAACGACACTTAATTGAGGCAAGCTCCAATAAAACGCTTAATAAACTGCCTAATAATTTCTGGCTTCGTATTTAAGAAAAGATCAATTAAAAGACGTTATGTAATGCACTTTTATTCTTATGGATCGTTAAAGTTATTGTCCGTGGCGTGTATTTGGATTAATATTTTTGATAAATAGATAATAGGTAATTGGTTTTATTGAGAGAGACTCAAACAAATATTTATTGTTTGAGAGCAACAAGAACGAGATTAGGTCTTAAATAGAAATAAATTTTTAAGATTGAAATTATCTTTCGATCGAAAATTATAAGTTTGAATCAAATTAATGAAATAGACTGCGATAGAATTAGATAGGAAAAAATGGTTAGATTGGTCTTGGGTCGGAGATTTCATTAGGATTTCGTCACGTATTTTAATTGTTTCGATAATTAATTTTTGAAAAATGGTTTTTAGAGCTTGATGGTATGGAGGAAGGGTTGAGGAATAATTGAGGAAATAATTTGAAAAAAAAAACTTAAATTTTTAAGTGTTTTAAGAAGAAAGGATCTTGTGATTAATTAGAAGTTTGGGGCTGAAATTCCTATCAAATTAGTGATTTTGGAAACCAATTAATTTTTTTTAACAATTTATTAGTTGTTCGAGAAACCTATTAATTTACATCGTTAAATTGATGAAGAGATTTTCTGATTGTTAAAAAATTGGCTTGAAAGATTTGTTCGTACCTTTGATGAAAATTTTCGAGCAATGAAACTAAAGCCAGCAGCATAAAAACTGACGGCAGATGGTAGGGTGGTCGCATAGTTCTCTGGCTCGAGCTTCACATAGCGCCTGAAAAGGCACTAAAAAGCACCGCAACAAACACAAAACACTGACGTACAACAAAATTTCGTCTGAACTGAGTGGTAAAAAAAACTTCTTCACTTTTTCACTTCGTTATTATTTTTTTGTTCTAATCGAGACCAGCAATGGTAAAACTGCAAAAAGGGAGAGTTTAAAATTGAGGAACAAGTTCAACATTCTTCAATGTTTGCGTTATCAAAATTTACGACTTCCGATTCTCAAAATGCAAATTAAACCCTTGAATTGAATTGATATTGAAACGCAACGGCTCATTAATCGTTCGATAACACTAAATGCAAATATTTGAATTTTTCCTTTTATAATATCAACTTTTTAAAGCTTTCGATGGTGAATTTTAAAATTCACAAAATTACAAAACATTTTAAGGTTGTCATTTGCTTAATGCACTACTGGTTTTTAAGAACTTGACGGACATAAGTATTTAAAGATATTTTATTATTTTTTTAGAGAGGAAAATTTTGTTATTAACTTGTGTAGTTATTAGAGAACTTTACCTAATTGGGCATTAAGCCTGGTTTTATGGAGTTCAATTAGAGAGTTTGTGTTATTTCACGTTTTTTATCGGCTGGTTATCGACTTGCGTTCAAATAACTTTTTTTTTCAATCTACAAGTGAAGTAATTTTTTTTTAAATTAAAGAGTAAGAACTCAACTAATGAATAATTAACAAAATAATTGAAAATGAATTGATTATTGGTTTGGACTCATCCATCATTCCTGGAATAACATTTTTAGTTTGGAATTCAAAGATATTAAATTTTAATGGAGAAGGTTCAAGTTTTCAATCTCAAAATTCTATTTATTAGCACGACGTCTCGCTAACTACCCGAAATTTTTTAATTTGATTTTTGTTTTTTAAGATATACCTATACTTAAAAAATTTAACTGACAAAATTTTCGAGCAGCTTAACAAAAATCAAGACAATTTTAACACAAACATATATGATAGATGAAATGAAACGGAAGCATTTTAGACATAAAAAAGAAATTTAAAACCACCAGTGGATGCAATTGTATTTTTGATTTTGTTCCAGCATCCGAAAAAGTTTTTTTTTTAATTTTTTCGGCAATTTTTTACTATGTTTTAATGTTTGTTACTTATCTACTATTTTAAAAAAAAATATTTTTATGAATTTAAAATTTATTTTAAAAAAAAAAAATCAAAATGCAATCCAAAATTTTTTTGAAATCATGCAAATTTTTATGGCTCTTAAAGTAATTAGGATCAGATAGATAAAGATGAACTTCTTGACTTGATTTTCAAGTTACCTAACCTTAATTTGAATTGAAATCAAGTCAAACTCGAATCAAATATTAATATTTAAACGTCAAATCAAGCCAAGCACTGACTTTTTAAGTTTATTTACAAAAAATGTTGAAGTATTTGACTTGATAAATCCTTAGATAGATCCCATTAAAAAGCGCTATTAAGCATTTATCTAGTTAAATGTTATCATCAAATATTAAGAGTTTATTTTTTTTTTTTGAAACTGCATTGAAACGTTAAATTTTAATTTAAAATTGAAAATTTTTTTCTCACTTGTTAAGTTAACATTTTTTATTTAATATTTTTTTAAGTTTGAGAACATTGATCGATCAGAAAAAGAAAATAAAAAATTAGCAATTCATTTGAAATATTTTACGATCTCAATTCCAAAAACTGAAAGCTCCGTGAAACCCGAATAAGTTACAATTTACAAGATCCAACACAAAAATTTTGAAAATCAAATCATTTCAGTTTAATGTAGTTTGAAATGTCCTATTGTTGATGAAAGTAAGAAAAAAATTTTTCTACTCGACCAAAGAAAATGTGTTAAACACATTACCAATCGATAACTATGAGGACGGAAAAATTAAAAAAATTAAACTCCCCTCAGATCCTAATAAAAATTAATAATTTTTGATTATAAATTAATTTTTCAAATAACCAATGTTCCAGGAAAATATAATTTTAAATCAGGCAAAATTTAGTTCAGTTAGCTACTATTCTTTTACGTGAACTACCCCTAAAAAATGTAAAATAAGTCTTCTACTTTTATAAAGATTTAAAAGAAAAAGTCTAAGTAATAAATATTTTTCTATCAAAATAAACCTCAAATCATCAAGTTTTTCTATCCAATTACTAACGTGAAACGAATCAGCGTTCCGACTAATTATTTTCCATTGAAACAAAGCCCATTCATTCAATCGGCCGTATCTACAGTAATTATTTTATATTTAAACAAATATTAGCAATAAATTTTAAAGATAGAGAGAATTTACACACACATACACAAACAAACACAAACTAATAATCTCCGTCCTCGCATTATTCGATTCTTTATTTTGCCTCATACACGTTGAAATTATTTGAAAACGATAACAAAAAATTTACTCGGCTTATTTGTAATGTAATGCCGTACAAACAGAACTCAATTCCGTTATCATCCTCGTTAATTATTTCGCAAAGCCAAAGATAAGATTTTTCATTACCAATTCAATGCGTTCTATACAAAGAAAAATCGGGAAAAAATGTTCCTCAATTTTAATAATATCGCTGAGTAATTTCACGAAATCAACACAAATTTTCACGAGGGTACTAGGTGAACCCCCATCACAAAATTCACTACATTAAAATTTTCACCTTAATCATTTAAAATAATTTTTTGTATGAATTTTATTTTTGCCGCCACTAGAGGTTAACAATGCGGAGATTTGGATGCTGGAGATGCGAGAGCATAGAAATGATCAATGATCCAGGTAAATCGCGTTATACGAGTGAGATCATTGGTCATGTACTCGTATGAGAGAGCAGCTTCGTGGTCAGTTAGAGACTGAAGAATGGACTTGAATCCTACCTGGTTTTAACTCTCAACAATATCCGAATACGTCGAGAATAATAGACTATGAAATCAGATATGGTTTTCATCGGTTGGAGAAAAATTGATAATTTCAATGAAATTTTCACAAGTTACAACAATACAAAGTCTAGTTGGTACGAGAGCGAGATTCGCTCGACACAGCGGAAAAATTAATATGGCAACGCAATGTTTCGATTTTTCTTAGCTCAAGCCGAGAAACATTACATAAAGAAAATTGTTCATAGATAAAAAATTTAACTTTTCATTGATTTAAAAAAATCTACTTTACAATCTTTTTAATATTGGAAATTATATTTAAAAGGTTTTCATTAACCTACGTAATTTGTTGAACTTGAATTCTGCCTGGTTTTAACTCTCAACAATGTCCCAATATGTGGAAAATAATTGACGATGAAATATGGTTTTCATAGGTCGAAGAAAAATTTATAAAATTTTCACAAGCCATAATACAACGAAGCTAACGTGCTATGGGAGTAAAATTCGCTCCACCCTGTGGGAAAATTAATATGGCAATACAACACCTTGACTTTTCCCAGAAGAAAATTTTCTTTTAATAAAATGCAAAAATCAAATTTTCTTTGCTACTGAAAATTCGGTTAAATAATTAGAAGTTTTTAGAAATTAACTAAAAATTTTTACTTGAAAGTGAAATAAGTTGAGAAAGCCAATGCTTGATTTAATTTGATATATATACAGATTTTTTTACTTCAAATACAACCTTTTTTATTTCAAAATAAACTAATTTCATTTCAAAATCAAAATTATTAATTTAAAATAAGATTATATCGTTCGTTTCAGATAACAGACAAATCGGAGATTGCCGTCCATGAACGGTAAAAAAAAGTGTTCCAAATGTTCTGTAACTGTTTTTGTACGCGTTAGTTTGTATACCAGATGTACTTATTACTTCTTGTTGTAAAGGTCTGAACCAGTAATATCAGGACTCAGTCTCGAGCCAGAATTGTTTGAAAATACTCAAAACTAAACTAAGGGTAGACATAACTTGCGTAATTTGTTTTACTTAAATTCTACCTAGTTTCCACTTTCAACAATATCCAAATACCTATGTCAAAAATATTTACTTATGAAACCAGGTACAGTTTTCATTATCGGGAGGATAATTAATAATTTTAGGAAAATTTCCAGAGCCACTATAAAGAACAATACGGAGTTAGTATGAAAGCGAAATCCACTGAACATAAGGAGGAAAAAATATAAAATTACCATATTATTAGACGAGACATAAATATTACGTAAAGAAAAGTATTCATAATTAAAAAGTATAAATCAGTTTATCATTCGTATAAACAATTTAATTAAAAATATTTTTTTTAATTTTTTCGACAACTAATGTGTTAAAATGTAATAATAATCTAAGTCACGGGTGGGCGTTGATGTATAAAGGTTTGCGGCGCTCGTACGCAAAAACTGTTAATTTTACGAAAAAAAAAGTAAATACCTAAATTGTAGGAAATTTTCACAACTTTCATTTTGTAAAGCAATTATAAGCTGTAAAATAAATCGGAAAAAAATATTATATTGTCAAGAAACAGTGTTATTGGCCACATTTTCTAATATGCCGGTAGGAGTGGCAAATATAAGAGATGGGAAATTTGAAACTTGGAAAGAGCACATCGAAATCTGTAAAATTAACAATTTTCAAAAGTCCCGGAAAACTTTCCAGGTAAAACTACCAAATGACTGGACTAATAGTTGCAATAATATTTTATGCCGAGTCTTAGTATGCTGAGATATCATAGTACAAATTAAAATATGATAGATAAGGGTTTTTAAAATTCCAACCCCAAATCAATGCCAAAGGAGGTTGAAAGGAGACTAATTTCTTAAAACTGCCAATTATGGAAAGTTCTTTGATTATTGTTTAATTAATATTGCGGAACCCAGATTTTTTACGTCTCTTTAATTCATCAATTAAGGGTTGAAAACAAATTATAAAAGTAAAAAACAATCCTGATTATAAGATTTTCATTGAATAAATTTACTTTTTATTTAGACATCTTTACAATAAATTAAACTTGATATTTAGACTTCGAAAAAAAATAACTTTCAAATTTAATCATTGGTTAAGTACTGAATCCTTCCAGATTTTACACATTTACTAGCTCCGTTTTAAGCGTTTTTTTTTTTTAGATAAGCAATTTTTTTTCATAGAAATCATATGAAATGATTAAATATTGAAGAGTAAAGAGCATTTAACTTCCCCTCATTAATCTAAAGAAACTTAGCATATACCTATCATTTTTTTTTTGGTCTTTTAAATCGCTTTAATATCTAAGGTCATATCATAACTGCAAAGCACTGAGAATTTCTGTTGGTCAATTTTTACTTAAGTCTAGGATTCAACGGGAATCGAACCAAGAACCACTTGACGCATGAAGCGGAGAGAACAATCGCTCTAGCCACAGCGCCCATAGGTGGTTACCAGTAGCGTGCGGTGACTTTTGAAATAGAGCACGCGGTCAGAAGTGGGGGGAGGATAAAAACCAAATATTTAATTTAATTTTTATTTGATAAATATGGTATTTATTTTATATGTATTTATTTTTTAAAATTAGCCTTATTCAACGCTCCTTCTTAAAAAATTCATCAATAACCGCATCATATAACGTATTTAAAAACCACGAAAATAGTTCTTATTCTAAAGAATAGAACATTTGCAGGGCCTCTGGGTAAAGAAATTAAAATAAGTCACGAACAGTATCAGTAACAATGAGTAGCCGTAGTAAATTCAAAACGTCAAACGCATCTGAAAATGTCAGCCGGCAATGCGAAACGCCAAGAGAGATAGTACTCGACCATACTAGTGCGCATGCGCAAGCAGTTCTAGTCAAGCACTCGCCAGCAGTCGTTGCGCATTAATTCGGCTTTTTTTTTTACATTAATTCCGTTCGTTTGATGTGATATTCTATGCCAATTTTATGAGCGATACGTTTCACAATTTCGTAAATTAAAAAATGTATAAATGATAAAAATATTTAATTGTTTAAACTGTCCTACAATCCCAAGGCATGCGGCGCATCTACAGCATGTATGAACCGCTCGCCACTGGTGGTTACCTATCATTGTTTACATCTCAAAAGAATTTTTATGAATCTCCACTTAATTGTATAATACTATGGTTAAATTTTTTTTATTTCTCTCATTTAAGTGCAGTAAGCTGTAATGAAATCGTCGCAATATTTTTTTTTAAAACGCAATACCACATCTAGGTGTATTGTATTGAAGAGATAAAAATGATTTATAGGTTCAACAATAATAAGTGGATTATATTGAAAACAAAACAACCAGTTGCAGCCAATCAAATACCGATCGACTGGAATTCAATTAATTTTTTTAAAATCACATTCGATTTTTTCACTTTTTTAGAGAAAATCTCATAACGTCCACAACATTATATTGATAACAAAAAGTTAAGCTCTGTTATTGTTTGTTTGTTTGTTCAAAGATGGAAGCGAAATTTCAAACTTGTTTCACGTGAAATAAAAACGGAAAAATGTCGCACATGTGAATGGATGTAAGTTCGAAATGGGTATAAAAAGTTGGTGTACGTATGTAATCAATATGGTACGAGTAAATAATTAAATAATGATTTTTTTTTCGTTTACCCCATTCGTGGTGAGAATGTCAACTTCAAAAATGCACCAAGACAGACTGTTAATTGCATGTTAAAATACTAATTGTGTGATTGAACGAACCAGTTGAAAGCCATAAATGATAAATGCCCATTAATTTCATTCATTCAAACACAGCGACAGAATGGATATAAAAATGGAAAAATAAATTAGGTTTATGCTTCATTCAGCTAAATAAGTAAACGTTTGATAAGAAAATTACCAATATTGTTTTATCAAAAATGGTACCGTGTAACTTGCAATTAGTACCTAATGGAAACAATTACAATTACAATAACTTAAGTTACGAATAAAATAATCATTTTTTAAAATCTTATCTATCAACTAAAAACAATTAAATTTTATTGTTTTTGCATTTCTATCTGGAAATGGTAACAATTATAAAAGTGATCTTAATCAATACGTTTAAAAAGTATTTTGTGGTAATTTTTAATATCTATAGACATACAACACAAAGCTCATTTTTTCAAAGCTCAGAATTTTAACTTTCCAATCACAATTTTTCTAAAATTTACACTTTTTTCTCATGCCTGAGATAACGTTTTAAAGATATCATAATAAAATAAAATATATATTAAAGGAATGATCCCACTCATAAATCGGCACTTATTAAGTCAAGTAGATGGACATTTATTTAAAATGACTGAACATCTTCACTTGTAACTGAAATATCTTGCGACTTGTCTTAATGATTTAAATATTAATATTTGACTAAAGTTTGAATCGATTTCAAGTCAATTTAATATCAAGTAGCTTGACAATCAAGTTAAGCTTCAAAATGTGACGAATCCTTATTCTCGGACATTACTTTATAATGTAGTATAAGTACAATAAATATTTTGTATTTTTTAAGTTAGGATAGATTAAAACTATTTAGGAAATCACAAAATAATACTTTTCAGATTTTCAGATACTCCCCTTCTCACCTTCTATATGTTTTTCAACACATACCGTAAATCGGGACTACTTTATCATCAATAGTTGCGTTTTGTAATTCTTTAAATTTTCTGTTCCTTTCTATATTTTTTTTTGTGTGTTTTAAGTCGCTTTACATCTAAGGTCATATCACAACTGTCTACTCTCTTAAATCGAAATAGTGACTTTCGATTACAAATAGTGACTACTCACTATTTGAATTTGGTGGTATACTTTTCACTACAAAATAGTGAATAGTCACTATTTGTAGTCGTAAGTCACTATTTCGATTTAAGAGAGTAAACACAGAAAATTTCTGTTGGTCAATTATATCTTAGGTCTAAGATTCAACGGGGATCTAACCCAGAACCACTTGACGCATAAAGCGGAGAGAGCAATTGCTCTAACCACAGCGCCAATAGGTGGCTTTCCCAGATTTTGTAATTTATTTCTTTTAAATTTTTTTAAAGATTAGTATTTTGAAAATTGTGCATAAATAACAAAATAACTAACCACTACTAGTAAGTACTGGTAGTCACTACTCAAACATTCAGAACATTCGGAAAAAGCAGTTGTCAATAAGAGAAACAAAAATCAATCCAAAGTCAATAGAAGGATT
The DNA here is from genome assembly GCA_958496155.1 of Sisyra nigra. Taxonomy (NCBI): domain Eukaryota; kingdom Metazoa; phylum Arthropoda; class Insecta; order Neuroptera; family Sisyridae; genus Sisyra; species Sisyra nigra. The sequence goes on from OY292315.1 coordinate 47,687,670, forward strand.
TTTTTTCTGGTTTAAAATACTATTCATTTAATAGCCATCTGAGAATCTTTTTTCTTTTCCTTCTATGTGTCCCAGGATGTTCCTTCTCTTTATCATCGCGACCTATGAGGTTTATTGTGAAGTGGTCCTCTGTGTGAACTAGGGGAGCATTAGGCTTTTATAGAAAGCCAGCACCTGCCCAGGGGCTATGCTATCTCGTTAGGCGTCTTGTCTGCCTTTCCAAAATTCTGCAGTCTTCTTTTGAAAACTGTCTCACAATCTGAGAATCTAACTAGCGATATTTATCGCTGAAAATTAGGAATATTTAACTTAATATTTCTTTTTAACTAATCGACTTTTATGTTCTTTAATCAACAACGGATTTTATGTAAAAGAAAGTTCTATGACACGTCGTAGCAAATATTTTAAGTTTAAACCAATAACGAAGCCCACACATAAGGACAACAATAATTTTTCCTAGCGGAATTGGTACCCGGAAAAGTTATCCCAAAATAAAGGTAAGCTGTGGCAGATGAATACGTTTGCTACCAGTAGGCTATTCAAATTTTGCCGCCCGTATCGACCTAAATAATTGGTAATTTAGCTCACAATCATATTAATTACAATTTGTTTGCTAATTAAATTATAATTTATGATTTGTGTTTGTTTAGCCGCAAATTTGCCGCCTCTAAAATCTGCCGCCCTTGGCCCCATCCTAATAAGTAGGCTAAGCCCCTGCTAATAAAATCGTTAATGGTAACCTGGTAACTAGGTATTTTACTAAGAAAATATCTACGAATATGTACAAACAATAATTTCACGTTAAAAATTTATTTTATTTTCTATTTATACGTGAATATCCAATGCAAAAAAGTTATATAACGAAACTCAAGCTGTTTCTTGTTGTTATTATTTGTATGGAAAGAAATTATACTAGATATAAGGAATAAATAGACCAGGGAATAAGTGAAGTTCGTTTAAAGTAGTTTTCATTGTTACCGCCACATATAAGTATCAATAGATCATAATAGTCCAAGGTCCGAATCTACCTCGACCTTCACCGAGATGATAATAGAATGAAACCTATTTTATCATGAATTTAGTATATTAGGAAATATATTAAACATGGGTTGGCTAAAAAAATCCGGGGCAGACTATTTTTAATTATTTAAAAAAAACATTATTTTTAATAAAATATTGCAACCTTAAGATAAAAAAAATTATATCTTCAAAAGCGCTATTTTTTTGCGAACATGTTGATATAGGTTTGTCTGCAAAAAATTCGGTCCTATTATGGATTAGCGAATTTTAAAGATTTAAATTTTAATGCGCGTGGAAATGTGTGACAGAGAGATCCGAGGTAAGTATACTGTGTAATAATAAAGAACACAACATCGCAGTCGCCTGTAATGTGTAAAATTTTTTCTATATGTTCTATATATTTTATTAAAAAACATTTTTTAAAAAAATAATTAAAAATAGTCTGCCCCAGCTTTTTTTAGGCAACCCATGTTTAATATATTTCCTAATATACTAAATTCATTATAAAATAGGTTTCATTCTATTATCATCTCGGTGAAGGTCGAGGTAGGTTCGGATTTTCTACTATAAGCCGACTAATAATAGTCTTATAATGATAGACTATAATACAAGCGTATTTAGCAATAAAAGAATAACCACTGGACAAAAACATAATTTTTGGCAGATAGTTAGAATAAAGATTTAATTTTTGAATAACTGACTGTCGTTCATTTTCAATAATGTTCAAATTAAATATGCTAGTGTATTGTACAATATATTATTTGTTTCTTTTTGACTCTATCACTTAAATATACAAATATTCTAATTAATTAATTACCATAAGATAATAATACATAATAATGAATTGCTCTAAGAGGCTTCAAAGAGTTAAAATAGCGTTAATCAAAGAACTAAACTGTAACACTGTTGGGCATTTACATTTTTTTTTTGAGACCACAGCCTATTTAATATTAAGAACCAAGTCCAAATTACGGTTTCCATAAAAAATATCTGCTGCGAGGTGTCACAGTACTTTATATAACTGTTATATATCAAACTCGCTGTTGGTTAAAACAACTATAAGCACTTTCTAACTATATAAACAAAACTATATACAATATACATATACGGCCTCTATGTATATTAGGGTGGAGCGTCATAATTTTTTTCAAATTTTGTTATTGGAAGAGAGTTTAAATGTTGCGTAATTATATAAACTTCATGTAAAAAATAATAAAAAAAATCTAAAAAAATTCTTTCAGCCCTCTACCACAGCTCAAAAATTTAAAAAAATACGTTGAAAATAATCGTTATGTATTGTTAATTTTTTTATCCGTAACTGTTTTTTTAATATTTTTAGCTATGTTTATTCAGTCCAGGAATGGCATATAATACTGGAAAAAAATATTAATTCACCTACTTGTCCTCATCGTCATCAATCTTACTTTTAATACATCCGTAAAATACATAACATTGTTCAATGTTTTTAGATATTTGCCTCGTTCCCTTTAATTAAAAATTTCTTTGTAAAAGTTTAAATCTTAATAATTATAAACAACCAATAATTTTTTTTTTAACTAAAATTAGTTATCTTTGCGTCGTGTGGGTAGGATAAGTGAGAATACAATTTTGTTTTTATTTCAAAGTTGTTATCATAACTATCAAGAAGTTACGTGTTAATTTTGAAACATTAAAATTTTTATTAAGTACTTAAATACATATTGAAATCATCATGTTGAAGCGAGTAACCCGACACGAATTTAGCTGTCCAATCTTTGGATCATTGGGCCTTCTAAACAAGAGAGTGTTACCAACAATCGCGGACGTTTTGAAACATTTAATTTTTGTGAGAAATGAACATAAAGTTATGGGAAACGGAAAACAACCAGCTATTGCTGAAATAATTGATATCACAGGTCGTAATATAATAGAAATTTGGAAAAGTGCATCTTTACCTTTTGTTACAATACAACGTATAAAACAACAGCTAAAAAGTGCCTATGATAAATATTTACACTTTTTGAGGTACCCTCAATCTAAAAAAAATGAAAATTTTATTCAGAAGCTAGAAGAATGGAAATACAAATGCCAAACTGAATTATTTGATATCTGTACTTGCAAATGCATTGATTTCAACAGTTGTATTTGTTCACGAGATAAGAAAGTACCTTTTTTAGAAAGATCGTTTCTTGCCGATCAAAGAACTAAAAGAAAAATGGTTATAGGTGGGTTGGATCTTTTGGAAACAAATAAACTTAAAAAGAAAAATATAAGGAAAAAGAAAGAAAATGACAAAATTATGTTATATAAAACTATGAAATCATCGCTTAACGTAAAAACAAAAAATTCCGTAAAAGTTAATATTCCAACTGCTTCATCAACATCTGAATATAATTCCAAGTCACATACCTCGAAAAATGTTCATGAAATAAGTGAGAGAAATCATTTACATCTTCCAAATGTTGCCCGAATTTGTGATCAATATGGCATTTCAGATCGATCGGCAGCAGCAGTCGCGAGCGCAGTGTTGCAGGACGTCGGATTAGTAACTGTTCAAAATACAGAAAATATAATCGATCGAAGCAAAGTTCGTAGAGCTAGAAAACGGCAACGTGAAAAACTCCAACAAAACGATTGTCTTTCGAATGTTACCAGTATTTATTTTGACGGAAGAAAAGATAGAACGTTGGTTTGTGAAAAACGAGGCCAAAGTTTTCATAATGTTAGAAAAATAAATGAACATATCTCCTTACTCACGGAGCCAGGTTCAAACTATTTAGGACATTTAACCATTTCTTCCGGTACAGGGAAAGCAATTGCGCATTCGCTATATTCTTTTATGACAAACAGAAAATTAAATTTAAATGCGTTGTCTGTTATTGGTTGTGATGGTACAGCCACAAATACGGGTTGGAAAAGTGGAGTTATTCGAATTATGGAGCTGAAGTTGAAAAGGCCTTTGCAGTGGTTCATATGTCAACTGCATTTCAATGAATTACCTTTTCGCCACTTATTTCTTAAATTAGATGGAGCGACATTAGGACCTAAGAGTTACACAGGGCCCATTGGAAAAGCACTGGAAAGTTGCGCTGATCTTCCTATTGTGGAATTTTCAGCAATTTTAGGAAATCTACCGACGTTAGCTCCTGAAATCGAAGAGAGCCTAAGTACGGACCAAAAGTATTTATACCAAATGTGTCAAGCTGTAAGTAAAGGATCTTGCCCTGAAGGTCTTGCACACCGAAACCCAGGAAAAATGGCACATTCCAGGTGGCTAACAACTGCCAATAGAATCTTAAGACTATATGTAGCGACATCTAATCCAACGGAAAATTTAATTATACTTTCAAAATATATTTTAAAAGTATATGGCCCCGTTTGGTTTGGCATTAAAAAAGATAGCTCTTTCAAACATGGCCCAAATCATATTTTTAAACTTATTAGTTTTTCAAGATGTTTCAGTCCGAATGTTCGAGAAATAATTGACCCGGTAATTCAACGTAATTCTTTTTTTGCACACCCAGAAAATATATTACTGGGTATGCTAAACGATAGAAGACCTCACATCAGAAAATTGGGCTTAAGAAAAATTTTATCAGCCAGAGAAAAACAAAAAGTTGGAGCTTCGGTTCGAATATTTAAGCTTCCAAAGTTAAATTTTGAAGCTAAAGACTATACTAGCTTAATAATATGGACTGAATCACAAGTCACATCTCCTCCACTGTTGGATAATATGAGCAATCAAGATTTAAAAACATTGCTACAGAAAAAATCGAAAATTGATATAGAATTTCCTGATTATCCTTGTCATACTCAAGCTGTTGAGCGATGTGTGAAGATGGTGACTGAAGCTTCAGTTACTGTGGTTGGTGAAAAAGCAAGGGACGGACTTATAAGATCTAAAATAAATTCAAGAAGTATAATGCCATTTTTCCACACTAAAAAAAATTACAAAATGTGAAAATAGAGCAATTGTCTTCTTATAATCACATTTTGAATCAACCTTTCGAGTTTTCGATTTGTTTTTATGAGTCGAATCATTTATTTGTGTCATTATTTGTATCATTTATTTTCGTTTAATAAACATTATACCTATATTTCATTATAATATTTTTATAAGCTTTATTTATAAAAAATTAACTCTAGCTTTTTTATGGGAAAAACGGAAACTGAACTTCCAAATAACCCATTTGAAGTTGATTATAATGTATATTATTTATCATATTTTTTATCGGATTTTAGGCGATGAAAAAAATTTTAATTTTTGAATAAGTTAAGTAACATCCATACCAACTTGCGAAGAATTGAAAAAAAAATCGTTAGAAAATTAATTTCACCATTAAACTAATAAAATAAAAATTCCTTTCTTAATTTTAAAAAAGTTGAAACTTTGAGCTTCGGTAGAGGGCTAAAAACGATTTCAAAAATAATAAGTTTATAATAAAAAAGTGTTTAATTCCTCAAAATGCAAAAAACTAGAGGTATTCGAATCCGTTAAATTAATTTTTTTTTTCTTCCATATATTGACGCTCCACCCTAATGTATATACGAACTCCCACCTTTAACCCTAGAACCTTCCTTATTTGCATTTTCCAAGGAAAAAGTTTCAAATGAAAGTTGTAGGCATCTATAAGTCTATAAGAACTATAGAAAGTTTAAAGAAAATCGTTGAAGCCGTTTTCGATTTTTTTTTTGAAAAATCTCAAAAACTCCTAGAACAAATTAGTGCTTTCGGTTAACCGATTTCAACCAAAAGCTTCGCGGCACAACTAGATGTAGTATGCAGTCTAAATTCCAAGTTTGGTAAAATTAGGATAAAGCTTTCGACACGATATGACTGCCACTCATACAAAAGTTTTTTAAAAAACACTTTTTTGGATTCAGGCGACCTCAAAACATCAATTTCCGGTGAAAACTCGAATTCGAAAATTCGACCCGATTATAATACTTCTTTTACTAACTATATAGTAGTAAAAGAAAATAAACATAGTAATTCCGGCATTGGTTATAAAGATGATACTGTCTGTATGCAATAAATTTTTTATCCGGGCAACGATAAGTTTTTTAGCCAGTACAATATTAAACGCTTTTTCTAAGAAACATTAATACGTTGGTAGAAAGTACGTGCATTCAGGACATGATGAAATGGGGTCAAATGTTTCAAATTTATAAAGCGCGAAAAGGGATCGCAGACCCAAAAAGTTTTAAAATCAATTGCTTATGGCAATCACTAGTGACTAAACAAAGGGAATAAAAAAAAAGTTAAATATTTTTAACTGTGATACAACTCTTTATCCTATTAGACTTGTTGAAATTTGCATTTGAAAATAATTTCCTTTTTATTACTTATAGGTACTCTTCTATCCAAACATATAATAATAAAATCGAAATTGGAATCTAATTTTCGGGTCTCTTAATTAGTTAGTTGAAATCATTTCCTTTCATAATCCATCAAATCTATTCAATACCGAATCACAAAAGCGATATCCATCAAATTTCCATTTCTGATTATGACACACACAATATGTTCTATATTATATCCTTCCAGACCATTTTTTCTCGCCATACGTTCCGCCTATATAGTCTATACAAATACCGTCACCGGACTGTAATTTTAATATTTGAACAGTGCGAGGCCGGGAGAATCGCATCACATCCGCCCAACTCACCATAGTTCCGGTTTAATTTCATTAGACTATGCTAACATAGATATTAATTCGAAACACATCGTTTTTTGTTTTTGAAACGTCGCGTTTTACATTGGCCGTCTAAATAAGCGGCGATGGGAATATATATTGTCGAGTAATAAAAGTGCAGTTAGACGATGATTTTACCTTTTTGTGTTTTGAGCGATTTAATCGTCTTAATAAATATCTCTGACATCTTAAGACTTCCTTCTCCATGTTTCATTATTTAATTGGGCTCGAGTCATAAAAATGAGTTGTTGGCAGGTAGACGAGGTGAAAATTACATTTTTTGTAAGACAGATTTTTGGAATTTTGGACGATTTATGAGACAATTTAAATGAATAATTGGTTTTGAAATGGATTTAAGGTCTTTGCGAGAAAAAAAATTATGTGTAGGCAACCAAAACATCATTTATGCTTTGAAAATGCCTATCCTATGTATAACGTGTATTACTTTTGGTAGTTACAGAGCATTGAACCACGCGCTTTTTCCTCGAAAGTTCCAAGTCAAAATTTAATAAAAATCACAAAACTTCGACTAAATACAACTTTTATTAAATCTTGTTACACAGCTATTCTAATAATTGTAATGTGGTAAAAAAAAAGAAAATTAACGATAACTTTAAATTTTTTTAAAATCATTAAAAAGTAAAAATATCTTGATCTAAATTTTCGTATAAATGAGACCAAGAGATATCAATTTGTCACCCCCAAAAACCTTTATACATTTGTAAATTTCATCAAAATAGTTAGTCATTTTCGAGAACGCGACTTAACAAATTTGTATACTAATATTGCTCGTATAGTGTATAGGATTATCAACTAATTAAATATCTATACCAATAATAATAAGACTGAAGTTATCTGCTCTTTGAATACTTATATAAAAAAAACTTACGTGTTACCTGCGCGAGGGAACAAACACAGAATTATTTTTCTCAGCTGAGATTTATATCTAATCTAAAAAATGTAAGGTGTTTTGTTAAATACTTTTTATTACCTACGTTTTCATATATTTTATATAAAAAAATAAATGTCATTTACATTTTAATTTTCCCCAAAAAAACATTGTTTGTCAAGGGAAAACTTGAAAATTGCTAGGTCGATTTCAATGAAATTTTCACAAAAATTTACTAAATAATGTAACTTACATTATAGGCTACTTTTTATTTCGAATAGTTTTGTCTGTCTGCCTGTTTGTTCTTGGCAAACTTGAAAACGGCTGGTCCGATTTGAACGAAATTTTCACATACAGGTAGTAAACATTACAAAAAGTGCTATAAAATACTTTTTATTCCGAAAAAATTTGATTTTCTGAGCAAAAAAATTAAAACTATAAAAATTGTGCAACGAAAAACATACATCGCCAAACTTGAAAACGCTCAGCGAAGCGGGAGGGGATCAGCTAGTATATACATATAAAAACTAATGTATGTATGTATGTCTATCTGTCCTTTATGCATTTCTAAACTGTTCGATCGATTTCGGTGAAACTTGGAGCATTTCTTATCCGGACTCCAGGGAAGGTTTGCCAACTTTTAGATTTTAAGCGCAACCCCCCAAAAGAGTCCCCTGGGAGACAGGTCATCGGGTCAATCGGGAGGGCAGGTCATTTAGATATACGTATTTGTTTGCCTCATTTACCCCTTATTCATGGTATTAACCTAATAAAACACGATGTTTAAGCCAAATAGCTTTTTTTACTCATCGAGGATGCCTCAAAAGGTATGAAAAAGTGGGGATCTGAAAAGGTGTAAAAAACAAGAGTGTCTCAAAAGGAGTAAAATAGGATGTCTAAGAGGAGTGAAAAAACGGGTGTCTCAAAAAGAGTGAAAAAATTAGAGTCCCAAAAGGAGAAAAATTGAAGGTAACCCAAAAGGAATGAAAAATGGAGGTGTCCCAAAAAGGATTGAAAATTGTAGAATTTTTAAAACGTAAAATTCTGTCATTGATTTGCGCTTCTCTCACGTAAGGAAAGAGAGATGAATAAATGTAATTTTAAAAACTTTCATTTCACTCATCGTTTTATTTTTATAATAAAATTTTCGAGACGTATTTTTCAGTAAAGTGTTTTTAGGTTTTTTTTTTTGTAAAATTTTACGCGATTGAAGTCATGATTAGCACTAGTACTAGTACTAAATATAGAAAAGAAGTAAAAAAAAATTGCAAAAATAAATTGATTTTACGACTTTTCATTGGAACGTACAACAAATACGGTATATACTATATAATATTGGTACGGTACCTGATCGGTAATATCGGTAGCTACAGGTTCCTCCTTGGCTGATGATGCACTGGAGATTTCTAATCACACTATTCATTCTATAAAGAAGGAAATTGATTTAGATGGTAATAAGTAAAGTGTTACAAGGTTTGGGGAAGAAAAAAAAATTAAGTGAAATAAAAAGTGGATAAAAGGTAAAAAACAGGTAAATGCGTACTTTCAGCATATTTTAGGTTTCTTCTTAAGTAAAATTTTTTTTTTATTTTTTCAAATCATTTAGTGGAACAACAACAAGTTTTTTTTCTCCATCATCATGAAGTGTAAGCCCCATTTCCTTTAGTACAGAAGAATCGACTGTTCCCGTTCTCGCCATACCTGCAATGACGGCCTGATTCTCCTGGTTTCCCTCACACAAATTCCTTACAGCCAAAATCACCCATTGAATAATTACTAAGAATATACTAAGGAAAAAATTCATTTTACAACTCCAAAATTTCTTATTAAAACAATATATGAAAGGATACAAGGATTTCGAGCGTCAATATTACAACAGTCTAGCAGCAGCGGGATGCAATCCAAGTCTCTGACCTTCATATAAAAAAATGTTAAGAAAAATTGTAAAAATGTATTTAAAACGGTTAACACAAAACTTTTAAACCAAAGTAATTTAGTAAGATCAGTGGGATGGATTTGTTGTCTAATCACAATATTAATCGAGAAATCCACAATATTACAGAGGGATAAGATCGTACTGTAATATTACTTCGTGTTAAACGTGTTTCAGTGTAATCTATAATTACTTGGTTTTGATTTTCCAGATGCTTCCAACATAAATTTCCAATCATACGAATTAGAGATGCTTTAAAACCAAATCCTGGATGTTTCTGGATTTCTGGATTTCCTCGTTCTTGCAATGTCAACTCGGATAGTTTTTGAATTGCAGAGAAGTGATTATCCGTTTCCTTACCAATAGAATGGATGCTTTTAAGTAAAACTAAAGAAAAGTTTTATTAAATTTCGTGATAAAATAAAACTTTGTAAAACTTTACATATGCAGTTGATCAAAAGGCCCTTATCTTGTTGTAAACTTGGAAGATATGACTCTTGACTCGAAGCTGAAGCCAATACATCAAGCAGTCTTACAACCTCCGAAGGCTCGATTCGATCGACGTAATCAGTCACCGTTTTTAAAATACAGTCCGATTTACGTTTGAATTCAAAAACCAATCTATTGAGTAATTCAATAGAAATAATTTGATCGTTCAAAACAATTTCATGGATTAATTCGAGGGTTGCCAAACGGTGTATAGTCTCGAAATTGGGGTATAACTCACAAAGAATATCGGTAGAAAAATATAATTCGAGAATTAATTGAGCAAAATCAATTCCTTGCGAGTCCCATGTTATGATGTTTTCAATAAAATCTTTACTTGTGGGTAACAAATGTTTAAACGTGCGGAAAATATTGAATAAGATCATTAAAGTAGGCGTTGCAATTGGTTTGGTATTTTTAAGAAGAAATAAGAATTCGTTTGAAAATTTATTCCAAATTTCGATTTGAGTTCTTTCGTTGTCAACGACAAGATTGCCAAGAAACTGGAGAAGAATTTTTAGGCAATCTTCAAATTCTAGACTAATTAATATTTTTAAGCTACTGTGAACTGATTGAATTAAATTGGGGTAGTCTAAAATTAAATTTTGAACGTTTTTCCCGTTTGCTGCACTGTTACGAAGCGAGATGAAACATTGTTGAAGAAGATGAAATAGATTTGTGTCCTTGGGATGTATTTCAAAATTTTGTAAAATGAAGTCGATGATTTTACTGATTATTTCGATTGAGGCTTTTGATGGAGGTTTCCTGTAAAAAAATAGATTTTAAATAAAATGGTTCATTTCAACGTCGACACGTGACTGAAGTTTTCTTCTTAAAAACGATTTTCTTGGAATATATATGTTAAGGATAAGGACAATGTAAATGATTTGAGTCAAATCATTTGAGATTAAAGTCATTTGGGAGTTGGTAATTTTAGCATTTCATAATGCTCTTAATATGAGAATATTAAGGGCTATAAAATAGGATTCAAAAGGGGCTAAATGCGAAATTTTCGGTGCACTGGCAAAAGGAAACATCCCTTATGTAATTGCAACCGAAAAATAATTATAGACCATCGATTTTTTCGACGAAAAAATGTTATCTCACGGATTTCGTTCAAACTTTGCACACACGATTAGGGCCCCTTAATGAATGATAATTTCATTCCTCATTATTTTATAATGCCCGGGCTGTTTAAAAGTGGTCAACGGGTTCGGTGGTCAATAAATGATAAATTATTTTATTAATGCTGGAAGTCGAATTAGTAGGTTTGTTCCAGACGTTTAAGCAAAACACGTTCACGTAAGACAAAGAGTAAGGCACTGACCAAGAAACAAGAGTGAGCGAAGAAACGCCCCAGCCCTCGGCCGCACCAGGCCGAGAGCCGACCTATGAACGTACATTTTTATGACTATAGCTCGTCCGGATACTGTTTTGGAGGTGTTTAAACACCGCAAAACCAGTTTTAAATTAGGGTGAAGCCCTTGCTTCATGATTTTCACTCACTTTTGTCTCTTGGTCAATGTGTCTTACCCATTAGAAAAGGAAGAGAATATTAAAATAAGGAAAAATAAATTACGGTCGATCTGAGGTGGGGAAGTGGAAAAGGAGGAGGGGTTTAAGGGTATAAATGGGTTATCTTGATTTCCGACAAAACTACAAGTCCTATGGAAAAAAGTTAAATGGCAAAGTTGTAGGTAATAAGAAGATCTACAACTTTTGTGCTAACACTTTTCTACATAGCCTTAAAATTTATGTGAAAAATTACAATTACCAAGTTTTTGGTTTTTTATTTTTATCTTTTACAAAAAAAAAATTTTCTCCGAAATTTGGTGAAACTCACCTTTTAATGTCCCAAATACACTGTATTTTTTAATTTAAAATATTAATTTTTTCACCTTATAATGGCTTAATATCAAAAAAGCACCCTAATTTTCAATACAAAATTCTCACGTCAAAACATCTGATTTCTTTAAAAAGTCGGTGAACTTTTTGTTCGTTGAAACATCTACTTTCTGATGGTGCAAAAAAATAAATGTATAAATAAATATACATTACAATGTTAAATATCCTCAGAAAATGCAATAATTAAAGTGTACATGAGCCACCTATTGGCGCAGTGGCTAGAGCGGTAGTTCTCTCCACTTCATGCGTCAAGTGGTTCTGGGTTCGATTCCCGTTGAATCCTAGACTTAAGATTCTAGACCTAAGAAATAATTGACCAACAGAAATTTTCTGTGTTTAGACAGTCGTGATATGACCTTAGCTGTTAAAGCGACTTAAAACACAAAAAAAAAAAATAAAAATAAAGTGTACATTTTAATAAATTGTTCAACATTGTGTTATGTACAATTGTATTATGTACAATTTTGAGCAATTTATTACAATAATTGTAAGTGTAAATTATTTACACTTTGTAAAAGATAAAAATCAAAAGCCAAAAACTTGGTATTTTGAATTTTTCACATAAATTTTGAGGTAATGTGAAAAACGTATTAGCACAAAAGTTGTAGAACTACTTATTATTTACAACTTTGCCATTTAACTTTTTTCCATAGAACTTGTAGTTTTGTGGGAAATTCAATATAAACCGTTTCTACCGTTACCCCTCCCCCCTTTTCCACCTCACCACCTCAGATCGACCGTAATTTATTTTTCCTTTCATTTTTGTTATATTCTTTTTCTTTTCTAATGAGGGTCATCCTACTATAATTTTTTTCACTTTTTACCATTTTTAAAGGGTAAAAAGGAACTGTTCTATAAAAGCACATTTTTTTTTTGTAAAAGATAAAAAACCAAAAACTCGGTGATTGGAATTTTTCACATAAATTTTAAGGTTATGTGAAAAAAGTGTTAGCACAAAAGTTGTAGATCTTCTTATTACCTACAACTTCGCCATTTGACTTTTTTCCATAGGACTTGTAGTTTTGTCGTTTCTATTTATTTCGAGAATATTTCGAGTTTCTATATATAAGAATGGCTTCAACTCAGGGTGAGACGTTCTTATTTTTTAAAATAACATTTACATCTCTGAGATTTACAGTTATATAGACTATTGTCTCTGTCCTCAGAATGGTCTAGGTGACATTTTTGCACATTCCCTTACATTAGTGAAATATCTTACTGTGGTATTTCTTCGGCATAAAAAACTTATCGTTGCATTTTATGAACTATTACCTAGCATAAAGTTTACTTTGGACTACATGATGAAAGTTTTCACAGAAGTATGAATAAGAATATTTTTGAATTGCCAATATAACGTTACGTAGCTGTTACAGAACTGTTACGTTGACTTTTGTGCTCATTGGGTAATAACAGGTAAGCTCTTATGATTAGAAAAGGCGTTAAATGTTGTGCTTATTCTATATGAAAGACAAAGTATGAGAAAAAAGCAAGCTTTGATTTTATAGGTATCCTAAATTAAAATATCTACACGCACTTTATACAACCAACAACAAAAAACCCCCAACGAGTAGAACATTTATTGTAAGCATAGTGTTAACAACATAACGAACAAGAGATGAAGATTTCAATAATTTTCACTTCCCATAAAATTTTCATTCAGTTCTTAATATTTTGAAATCAATTCTAAGGAAGTAAATTTAAAAAAAAAATTGCGATGATATTTTGATGAAACTTACGTTATAATTTGACCGGTATCTTCATTTCGATTGAGTTTAAAATGCTCTTTTAAATATTCAGTGAGGCTATCAAAGTCATTTTTAGATAAATAATTTTCAACTTCAGTTTTATTTAAATTAATTTCCATCTTAAAATTAAGTAAATTATTTTTAAATCAACATGAATTAAAAGCGTTAAAAATTTGACATTGCCCTGGCGAATTGACACTTAGTTCCGAACCGTCAGAACTGATCGGAACCGTTTGACTGATTGTAGTTTCATCTTAAACTCATTTACATGATTATTAGAACAAATAGAAATATAAAATTTAAAAATATTGAGTTTTGATGAAGAATCGTTAAAAATTAGAAGCCTTATTATATTTGTTTTTAAAATTTTTGTCATAATTTTTAAATTCAACTTTTCGAACTTCGCTCTGAAGTTAGCAGCATTAGTTGCAAAAATTGTGTAGCTAACTTCAATCAAATTATCTAGCCGGAGATTTTGAGTGACTTGTATTTTTCCTTCAACATTTCGTTATTAAAATAATATTAGAAGGTAAAAATAATAATTATATTAAATAAACTGTTATTTTTAAATCAATTATTAAATATTTGGTTTAACTTTAAGGTTTATTTTAGCAGAAAATAATTTTTCTGGTTTAACCTTAGTTTATAGTTAAACGAATATTTAAACAATAATAGTTTGTGTTAAACGTGTATGTATTGTTTTTAGATGTTTCTTACACGTTCTGAATATGATCGTGGTGTCAATACGTTTTCACCAGAAGGTCGTCTATTTCAAGTAGAATATGCTATTGAAGCGATCAAACTTGGCTCGACGGCCATAGGAATTTGCACCTCTGAAGGAGTCGTGTTGGCTGTAGAAAAACGAGTTACTTCTACATTGATGGAGCCCACGACCATAGAAAAAATCGTTGAAGTCGACAAACACATTGGTTGTGCCGTGTCCGGTTTGATGGCCGATTCTCGCACAATGCTAGACCGGGCTCGACTTGAATGCCAAAACCATTGGTTTATCTACGACGAACGAATGACTGTCGAATCTTGCGCCCAGGCAGTCTCAAATCTCGCTATCCAATTTGGTGATTCCGACGATGATGGCTCCGCTATGAGTCGACCTTTTGGGGTTGCAATCCTCTTCGCCGGCATCGACGAGAAGGGACCGCAACTTTTCCACATGGACCCGTCCGGGACTTTCGTTCAATTTGACGCCAAGGCAATCGGCTCGGGTTCAGAAGGTGCTCAACAAAGTTTGCAGGAAATGTACCATAAGTCAATGACGCTCGCGGAAGCTACAACGGCTGCCTTAACTATCTTGAAACAAGTCATGGAAGAGAAGTTGAACTCGTCAAATGTGGAGGTGATGACAATGACGCCGGATAAACTTTTCCACATGTTCACCAAGGAACAGGTCGAAGAGGTGATTAAAGATATTGCTTAGTTATAATTAATTTTAATTATTTTTATAAGAAATAATATTTCGTTGCTGGTTGGGCAAAATGTTTTTTTTTTCTTAAACAAAAAACCTTTTTCTTTTCCAATCCTTTTCCTTCCGTTTCTAAATTCAATTTATAGATTTTAAATATAACAGCGAAGTTGGGGTCCTCGGAATCTTTGTTAAACATTTACATCAGCCATAGAAACGAACAAGTTTGCGAACGCTTTGAACGTCTGTTGATTTTTTGTAAATTTTATAAATACCCCTTCGTTCATTTAAGTCGATTGTCTTTAACCTTTCTACTACTGCATTGTAAAAATATCTGCTGCGACGCGTCACAGAATTTCATTTAAATTAAAATGAAACTCGCTATTGGTTGAAAGAAAAAAAAAAAGAAACCCATGATGAGTTAAAAGTAAAATTAACACAATTCATATCCATTATTTCTTTTTAAATAACTCCTATAATAGTTGGCCATGAAATTTTGGATATAAAATATTGATTTTATCTTTGTTTAATGATTGTTATTGATTTGCGATTGAAGTGAATATTTAATTTGTGAAATTGATTTTTTATTTATTTATTATTTTTATAGTAAATATTTTAATCTTTGTTCGAATTATAGTTATTAATTTAAACCATTCAGTTATATTTTCAAAACTCTTGGTCTGATAATGTTTATATTTGTTACTCATATTTTGTTACAGTACTCGAAAAAGTTTCGGAAGGGACGAAACGTTGTACAAAAATCAATAAAAATCATTAAACAAGAATAAGATTTTTATTTTAAATCCAAAATTCCATGAAAACAAAATGTTCCATAATTTTCCCCGATAGGCTTCGTAATTGTAAGCGTATTCCTGGGAAAAAATATTTTTGTCTAATCATATATAATCAGATCTGAAAATTAGCCAGGTATAATCATATATGAGTAGACAAAAATATTTTTCCCTGAACAATCACTTCTACAAGCAAAAGCACATTTTCGAGTTTTTTTTATAAAAACTAAATAAAATAAAAACTAAAATAAAATAGCAATAACTAAAAAGATATTGCAATATGAGTGAGTATCCGACAAAAAGTATTTTTGTCTAATCATATATGATTATATATAATCAGATCTGAAAATTGCCCAGGTATGATTATATATGATTAGACAAATATATTTTCGTCGGGCACTCACTCATATTGTAATATCTATTTGGTTATCGCTATACTTGGTGTTTTTTATAAATTTGTTTTATTTAGTTTAAACTCTCGAAAAGTGTGCTTTGGCTTGTAGTAAGTGATTGTTCAGGAAAAAATAATTTTGTCTAATCTTACTTATATTATAAACGTGAAAGTTTGTAAGAATGGATGTTTGTTGCTCTTTCACTAAAAAAGTACTGAATGGATCTGGATGAAATTTGGCATAGATATAGATCATAATCCGACTTAACATATAGTATACTTTATATCCAGAAAAAATGTACGGTTCCCGTGGAATAGATATTTTTTTGTTTCTTACAGACCAAAAGATTAACTTCTTTTATTGTAATGTGGTAGTACAGGGGCCAGAAAATGTTATAGATTACTTTTCATACCGGAATAATAAACGGTTCCCATGGGATAGCAAAACAAGTATGTATTCTATAAGAACCGTGCTTTTAAAAACAGTTTTATTAAAATCCACGAAATAGAGTCTTAACTCATGTTCTTTAAGAAGATTTGATCTACTTTTTACTCAGGAGAGATGTACTTTTCGCGTGGGATAGATATGTTTTTTGTTTATCAGAGTGTTAAAGATTGATTTGATTTTTGCAATGTGGTAGTTTGGGGGAGAATGATATAGCTTACTTTTAAGGCTAGAATAATGCATGGTTCCCATGGGATGGCAAAACAATTATATCCTACAGGAACCGTACATTTAAAAAGTTTCGGTAAAGTTCGTGAAATAGAATTTTAACGCATTTTCTTCCAATTTTACACAATAACGAAAGAAATCTCTACAAAGTTGAATTTAAAAATTGACAGTTTTTACTGGAAAATAAATATGAATTTCAATTTAACACCCGATAACATTAATAATGAAATTGTTTAAAATATTTGAATTTTTAATTGTTCATTGTCGAAGATATTAATTAGAAATAAACGTATAAAAATAATAAACTAAAAATTTAAAAATTCAACAATTACTTAACGGAACAAATTTTAATGAAGTTTTGCTAAAGATCCGGTAGGATAGCTACTAATCTATTCTTTTAAGATAACATCCATTAATTACGTGAGGCGTTCAGTGGCCGATGGGGTCGAGCCAAATCTCATCTAATCTTACTTTGAGGAAAGGGAAGGTCTCGCAAATATCACGTATTTTTTTGTTTTGAAAAATATCACATTAGATTGGTGGTTGGGGGAATGATATATGCCAAATATCATAACACAGAGGGGAGGGAATTTCAAAAATAAAAGAAAAACGCCTCGCGCAATTAATGGATGCCGCCTACAATAGCTGAACAGTTTTAAATGACATTTGGTATGAAAGATTTTCAAGTCCTAAAGGAAGGAATAGAGTTACTTTTTTACTAAAAAACGTATAGAAGCTGATGTGAGACAGCTAACATCTCTTTCTTGAAAAGTAGTTTTACGAATTTTGATGAACTTTCTTTGGATCTAAAGTCTGAAAGTATCTATCATTTTTTTCTGTCAAAATAGATTAATTTTTTATATTTCGCTATGAACGTAGGGAATCTTTTAATCAATCAGTTAAATTAAGATACACTCAGCAAAGCTAGCGAGTATCAGCTAGTCATATATAATTACATATGATCATACCTGGCCAATTTTCAGAGCAGATTTTATATGAGTGATTATACAAAAACATTTTTTCCCGGGTTATTGAGTTATGATTTTTTTCATGCTATCTTACCCTCTTCCCCAAAAAGCCCTCTATTTGAATTTTATTGAGAAAAAGTTGCAGGCTTTGATAAGTCTAACAACCATAGCAAGTTTTAATCGTTGAAGCCATCTTCGAAAAAATTGAAGAAACCAATAGAATAAAGTGGGATTTTTTGCTAACCAAATCAAAAAGCTTCGCAGCACAACTAGATTAAATATGAAAGAAAAACTCCAAGTTTAGTGAATTTCGGATAAGGCTTTCGATACGATGTCGCTGTCACACAAAGCCCAATTTCTAAATTAAATTTATTTAAAAGCTCAAGTGATCTCCAAACGTGCGTTTCCGATGAAAGCTCGAAATCAAAAAGTTGACCCGATTATAATACGTCCTTTACTGTAAAAGTAAAAGAAAATAAAAAGTATTGGAATCAAGTAGAATTTTAGATTTGGTCGGATATACAAGTTTTAAGGTGTCCTGAGCCCAAAAAAGTGTTTTTTAGAAATTGGTCTGCGTGGCAACAGCTGGGAGATCTCGCCAAACGCATAATTGGAAATCCACCAAGTGACGCGTCGCAGCCAGTCGGCCATGTGGGCCCAGGCCCATAGCGGCAAATTTTTAGGGACGGCAAAAAAAAACCCTGGAGTTTGGGAAATATATGAATATTACAGTTCTCAGTTTTACCTGGTACAAAACTAAAACTCTATTCAAGTTTTACAACAGATGCGTAAGAGCATGTGATCTGCTCATGAATGAGATAATTCTAAGTTATTCGTTTTTTTTTCAAATTAAATGTACTGCAGCAGAGCGGCTCCGAGCCAACGTGTTTCGGAGAGAAAATGTTGGTTAAGGAATAAAGTGTTTTTAATTTTTTCTTTTTTTGTTTGGGGAGCGGCAATTTTCCCGTGCTTAGAGGCGCAAAATATGTAAATCCAGCCCTGGTCGCAAAATAAATTTTTTTCAGCAGACACTTTTAAAAATGTTTAAATTTAGTGGTACCTTTATTTTAAGTACGCAAGAATTTAACTTATAAAAGTTTTTAGTAAATATAAATGCATAGACTATAGTTCTTAATAATAATGTTAAATAGAAAATAAAATAATATTAGCCCACGTAGTGGCGTAGTAGTTAGATCTTCATACCATATATCAGAAATGCTCCGTTCGATTTCCATAGAATCCTAGATTTATTTTCCTATATTTTTTTAGGACCAGTTGATAACTACCTAACGTTTTCTGTATTGACATTGGCGTGGTACAAGGTTTGCTCCTAGATGAAAATAAAATCGTTCATTGTACGGTACAAGTTAAATGTGCAATACATAAAACCATGCGCAATAAAATGTTGAAATAATTTCATATTGCACATATAACTTGTAACGTACAAAGTAGGGTTTTATTTTCATCTGGAACAAACAAATATTCGTGCACAAGTTTACCAGTTTACATAAATACCATGTTTCACTGATTTCCTTTTTTGTCGAATATATCCGTTTTTTTCATATGAACGCATGGTAAAATCTACTTACTGGGGAATGGTTTATTTAAGTTCTATCTCGGTTTTAGAATTATCAACCCTCAAAAATTCAGGATTGTATTTTTAACAATATTTCAGATTTTTGTTTTTTGTTAATTGATATTACAATATGTAAATATAGTTTTAGTAATATTGGGAACACCCATTTTTAATCACAGCTCCAAATTATGATAAAAAAAATAATTTTTACTTCACCCATAAAGATAACGAAGGCCAAGTTCCTAGCGTTTTAGCTTATTTGCGACTTAAATTTCAAAAGCACAGTGAATATTATGTTTAAGAACACTTAAGTAGTTATCAAATTGCATCGCAAAACTATTTTTTATATCCTAAAATAGCAATTAGTAGAATTTTTGAGCCTCTGTTGTCAAAAGAAGTATAGGTTTTCACTAATCTCTCAACAAATAAATCCTTTTAACAATAAAATGAAATCAATTACAGCCTTGAAAATTTCTGATCGCAACAGCTTAATAATCAAATAATAAAAATGGAATATACATTAAGGACATACCATTTTTTTCAACAAGATAATCCATGATAACATTAACATTTTCCAGTATGGATCTCGAATAAATATCTCAGCATCTTCAAACCAACCGGACCTACTTCCACTAATTAAGTCTCAAAAGGCCCGGATGTATTTTGTGTACAACAAATACCCCGGTTATTATTGCAAAGTAAAAAACCTTAATTCACTCACAATGACTTAGATACGGAAAAACTTGGGAATCACCAGGATAAGATGCACAAATGTCAAAGTTAATTCCCGGTACTGAGTTTCAACTGTTTCTTAGCAGACGGCCATTTTTGATAACCGCGCATACTCCGATCAACTCGAAATTCAAATTTAGACTTTTAATTGTGAAGAAAACTTAAGGAAAACTAATTATAAGCGCTGAAAAATTAATTTTAATAGCCTCTTGAGTGTTTCAAAATGTATTTCTTTAATTCACAACAGTGTTCCAATGTTAAAATAATTTTTTGAATAATTCGTCACCATCGGGTCTAAATCCAGTTTTATAAGAGTTAAATCTTATATAGCCATGATAGATATTTTACAAAAAAAATTTTTGTGTTTGTAAAATTTTTGTTCCTATATATTTTTATGTAAAATATAAAGTAATTAAACATTTTTTTTGAAACTCTCTATGAAGAGTGTGGAAAATAATGAGAAAACAAATTATTTTTGGTATATCTTAGTACCGTTTTAGAAGAAAAAGTGTTTCTATAAATAATAAAAACAATTAATTATTATTTAAGAAAGATTCACATCATTTTTTTCATATTACGAATAGTTTTTGAGATATCAATCGTTAAATATATTAAAACTAAGATTAGTCATCATCATTACGATGTATCTATCTCATTAAAATATTAAATATAAGATTAAGTAATTATCGAAAAAATATGTTAGTCTGAAAATTAAAGAAAATTAAATTAACTACAAAAATTTATTTTGAACGATCTCTTTACCTTGTGTATAAGTAGTTTCATCAATATTTCAGTTGAAAATTAAAAATTTGAGATTTTATAACAATTGAACATACGACAATTTGATCACATTTGTTTTTTTTTTTAATATAAAACTGGGTATTATAGAATATAGGATAACAAAAAAAGGTTATATGGCCTAAAAAAGAGTGTAAGAAAATTAAAAAAAAAAAAATTAAAGTAGTATAATTTGGAAGTATCTAAAAAAATTTTTATCAATGGTTTTGGTATACTGTACTCATGGGCGCCCGCATGAGGCGGCAAGGCACTGCACCCCTGGATTGATTGAAAATAGTCAAATCTTGTTCTATAATGTATCCATTTATTGTCTTAATAAAAAATTTGTTGCTACAGTATACCCTTCATGACTACAGTGTCCTGTCCGTTTGTTCACCATACAAATCCGCTACAGTAAATTAAAACTACATTAAAACATTACTAACAATATTTTGAGCCCCCCTCCCCTACCTAGAAAATTTTCTGCAAGCGCCCATGCCTGTACCGTATTGTGCAATGTACAGTATATAGATAGAAACCAGAAGTTTCACTTGGGATTTTTGGTAGTCATTTTTGGCAAATAACTAAATAATTAGGTACGGTTCAGAAGATGTAAATGCAACCAAATACATGACTTTTAGATACTTTCTCTACCATCCGAGAATTTTTATGAACTTTTTAAAATTTCTTTTTATTTTTGAAAACCTTCTAAGAGCTAGAAAGAAACAGTTGGTGGGCCGTATGCACCCTGCACCGGTCACTAGATTGATACCCCTGGTGTATAGAGAAACAAAAGAGGCTGTAACGTAAAATGAGTTGCCTATACATACATTAATTACTTGAGTGTATTAACATTGCCGTACTTCAGTCCTCACAACAGGGGGTTGTACAAGGGTAGTGCTTGACTAGGAAAACCTTAAAAAGTCAGGGAATTTAAAATTTCTGGAATAGTCAAGGAATCTAAATCTTCATCAGGGAAATAGCATTCCATTTTAAAATTCGAATTTTATTTTGTCATAAATTATGACTGAAAATGGATGTAAGAATAATTAATTTACAAAAGAGATAAATTCCATTGATTGTCATTTTTTTAAAGTTATAGATATTTAATTTAGGAAAATTTAACTTTTCGATTAGTCGGAAATCTGCAAAAGGTTTAACAAAATCATAGTTCTAAGAAGTTTCGGGTATTATTATCAAATAACAAAAAAATTATTTTCAGAAATAACTAAGGATTTTAATGTAGGGGAAAGGTGTACAAGATGATCCCTCTAAGCAAGAATTGAAATAAAATATACATATTTCCCTATGAAACAAACTTGATAGCATTTACTACTTCCATATTTGTTTATCTAACTTTTATCATACTCAAAATTTCTAATTAAATCAGTTTACGTAATAATATATACATATTTTTAAAACTCTACAAAGTAATCATCTTATACACCCGGGTGGCTAAGATGATCCCAATGGTTGGGGTAAGATGATTCCAATGATCATCTTACCCCAATATCGAGCAACCTTTTATTTTTTCAAGAATAAGGTAAGTAAAAGCGAAAGTCAAGACTATAAAACGTCCTTATTTAAGATAATTTTTGTAATTCAAGATAACATATACTCAGGTTTATAACTCAACAAAATAAACTCTAAAAAAACTAATCCAGTCTTCTGAGTAGTGGCTTCATTATGCAACTTGTTTTAAAAGTGTAATCGCTTTTTGGCTGGTATTGTGCTACACATTTCACAAATAAATGGATTGTATCATCGCTATCAATTCCGGCACAAGCTTCATGTCGTCATTTTACACAAGCATAACACTTGATCCACCCTCTACCCTTGATATCACCAGAAAACTTTTCCGTGCAATAAAGGCATTCTGTGTCATCTTTCTCAGATGACTCAGACGAGAAATATGATGTTTTCTTAAACTTAATGTATGTAAGTACATAACAATCCTGGGGATCATCTTGCCCCAAGTGCAACTTTTTTATTCAAAGTTAATTAACATAATCCATAGTCACGCCGCTATTTCCAATTAACCCAAAAATCAAAATTAGGCGTATTAGAATGTCACCAACACAAGAATCATTGTGCTTACTAGTATGTAATAGAAGTAATGTAAAATTGAATTCAATCTTTCCTTATATTAATTGAGCACAATTTATATTTTTTCTGTAAAATCCAACACGATGGTTATGCTGTCTTTGCAAATGGACTGTGGCGGGGAGGTATTCGAGGCTATGTTTTGTCAAAAATTCAACTAGATAGCGTTAGCTGTTTGGGCGTAATCGAAAAGGATCATATCACCCAATGGGATCATCTTGTACACCTTTCCCTTAAATATATGCAAATAGTATTGTTGTGTGGGGAACCTGAAACTTTGAGTTTTAGTAATTTTAGTTAGTTTTCGGTCGCTACTCTGCAAGGGACACTGGCTTTAAAAAAGAAAGATCCTATTTTCTTAGACTTACAAACAATTTAAAAAAATACTTGTGTAAAACATTTTTTTTTCTTGGTCTCGCAATAATAATCGCACAAATTTCCTGTAGTTCCCAAGACTATTAACAACAAAAAGTAGTAATTACATGAGTATGAAATTTGTTTTTAACAATGCAAAATTGCATTACTAAACAGTAAAATTAAGATTCTTGTCTGCCCCAAATAGTATTTATTTAATTTGTTATTTATAATGTTTTACTTATATATTTAGTTTTAATTTTGATTGATTAAATGCATGGAATAGCAATAGCTCCGCCTCGATAGTAAGGACATCTCTTACTTACCATCCACGTTCAACTTCACACGAACCTAAGCTTGATATACGTATAGATGTCTCTTAAAACACTATTCCACATTATACTCGTTATTCCGGTTCCATATAAATAATATCACAGATTTATGATTTTTAAATAGACTTGGTAAAATAAAATAATAATAATAAAATAGAGAAAGTTTCACTTGAAAGATAAATTAAAATTATAATTTCTTCAGATGATACGAAAAATTATATAATATTATATGTACACAAGCAAATCTTACGGCAAATTTCATGCTTTGTGTTTTCGCGAATAAAATTGCGCGATGCAGGAAGTTTCACCCTGAATGAAATTTATATTTATTATATATTATATATTATAATTTATTATTATAATTACTATGATTGTTTTTATCCAATTTGAATATGCGAGATAAAGCGTGTAATTTCAAACAGGCCGAACCTCTCGATCGATCTAATCAGTGCGGAAATTTGTCAAAGTGATGTGAAAGTTATTAGACCTTTTATCCTCTCTAATTGAGATTATTGAAATTTTGTTTATTTGAGTTTTTGAGTTCGTTTGCACAGCCTCGAGGAGTATTTTGATTTTTGAGATTAATGACCGATTCGGTTTCGATTTGAGATTGGGTAAAAATTTTGCTTGAACGAATAATAATGTAGTTTTACAAACCATTGTTGCAACAAAATATAATTACAACAATAACATCTAGTTGCAAGAATAACTGAACAGTTATCTTTGAAAATGGTATAAGTCTTGTTTGATAAATATTTCGTTCAGTTTAACAATGGATGCAATTTGCTATTTTGAATCTATAGTATTCTAATCTACCGGTTTCAAAATAATTCTTCTATAATTTTCATCTTTCAGTACATTTTTTACGTAAATCATTTAATTTATATAGTTCACGTTGTTCTACGGACCTTTTTGGAATTTTTGGACACCATAATTTTTTTTTTACACCATAATGTTTCATACATCAATTTTATACAGCAAATTGGAGAGAGCTTTACAACTTTGGGGCAATTTATCTTAACAACCTAAAAAAATAAATTTAAAGAAAATTTTACGCTCTAAAAAAATGGTCCTTGGAACAAAGTTCTTCAGATTAACCATTTGAAAGATATCCTAGTTCCAAAAAACTACTAAGTAAAAGTTTTAATATTTTCCATTAAAATCCATTAAAAATTGGTCAAGTTACAAGCTGCCAGACCGGCAACTTATTGTTTAATTAGTATCCAAAAAGCAAAAAAGTATTTTTTGTACTTATACTGGATGACTACCTTTTTTGACGATCGCCGCTTGGACTAAGAGTACTTAATTATAGTGTAAATTAGTACTTAATCTAATTAGTAGATACTTAATAGTCAATAATTTATGATTTTTCTCAACGCTTTTTGTAATTTTATTTGTTCTCTTTGATTAACTGAATTTTGAGACATTGGCAAAGTTTATGCAATGGCGATCGAAACACTAGAGATTAACACACCAATCGATGCTGAAAAAAAATATCTGCTGCGAGGCGTCACAGTACTTTCTTTTACTTTCATTTATGAAACTCGCTGTTAGGGCTCGTTCACACGTTTCAACTTGAATTGATCAACAATTTTCAATCTTGTAGACCGTAGTGGGGTAAGCGACGCGAAAAGTGAAGCACAAACGAGCAGAATTGAAAGCAAAATTGTTGAAACTGAGTCAAACTTTTGTTGATCAAGTCGACCCCGGTCAGTTTTCTTTCAATTCTGCTCAATAAGCTTCCAATTCAACTCGCTTGTGCTTCACTTCTCGCGTCGCTTACCCCGCTACGGTCTAAAAGATTGAAAATTATCGTTCAACTCAAGTTAAAGCGTGTGAACGCGGCATTAGTTAAAAAAAATATAAGCACTTCATAACTATACTAGTAGAAGATCCGAACCTACCTCGACCTTCACCGAGATGGCAATAGAATGAAACCTATTTTACCATAAATTTAGTATATTAGGAAATATATAAAACATGGGTTGGCAAAAAAAATCCGGGGTAGACTATTTTTAATTATTTAAAAAAAAAATGATTTTTAATAAAATATTGCAACATATAGAAAAAATTTTACACATCACAGGCGACTGCGATGTTGTGTCCTTTATTATTACACGGTATACTTACCTCGGATCTCTCTGTCCTGTCACACATTTCCATGCGCATTAAAATTTTAAAATGTTTTTCTATTATCTTAATGTTGCAATATTTTATTAAAAATATTTTTTTTTAAATAATTAAAAATAGTCTGCCCCGGATTTTTTTAGCCAACCCATGTTTAATATATTTCATAATATACTACATTCATGATAAAATAGGTTTCATTCTATTATCATCTCGGTGAAGGCCGAGGTAGGTTTGGATCTTAGACTATACATATAAACAGAACTAAATGCATAAAACCTATCTGTATATACGAAATCCCAACCTTCACCCTAGAACCGTCTTTATTCGAATTTTCTCAAGAAAAAGTTTCTAATAAAAGTTGTATCAATGAGTCTTAGAACTATACAGGGTGTACCAGCTAGACCGGCCATTAGAAGTTTCCGGAGAACCTGAAATAATAGAAATCTAAAAATTGGGATTAAAACCTAACTGCATTGGAGCTACCTTCCTAAAATATTTTTAGTTTTCTGACACTTCCGGTATAACCGGAAGTGCCAGAAAACTAAAAATATTTTAGGAAGGTAGCTCCAATGCAGTTAGGTTTTAATCCCAATTTTTAATTTTCTATTATTTCAGGTTCTCCGGAAACTTCTAATGGCCGGTCTAGCTGGTACACCCTGTAGAAAGTTTAAAGAAAATCGTTGGAGCCGTTTTCGAAAAAAAAATTGAAAAACCTCAAAAACTCCTAAAATATAGTGGAGCTTCCGGTTAACCGATTTTAACTAAAAGCTTTGCGGCACAACTAGATATAATATTATGAAGGCAAAATTCCAAGTTGGACTCAGTTTTTTGGACTCAGGGGACCTCAAAACATGTATTTCATACATGTTATGTATGTAGTGAAAGCTCAAATTCGAAAATTCGACCTGATTACAATACTTCTTTTACTATATAGTAGTAAAGAAAGTAAAAATTACATTAACCACTGATAGTTTTTATTCTTATAGTCATATTAATTGCATAGTGCATTAGGGACGTCCGTTAGAATTTTGTGTTTATTAAGAATTTTCTAGTAAACACAACAACTGAGCCATGACAGTTTTTCTAAATTTTATGGGAGGCTTTTTCCTGTTATTTTATAAGAATTTATTTGGCTATTCAGAAATTTTAAGACAATTTACATTGATTATATAGTGGTATATATCTTAACAAAGCAAAAGATAGATATAAGATTTAGTTTTTGACAAATCTTATTTTTTACGCTTACATTAAGCTAAGCTTTTTCTTATTTGTTTTTATTTTCTTTTTCCAGAAAATTAATTCCGTGGCCAATTTGATGGATTTACCCGCAGAATCAAGCGGAAAATCTCCACCTCCAAGTACTCCCTCACGTATATCGGTTCGAAGTTAATGAGAGGAACCGTGATTTATTTTTTCTTTTTATAAATTTGGAAAAAAAATGAGAGCGAAATTGTGTTGAGTGTTGATTATTCGAACAGAAGAGCTCATATTAACTGACATTGCGTTTCAAAATTTAATTATGAAGTAGAAGAGTAATCGCATTTCAAATGTGCAACGAGTGTATCCAAATGCAATTTCCATTTACTGTGCAGTTGTGTTTAAAGGCTGATATGAATGCAAAATATAATGCAATTCAACAGAGTTCTATGTTTGAAAATTAAAAAAAAAATCCCACCATGCATTACTAATTAAAATAATTACAATTGTATCAATTCCGAAACTTTCTATCTCCCTCATTAATTTCATTTATAGATTTGCGAAAATTTTACCAATTGATTCAAGTGGAATTGGAGCGAGGAGTTGAATTAAACATTTTGATTGAAACGACGACTGGAAGTTTATGTTTCTATACCTGGATCGAAAAAAAAAGACACAAACGTGCAGGATAATCGGGAAAATATGAAAGGAATAAAGCGAGCTGAACTGACATAGATTCGCTACATTCAAGTTCATTCACGTGCTGAAGCGGGATTTCTATTTAATCATCATGGGATGGTTGGTTGGGTGAACGACATGTCGAGGGGATGGCACGGGATTCTGGAGAATGGAAGGCGAATGGCGCGGCGGCATTATGGAAAAGGGGGCGTCGCACTGGATTAAAGCGAAGCGCCCGGACTGGAACCAGCAGCCCGGAGCTGCTGCCGAAGCCAGATATCGATTCCCGAGGGAATTCACACTATTGTACGAATAATTAAACAGCGACACCATTTGCAATATCTGGAATGAAACATGGCGCGAAGCGAACCCGGGGAGTTGATCCGCAACGACCGGGGAAACTCTGGAAAAACATTGGAAAAAAAATTAATTCTTATTCGGCGGTTTTTTTTTCTATGATTCTTCCAAGACAATTTCAATTCGCACAGATAATCCTATAAAAGTCGTCATATCACAATCCCGTTGAGCCTTTTATATAAAGTTTTAATGGGGAATGCTAAACAATTAAAGTGGAATTAAACTTTTCGTCGGTTCGAGTCGTCTTCGGAGTGTAGTTTGGGATGGAGGTTGAAGTTGAGATTTATCTTGATTTTTTTCTTATGAAGACGCCGATTCGTGTTGCATTTGAATTGAAAATGAGGCAAGAGATATACAGTAATAAATTCACATATATTTAAGTTGGGTTGTTTCGGGTGTAATTTTTTGCTCGATCAAGTCAGAAATTATCAATAATTGTCTCATCATCGTCGGCACGTTGCTACTCGAATAATAAGTAGCCACTTCTGGGTGGTCTTGGCGAGCAGCAACCCCGAAATTAACTTTAATGAGCGGTAAATTTGACTTTTGCTACTTGTTACTTGCACATAAATCTAAAATTCAATTATTAAATTATATAGTGGGAAATTGGTTTGGGGGTTGCGTGTTTTTTTTTGAAGATTTTTCAATGGAACAGTGGCGTAAAAAGGATTTTCACGAATCATTTTTTTAATATATACTTTTTTAAATTCAATACATTTAATTTTTGTTGAAACCATGTTGAAATGTTTTAAGTAATTTTTTCGTCGGCACTAACTTTTTTTTTTTTGATTTTGTATAGAGCGTGTGATATTAATTTATACGTTATGTATGGGTCAAGATTTATTTCTTCGCTCGCCTTTCAAAATCGTATATAATTATCGAAAGGAACTAGTAATCATAGAATGTGTAAATTGATTTAAAAAAAATCGCATGTGAGAGTTGAAAATGTCGAAATTATTTTGGTCGAGTCGTTCTCATGGCTCGGCTCGGCGTCCGAATTTTTGCGGAACTCTAAGTCCGAAATCCCACAGGAGGTTGTTGCGACAAGATAAGTGACATCCGGCAAAAGCCCCGATGTTCGATACGGGTGAACAGGACGTGGAGCATCGCTGCAAATGCAGGATAAGAAATCACCAGTGGCCGTTTGTGTGACATATTTGTTTCTTTGTTGACTGTGAGAGGATATGTTTATAAGGACACGTTCCTTTCATCCGGTTTAGGGGTGGGGTTTTTTCGCTGGAATTATTTTGAATTAATTTAGGGGTGAATTGTTTGACACCCGAGCTCCAGGGGGGACTGCGAGATCAGATTGTGTTTTTCGGGGCGTTGTTATCCCGGCTTATTCCCGCTTAAAGTCCCTGTTATCGGCCACTTACATGCTAATCCCAATGTAATTTAATTTTCAATTATAACACTTTAAAAATATATTAAGTAATCGCATCATTGGCTTCCGAAAAGTGAAAGTCAATGCTCCAATTTTTCGATGATTTCTTCTTTTTCTTTTCAATGTTGAAGAACGAATTTGGAATTCGTAATATTTGAGATTATTTTATCGGAAATGAGAATTTTATTAATCGACTCATGTCCATCGAAGATGATATCTTTTTAGTGGTGCGTGAAAAACCTTGTTAATTTTTCTTTTTGAAAATGCTTTTACTTTTCTTCTGAAAGATTGATTTTAGTTTTCAAATGGTAAATCATTAAATTAATGCTCTGATTCACTTAAAATATTGCGTTAGGAAATTCAAAAATTTTAGATGAGAATTTGGCAGAGATATTTTTTTACTTCTTTTGGTTCAATGTTCGATAAATTGACTGGGTTTTATTGGATGATGACTGAGTAATTAGTGGGATTGATAATTAATTGCTTTAGTGGCTTGAAATTAAAAAAAAAACGTCGTTGATAATTGGTTAGAAAAATGGTTAATTTTTAACTTTCAATAAAATGGTAGTTATTAATTTGATCTTTCTTTCTTGGAGAATTGATTATAATTATAATAAAGCTATAGGTTTTTGTAAAATTTTAAAATTTTTATTTTTTGAACTTTCAAAGTTTCGAATTAGTAACCAGTTGCGGCTCGTTTATGGGATTATCGAAGACAGTGTTTATTTATAATTAATACAAAGATTTAGATGCCTTTATCTAGTGGTGATTTGAAACAAAAAATTTTGCGGAAGCCAATTATTTGGACTGTACAGTTTAACGTCATAATATCAAGAGTAAATCTTATAAATTGCCTACACTAAACATTTTTTTATATATTTTAATCGACATAATAAAACAAAAGAAAATAAACTAAAACTAATTTATGTTTGATGAGACATTACCACAGTAATGTCAACCATAACCAGAAATTTCTTAGAGTTACCAGTTTAAAATTGTATAAAATCGGGAGATCATTCCATTAATTCAAGTATCAATTCAATTCAATTCAAGTATCATACAAATACCAGTTCGGCAAAGATATCTTTGAAAGCTCTTAAAGATAACATTTTTGTAGTCTGAAATCAAAAATAGCTATTCTCATAAAATGATGGTATCAGAAATATCTCCTATGAATTATTTTGGTGCATTTTTCAGAGTTCGTAGAAAAATTACCATGAAATTAACACTTATGTGTAAGAAACTTAAGATTGGCCAAAAATAATTGAAATTGGTATTGAAATTATGGATTTCATGCTTTTTTATTATTTAAATAAAAACAATGGTTCTTACATTTATTAATATAACTTGCTGATCACCACCCGCTTCGCTGGACATAGCTAAATTGAACTGACTGCTTAATAGAGACGGTCATAGTACAATATAAGAAGTCATTTTAGTTATGTTGGCATAAAAATTGTTCCCCAGGAATCGTAAATTTTCCAGAGTAATAAATATCGTCGTGTTTTTACCTGCCTATAAATCTCATTATTTGCAGTTCAGTCACCTTTCAATGGTTTTTACCTGTAATTTACATTTGACATACTTTGAATTCCCAAAAAGTTACACCCGTGAATAAGTCAACTTATCGTTGTACTACTATTATTGTTATAATCTTCAAATTTGCGAAAATTAATTTATAAGAATAATAAATTCTAGTTACAAACCATGTTGTCTCTGCGATATTATATGTATGTATGTATACGTACATTGCATCACAGCTGCCTGCCGATCTATGTTTTCGCGCAGTTTTTATAGTTTTTATTTTTTTGCTCAAAAAATAAACATTTTTTTGGAATAAAATTTTATAGCACTTTTTGTAATATTTACTACTTGTAGTGAAAATCTCATCCAAATCGGACCAGCCGTTTTTAAGTTTGCCAAGAACAAACAAACAGATGGGGAAATATATTCTAAATTTGAAGTAGCCTTTAATGTAAGTTGGAATATTTAATAACTTTTTTTGAAAATTTCATTGAAATCGGTTCAGCCGTTTTCAAGTTTACCCTGGACAAACAATGTTTTTTTTTTGGACAAAAATCTCAGCTGAGAAAAATAAATCCGTTTATTTTCCCTTTCATTATATAGTTATTCAAAAAGCAGGAATCTTCAATCTTATTATTGGTAGAGATAATGAAAGAAATTATAATAATTAGTATTTTTCTAACCTCATAGCATATATAATACGGTAGTAAAGTGATTTTTGAAAATTCGAAGTCGTTTTAAAGATACAGCAGGTAGAAGAAAGAGCTGCTCGGAGCGCTGAATTGGTAGTTGAAACTTTAAACGCGTTTTTCTCAAAACCGTGTTTTTCAAATTTTCCACCATCGTATCTCAAAAACGGCTTGACCGAATGACTTGAATATAGGATACACTCAACACATGGAATGAACTATTATCAATTAAAAAATTTCCAAAATTTCGATTTTTTATAGCAAAAAACAAACAAAAAACGCAAAATTCGCAACTTTTATTTCAAATGCCTACCAAAAGTCTAATTTTTTGTATATTCATTTGATAATAGTTCATTCCGTGCATTTAGGCTTACAGATTAAAACGCCGTTATTTTTTGTTTTTGTTTTTGTTTTGGATAAGCCAATCAGCCGGAATCGTAGAGGAAGTACGTGCTCATTTTTTCGAGGTGGGGGTGTTCTACACAATATTTTGAGCTTAAAATTAATATTTATAGTGTCGAAATATATGTTAATAAATGATAATAAACTTAAAGCTATATTTATTTACTGGTCGTAGAAAAAAAATCCTAAAAAAAACCCTAAAACAGGCCGTCACATGGGATGACCCCTTTAATTGAATTGATATCCCCGGATTTATTGGAGTTTTATATACTGTTTTGGAAATATAGGGTTACCAACGTTTCAGTTATAGTCCGGAGATACCAAATTAAAAAAAAAAATTCTTCAAAATTTAGATTATGACAAACAATCTCAAAATGTTTCAATTTTTATAAGAAAAAATCATTTACAAATAATGATTTTTACAAAATAAAAATCAAATTTATGTTGCACTTTATTAAAAGATTAACATTAATAACATTGATATTAATCAATTAATTGATAATTTTGTCTTATTTATTGTATATATATTAAAAAAAAATTAAGTTTACTCTGCTGGTATAAATTTTGAATAGATGCCGTAATGTTATCTTAAAATGTTACATCTTAGAACTCCAAATCTGGACGTGTTGGCGCCACTGAATGGAGTTTTAAATGGGAAACCGAAAGTTGATACAAAAAAACCACCCCGCATAGCCTTAGGACCTCGACAAAATGGAGCAAAACCCCCCGCGGGAAAACTTTCTGGGGCAAAACGGCGGCGCCAACATTTCTTAGCTGTAAGTCAAAATTTCAAAAATGATTCTACTAGAATACTACCATATAGACATGTTAAGAAAGTAATTTATGAACAAAAAAAAATCGATTTTTCGAACCCATCACATGGGATGACCCCCTTAACATACAGTTACCCGGAAAGTAATAAAACATATGTGAAAGGTCTTAAAGGTAACATTTTTGTTGAAGTCTAGTTTAATAATTCTGATCAAAAAATTCACCTCCCAAAAAGTTTTTCTTACCGTCTAAGTCGGCAAATGCCAAATTTCGTCAGTGCAACCTCTCATCATTCACACACCAATTCATCCTCCCAAATGTCTAGAAAATAGAAATTTAATTAGCAGTTTCAAATGAAAACAACAACGGCAACAAAGAAAAAAACCAAGAGTTATATAACCCAAAGAAACATATTGCATCATACTAATAAGCGCAAAAACCCAACTAGTTATTGAAATAAAAAAAAAATTATTTTCGGCCATTTCCGTTTTTCTTGTTTTTATAGTAGTAGTGGCCGTCTCATGAAACCGGCCGAACAGAATTGTCTCGGTTATGTGATCTAATTACGATCATTGTTGCCCACTGAACCAGCCCACATATGGAGGTTTTCTTGATTCTGAAGTCGCGTGAAAAGAAAGCCAACGTACTACGAATAAACTTCAAATCTCCGCACTGCTACTCGTCAGGTCTTCTATAGTCGAGAGATACTTTTGAAAAATCGAAAAAAAAACTTTCTAACGTAACTAAAACAGCCGCCAAACAACTCACATTAGCTCTATTTGAACGAAACGAAAAGTACTCGTGTTATATCAATCACCATAACTTGTAATTTTAAACAGGTAAATGGCTTGGAAATTCGACCAAAAAAATGATCGTCGACTTTCAGATGAGATAGTAAATGTCTCGGATTCGAGGTACTGGCTATTTGATGTAATTTTGGATGGAAAGTTGGTCATGGTTCGATTTAGAAGAGGCGCTATGTTAGCTCATGAGTAAATGAAAATGTTACATAATCAAGTACTTTTTTTTTGTTTTTAAGATCTAGGTTAGGAATTCAGCTAGAAAATTTTTTTATTTTTTAAAAAATAAAAAAAACCTAGACAGACGAAACTTGTTTAGATACACTAGGTTGGTCGATTCCGGGTATTTCAACAATAGCACTGAGTGTAAGAGATCCATTGCGTTACATGGTACAATTTTAAGGTTTGCAAAATTGGTCTGTTGTAAACAACAATGACAATTTCTAGATGATTTATCGAAATTGTCTAAAGTTGGGACATAGCAAAATTTATACGCAGATCCATTAAATCTTAGATCAAGACCGTTTTGGTAAAACCATTAAAAATGATATCTATATAGTCTAAGATCCGAACCTACATCGACTTTCACCGAGTTGATAATAGAATGAAACCTATTTTATCATGAATTTATTATATTAGGATATATATTAAAAATAGGTTGGCTAAAAAATCCGGGGCAGACTATTTTTAATTATTTTTTTAAAAAAATTATTTTTAATAAAATAATGCAACATCAAGATAATAGAAAAAAATTTATATCATCATAAACGCTATTTTTTTGAGAACACGTTAATATAATAGGTTAGTCTGAAAAAAATTCGGCCTTATTAGGGTTTAGCGAATTTTAAAAATTTAAATTTTAACGCGTGTTAAAATGTGTTAAAATGTGTTAGAAATGTGTGACAGAGAGATCCGAGGTAAGTTTACTGTGTATTGATAAAGGACCCAACATCGCAGTCAACTGTGATCATATACATTTTTTTTCTATTATCTTGATGTTTGCAATATTTTATTAAAAATAATTTTTTTAAAATAATTAAAAATAGTCTACCCCGGATTTTTTTAGCCAACCCATTTTTAATATATTTCCTATTATAATAAATTCATGATAAAATAGGTTTCATTCTATTATCAACTCGGTGAAGGCCGATGTAAGTTCGAATCTACTACTAATACAATCTTATTTTTTTTAAACAAAGAACACAACAAAAAAGTTAAATTAAAGGCCAATAAAATTATTTTTTCTCTATTATTATAATTTTATAAAATTTCAGGGAAACCATGAAATATTTCATATATACCATATTTTTCATAATTCATTAAAATATTCCGTTATTTACTTTCATAATTTAGTTATTAATTAATTCTTACACCCTCATTTCGCCTAAAGCGTTGCGGTTGCGGTTTTTGAAAAGGGTCACCAATTTAAGTCCAACATAAGCCTCATAAATTTCATCCTAACCACTAAAACTCGCTCTCCAACATCTTAAGCCCCCTAATTCCCATCACAATGCAAGCTATCGATCGTAAATTAAAATCATTAAAAAAAATATGCTCTGCCCTCATCATCGCCAACAAAACGCAACAAACTTTTTTCACCATCACATAAAAAAGAGAAAATAGAAAATAAATAATTCACTTTTTAAACGATCTGTGACGCTAATTAATGACAATAAATTCTTCAGTTAATTATCGTTTTTTGCATGTTACAGTCATTGTAAATGAAAACAAAAAATTTAAAACAATTTTTTTCATATATTTTTTTCTTTAAATTTAATATAATAATTACAAATAAAAAATAGAAATTAATAATAATTAATCAAAAAATACATTATATCAATACTGGGGAATCAAATATTTAATTAAAATAATTAGAGACAGTCGGTGTTGAATTGAGTTTTCTAGGCTTTTGATTCAAAATTCGCGCGCTTTTACTTCATTATTTAATAGCTGTCAGAGTGTCCGTAGCTTCCTGCGCTTCCTGAGCTTTCATATCCACCTGAGTAGCCTTCAGATCCTCCATAACTTCCACCATAGCCACCTGAGCTTCCTCCGTATGAACTTCCTCCGTATGAGCTTCCACCATATGAGCTTCCAAGACCACCTGCACTGCCGGAATGTCCGTAGCTGTCGCCACCTCCGTAGCTTGATTCAGAAGATCCGTGGTGTGACGAAACATGAACTGGGATATGAACGGGTACCTTGACTGGATATGGTACTTCTTTTTCGACTGGATATGGAACCTCCTTGTATACGGGATAAGGTTTTTCAATTGGAACTTTCACTGGGTAGGGCACTGGTTTTTCGACGGTGTATGGGATTTTTTTCTCGATTGTGTACGGTTGTGGAACTGGTACTCTGACGGGGTATGGAACTGGTTTGGCTACATGGACTGGGTATGGTTTGTCAACGGGGACTTTGACCTCGACTGGGTATGGTCTTTCGACGGTGTAAGGGATTTTCTTTTCTACGGTCACTGGGTATGGTTTTGGTACATGGACGGGGTATGGTCGGTCAACGGGTACTTTAACTTCGTAGGGGACTTTCTTTTCGACGTGGTATGGTTGAGGAACGGGAACTTCAACTTTCACTGGGTATGGAACCTTCTTTTCGACGGTGTAGGGTTGAGGAACCGATACTTTGACTGGATAAGGCACGTGCTTTTCAACCGTGTAGGGTTGTGGTACGGAAACTTTGACTTCATAAGGACGATCGACTGGAACTTTCACTTCATATGGAACTTTTTTTTCGACGGTGTACGGTTGTGGTACGGGATATGGTACTTTAACGAAGACCTTGACTGGATAAGGTACTTTCTTTTCAACGGTGTACGGTTGTGGAACTGGAACTTTGACTTCGTATGGTACCTTCTTTTCGACTGTGTAAGGGATTTTCTTCTCGACCGTGTATGGGACGGGGATTTTTTTCTCGACAACAATAGTCTTAACGTGTTCATCATGATGTCCGTAGGAACCTCCATAGGAACCTCCATAAGAACCACCATCGTATCCGCCACCATAGCTACTTCCTCCAAAGCTACTTCCACCGAAGCTGCCGTGATCTCCAAAACCGTAGGCGCCACGTTTGTCCTGCTTCTTCTCCAGCTGAGGCTCTGCCTTCGTTGATTCCTCAGCCGCTAGAGCGACCAGGACGAACGCTAATAAACAAATCTACAAGAAACACACCAAATTAAATTTTAATTTTTTTTCTATTCACAAATTTTACACTGTTTCACTTTCAAAACTCACCAAAATTTTCATCGTATTTGCGACTTATTTTTCGTTTAGTTTGAGACCAGTGAAGGCACTGATGATACAGACTTCCACGCTTCGGACTTATATACACTTGTACCACTTTCGCTTGGAGGTTTCAATGAAGACGTCCAAATCCCCCTTTCAATATGACCACCGTCCGTTTCTCTTCAACATATGGCTTTTCCTTTGCGAATATACGATCAATAAACCCAGCCATGCTTGCTCTCGTTCTCTGGCACAGACAAATGCACGACTATCTCCTTCAAAATAGAGTAATTTAATTACAATTATATTACGTTAACGGTAACGATAATGAAACAATCCTAACAATTAAACTCAAACGCATCATAAAGAATTTAAAATTGAAGATGAAACCGACACAAACTTATTACCGGAGAAGTAAGCGAAGAGGAACGCATTTAAAACTGAAATTAACATCGAAGGGAAGTTGGAAAATCCGCACTAGTCTTTAAAAAATATGTTATGTAATTGATCATTATAGAGATTTCAATAATTATCAATTAGTATTATGTTTTGGTTTTATTCATGTTTCACTTATTCGTTTAGATTCAGTTTGACACAGTTTAGAGTAATTGCATTTTGTGATGACGTCAATTGGGGCCAAGTTTTATAATTAGATGTAAAAAATTTGATTGAGTTAAGCCGCGGAAAGAAGGTCAATAACCATTGGTTTATGTCGATGATGTTTTGATTGATCGATCATATCGACACTTGTATAAAAGTTGTTTACATATAGATTTTTGATTGGTTGGCAGATAGATGGGTAGGTCAAAGCTTGTTTTATTTTTCGAAAAAAAAATGAGCTGTTAATCAAGAAATTATCAAGATCTTAGAAATTAAAAATCAGAAGTTGTCATTGGTAGTTTGTTATGAAGAATTCAAATCAAGCAAATAATTGAAAGTGTTTAAACGAATGAGTGATAATGCATGTAAATGTGATAAACAATGATGAACCAATAACGAAAACTTTGATAAATTAATATTTAGTAATTTGAACAGGCATATTCTTAAAATTTATTATGAAATAAAATTTCGCCTTAATTTTCAAATTTCAATTAGTTTTTAGAATAGGTAATTAATAACATCTAATATTTACCCAAGAAACTTTTTAAAAGCTGGTTATTGTGATAAATATACCTACGTAACTTATTGAGCTTATCCAACTAATCCCTTAAGGCCATCAAAGCCGTTTTTTTCAAGTAAATGCATCATTTTTTTTTCATGGCAATATCATAATAATATGTGGTAAATTTTTATGAAAATTACGGTGATATTGCGTTATGCAGTTCATTAAGTTAATAAAATAATCGTGTGTCTAAATCAACTAACATATTTTTTTATTTTTTTTTTTATTTTCAAGAAATTCATACAATCTGCTTATACAACAGGAGAAATGAGTAAAACTGCTGACATTGGGGAAAGGAGCAAAGGGTAAATAATGAAAAAAAAAATAATAAACCAAAAAAAAGTACAATAATAGAATATAGAAAGAAAACTAAATTATTGTCATTATTAAGTTTTTTTTTTGATTTATTATTTTTTTTCCTTATAGGTTTCTATCAGAGGCGTGCGGTCCATACATGCTGTA
This sequence comes from Sisyra nigra, assembly GCA_958496155.1. NCBI lineage: Eukaryota > Metazoa > Arthropoda > Insecta > Neuroptera > Sisyridae > Sisyra > Sisyra nigra. Next base: position 47,726,235 of record OY292315.1, read on the forward strand.
GATGCGGCGCATGCCTTTGGATTGTAAGATGTTTTTAAAAATTGAATATTTTTTATGATTTTTTCATTTTATTTTTAATTTACGTAATTGCATTTATAATATCATTCTAAAAATGATATATTTTTATCATTTATAAATTTTTTCATTTACGTAATAATGAAAGGTATCACTCATAAAATTGGCATAGTTTACCAAATCAAATGAACGGCAAAAGACGAATGAAATATGAATGCGTTGGCGACAGTAGCATGCGATTCTTTGCTTCGAATTGGTCGCGCATGCGCACTAGTACGGTCGAATACTATCTCTCTCGGCATATCCCATAGCAAATTAACGGACAGCAGATGCGTTTTCCGTTTTGAATCTAAACAGTGACTTTAATTGTTACTGATACTTTTCGTAAGTTATTTTGAATTATTGACCCAAAGGCCATACAAATGTTCTGTTCTTTAGGATAAGAACTATTTTCGTGGTTTTTAAATACATTATATGATGCGGTTGTTGATGATTTTTGTAAGAAGAAGCGTCGAATAAGACTAATTAAAAAAATACTTATAACACCACGTTTATCAAATAAAAAAATAAATTTAAAAAATGTGGTTCTTATAACCTCCCCCCACTTCTAACCGCATGCCCTGTTTCCAAAGGCACCGCACGCCACTGGTTTCTATAAACTAGAGGTCGCCCAGTGGTCGAAATTCGACCATAATTTGTTACAATTTTTACATACCTACCTAATGGTACACTTCACTTGTAACTGCCTCAAAAACTTTAGCTACTAAGCTAACTACAGCAGATAATGAATTGCATTTGCGAATGTTTGGAAAATAATTTCTTGACTAATTTTTTCTTCAAGGTTCATTTAAAGAAAGAGCATTATATAATGATTGAAAATATTTATTTTAAGTTAAGGAAGGAAATAGTTGTAAAGGTTTCAAAATATTTATTTTTTTTCTTTCATAAATCTTTTACAAAACTATTTCAGAATATTCTCTGAAAATTGCAAAACTAAATATCAATTCGTTCCCAAGTTATAGGCAAGCAATTAAGTGGGTATCCGCATAACTTTTTATAACGCGTTTTCTTGAAATTACTTTTTTCTAATTTGTGTACACTCTAACACAAAAAGTTTTTCAGCAATCATTTTTAAACTTGGCACGCTTGGCACATATTTACATTCTTTTACTACTGTATAGTAAAGGAAGTCTTGTAATATGGTCGAATTATCGAATTCAAGCTTTCACCGGAAATACATGTTTTGAGGTCCCCTAAGTCCAAAAAATTAATTTTTAGAAACATGTCTGTGTGTGTGTTTGTGTGTGACAGCCATATCGTATCGAACGCTTTTCCGAATTTCACCAAACTAAGAAAATTTCCTTAATATTGTATCTTGTTTTGCTACAAAGCTTTTGGTTGAAATCGGTTAACCGAAAGCTCCACTTTATTCTCTGAGTTTTTGAGCCTTTTTAAATTTTTTCGATAACGGCTGCAAAGATTTTCTTTAAACTTACGATAGTTCTTACACTTATTAATGACTACAACTTTTATTTGAAACTTTTTCCTGGGAAAATTCGATTAAGGACGGTTCTGGGGTGAAGGTTGGGAATTCATAAATACATATATTATGTTGTATACTTGTATGCATATTTTCTGCTATGTATAGTTATAAAGTGCTTATATATTTCCTTTAACCAACAGCGAGTTTCATAAATGAAAGTAAAAGAAAGTACTGTGACGCCACGCAGCAGATATTTTTCTTTTTATAATGTTGTAAGTCAATTCAAATTACTGTATTTTGAAATATTTTTTAGACAAACAAAAAAAATATGATTATGAAAAATCAGAAGTAATTTCAAGTGAGTTTCCTACGTTCAAAAGTAAAACAAAAGTACTTTATGTTTAGATTTTTTCATTTAAAAGCCAAAGATAAAAAATTGGAAATAGGTTGCATACGTCCTGTTTAAAACTTTGAATTAAGCTCAATCAACGGAGGATAGATTCCTTTCTGCGAAATATCGTTGAAATATTGTAATAAATAAACATAACATTTAAAAATATGTTATAGTACAATATATTATGTAAAAATATATTTTTAATAATATTACTCAATAATCAAATAATCGGTTAAATGATTATAATTTCAAAATTTAAATTCCTCTCACAGTATTTTGTTTAAATAATGACATTTAGAATATGGTTGAAGTCTGTGGTCAAAGTGAACAACTGAGATTTAAAAATCTACATATTTGTGTGTATTGTGTGTCTGTGTGTGTCAATCGCATGGTAGTGTGTGTGGACGTTTTTTTCATTAATTTAAGGTATTTTGAAGAATTATTATAAAAAAATATTATCTAAATACGCAACTTCCCCATATAAACTTCAATTGTGCCAAATTTCATACTCCTCCGTTCGTGTAATATTAGGTAAAAAGGTACCACAAATTTTTGCTTCACGTATTAATATATAGATAAGGTTTTTACCCTTTGCTCCTTTCCCAATGTCAGCACTTTTAATCATTGCTTTTGTTGTATATGAGCAGATTGTATGAATTTCTTGAAAATAAAAAAAATAAAAAAATATGTTAGTTGATTTAGACACAAGATTATTATATTAACTTAAGGAACTGCATAATGCAATATCACCAATATCACCGTAATTTTCATAAAACTTCATAAACCTCATAAAACTAAGATAATATGATATCTAGCAATTTACAACAATTTCATACAAAACGTTTTACATTATACCAATGTTTATATTTAAATAACTTCTAAAATCTATTTGAATTAACAAGCTTTAATAAATAAAAACTTTATCATTGTAAATAGAATGTGCCTATTTATTTATTTAGTCATTCAAAAAGTCTCTTCTTAAATCAATCAAGAGTGTATTAAGCTCGCGTATTTACCGTATAATAGTTAATTATAAAGTAGTTAATTACAAACTTTCGATCTCAGCATTACAAAGTGAACTGTGTTAAATTATTACATTAGTAGGTAGTGTGTATGACGTGATATACCTACAAAGAAAATGCTCATTGATTGTAAGATTTTAGAAATGAGATAATTAACTCGTTACGTATAACAATAACCCAACTTAAATATTATGCGTCTATTCAGTTTTAAATAATTTAACTATTTTAAATTGGCTATCTTAAATTTTAGGTTACCTTATTTGAAGAAACAAAACGATTAGTAACTTTGATTTTAATTGTAACAAATAAATAACAATAAACTGGTTTATGCATTATGAAATCAAGAATTATGAATTTTGCGACGCGATTTTCAGCACTATTCTTAGTTTATTCATGTGTATCTACATCATGTGAAAATTTCTTATCAATAGCAAAAATATATCGATTAAAAATAAAACATATTTTCACCTAAAAATTAAAAAAAATAATATGACTCTTGATTTGATGAAAAAATTTTATTTTACAAAATGTTGTTTATTAATAAACTAAGAATAATTTAATATAGATTTTGTCAAGCATGTTGGTAAATGTTATATGACAAGATTAATATGATGAAATTGGTACCTAAATAATATTGATAAGAGGATGAACATATTAGAACATTCTTTTGAAAATGGCATTCATTTTTAACTGACTTTCTTCTTGAATTTATCAACTTTTTTAGGGCTTTAACAGTTTTTACTAATATTTACTTTTGTTTTTGCAAAGTTTGAAAATGCGTTTTATATACGGTAATATGACATTCTATAACAGTTCACAATCCCGTAATATTAAAAATTTAAGCAATTAGGTACACCATCAATATGGGTAGTGAACTAAAGAACTAGAGGACATGTGGGGCATGAGGACACAGGAAAATGGGATAAATTAATATTAACCCAGTGGATCTCGAGGACATCAAGAGCTCATTGAGGCTCCTGGGTGTCCTGGAGGATGTATAAACCAACCCAGTTAACGAGGACAGAAATGTGGAAACTTTGTAAAGCTCATTTAAACGTGTTAAAGCAGTATTTGAATGAAAGTAATACACATGTTAAAGTCAAACATGATTAGATAAAAATATAAAAAACTTGCAGTAAATTAAATTAATGTGTATAAAGAAAGAAACAGCAATGTCATTTTACTACAAGCAGTGGGATAATTTCCGAACATTTTACTAGAACAATTAAACATAAAGATTACCTTACATTTAAAGATTATATTAATCAAAGATATTGGATATAATACTTTTAAAACTTTTCCAACTCTCCAGTATATTAATAAAGCAACAAAAAGAAAAGCCGCGGTGCTTTTTATTTACATATTTTTTTTTGCTGTAGAAGCTGAAAAAATCTTCGAAAGACACTAACGGGGATGAAATTGAAGAGGGTGTTGGAAGTGTGGACTTTTTACCCACTAAAAACAATCTTTTTACAGCTCTTCAGTGGAGAAGGGGGTCAGACCGCAAACTGCTTTCGCATTACATTGTGCATTAGTCGATTCATTTACATATACCTACCTAGATTCATTCTTTCACTATAGGTACTATTTAAGAAATTTGGTATTTAGGATACATAGGAGCAGGGCTCAAAAAAGGCAAAATATCCAACCCCTCTTTAAATAATTCAGGGTTAGAATTTTTAAAAATCCGTAATTTAATCTAATGTAAGTCATAGTCCTCTTAAGAATCACATTTTCAATTTTTCAAATTTTATGTTTTTATCTTCAGTAGATCAGTGTCTAGCGTAAGTGTCAATCAATCACGCCACTGTATATAAGCACTTATATAATATAAACTGAAGAAATTAAGAAGAATAATTATAATACATTCTATCAATAGTAAAATGCATCCATATCACCTAGTAAAAGTAAGCAGTAAATCTTAGCATATAACTCTTGAATCGACAAGTTACTTTCGACAATATATAACAATAAATTAACTAATAAACTTAAAAAAGTACTTAAGGTTAGAATGAAAAAATTACATTCCATTTTCTTCGTAAAGGTAGAGTATAGAGATACCAACGCAGGAACTCTTCAAAATTAAATTTTATAAACAATCACCTTTTATTTGATTTAAAAAAAAACTAATCAAATTAGTCATCGTTTAGGCATTTAAGGTACGAAATATTATTCTGATAGTCATTCAAGTCCTTTATAACCTACTAGCTGATACCCGCTCGCTTTGCTGAGAGTATCTCAATTTAATTGATTGATTAATTGATTCCCTACCTTCACAATGTAAAATCATCAAATTCCTTAAAACTACTTTTCTAGGAAGAGATATTAGCCATATTGCCAGTTTGTTGCAATTTTAAATATGAAATGTTCCCTTAGATTTTAAAATTTTTCATTTGAAATGTCATTTATAACCGCTCAGCTATTTTAGTAGAATAGATTCATAACTATCCTACAGGAACAGTGAATTTTTTTAGGATAGATGGTATTCAATACGTTAAGATCTGAGCTATCTTTAAAAAAAATTCATTAAAATTAGTTCCGTTAAGTAATTGTTAGTTATTTCAAAATTTAGTATATTATTTTAATACGTTTATTTCTAATTAATATCTTCGATAATGAACAATAAAGAAATTCAAATATATTAAAAACATTTCATTACTAATTTTATCGGTTGTTAATTAAAACTCATAATAAGTACCTACCTACTTAATTATTTTTCAGTGAACTTTGTCAATTTTTAATTTAAACTTTGTTGAGATTTATTTGGTTACTGTGTAAAATTGGTTAGGCCTTCTTGAGTAAAATACGTTAAAATGATATTTCGCGAACTTTAACAAAACCAACTAAAAAATACTACTATCATACATGGTTTCTGTAGGATTCAATTGTTATGTTACTATGTAGGGTGTCCTAAATAAGGACCAACATAACATTTTAATATTTATAAGAAAAAGATAGCCATAAAAACCACTACGTACGACGTACAATATCCAGTCGCTATGCCAAAGCTTTTTTAATCTGTGATATCTTCTAAGATATTCATTTTGATGATTTGCTGTAAAGGGCAACTTTGATCTACATGAAATGCACAACGTATCTAATGTATTTAATTGGATAAGGAATAATACTGTATTGTATAAAATAGCTTGGTAAATAACCAATAATTTTTTTGTAATATGTAAAAGATAAAAATGGTTCCTGTGGGTTATCCTTAGGAGATAGACATGCACCGTCACGGACTTTTTTATTAATCATTTTAAGATACACAATTTCGCTGCATATTAGTTTGATCTATCTCATAAGGTTTAGCCAGCGTTTGTAATGTAAGTGCACAAAAATATGTTTGTTATGACATCATATTACAAATCTGACTTTTTTCTGACTTTTCTCTACTATAATATGCATGTTTTATACCCATAAACCTTCCCTTTGAACCACTTTATCAATTTCTGAAAACTGCATTAAAATCCCTTGGGTAGATTAAAAGATCTAAGGGAACAGACAGCGGGAGGAACTTTGTTTTGTAATAAGTAAAGAAGATTTACCTACTGTTATAACGAGGTTCTAAATATACACTGATTCCAGAAACAAGAAAAATAATTACATTTTGAGTTTCTCTGGTTCTTATGCAATTTGACTTAAAACAAGTTTATTTGGTTAATCTCTGTTTGGGTCTGTTTTGTTTCTTTCGTTGTAATGTGATAGATTTCTCACGTAGTTAATAACACTACGAATGTAATTATTTCGAGAAAGTGAATAAATACGACATATGGTGCATTTAATGCATTGAATAAAAAGTAAAAATAACATTAACAAACTAAGCTCTTATATTACTTATTTTAGAGAAGTTTATATCTCTCGTGCATTTCAATCATTAAATCGTTAGACAACGAGCGTGTGTTAAAATCGAATTGCTTGATGACGTTTACCACAAGAGGAACACTAATCCGGTTATTTAAGTTTTTTTTTTCTTTCAATAAATAATTGATTTTATTACGCTTGAGTAATATAAAAATTAAATGCATTTGTATAATAATATATTTTTGACTCACTTTACCCATATGACGTTTTTTTTTTTTTTTATTGGGGCATATACTTTTTCCGTGTTCGTTAACAGAAATAATATTGCGTTTTTTATTTTCGATCTTATGAAATAGAAACGATGAAAAAAGGGAATGCTTTTGTCGTTTAAATATATATGAAAACATTTTAAACGAGCATTGAAAATTGATTTGATGCAATTGAAATTTTCCTAAATTCCCAGATTTTTGCTTTTTTGTGACGATGAAAACATATTGCATCATTTCATTGATATTTTCTTTCATAATTTATTCATAAAATTTTTTTGAGAAAATTTAATTTAATGAATAGAGGAGTTTAGTGAAACTGAAAGTATGAGATGCATTTAATTATAAAAATTATGGTAACAAAAAAAAAAATGCTAATAATAATAATAATAGCCAACGGCGAGATTTGAACCCTAATTGCTTGCCTAGAAAGCTACGAATCGCTCACCACAAAGTCTAAATTGCTAGCTGGAAGGCGTTGCGTTTTTCACTTTTCGCAAATAGCTATCTTGATGTGACCGGAAGTGTTGCATTCTCTGTATTTTTCAATTTGCTTTTGGCTGCCCTTAAAAAAATAACTACAACAAATATATAAATTAATATCAGTAAAGGTTTTTAAGGGGAAGTGCAGAGGAAACCTATAACATTTTTTCATGATCACTATTCATGTTAAAAAATGTATAAATGCATCCATTACTATAATGATGTTATAGTTAGTATTATTTTTATTATTTATTTCTTTTATTAATTATTATTATTAATTATTTCTTAACACTATTATTACTACTATATTATTGTTATTACTATTAATATTATTGTCAAAATTATTTAAACTATGTATTACTATTATTCATTTATACCATAGTAATAACAATGGTAATAATAACATAAGTAGGTAGTAACAATAAAACTAATATTAGAAAATTATTACGTATGAATGGGGTAGGGTGAATATGTGGTACTTTGTTAGGGTGGGCTCCTTAAAATTGATGTTCCCCTGATCTCCTCTTGATGTCCTGGAATCCATATCAGATTTACCCTGAGCTTTTTCGCATTCAGCTTCCTAAGGCATGCCTGAAGCTGCAGAATCGTAGTGTTTGAATTTTTCTCGGTGAATATGGCTTTTAGGTAGTCCTGTGAGTCGAGAATATGACTAATGGTTCTGGAATAGGTTTCCTCTGAATTATTTCCAGATATTTTCTTATTGCTTCGGTCTTGCAAGTGTATATCGAGGATCCATCTGGTAGCCTTTGTCTAAAATTTATACCATCGCTAACAATTGAATAGCCCATTTTTTCCATTCAGGACGGACCCATCCGTGTAATACTTTGTATGTTTGGCAAATTAATTAAGGTGTTCTAGATGTAAACTCGGGAGTAGTTGCGGGGGTGTAGATTTTATCGGAAGATAGTTTAAAGTTATATTCACCGTGGGTTTCCATCTTTCCCAGGGAGGTGAGAACTGGAATCTTTTGGCTTGCTTATTTGGTGATTCCATTTGTAGCTCTTCTTGTAGATATTCCCTGGATCTGATTCCCATTGGAAGACAACGCCATTTTCGGATCATGGCCTTACTAGCCAAACTTTTTTATGACAGTCACTAACTGGATTGTTAGTTTTTTTGTATGGCCTTTACGAAGAACTTGATTGATTTGCATTTCCTTCGATAAGCCATTGGACGCTCATCTGCTTCTGCCAGAATAATAGAACAGGGGCTGGTTCGAAAAGCTCCAGTACAAAATCGCAACACTGAATTGTGGATGGCCTCTATTCTATTAAGAATATTCTTAGAGCCTGCATCATAAATTGCTGACCCATAATGACCCAAGCCAAGTAGCTGGACATTTTTAGAAATGAATTTAGCCTGATATTTTTTCTTGATAATGAAATAACGTACCAAAGTTCGTGACTTACTATTTAAGTATTTATAATCATTTGAGTTTGACTTTATCAGAAGTAAGATTTAGTTCAAATAGTTTGAAAATTAAGTCAAATAAAGTCAATCCAACTGGGTTTCTCCTGCTTTGCATTTTTAGTAAGTAAAATTCATATTTTGAGATTTAACATTACTCTAATTATTCAAGTCCGTTGGCAAATTTAGTTTTATAAAAATTTATTATAAATAGTGCAATCGTAGAAGGAAAATATTCTACTACGAATTTCTCTCACACTTTATCAGTTATTAAATTACTTATAAACTTTTAATTCAATAACTTTAATAGTTCCAAAACTATGAAAATCATTGAGGAGGAAAATTAAAAGCAAATGAAAATCTTATTTTACTGGTTAATGCATAATGTAAATTGAAAAGTATTCACTGACAAAAGTAAGTTGACTTTTCTTTTTAATTAAACTCACGCTACAATACTAGTACCAGCTATAAATATTCACGAAAAATTAATTTTGAATATTATGCTCCTGCTCATTTCTTCAATTCATCCTTAATATTGTAATACTATTTATAAAAAATGGCGACTTTATTCTTTATTACATACTTCCCATTTTTAAAAAAAAAAAAAACGTAACCGAATACTTTCACTTTTCGGGATCCCAAAATTAAAATTCTTACCAAATATAAAAGAGAACGAACGTCATTTTATTTTATAAAAAATTTTATTTTATTTAAAAAAAAATAAAATTTAATGTAACTAAATATTACGCAAAATTCGTCATGCCTTTTCAAAGATGCATTCATTAAAAATCCACCGTATAATATGAAGAGAAAAAAAATGTCTTATACATATGCATTTTTCAAAATAATCAGATCAGAACTGCACATGAGGAAAGAAGAAAATTACGCGAGTAATTCAAATTAATTTGAGGGATTTTTCTCTTTTTGATAAATTAACGAATTGAAGCGGGATAGTTTCTTCAGCCACCGTGAATATATGCTATATACAATATATCGGAAGAATGACGAGGTGAAGAGAGAGAAACACATAAAAAACGTGTGTTATCTTAAATGAAGTTACAAGATTGGTATTTATATATATCGTATGCTTAAATAATAAAGGAAGTGAATGTAGAAATGTATTTGTAATTCATTTATCTTGAGGCAATAAAAATTAATAAAAAAGAAATGGAAGAATATAATGAATAAAAAAAAATCTTTCACATAACGCTCTCATTATTTTTTTTTTTTTTGGTTTTTTTGAGTGGCGACATTAAAGATATTCAACCACACGTGTCACCAACCATAAAATCGAATTACAAATTATTTTAACATTCAAGTTTTACCTGTCGAACGCAACTTCCAGTTTTTCATTAAATCAAAACCTTGAATGCGAAGACTTTTTTCTTGAAATCTCAAAAATTTCAAAGCTACCAGAAAAATATTTAATTTCGATTTTAATTATTCCTCAAAGTTCAAGTAAGACAAAATAACAATTTTTAAAAAAAAAATTTTTAAGATGAGCTCTTGTTAAATCTAGCTTGACTTAATTTTTAGTTGTCTTGTGTTAACGAAATCTTATAATCAATATTTTGCCACTTCTCAATATTCATTTCAAATAAAATTTTGTATCTACACATTGTTTCGATGACAATACGTTAATCAATTATCAGATTAGTAAAGTTATCTGTTTATTTTTTGTTTTGCTTTAAGTCGCTTAAACAGCATGGCCATTTCACGACTCTAAATGTTCGCTGTTTGTTGTATCTATTAATCACATTAGGTTATAAGTTAATCACTTAGAAAGGTTATTTTTAATAGTATTTTCTTTAGTGTACATGATTTCAATTTTTGTCATAAGTCTGGCCACTTTTAAATATTTAACTGTGTTATTTTTTGTTTTGGATTTACACTTCCACTAATATTATGTTTTTTTTTTTAATTTTGTCTTTTAATCCGGTCACCATTAGGAATTTTATTGTTTTTTTATCCTTCACTTGAGTTTAGGTTATTCCATGAGTTAGTCCATGAGTTGATGTCCTCGATTTTACACTCTCTTCTCCTGTCGGCTAAGACTGGGCACTCCTCGAGTAGGTGTGTTATCTAATATTATCCTTACCCTTAATAATATTATAAAAACGAAAGTGAATTTGTTTGTTTGTTACGCTTTCACGCCAAAACGGCTCAATAGATCTGGAAGAAACTTGGCATAGATATAGATATTAGACTAGTGTAGCACATAGTATACTTTTCATTTAGGAAAAATAACGGTTCCCGTAGGATAGAGATGTTTTTGTTTTTTTTATAGAAAGTAATTAACTTATTTTTTCCAATGTGGTAGCTTAGGGGTCAGAAAATGCCGAAATAATGGATGGTTCCCGTGGGATACCAAAACAGTTGTATCCTATAGGAGCCGTGTATTTAAAAGGAATTTTGTTAGAGTTCTTGACATAGATATAGCGTATTTTCCTCCCGTTGGATAGCTATGTTTTTGTTTTTAAGAAAGCAGCAGATTGACATAATTTTTGCAATGTGGTAGTTAAGGGGTCAGAGAATAATGTAGATTTCTTATGCCAGAATAATGCACGGTTCCCATAAAAGAGCATTTTTTATAATTAACTATTACGATATTACTAGCTGATAACCACTGGCTTCACTGAGCGTATCTAAAAAAAGATGATACTTCCAAGTTCCAGACTTTAGATTCAAAGTAATTTCAACGAAATCCGTAAAACTTATTTTTCTAAGCTACTTAACTGTGTTCCTTTAAGACTTCAAAATATTTCATTCCAAATATCATTTAAAACCGTTCCGCTCTTGAAGTAGAATAGCTTAGCAGCTATCCTACAAGAACCGTATATTTTTTTGGAATAAATTTTTGTTTTTTGTTTTTAATTTATATATTTATTATAGGAATTGAACCCAAATGGCTCCTAGCCTAAAATATTACAACTCTTAAATTAATATAGATAATATCTAGTTGACCAATGTCAACCAGAGAATAGAAGCTAATTATTATAGTACGATTTTTGGAATAAATAATATTAACAATTCTATATGTTAAGATTGGTGGTATCTTTAACAAAACTTCATTAAAATTCGTTCGGTTAGGTAATTGTTAATTTTTTTTAAATTTTTACTAATTATTTAAATAATTTTTAAATAAATTTCATTATTAATTTTATCGGGGGTTAAATTGAAATTCGTATTTATTTTCCAGTAAAAACTGTCAATTTTTATTTTTAATTTTTTAGGCTTAATTTTTTGTTACTGTGTAAAATTGATCAGACCTTCTTGAGGAAAATGCGTTAAAATGCTATTTTACGAAGTTTAACCAAACTTATTTTAAGAACTGTGTTTTTCAATGAAAAAATAAAATGTTAACGAAATATTCAGATGTATTCTTCCACAGATTTTTGCCTAGTCGCTTATTGTTTTTTGATGTTTGATGTATATAGGTATTTATGTCAGTTTATTGTTGTTACAACAATAGCGTCGATTGTAATGAGCGTAATTTGTAAAGCAACGTAACATTTTCCAACTTCATACTGTACTTATTAATTCTTTTCTAAAAGAGAGTATTAAAGAGTTTCACTTAAAATAATTTTTTCATCTTATTATTTAGGTAATGGTTCAAAATTTAAAACAAAGTCCTAAAAATCACAAATATTATTCAATCCCTAATCTCTTATTTCCCCCGCTCTCAATTCGATTTATTTACAAACACAGCTAATCCAAGTAAAAAGAAATGAAAATTACATCTTTACGTTCATACAGTAACCCAAATTCTTTTCACAACTCAACACTGCACTGCATCTCTTCTAAATTGTCTCAATTTTACGTCACAAGCCCAATGAAAGTAGACCAAGCAATTACCAAACAAATCAATTTCCAGCTCGAAAAAAAAAACTCCAAAATCCAATAAATTAAACCAATCACCTGCAATTCACTCACCTTTTTCCCAAAACAAAAAAAAATACAAATTACCCAACATCTCCCAAAGATAACACTAAATGTTGACATAAAACTTCAGATAAGGGTAGTTTGTTCGATTTTTTTAAAAACATGCCCGTTTTTCGGGCTAATCGCAAAAAGGATCTGACGACCGAAATATTGGCACCCTCCATAAATGAAGTAATTAAAGAAAAATAGAAGCTGGTTAAATTTTGCGATAAGCTACAGGTTTGCACCTGCTCATCTAGGGGTTGCAATAAAACAAACAAGTTAATAATCCACGTGGCTTATTTTTAATATTAAGGTTGTAAATTTATGAGCATCGGAAGACTTAATTGGTCTATGAAATGATCTATAAATCTGATCTTCATCTCCTCTAATAAAGAAGGAACAAGAGAAATTTGAAATATACCAATAAAGATAAATTGTTTGAAAACAATGCCGTTACATTTGATTATAATACAAACTTGTTTAGATTTATGAATGGGCAAGAGGGATAAAACAAGTTTTTGGATTACCAATAATTTTTTGGGGAACTTTTCAATTTAGTCTCGTTGAAGTTTTGTATTTGTCTTTCGTTGACGAAATTGATTTTTTGAGGAAAAGAATTTGATTGATAAAAAAGTAGATAGAAGAATTTTATCAATGGACTTTTTTGGGGGTTACATCGCGTATGGAATATCAATTTAAAATCGTTAAAATTTATGTGGAATGAGCCGCAAAAAATTAGGTGTTAAAAGCGAAGAAATATTTTTTGGTCAATGGAATTTGCAGTGAAAAAAAAATTGATGTTGGTGGATAGACTTTCATCGTTGTATGTCTGCTTGTGGTTAATCTAACTAGAGAAAATTTGATCGAGTCTTAAATAGAAACTCAGTGGGGAGCTAAGAAGTACAATGGAATAGAAAAATGTAATATAATTATAATAAAGTTTTGTTTTTCTAAAATTATCAGGTGCTAGACTACTCGTTATTGCTTCGCTTTGGGGTGACAAATGTAATTTGTTTTAATTGCATAACATTTCTACTAAAATTTATCAACAATATGAATTAATAAAGGATATTTTTAAGTATGCATTACAAACATTTTTATATGAAAGTACCTAAATCTCATGTGAAATTAAAAATCTTCAAAAAAAATATCCATTGGAATACAAATTTTTAAATTTATTTTGTCAAAATATCAAGTATACCTACAACTCAATAAGAAAATGTCCAACTTCTTGACTTGATGCATTCCCACATTTATTTGCATTTTCAAGCCTAAGTAATGACTTTTGATATTTTTTATATGATACGAGTAATAGCTGATACCAGCCCGCTTTGCTGAACATAAATAAATTAAACTGATTGATTAATGGAAACCGTTATAGCAAAATATGTAAAAGTTAGTTTAGCTGGCACGGAAAGATAACAGTTATTCTTCAGGAATCGTAAATTTTCCTGGGTGATAAATTTATTCGAATTTTAACCTGCCTAGAAATATCACTATTGTCAGTTCAGTATTCTTTCAATTAATTATTACTCGTAATTTACGTTTGACATACTTTAAACTCCTGTGGCGACTAGAAACGGAATTCCAACATGCAGTGATATCTCTCGCAACTGCCCTGACGAAACGACGTTATATACCTTAAGGCTTAAGCAATTCAATTTGTTCGGGGTCAGTGCTGGCCACTGTAATTGTAAATATATACTACTGTAGTATATGTAAATAAATGTGGGTAACCACTCTCAGCCTTACACTCCCTATAAGATGAGCGTATAAGTTAAGTTTTTGTTCTGTTCCAATTCATACTTATGTAGCTCTGTGTCAATTTTTCCTTCTATGAATCGAACTCCTAAGGGCTTAAACTCTCTAAATGAAACTCCTCTTAATCAGGACCACTTAAGTTGAACTGTATACATTGGTTATTTATTCTTTCGGGTGTAATTTTGGAACTTGGGTATTTTTGGTTAAGAATGAAATGTTAGAATAAATGAAATTTCACTGTAGAAAATTTCCTAATTGCTACAATTTTCACCGTCTTTGAATCGAACAATGGATAAGTAAAACACCTCCTCATAAGATAAGATAACTACCTATAAATTAACATTAGATTTATGGTTTTTAGGAGTTCAACTTATCGAGAGTTCACTGGATTTAAAGTTTGGTTTTTGGTTCAATTATGGAAATTATATTATGGAAATATTTATGATTTAGAATATGTTTTACAAAAGTCGTGTAAAACGGTGTAACTTGTAAGAAATTTAGCGAGTCAGAGAAAGACAAACGCTGTATTTGATTAATTTTAAGTACTGGTTAGTCGTTTTCAAAAGTTCTCAATTTTTAATTGTCATTCAATTGCAATTTTTTTCAACTCTGTTTTAATTCAATTTTGATTCAAAAAAATTGATGAAGTAAAAGGATTATTAGTTCTTATTTTTTTTTTCTTAAACTGATTTTGTATAGTGATAAAGTTTTTCTGTCAAATTAATTTTTTTTTGTTCTTTCCCATGTAAAACGTTTACCTACAGTTTCACTGTTAAAGTAACAATCAAGATTTATATAAATATTTTAAACAAAATTTAAGTTCGTAAATGAATAACTTTTTTTTATAACGGAAAGAGATTATTAACAATGGCGTGTGATCAATTCGAAATAGTTAATCAGTGTAAACGCTACGTCAAAAACCATAATAGAAATTGAATCGAAACATTCAGTCTGCAGAGAGTTCAATACATATTTTTAAATTGTTGCAATTCATAACATTAAATTGATGAAATAAATCGTTTTCAATGTACCAAAGATCAGATAATTACCATTAACGCAATTAAATGTTGATTTCAATTCAATTCTTGTCTACAAAATATTAGAGTAATATTTAACGTGTAATTTTTTGTTACCATGAAAACATTCTGATGAAAATGTATGATCTGACGTCATATTTGCATTAATATTTCATACAAAAATGCTATCCAAATTTCCAACTTTCTCGATGGCATTTCAAAAAGTTTCTTTCATACAAACCTTTCCTGTGGTCTGGACAACAACTACTCCAAGTTTTATCGAGTTCGGTTGAACAGTTTAGGGATGCGTAAAGGACAGTCATACATACATACATTCGTTTATATATATATATATATATACTTACGTCATAATTAGCATAGTTTAGTGTTTTAGTGTTTTATAACAATAACTAGAAGAAGTATCCTTAGTTTAATTTGGAAGAGCATATATTTGATTTATAAAAACTTAAGAGCATTATATTCGTATTTTTCTTCTATCAGCTTTGCAATAAATCTTGCTTTTGGTTCTAAAAGATATTAGCAAATTAAAACTAAGTAGGTATGCTTTTCTTATGTTTGAAGAGATATTAAATTAATTGGCTCAATACATTCGGGTTGTTCATCCGTTATTAATACGATATGGCCATCGGAACTGCCGCGTTTCACAAGAAATCTCCACGTCTCCCGAAGGCCGTTGAGGACTCACCGAAAACCATTACAAATTAAATATTAAATTTAATATAATGAGCCATTATAATTTTATATTTTCCGTAAGATTATAATCATTTTTAATGAACAGTAGGTAATTATTTGAATATTTATTTTATTCATCCTTCTCTTTATGGACGAGCACGATGCCGTCCTCCTAATTAAATAAATGACCAGAAAGCCAACAAGATATGAGACAATACAAGTCTCATCAGCCTAATAACAATTGATTAAGAAGCTTAATTATATATTTTTCTTAAATAATTTCCTAGTTTCCCAAGAAAGTTTTTCCAAGCTAGTGATGTAACAAATACCTCCTGTTTTCCAAATTTATTTAAATCTATATTGACCAAATATCAAATGTTCATTTTAAAACAACTTCTTATATCTGTCAGACCACCTTTTAGATTAAGATGAAGATTTCAATTATTTTTTATGAAAATAGCTTCCTCAATGTCTATTTAACGAAATAAAATTAATAACTTATGATCCATGAGTCTTTTTCTATTTAAATCAGTCTAATTTTTAAAGTTATTAATAAATTTTTGGTTTTCAAATCGAAAAACAGTGTGATTTGATTTAATCAAACATAAGACTCAAGTTTCAAGGTTCAGAATTAAGCTTTGAAAATTTTATTTGAGAAATAGAAATGTAAAATTTAATCAGTCTTGGACAAATTGAAACAGTGGCGTAGTGTGGAATTATGCCACCTGGTGAGAATCATGAATTTTTGGCAAGTTTGGCACCAGAGTTTGCTCACAATATTAACAAAATTCAACGCGCCCGAATATCTTTACAACACTATCGTCTCATTTCTAAAAGATCGGTCTTTTCAAATCAAAATTGAAAGTAACCTTTCGTCGGCTAAACATTCAAGATCTGGAGTTCCCCAAGGCTCAGTGCTTACATTGATGTTAAATAAGATGCTCCACCTTATTTAACATCTATAGAGCCGATCTCCTTCAGACTGAGCATTGTAATGTCGCCATGTATGCTGATGACACTGCTATTATAATAATTCAAGACCACAACCTCGAACTAGCAATTATGAAGGCGCAATGGTCGCTGAACATATTGAAAACGTGGTATGTTGACAGGAGGATCCCAGGTAAATCCATCAAAAAGCTCTGTCAAGATATTCACTCTGCGGAGGTTTAACGAGCAACAAAGAAACCTTGCTTATGGGGAAAGCGAAATTCCTTGGTGCCCTAAAAATAAATCCGTAAAGTACCTCGGAGTGTCTTTTGACAACAGGCTGAACTGAAGAGACCACATAATCTAAAAAATAAGCGAAGTAAATGCTCGGTTAATTCAGCTCTACCCCCTTATAAATAAATAATCAAGCCTTTGCAGAGAGTGCTCTTTTGTGATCTATTTACAAAGCTATGATCATACCCATATTGACTTATGGCTGTTCTGTTTGGTTCAACACTTCCGAGAGGAATTTTAAGAAGCTACAAATATGCCAAAACAAGGCGCTGCGTATTATTTTAAAAGCACCATGGTACATGTGGAACTCCCAAATCCATAACGAATTAAGCATTACAAGCATAAAAGAGCACAGAAAAAGTCTAGCCCAAAGATTCTTGGATATGTTTCCTCTGGTCAAGTGCCGTCGAATTAAACTTGGAGCAATGCAGAACCCAGAGAAGACTGGCTTCCGCAGAAAATTATTTTAAAAAAATAAACAATACAATGCTCGAGGATTAATGATAAACCTCCAGTTATTATAATACAATAATTACTCATGAACCACCTATTGGCGCAGTGGTTAGAGGCAGTAGTTCTCTCCGCTTCATGCGTCAAGTGGTACGGGTTCGATTCCCGTTGAATCCTAGACTTAAGATCCTATACTTTAGATAAAATTGACTTACAGAAATTTTCTGTGTTTAGACAGTCGTGATATGACCTTAGATGTTAAAGCGACTAAAACACCAAAAGAATAAAAAAAAAATAAAAAAATAATTAGGTACTCATATCAGTGTGGCGACTAGAAATGGAATTCCAACATGTAGTGATACCTCTCGCAACTGCCCTGACAAAACAACGTTATATACCTTAACCAATTCAATTTGTTCGGGGCCAATGCTGGCCAATGCAATCGTATATTTATATGTAAATAAATGTGGGTAACCAATCCCACCTTACATTCTGGTGACCCCGAATTGCAGCACGCAACCAGCAGCGAGGAACGGCCATTCTGCCTAAACCTGCAAGTTTCGCCTCATATTTTGGACGCCATATAGTCGCCGCATATATCGGACCCCCTCACGAAGGACTCAACTATGGAGTAGCGGCATCCTAGGCCTCGGTTGTACTACTCCATACCGTCTATTGGTCGTCTTCGGACTCAAGCCCAGCAGCTCGTCCCCAGCGACTTGGGCTCCACGACGGCTCCAATCACAGCAGTCTAGAGTCTCACAACCCAACGACGACAATAATCGTGACCAAGTCACTAGGAGGGGAATGATGTGGCGACAAGAAATGGAATTCGAACATGCAGTGATACTTCCCGCAACTGCCCTGACAAAACGACGTTACATACTTACCTCGAGCAATACAATTTGTTCGGGGTCAGTGCTAGCCACTGTAATTGTAAATATATAAATATGTAAACAAATGTGGGTAACCACTCCCACCTTACATTAGCACTATGAATACCGATTTTTGAGGTTGAGTGACAAACAAGGAGACCAAAAAAAGTCTCGTCTACAAATTTTTAAGATAACCGCTTTTTGCATTTCCTTTAGTTGTTCAACGCATTCTTTTACACGCTACGTCCCTGAACTGAGGAGATATAAAAATTTTAAATTGGATTAAAATAATGTTAATTTCATGCTAGAAAAAAAGCAAAGTTAATTGAAAAATAAAGCTTGACGAATCTAAGACAAATTTAATAAAAATAAATTCACATTTTCAAATTACTGAATAACTTAGTTCTGGCTTGACTATAAAATGATGTGCTTTACTTTGTTTTTGACGATATTTTTACACGGGTTGACACAATCAGGTATACATTAACCAATCGAAATTAATTATCTTTGAAAATTGAAACATTTTCCTTTAGACTCGTTATCCCAACCAGTTAACTCGAGCCAAACGACAGAGAATAATAGAATTATTGGTGGAGTACAAGTCAGTATCAATAACTTTCCGTACTTTGCTTCAGTTGCTTTTGAGAGTAGCGTAATTTGCGGCGGTGTCATTATTGAGCCGTACGCCGTCTTGACTGCAGGCCACTGTGTCAGTAATGGCAACGATAACAGTGGTAAGTATTACGTCTTTCTAGGAAGTGATATAAAATTTGTTGGTACTCGCTATGAGATATATCTGGCAATGCGTCATCGATACTACAACGAAATCGACACTCGCAATGATATATCTTTATTGGTGGTAAGTATCTATATAATTCAATCTCTATTTCAGAGTGATTGATAGTTTTGAGTATTTTCTAGACGGAAAAAAAAATCGAGTTTAACCACCAGGTTAGAGCAATTAAAATAGCACGTGATGAGGCGTTAGAAGCAATTGGCACTGAAGCTACAACTTGTGGATTGGGAAGAATATCAGTAAGTTACTTTAGCCGTATCTAATTTTATGCATTTCTGTAAAATTTCTTTAAAACAATTTTCTTACTTATGCTACCTCATTATCTACTGATTTCGATTGATCTATAGAATTTTAATGAGAGAAATAAAAATATAGAAGATAATTTCAAGGTATATCCCCCTATAAATTTAATGCATTTCACGGAGACCACACTCAATATGAAAAAGCAAGTCATAAGGAAAAGAAAAAGTTATTAAAGTTAGTTATTAGAATTACAGCACTGAAAACATAGTATCTATTGTTAAATTGTATCTCGGGCTATTAAAGTTATAGTTTTCCTCAACTTTTATTATGGCTAAATTTGAATTTCCTAAAGTTGGTAGCTAAAAATTAGCATTTTATTAAATCTTTTTTTTTAACTGAAGTATTAACAAGCGTAGCTTTAACCGTTTTCCAACGATGTGCCATTTCTCCTTGTTTTTATGCATATTGCGGATAAAGTTAGACAATGGTTAGGTTTTTTTTAGTTTACCTCGAACAATTCGTAATACCCAAAAAATATGGTTCAAGTACAAAATATATTTGAAGTTGTTAACCTTTTGAGCTTCAACCGAGTAAACTGCGTTCTTTCTGCTTTCGCTTGATTAAACTTAAATGTACCAAAAGGACAAGGCTATTAATCTTTACATAGCCAAAAGTCACATGGTGAAATACGGGACATGCTGTAACATTAAATGTTACCAATTTGTACATTTAAGAATTTTTTTAAAAGTAAGTGTAAGGTTGGTCACCCTACATAGGATAGCATAACAATTGAATCCTACAGGAACCCTGTATGTTCGTAGTATTTTCGGTAAGTTTCGGTAAAGTTCGTGAAATAGCATTTTAACGCATTTTCCTCAAGAAGACCTGACCAATTTTACACAGTAGCGAAAGATATCTATACAAGTTTTAAATTAAAAAATTGACAAAGTTCACTGGAAAATAAATATGAATTTCATTTAATACCCGACAAAATTATTAATAAAAATTCTTAAAATGTATTTGAATTTCTTTTTTGTTGATTGTTGTAGATATTAATTAGAAATAAACGTATTTAAATAAAATCTATACTAAATTTTTAAATAATTAACAATTACTTAACGGAACTAATTTTAATAAATTTTTGTTAAAGATAGCTCAAGTCTTTACATATTGAATACCATTTAAGTATCTGTTCTACTAAAATAGCTGAACGGTTATAAATGACATTTTGAATGAAAGATTTTCAAATCTAAAGGAACTTTTTAAATCTATTTAAATTTTCTACATTCTAAACTTTCTACTTAAAATCGTAATGAGTCTGTAAGATAGCTCATATCTTTTCCTAGAAAAGTAGTTTTAAGAATTTTGAAGAACTTACTTTGGATCTAAAGTCTGGAAGTATCTATCATCTTTTTCTGTCAAAATATATCAATTTTTATATTTCGCTATGAAGGTAAGGTATCAATTAAATTTAGATACTCTCAGCAAAGCGAGCGGGTATCAGCTAGTACTTTTATAATACCAAAATTATAATAGTTTAACTATGATAGTATGTAACTATGTCGAGTTGCCAAGATTTCTAAGAGCTTTAGTTAATTTTTTTTTGTTATTTTATTATTATTTATATTTCATTGGCGATTAGGGCAGTGGTCCTTTTATCCAATCTGCTGTCTGGGCTTGATTGAGAATGTTCCCAATGGAGTATCTCTTTATACCATAACCAGGTAACGGGGTATGTTCCTCTTTAATCGCCTACTATTTTGAGGCTCCAGGGCTGGTAACATTAGTGGTTTCGGGTGCTGGTGGAGCTTTTTATAGGAATTGGTGGCATGAGTCTCAATCTTACTGGCTACTGATGTTATTGTTAAGTCCGTACGCAGGGCTGAAATGGTCATGCACCATGGGGCGTCTGCCAGCTCTCTGAGCATTTGGGATTGAACTCTTTTTAATACATATTTTAATGTTGGACTTGCTGGCAGAGCCAAATAGCTCAATCCCACATGCCCAGATTAGGACTATTATTGTTTTGTATAAAAATATTTTGTTCTCAAGGAAAATTTTGGAGCGTTTTCCCAATGGTCAGTGCAGATTTTTAAACCTATTGCACATTGTTTTTCTTTTTTGGGTAATGTGGTGTTTTCAAGTAAACCTTCGGTTCAGATAGATCCCAAGGTACATAACATTATCTGATGAGGGGATTTCGACAGAATTTAGGGTGACCGGAGAGCATACTCCCTTTTTGAGCGCGAAGATGACCTGCACTGATTTGGCCTCATTTAGCTATTTACTATGTCGTTTTCCCAGGCCTGTTGCGCGAATTATTACTGAATGTAATGAGCTATTTTCTTCTCTATGAAAATGTTTTATTATATTATAAGTTGTCATTAATTTTCAATCATAATTGTATTGGTATTAGTGTTTTGTTCAGTGTATTGATATAAATGTTGTAGTTCACTTGATCGTGATAGACAAAGATACAGCTAGTGAGAATAGTGCAAAAATGTCCGACGGTGATGTTACAATACTCGTAGATAACAACAGGCAGATGATCGATTTAACAATAATCAAAAAAATTTAATAATGAAAATAAAATTCGAGTACTAACATCAATAATGGAAATTCAAAAATAGTTGGAACGGTGTGCGTCACGTCAGACAATGAATTCGTGCCACATCCATTTCTTTCTATTCTATTTTTATACCCTAAATCGAATAATTTTCCGAAAATTTTCAGTTAATTAAGTGCTTAAAATCCGAAAAACAAGTTTCACTTGCATCGTGGTTTCGTAAAACCACTCAATAATTTTTTTTATCACCTCAAGTCCATACATTTGCGGATGCTATTTCTCTATTGTTGGGTGGGATACTAAGTATAAGTTTGGTTGTTGCTTTTACAGGTTTCCAAATGGTGTTGTCGTATTTATTTAGACTTATAATGGAGTTGAAAGCTATTATGTTCTTTAATCATCTTTTGTACTGTGTTAGTCAGCTGATTATATGTGGTATTGTCGGCTGGCTCTATGTTCTTTGGTCATGCATTTAGTTTTACAGTTGCATCATTTCTAATCTAGATCCTCTTTAAATAATTGTTCGTTTGCTAATAGTCGTTAATTTTTTCTTCCAGTGTTAAACTTTCCAAATTTACAAGTTTCTCACTACACATAGAAAATTGGTTCTCGGGAAATATATTTTCAATGATTTTTCTCTTGTTTGATAACTTATAAAAATCTTCATTGATTGTATCTGTATAACTATCATGGGACTGTTTCAAAAATTATTTCCCTCGTTTGAAATTTTCTCTCTTATTGTATCATATATCCCAAATTCAATGTTTAACCAAGCGAAAGCAAAAAGAACACGGTGTAAGGTGGGAGTGGTTCCCCACATTTATTTACATATATACACATATTTACAATTACAGTGGCCAGCACTGTAGAGGAACAAATTGAATTGCTTAAGGTATATAACGCTGTTGTAACGCTGGGCAGTTGCGAGAGGTATCACTGCATGTTCGATTTTCATTTCTGGCCCAAAGGTGTACAATGTTAAATATATTTTGAATTTTACCCACGTTTCCTGGTTATTACAAAGTTTACCCAGGTAAACCTAAGATTAATCGTTATAATAATACATTAGTTGCCACCTAACACTTAAATTTACTAAAATAAGTAAACTTAGGCTTAAAAACTCTATCTATAAAAGAAAAACTACACAATCACTCTAATGTAACAAGTAACAAGGCCATATTAGAGAATTTCTTTATAGAAATTAAACATATAAAATAACTTAAGCATAAAAACGTAACCAATTAAAAATAGTAAACTTGGGATAGTTTTCAATCCTTTTTTAACCTACCGAACGAAATAAAAAAAAAAACAAAAGTTGAAGTTCTATATATTTGGATTAGGGTTTGCAAACCGGTTAAAACCAGTTTTTTTAGTAAAAATCAAAAACCGAAAACCCGGTTAATTAATAAAAATAATCGGGATTTTATTATTAATATTATTTAAGTAAGTAAAATTACTCTTTAAACATGTTTTTATCAGTTTTATTAAATTTTGAAATTCGCAAATGAACTTTTATAACTGAAGTTGAATTAAACATAAAAAAATCATTAACTAATGGTATCCTTTTTTTGTAAATAAATACAATAAGGGCGGGCTGATTTTATTATAGATTTAATTTTCTTAAAAACCCGGTTTTTAATCGGTTAACCGGTTTTAAGATAAGAATAGAACCGAAAACCGGTTTTAACAAAAATACGGGTTTTTTGCAAACCCTAATTTGGATATGGTTTTATGATTAAAAATTAGGTTTGAAAAAGTTAATAACTTAGAAGTAAAACTGGAAAAAGTATTAGGAGGTGACATTTTCAAAAAACCTTCTATTGTAGAAGTCATTGTCCTATCAGAAATAGAGGGATAGAGATAATATATCTTGAGCAAATTTGAAAGAAAATTTTAATAAAGTTTTCACTTGAATTGTTAGAGTACAACTATGGATACTTCAAATAGGTTATTGGCTGTAAATATCGAAATTGTGAGTAACACGATCTGTAGTGAAGTGTTGAGGCATGACATTGTCGACTCACAAATTTGTGCTGGTGGGGTTAAAGACCGCGATTCGTGTAATGGTGACTCGGGTGGTCCACTTGTCGTTAACTACACCCTCATCGGCCTCGTATCCTGGGGTCGCAGATGCGGTGAAGAAGGAGTTCCAGCTGTTTATACACGCGTCTCGAAATTCATCAATTGGATTAAAACGGTGATGGGTGAGTTGATTGATTCGAGCTTTATAGTACGAGAGCTAGCGACGTCGAAAAAAAAAAGAATTTTTGGTCGGCCAGTTTTTATATATGTAATCTCTCGCACTATCCCGGACATCATACGGGCTGTCTGGCTTTAGGGAGGGGTTGCGTTTATTAGTGAGCATCGCACTTATGACAGGTAAAATATTGAAACTTTTAGAAAAAAAGAAAAAGTTTCAGGTGTTTGTAGAAAATAACATTTTACATAAAAAATGTCCAGCGACTAATTTTCGTAAAGTTGCTAGTTTGCCCGCTACAAGCTTGTAAAACTCATTGTATACATGTCGGCACAACGGCTGGATCTCTGAACGGTCGGTTACTCAAATAACGTCAGATCGAGCCGGCCTTTCCAAGCTTGTAGTGGGCAAACTAGCCACTTTACGAAACATAACCACTGAATATTTTTTATTTAAAATGTTATTTTATACAAATTTCATCTGAACTTTTTCTTTTTTTTTGGAAAATTTCAGTATTTTACCTGTACAGGTGCGATGCGCAATAATAAACGCAACCCCTCCCGACAGCCAGACACTCCGTATGATGTCCGGGATAGTGCGAGAGATAACATATATAAAAACTGGCCGACCTAACGTTACTAGCTCTTAAACTATTACGTTAGCACTCATTACTTTTCTATTTGTAGAGATCACTCTCAGAAACCATCCGGACTTCACCAATCAAAGCAAATATACCGAATGCGAAACATTGAATAACAATACCAAAGAAACATCCCCTAGTTTTGATTTGCAATTTTGTTATGAGACATGCGATATTCAAAAATCGACAAAACAGTTTAAAAAGAAATGCGGTCTTCTACCTATTGGTAGCTTCCATATTCTTTCGATTCGACAATGTCTTGATGGTGAAGAACTACACTTTAATATTTCAAACTGGGATAATCTTAAAGTGAAGTTCGGCAACGTTGAACACTCAGTTGAAAGAATAACCACTGGCTTTAGTTTGTTGCCATTTTATGTTACTGAAATGTATGATATTGTAATTGTAAAGGTATTAACGGTGTTTATATAAAAAGAAAAAATAGTTAGGAAAATTTGATTTTAGCTAAAAACAAAAATGATATTTCCACCGAATTTATCTCCTTTTTTTGTCACGAAATCGTTTGAAAGAACGTATCCACGAGATGAATTATTGCTCAAAATTGTGACCACTGAAGAAGTACGTTAATTATTTAAAAGTTATTTTTCAAAACAAATACTTTGAATTTTTTAAGGAAGAAAATCGTGAAACCAGTCAAATTGCATTCCAATATTGGCCAGTCAAAATACATTCAATAAGCGCCCGATATTGTCGAACGCTGGGTTATTCACTGAACAATTTCCCGTTTAAGGTGATAGGCGACATGTTTTGCATTTTACCAGGTTGTGTAAGCAACACGCCAAGAAGCATAGATGTTATAACGTGCACGGATGTCGAAGGATCACCAATTTTTAGTTTCGACCAAGAATTAGTCGGAGTGTTGATTTGGCAAGATAAATGCGAGAAACAATCACCGGGCGTTGCGTTACATATAAGAAATTTCATTAGTGCTTATCAAGAAAAATTTGGGTTGATTGATTAAATGTTATTAAATGTCATCAATTTTTTTATTTTTTCTAAAAGTTTACTTTACCCTAGAAAACTTATTTTTTCAGAATATGTACTTTGAAAAGACAAAACAGAACATTTAATTGGATCTTTTTCCGTTCGTATGCCAAAACCCTTTTTATCAAGATTTTTTTTGAGAATTGAGCACACAATATATAATAGGTTTGATTCACTTGACCATTTGAGGGTGTTCAAACACGTCCACAAATGACAAAGAGCAAAGCACATTGACCAAGAGACAAGAGTGAGTGAAGAACATAAAGCGGCAAGTCCGGACTAGTTGACAAACCGGTTATATAGTGTTTAAACATCTCCAAATCCGTGTCGATACAAAGCATAGTCATGAAAAGGTACGTACAAATCTCGACTCTCGGCCTATGCGGCCAAGCGGCTGAGGGCTGAAAGATTTCTTCACTCACTCTTGTCTCTTGGTCAGTGTGCCTTGCTCTTTGTCTTACGTGGACGTGTTTTGCTCTGTCGTCTGGAACAAACCTAATATATAATATATATTTTATAAAATATATAAAAATAAAATCAAAAAAATATATAATTAAAAATAAAAAGAATTTTAAATAGATAAATAAGAAATAACACTAAACAAATAAAAAATAACGTAAATAAAAAAAAATTACATAAAAAGCTCCCATTGACCATAGTCAAGATGGAAAAGCTTGGAAAAATGTTAAAACTAATATAAACCTAACTTATGACTTGATAAATTGATCTATGCGCTTTAGTCTTTTGAATGGATGTTCTGGAGCAATTTTGACTACCAATCTGAGCTTTTACTCTTTTCAGATATCTTCTGCCCAGCTGCTTAATATATTTGTCAACCGTTTAAATTCCTAGGTCGCGTTGAATGATGCAATTTTTGATGTAAGGGCCTACTCCAAGAAAGGACTTTAATAGTATTATAGTCTGTTGCCTTTGAACCTGCTCGATGTCTGATATTTTCTCAGCACCCCACAATTGGGCGCCATATGCCCCTTTGATGTTAGCAAGGCATGGTAGACCATAACCTTTGAAGCTAGGTTCAGGGCCGACCTCTTCCTGGTCAACCATTTAAGATTACGGTGGAGATTTTTAACTTCAGCCACCGTTTTGAAGTGAAACTTCTATAAAGACGGGGTCTAAGGATTTTTTCCATCAGCTTGTAGAGAAGTGGGCAGCGGCGGAGGGAGAGAAAGGCTAGCGGCGGCGCAGAGAGGGCAGCGGCTGTACAAGAATCAATGGTATTAGTTGTATATACTCATGGGGCGGACATTTTTACCAGGAAGGCGGATTTTTTTAATTTTATTCCGACGCTTCAAACAAAGATGGCAGCGCAATGTTCAACTAGGTTCAAATTACATTTGTGAATTGTACGCTTGCGCTGTGATTATAATGATTATGCTGGTGCCTCTATGAACAACGCGCCGTATGAATAACTTTTGAAAACCTGCCCTTAAAATTTTGTTACGATTTGTTTTTCACTTGTCCGTTGAAGTTTCACTTCTACTTTGTGTCCCAGCACACATTTCGATTTTTTTAAATGTGGGTCTTCCACGTTAGGCGCCTATCCAGGCGAAATCCCAGATATTTTACATTTCCAGCATCGACAACGTGACAATCGTTGAGGGTAACCGAACCGCACGACCCTCTGCGGAGTGTGAAGGTAACGAGTCGCGTTCTACCCTAATTGATTTTGATGCGCTATTTGTTCGCCCATTTTAGGATGGAATTTGCATGACACTGCAATATCCTATAGTGAGCGAAAGAAGATTCAAGAAATTAAATACTTAATAATTATTGAGTTAAAATTTACAATAAATGCTAAAGTCTGCAGTCCTTTTGGAGTTATGAAAAATTCAATTTTCTAAGTCAATTCAATCAAAAGGTAAGTACAGCTATTTTAGATATATATCCAAAATTTTTAATTTTTAGTTATATCGTAGAAAAATAATATTTGTAATTTATGGTTTAAAATTAAATAAGCCTATAGTAGGACTTGAAAACGTCTAGTTCCTGGTAAAAAATTTAAACGTTTTTTTCCTATATTTACCTTAATTCTTAATATGAAAATTTATTAGAATCCAAAAATAAATATACAATATGTTATGTATAAACGATTTAATATGATTTTTTTATTAAGTTTTCACGGAACTGTTACGTCGCGAGTTACACTTGCACTTGTCCAACTTTTAAATAAAAAAAATATTTGAAATTTTCAAGGTCGAATCAGCTGGCTCTTATTTCTATTGAGGATATCTTTAAAAATTCAAACAATTTATTTTATTTCTTATTTCAAAATTAAAAATATGTACTTACCGATATGTTTTTTGATCCATTTTATATAGTTATGTACTTGAACATAGACTGAGGGGATATTGTCCAAACCACAACCTGGTCCTCGTGACACTATCGCTACTTGTCTATTATCAACAATTAGTGGTCCTCCTGAATCTCCACGACACACATCCTGACCATGTTTTCCACCAGCACAAATGTCATTGTCATTAAGGACTTCAAGACCAGCAAGAAGTTGTGCACATTTATTTTTACTAATAATTGGAACATGAAGGGCTCGTAATTTGTCAGAGGTTTCCTCTGAACTACCCTGTCTATCACTGGGCTAAAAAAAAATCCAAATTTAACTAACACTGTATCTCCTTCCCCCTGAATCGTGACTATCACCCATTTATTTATTAGGATACATTTTAGATGAAATATCAAAATTTATGAGCTTTTATTTCAGAATAATCACGAACGATGGGTATTACTATAGTTAGTCTTAGATACATAGGTAAGATATATAGGTAAGACCAAAATAAAGCTGGGAATGTTTGTGAAGTTGTATGATACATGCTTTAAATATTTACCGTCATATATCCAAAACCACAAACTAGCCCAATTTGTCCTGATAAATCTGAAAATAAATAACCCTCATCCTCGTCAGGCAGAGAAACCATTTGAACAGATACCCCAAATACAATCGGCTTTTTTGGCTAAAAAGTCAATCTGATTTAAGATAATGAAATTGATTGAAATTGATTTTGGAAAATATACAAAAAATAAAGCAATATCATTGTTTAATGTCGACTGTGAATAGTTGGGATGAAGTACAAAGTCTGTTGTTTCATACGAGTGACCTTCCATAGCCCTTGTACTTCCCACAAATATATGATAAACGCTAGACTGTTCTAGGATACAGTGTCCTGCGGAGAGAACCACATGTTTGTGTATAATAGATCCCCCACATATGATTCTCATTCTATGGAAATACGAAGCAACTATTTGTGCAAAAAATGGAAAATCATTTTCATTTACTTCAAAACCCCCTGCTATTCGTTGTTTGAAATTGGATGAGTCTTAAACGAAAAAAAAAATGTTTGCCTCATTAACTTGACATTGAATTTAATTTTGGCCTTACATTTCGATGTGTACACGTGTAAATTTGAAATAAAAAATGTGAGAAAAATTAAACATTTCACAATCAACATTTTCTTATTTTCAAGGTATTAAGTGAAAATTCAACGATTTACGTTTTCAGTCAAATTTGGAATTATATCACTGGAAATATTATTTTACAAAACTTGATTAGCTTAAGTTAAATCGATTATTAGAACAGTGAGTTGTGAAATTATTGTCAGATTAAACCACGTTTTTCTAAACTTATGGAAATTAATTTCATAATTTTTAATCTTCAAAATTTTTGTATATTAAGCTAAAAAGAAGAAATAATGCAAAAAGAAAATGATATATTAATCCTTGAATATTAGGGCTTTAATTATTCACATTATTTATCCTTTGTTATTGCCGACAGTTTGTTTTGTTTTAATTAATTTTTAAGATATATTGAAATATCTGCTGCAAGGCGTCACAGTACTTACTTTCTTTTATGAAACTTGCTGTGGTTAAAAGAAATATAAGCACTTTATAATAACTATGCATATAAACAGTAAACCGTCCTTATTCGAATTTTCCTAAGAAAAAGTTTCAAACAAAAGTTATAGGCATTGATAAGTATAAGAACTATAGAAGGTTTAAAGAAAATCATTGAAGCCATTTTCTAAAAAAAATTGAAAAAACTCAAAAACTCCTCGAATAAAGTGAAGCTTCCCGTTAACCGATTTTAACCAAAAGCTTCGCGGCACAACAAGATTTACTATGAGGTAAAATTCAAAGTTTGGCTAAATTTGGATAAAGATTTCAATACGATATGGCTGTTACACACACACACACATGTTTCTAAAAACCACTTTTTACTTTCTTTTACTACTATACTTATATATAGTAAAAGAAGTATTGTAATAGGGTAGAATTTTCGAATTCGAGCTTTTACCGGAATTGCATGTTTTGAGGTCCCCTGAGTCCAAAAAAAAATTCGTTTTTAAAAACATATCTGTGTGTGTGTAACTGTGCTATCGTATCGAAAGATATATCTGAATTTCATCAAACTTGGAATTTGGCCTACGTGTTATACCTAGTTGTGCCGCGAAGCTTTTGGTTGAAATCGGTTTACCGAAAGCTCCACTTTATTCTAGGAGTTTCTGAGTTTTATCATATTTTTTTTCGAAAACGGTTCCAACGATATTCTTTAAGCTTTTATAGTTCTTAGACTCATTGATGCCTGCAACTTTTATTTGAAACTTTTTTCCTGAAAAAATTCGAATAAGGGTGGTTCTAGGGTGAAATTTGGGAATTCGTATATATATATATATAGCCCATAAGTTGTATGCATATAGTTATGTTTATATGTATAGTTACAAAGTGCTTAGGTATATTTCTTTTAACTAACAGCGAGTTTCATAAATTAAAGTAAAAGAAAGTACTGTGACACCTCACAGCAGATATTTCGGACTCAAGGGATCTCAAAACATCTATTTCCGGTGAAAGCTTGAATTTGAAAATTCGACCCGAATATAAAATTCTTTCTTTACTATATATGTTACGAGTAGTAGTAAAAGAAAGTTTTCATGTTAAAATTGTTTTTCTTTGATACTATTTACTACTGTACTATGATATACTAGGTTTGTTCCACGTGTACATTTGTTGATGTTGAAACACGCCCATCGAATGACAAAGAGTAAGACACATTAACCAAGAGACAAGAGTGAGTGAAAATCATGAAGCAAGAGCTTCACCCTAATTTAAAACTGGGTTTGCGGTGTTTAAACACCTCCAGAGATCTCTCGGCCTCGGCTCTCGCCTTGTTGTAGCCAAACGGCCGAGGGCTGAGGCGTTTCTTCACTCACTCTTGTTTCCTGGTCAGGGTGCCTTGCTCTTTGTCTTACGTGGACGTGTTTTGCTCAAACGCCTGGAACAAACCTACTATAAACTAGTTATCAATGCATATACGTTATGGTAATCCTATGAGCTATGGTTTTAATTACATCGCCCAGTAATTATATAAATTTTAATAACTATGGTCTTTATGTATAATAACTAAGTATTTTTATAGTAATTTTGCTTAAAAGCATGTTTTTAATTGTAATGCTCATAACTCGATGTTCAATTCACTAAGACACTTAGCATT
The DNA here is from genome assembly GCA_958496155.1 of Sisyra nigra. Lineage (NCBI taxonomy): Eukaryota > Metazoa > Arthropoda > Insecta > Neuroptera > Sisyridae > Sisyra > Sisyra nigra. The sequence goes on from OY292315.1 coordinate 47,758,035, forward strand.
TAAAATATATTATAGAATAGTGATTTTTCAAAAAACATACTGTCAAAGAGGTAAAAAAAGTGGTTGCGTGTACTTATGTATGCGCGTGAGAAGTTATACTTCTTTGGCATCATTAAAAATTAGTTTTTATTAATTGCATTCAAAAAATCAATGTTAAAAAACTGTAAATTAATATTTAATAAAAATAATAATATATATATTTAAAGACATAATTATTAAAAATAAAATTGAGAGAATAATATTTTAATTTATATCAATAAATAATATCCAAAGAAAGCTGCAAGACATTTATAAAATTTGTCAGGATTATTTTTCTGGTTAACGATTTTTGTATGCCCTAAAAACGAAGCTCCATAGAAATTGCGAAATAAAGTAAGTAGCTACTCTTCAAAGTAAATGTCTTAATCTTATTTATATCTCGTGTTACTAAATTATTATTCTAAGATGGTTGAATCATTTTAGAATCCCATATTTCGTGATAACTAAAAATATACATTGAATGCAGACGTCATTTTCATCACTAAACTCCAAATAGTATAACAGCTACTGCAAAATTCGAGAAATATAATAACTTTTTTTTTAATAATATGTGTCATTTGTAAATATAATTATTTTTAATTTAAATATAAAAATAAATAAATAAATAAAACAAAAATTCAAATTACGCTCGCCAAGTTAAAAGTAACCAAGAGGTTTTGCGGCCAACTTCATTTTGTTAATTTTTGTCTCAAGATGGCCGCTCATCTAAAAATTTCACTCTGATCATTTTCTCATAACGCGCCTACAGAAGTATAACTTCAAAAAAATTTTTTTTATTTCCTGAAGTTAGTTTGTATTTATTATTTCTTTCATTACATTTTTTGTCACACAATTACTATATTCAAATTGTAAAAAATTTTAACGCCATCATCGTACAATGAACAACTCGGGAAGAGAAATTATCTGTGCCCACTCGCTGAGTGATCCAATATATGTAAATACTGTAGGAGCTGTCTGGGAGCATTTTTCTTGCCAAAGAAATGTTCCAATTTGCTCTAAGCCAGTGGATAAAATTGGAGCTCCTGGTAGACTAGGGCAGTCATTTTCAGTTGTTGCTTCAAGAACACCACAAAACATGCTATTGGTGATCTTAAATGGACTCCAGATTAATTTTTGGCATTTACTTGGAGGCAAAATTTTGAAAACCTTGATTTTCGTTGCAGTAATCGCTTGATTCTAGTAGAGAAAAATCGTTTAGAAAAAAAATTATTTTTCGGTCAATGCAAATGAGCTTCACTGTTAAAAGTATAACATGAGGAATATCCAGCGCTTACAACTTCATGTACATACTTTTTTATAAGGTATATCGAAGAAGTAAACCCTTTTTTTGTTAACCAAAACATAATAAAAATTTTACTCACTTCAAATTTATGATCAATCATTATTCCATGCTTCAGCTCTTCAATTTTCAAATACGGTGAAGCCAATGGTACTCGTCGAAGGTTTATATTGAATATCACTTTTTTAAAGATCTACAAAAAGACTTCAATTAAATAAAAATTTCAACTTTTAAAGAGGTCCTTTCAACCTTACTTGGTAAACTGCAATATCATTTTGATAAGATTTTGGGTCATAAAGTGGATGAACTGTCACAGATTTAATTCGATACGTTATCTCTGATTCTACAAAAATTTTAACTGCAAATTCTACGGATTTTTGAACTTTCATCGCAAAAGATGCAACTGAAACGAACGAATCGGAATTAATAATGGTTGCAACACATGCTTGGTCCTTGAAGACGACCAAAGCCCTTGCATATGAGATCAGATCTTCGTTTTTGAAAACTAACTTTGCTCTTAAATTGGTTTTTAAATGACCTACAAGTATTAAATGTAATATTTAACAAAACCAAAAAATTTTTTAAGTTTGTAATTAAGACCTGAAAAACATGGATGAAGGAGAACAATAAAAACGGCGAGGATAAACATTTTGATAATTTGTAATGGAAAATATTATTTAACGAGTTATTTGATTTTAAATTATTATTTTTATTTATTTGATGTTTTATTTCGTGAAAAAACCTTAAGAAATCAATTAACTTATTATTTTAAGTTGATTAAATTATCCACACTTAAGAAAATATGTTTTAAGGAATTATTTTATTTAATTAAATCAATACTCTTAATTTTTTTCATTGGTAACGAAATAATTTAATTTTTTTTTTGGTTACTAATTTATTAGTTCAAATTCTACTTAAAATTATTGCAGTGAAGATGAAGCCTAATAAAATTTTCTATTTGCTCTTTTTATTAAAAATAGTACACGGTAAGTTTTATAGTAAGGTAATGTGGTACATTTTGCATACAGTTTTACTATTGTTGTGCTGAAGCACTAAGCTTTTGAATCAATATTCTCCCAATGGTTCGTTTTATAGTTCTCTAATTGATTTTTGTTTAAAGGATCTACACTGTAAGTTCAAAGTCCTGTGATCGATGTAAATTAAATGGTGATTACTTGAACCAATTTTTCTATTATCTCGCGAAAATTAGACATTTTCCCGCAGTAAAAAGTATTTTAGATAATAACTTGGAGCTTCTGTTATCTCAAGTTAGTACAATTATGTTATGGTGCGGTAACAGACAGATAAATAAATAGAAATTTTAAAAATAGTTGATTTGTACCCTATTATATACATATTGATTTACGTATTGATACTATACAACTATTGGAATAAGATGTTGCGAAAAAATATTCTTTGTACAACTTTGTTACATTTTTATTATATATATATATATATATATATAACTAGCCGATACCCGCTCGCTTTGCTCTGAGAGTATGCAAATTTAATTAATCCCCTACCTTCACAACTAAATTTAAAAATGAATCTATATTTAGACAGAAAAAGATGATAGATACTTGCAGACTTTAGAAGAGATTTTAGCTATCTTACAGGTTCATTACAATTTTAAATATAAAATGTTCCTTTAGACTTAGAATGACTTATTATTATGACTTTTATTATGACTTTAGAATGAACAATAAAGAAATTTAAATATTTGTAAAAAATGTCATTATTAATCGGATGTTAATTGAAATTCATACTATTTATTTTCCAGTAAATTTTGTCAATTTTTTTAATTTAAATTTTTTACAGATTTCTTTCGTTACTGTATAAAATTGGTCAGGCCTTCTTGAGGAAAATGCATTAAAATATTATTTCACAAACTTTAACAAAATTTACCGAAAATAAACGGTTCTTGTAGGAATCAATTGTTATGCTATCCTATGTAGGATGACCAACCGTGCTCTTTTAAGAGTATATGCACCTTAAATACCTGATTGATGTAGAATTTTTCGAATTTTATGTCCTAAATAAGGTCCCAGATAACATTTTTATATTTATAAGAATAAAATAGCAATAAAACAGCCACTACGTACGACGTACAATATCCAGTCGCTCTGCCAATGCTTTTTAAAGCTGTGATATCTGTTAAGATCTATTCATTTTGATGAAATGCTGTAAAGGGCAATTTTGATCTATGTACACGAATTGCACAACGTGTCTAATGTATTAAATTGAATAAAGAATAATACTGTATTGTTTAAAATAGCTTGGTAAATAACCAATAATTTTTTGTAATATGTAAAAGAGAAAAATGGTTCCAGTTGGTTATCCTTAGGAAATAGACATATACCGTCGCGGACTTTTTTATCAATCTTTTTAAGATATACAATTTCGCCGCATATATGTTTGATCTATCTCGTAAGGTTTAGTCAGCGTTTGCAATGCAAGTGCACAAAAAAATGTTTGTTATGACATCACATTACAAATCTTTGAATTTTCCGACTTTTCTTATTATAATATAAATATTTTATACCTACAAACCTCTCTCTTGAACCACTCTATCTATTACTGAAAACTGCATTAAAATCCGTTGTGTAGTTTAAAAGATCTAAGGGAACAGACAGCGGGAGCGACTTTGTTTTACACTATGTAAAGATCTGAAAACGCACTGCTTTTGACATTCAAGTACCGATTTCTACTATAATAATTTAAAAAAAAATTTATTATAGAAAGTTCCGGTCGTCATTTAAGAGTTCTTGGTTCTGAGGTACGAATAAACTCATACTCGTTTTTTGCTCAAATACACAATAGTGCTATTAAAGCATATTGTGGTGGTACCATTATTGGAAGACGTGCGGTCATCACCATATCGTCGTGTGCCACAGAAAATCCATCCAGCTACGTAATTCTAGTTGGAAGCCACTTTTTTAATAAGGGAAAATGGTACAAGGCTATAAACATCTATAGAAATGACGTTATACTTCTGGCAATATTGGTTGTATGTGTTTGTGCCATTTCACAACCATGTATCTTTAAAAGTTAATACAGCATGTTTGAGTTTTAGACCGATTATCCCTTCCTACTATCAGATGAAATCAGCATACTGGGACTTCCTAAACAAGACGAAGAATTTAAAGATTACGTGTCGGTGAAACTTTGTGGTTTTGGAGCTATAGAGGTTTGATGTAGTTTAAGTTTTATACTGTAGATAATTTGTTTATCATATCTTAGAACTCGGGGAACAATTCACAAATGTTGCATGACGCCAAGGTTAGCTTAATTAACTACGATACTTGCAAGACCATGCTTCACAAACAATCAATTGGTGTTACTAATTTATGTACAAAAACTATGGTGGCTCGTAACGATGCTTGTACGGGTGATGAAGGGGGTCCATTGGTGTATAATAATAAGTTGATAGGTATTATTCTACCTGAAGTTGGTTGTGGTGACGAGGACACTCCAACAGAATATATTAAAGTTTCAAGTTATATTTATTGGATCAAAGGAAGCGTTGGTAAATTAAATAGAATGGGCAAAAGCTCTGAATAGAGGTAGATTTACTAAAATAGTATTTAAAACAAGATATGTGTACATTGTACAGCTTTAAGTCTTAAGCTTCCTAGAATTGAGCTTACAAAGTGGGATTAGAACCTGATGAAAATATTTTCTATGTACATATATCTTATGTTATTAACTATTTTAGTTTGTTTACCTCTTAATAATAAGTGTCAATAAACTTAAGTTTTTTGTTTGGCCAGCGGTTGGTTCACCAAATGGTAATAGATTTAACCTACCCGAAAATTCAAAGTCTTGCGCCGAAGCCAGAAAATGGCTTAATTGGTCATCAATGACGAGAAATTCGAGCATGGAGATTAATTGCTCAAAGAACTGCAACAGAAAATCGAATCTAATAAGAAAATGTTTTTTTAATCCAATTGATGATCAAATTGTGGTGACTTCAGCCAGTTGTCTTCGAGATGATTCTGAATTTCGAACCTTTTCAAAATCAGACCAGTTAACCGTAAAATTCAATGAGAGGCAATACAATGTCGACAACATAACATTTGGATCTGAAATTCTACCATATTTCAGCGATTCCAAACACGATATAGCAATTATACGGGTAAAGATTCATAGTGATTGTAACTTAAAATATGGTTAATTAAAATTTTAAGGTATCCGAGCCGCTACGACTGCAATCAAATATATCCACATTCAATGTTTTCCCTATTTACGAACACCAACTTCCTTCTGTAGCAGTTGCAGCTAAGCGCAGTGCGGTAATAATTGCAAAAGGATAACTCGAATTCTATTATTTAGTAAAATGTTTTTTAAAGGATTCAAGCAGTAGTACATTGATACCAGTAGACGTAGTTTCTGCTTCCCATTGCATGGAAGCGGCAAAGTCATTATTCCCATTTAAGATCCTGTTAGATATGTTTTGTGTCATACCTAAATGTAGAGTGGAAGAGAGGATCAATATTTGTTCAGATAACGAAGGGGCGCCTGTCTTTGATAAAGATGGGTTTCTATTAGGTGTTGTTATCTGGGAAGACAAGTGCGACGACGACATTCCGGCTATTGCGCTTCCAGTGTCAAAGTACATAAAAGTGTATAGAGAAAATAGTGAATAAAGGCAATTTGCTCGTATTTGATTTTTAATTTTTTAATTTGTAAGTCGTAAGATATAAGCAGCAAATCTAAACATGTGTTTGAAGCAGGGCCTAATTCTAAGATTTTCAGCAGCTTTATGTTTACATCAAGTGATCATAGTTGCTTTCCATTTACACCAAAAAGGGACACTGTGTAACGTAGTGTTTGACAATGTGCTTTTCATAAACGACAATGTCAAACACGGCTGTACACTGCGCGACACTCGAAAAAGTCGTGTTTGACAATGTTTCACCGTGTTTTACCAAGGATTACCAACACAAGAGAGAAGAATTCTTTTCTCTGCCTATGATGGCCTATGATTATTAATTATTCAGGTTCTTTAGGTTGGTATTAAAAAAAAAACAAAATTTAACTCACGAAGAAAACTTCTGTTTCGTTTAACGCTCTTACACAAGTTTGGTAGTGTTTCGCCGTGTTTTGCAATGTAACGCAGAGTCGCTCTGCGTTAATAAATGGAAAGCAACCCATGTATTTAGCGTTAAAGCTTGAATCGTTATGATCCTGATCTCTTAAAAGTAATTATTCGTTGTCGTCATTAAAAGATTTTTACTACACACAAAAAATTAGTTCCTGGAAAACATTTGTTCGATGGTTTCCCTCTTGTTTGCTAGTTTTTTTTATGGATCTAGAGACTCTCCTTCTTGTTTATCGCCGTAATCAATAAGATCTACTGTGATGAGACTCTCCATTTTTCTAGGGATCATTAGTTTGCTAGTGGGCTACCCTTCAAGCAGAGATGGCAAATGTTGGTGTCGGTTGTATCTGTAATACTAAGAGCCTTACGTCTCTGTTTGCTAGCTTATAAACGAAAAATTGTCATCGGGTTTTTCGATAACTTACATGGACAATTTCTTGCTTGGAAAAAGACCAATAAGTTAGAGCAGTCGTCGCAAGACGTAACACGGACTGGATTGATGCAATGCTAACGCGGTTCCGATCCAGTTTTCCTTGCATTTGCGTGCGGAGAATAAAGTCGTGCTATTCTAGTACGACAAACCAGTCACTTTACCTAGTCTTGGATACGTAAAAGTATTTTCCCAAAGTCTGGAGAAAAAAAACATGGACCTATTCTTAAATTACCCCTCTCCCAACCAACACCTGGAATTTTCATTTGTTACTGTTTAATACATTTTACGTCCAAAACACCAAGCAAAAGTGGGCAAAACGCGGTTTACCCGGTTAATGTTTGAAACGTGTACAATTTCAAATATATTTTGAACCTGACCCAACTGGGTATTATGGAGTTTACCCACGGTTAACTTAGGTTTAATTGTTTATTTAACTTTCCCCGTAACATATAAGCATAAAAAGTTAAAGAAGAAAAAAATGTGAAGTTTTTGGGTTACAGCATCCTCTTTTCCCGTACTTCGTTTTACGAAGAAACTACTCAGTTTTTGTGAGTTAAGTTATACTTATTTTAGCATATTTGAAACAATAGGTTGCAATAAACTTTCTCGAGTCGAAAAATTCAGCATTATTTCAAACTGCTCAAACTGAATTGAGCCTGAAACTAGACTGCTTACGCTGAACAGGACCTTACTTAAAACTAACTACGCTGAATTAAACCTTAAATTGAATTGCCCACCATATTTAAACCTGCTAAGTTATAACATTTTCAGCCTGAATAGAAACTGAAAAGCCGTAAACTTGCTATAAAATAAACTTTTATATATCCATAAAACACCTGCTGCTGGAATGTCAGGAAACGGAAAGCTTCCGACTGCTTGAATACTGAGAAGGGGATTGCAGAATGTCTGAACTCCCTCAGAGAGGCCAACCTCCTCACCGAACTATAAAGCTTTTCGAGTGTAATGTGCCTCGTGAGTTTAAAAATGTGATCAAGTGTGAATAGAACTGTGCTTCAATATGGATGAGTGAGTGAAAAAAGTGAGAATTTATAGAACTAGATAAGTCACTGATGGCTGATGACCTTGGATGTTCCAAGCGACTATAAATAACAAAAAAAAACTTTTTAGCTTGAACCTGAGTCGAAAACTTCATCATTATTTCAAACTGCTAGTAAATAGATAAAAAGTAGAAGAAGAAGAAGAAGATTAACAAGAACTATTTTGTATAAAGATATTCAATGTCTTAAAATAATTAATGGATTACTTTTCATCTCCAAAAAATGGTTCATTTAAGATAACTACTAACCTATCCTTAAAATAAAATACCTATAAAATGAATCAATGGATTTCGGTGAAACATATTTCAAAAAATCTACAGACTTTAATTTAAACTTAATATACTATATAAATCATTATTGGAAATTGTACGGTTCTTGCATAGGAGATAGTTGGAAATGGAAAAGTTTTTTATAATGGCTTGCGTTTCTTTCACAGAAAAATTGCGTCACCTAGCAATTTATTGTATAAAAATAGTTAAGAAATAAACGGCTTGTAATAGAAAAATTTACGTCTTAGGAAAATGTTCAATATATGTTATGGTATTATTATTTTTTTTATTTACTAAAATTACCGTTACAAAGTATTTTAATTTATATACGCTTAGCAAAGTGGATGGGTATTAGCTTGTAACATATTAAATAATATTAAAAATATGATTCATAGATTTCTTTAATTACGAAACAATATAGACTGAAACAGAAATCAAAAATTTGATCAAATATATATTTATTCTTATCACTGAATGGCTAATTTCAATCGTTCCAATAATTCTGTTAGGTCCTAATAAAATGAACGTAAAAATAGTATTAGTTTTGCTAGTTTCATTTAAAATATTCGGTGGTAAGCTAAATTTTCAATAACATTAGTTTGTTAATTAAAAAAAAATATTTTACAAATAAATCTAATTACTTCATATATAAGTTTTTCCATAATTAATTGTTTTCAGTGATTGGAATTATCGATAGTGAAATAACCGGGCTTTTTAAGAATTTTTTCGCTCAAATTTTTTGTAATTATCGTTCTGGTTATTGCGGTGGTGCTATTATCGGAAGAAACGCTGTTATTTCCCTAAAAACTTGCGTAATAGGTGATCCAGAGGATCATTTCATTATACTTGGAAGTATTGAATACAAGGAAGGAATAAGATATTTTGTCTACGAAATTCGAACATCTACTGGTATTGATATAGCTATTTTTGTGGTAAGCTTAATTTATTTAATTTTTAAGATTAATTTTTTGCTATGTTTATCATTAATTTGATTTTATGATAATTAGTTGAAGAATAACATCCATTTCACAAATAGTATATCAGTCTTAAATCTTCCCCCCGAAGATGAACTATATCAAAGTGACATAATTGCAATGATTTATGGTTTTGGAGTCACCAAGGTATTTTTGAATATTTTTAACGGAATCCTTTGAAAATTAAATATTTAAAATTCATTGTAGGAAGGTGGCAAACAAGAACAAATCTTACGAAAGGGCTCTGTTAATGTAATTGATCATGATTCTTGCATGATAACACGGCATAAGACCAATTTTTCAGTGCATTTATTTTGTGCATATAACAAAGGAAGTGGTACTGATGCCTGCACAGGAGATGAAGGTGGCCCCTTGGTATATAGAGATCAAATAATTGGTATTATAGGAAAAGAAGTCGGCTGTTCTAACTCAGATTCCCCCACAGTCATAATTCGAATTTCAAGTGAAATAAAGTGGATTCTTGAGACAATCAGTACCTATATATAATAAAAAATAGTAGTCAACTTTTTCAATTAATATGTTTAAATTTGTTCATAGATCCAAGCATATCGAACAACAGACAACAAGATTATTTTCTGGAATCGTGCACTGAAGCTAAACAAAAATTTTATGAACAACCGTATAGTGTAAGAAATTGGGGTATGACAATTATGCGTTCCAATATCACTGATAGATTGACTACAGTTCGAGACTCCTGTTTTTTAAATCCAATTGATGTCAAACACGTTTTGACATCAGCCAAATGTATTCCAGATGAATCTGAATTTCGATCCTTCAAAAAATCAAACCAATTGACCGTAACATTTAACGAAAAGCAATACAATGTCGACAATATAACATTTGGATCTGAAATTTTACCATATTTCAGCGATACAAAACATGATATAGCAATAATAAAAGTAAAGATATAGTCACTATAAATTAAAAATATGATTACCTCAGTAAATTTTAAAGGTATCCGAACCTCTTCAACTGCAGCCAAATTATATATCGACATTCAACGTTGTCTCTGTGTATGCAGGGAACAAACTTCCTTCAGTAGCAGCTGTAGCAAAACATGATAGTGTAAAAACACGTCAAATCTTAATTTTATTTGCAGCCACTAATTCAAAAACATTTTCCAGAACTTGAATACCTCGTCACTGGTTCCAGTTGAAATACATTTGGCTTCCGATTGTATGAAAAACGTTAAGTTTTCATTTGCTTTTAAAATAGTCTTGGAGATGTTTTGTGTAGCACCCAAATGTGGTAATAGCAATGCAAGATTGAATGCTTGTTCTGATGATCTTGGAGCACCTGTTTTTGATGAATATGGTGATTTGTTCGGTATCATCATATGGCAGAGGAGTTGTGAGGAAAATGTTCCATTAATTGGGCTTCCAGTGGCAAAATTTATTAAAGTCTACCAAGAGATTACTTCAAACAATTTTATTTAAATTTTTAAATTTAAGACAATAATGCTAACAATTCAGTTTAGTCTTATATGATTCGTATTGTTACTTTCAAAATGATTTTTGAAAAATTTAGGTATATATAACTAGTTGTTATGATCGCTTCGCTGAGCGTAGATATTTGAATAAAGCTGGTAATTATATAATAAAAACCTATTTATAAATTATTTTTTATTTATTTTATGAAATCTTGGGAGTTTGGACAAAAAATAAGGATGATATATTATAAAAAGTGCAACGTTTTGCCAACTTTATTTCGGCTTCATCAGGCAAACTTTAAGATAAACATCTCTGTCTAGTTTTGATGAAGTCAGTTAATGTGATAAAACAAATCTGAATGTTCAATAGTTATTTTTTTTTATTTATGAAGATTAAAAATTGTAAGGACTCCTCTCAAATAATATTCAAAAAATAATAATATTAAAATTTTTGAGTACAAATTTTTATAATAATTTAATTCAAGAAACGAAAGAATTACCTTTAAAATTTTATAAACCTATATGCTTAAGTCTTAATAATCAATTAGGTATAAAATTTATTGTGTTTCATCAAAATTATTTAGCTTATGTAGAAAAAAATTAATGCAAAAAAGCATAGCAAAAAATCATAATTTTGAATCGATAAGTTTACAACAAAGAAATAGTGTTATCAGTGTGATTATTCAATCAATAATAATTACTTTGAAAATTTCTAAAAACTAAAACATAGAAACTTGCTCTCACCTTAAGATTACGTAATGATGCTAAATAGTGTTCTTTATATATTTTTAATTCATGTTAATATAATAAGTGGTGAGTTTTGATTAGCTTCTAAGCGTAATAAACTTTGTGCTTTTCGTCAACTGTTATTATTTTAAAATGAAAATTTTTAGGTTTCAATGAAAAATTACAAACTGATGGAAATGTTCATGAAAATGGTAAATTTCGCTCCTTTTATACAGTACCTAAGTATTTATAATACAAAATATGAACGTTGTTGTAAATTATACTTAGTGCAGTCAATGAAGACCAAAAAAGGCAAAACGGTATTATTGGAAACAAATGTTGTAAGCTAAGTGTTTTTTCAGAAAACAGTAGAAAAGGCCTTATTTTTAGAACTCCCATCTGTAGTACCTACTCAAAATTGAGGCTACTCGTATATTTCATAACGAATTTTTAATTTTTTTTTTCTTTAGAATAAATACTTACTGAAATAAAGAGGTTAGAAACTTCAACAGTTGAAATACTATGGGGTTACTATGTGATACTAGTTCATACTATGTGATCAGGGTTTCTTAACCTGAACGCGACTGCGGGCGCATTTGAGATTAGGAGTATAACAGGAGGGCATTCAGAATATAAAAAAAAATAATAAAATCAAGTAGTAAAATGGTTTATCATTTTGAAAATTTTGTATTACTTATTAATTACAAAAAGATTAACCCATAAAAACAAAGTTATTAAAACTCTCTCTATTTTTTTTTTGTACCACTTTCTCTTGAAATTGACATGCGTACTTTTAAGGAGATAAGTGACCAATTTGATTTAAAAAAAAAACGGTAATTATAATAAGTACATTTTGCCATGCTGAAATTTTATAGAATACATACATTGTCATCGACAACGTATCTACTTGCTAATTTTCAACTCGATCCGATCACGGAAAATGGGTTAATTTGCCCCGTTAGATTTACGTTGTACATACGTGGTACATACATACAACAGTCAAGTTAAAATGGCAAGTTTTTTGTTTTTATGATTTGTGTTGTTTTGCAATCTGCCCAATCTGTTAGCCAACTTCCCTCCACCACCCTTCAACTAATGGGTCAAAACTTATCAAAATCATTATATTTGTACATCGAACTACGGAAAGCCTTCCTAAAAGCCATCCACTCCATGTACCCAAGGTCAGAATTTCTACTCATCTATACAGATGCTTCATCCATCTCAGGATCCGAAAAAACTGGTGCTGGTTACTTCAGCGATATATTTGAAGGATGCGCCACAGTTGGAGAACCTCTCAGCTGTTTTGATGGGAAAGTAGAGGCAGTTTTAGTAGCTATATCTAAACTTCACGTAATTAAGACCTATCATAAAGCTGTTTTCTTCATTGATTCTCAAGCCGAGCGATAATAGTACTATTCTCTAACTACCCCACCAATTGTATTTGTACTAACAAATGTCCAGCCGTCTTGGACAGTCTCGCTAAAACAGGTTGGCACCTGTCACTACAATGGATTCCCAGTCATGTTGGTATCTTGGGAAATGAAAAAGCAGACGAGCTCGCAAAGTCTGGCACCGCTCTAAATCAACCGTCAATCCTTATGTCTTTAACACAAGCTCAGAGCCACATCGCAAGCACTATCAACTGGAATTTCTACAATGTTCAAAAAAATGAAGCGCAAGAAAAAAATGTGAATCTTTACTGGAATCTCCTATTTCACGACTTCTCTTCCGCCATGTGTCAGTCGCAGTTTTCCAAACTACCACGGGGCACGACTCCCTATCCGAGCACTTGCACCGCATTTGAATCCTACCGACTCCAATCTGTTTCTTCTGCAATAGGGAATGCCATGCATCTTGGCAACTATCCTGCACTTGCAGACGTCAGAGAGAACAACGAAAATAATCAAAACCAACTAGTCTCTAACCTCTATTGGACGGCGCGGCACTTTATGACAGAAATGTCAAGCGTGAGCGTTGTATAAGGAGAATAAAAAGAAGCAATCTATCTTAAGACAATAAACGAATCTGTTGAACGTACAGACCGGACAACAATCTACGTTACTGTCTGTAGGGCAGCTCTAGGAATGTCAGCCGCTTCAGTATAACAATCTCCTCGTTGTTATCTAGTAGGTTTATAGCCAGGTGGCTCAAATGGCCATTTAAGCGCTCAAGGTATTTGGCGCTAAATCTGGATGCCTCCTCCTTAACAGTCGCGATGCCTAAATTTTTATGGATGTTGAAGTTCGTGATACACCAAGGGATATCAAAGATGAGACGCAGTGTTTAAGACTGAAACCTCTGCATTATTTCAATATTATAACTGCTGGCAGTTCCCCAAAGTTGTATTCCATACATCCAGACCGGTTTTAGGACGGCTTTAGAGATCATTAGTTTACTTTCCAGGGACAGGTGCGATCCGCACCGTAATAGCTACCATAGCTCTCTGTGGTGATTAGCTTGTATCCCAGTTGTTCGCGCTTTTTGAATTCCGAGGTACTTGGCCTTTGTTGTCTGAGGTATAAAAATAAAAATATTTAATAAGAAATCTTAGGGGGACGCCAAAAAATCGCGGGCATGGGGTTAAATACTCAACTTAGATATTCAATATTTCAGGTTTACTATACTGGTAGGCGTCTCTACTGTTTTGTGAAAAAATCAGACTGTATAATTTATGTTTACAATTTTCTTTAGGTACATCTTTTTTTGCGTAAAATTAAAGTTCTTTTTTTCTTATAGCTACTCAGAACTCCTTGAACAACTCCACAAAAAAGAAACTTGAGAGTTTTTTTGCATTTCTACTTTGTGCATCTCCTTGTAACAACGATTTTGCTTCAAATAGTTCCATTAGCACTTGTGTGTTTCATCCACTCAACCATTACGATATTCTTACAACTAAGGCCTGTGTAGAGCTTGCATATGATATACAATTATCACGAGACGACGATTTAGAACCTAATCTTTATTTTGACAAGAAATACTACAATATAGACCGATTAATAATGGGTTATTGTCTGATTCCAAACACGAAAAATTCGTCTTACGATCTTTCAGTAATACGAGTAAGATTATCGCCTTTATTGTGATTACAAACAATGAAAAAGAAAATTCTTTTTAGCTATCTGATCCATTGAGTCTTCCAAGTTATATAGGAAAAATACACTTTATCAATTCACATAAATATATTTTACCATTGAAAGGATACCTGGCAAATTATTTTCAACAAGAGGTAATATTTTAGACTTAATTTCACACAAGGGGATTTATAAGCTTTTTTTTAGTTTTATGCCGGACTTTGCTCAAAACCATTATGAGTCGATGTTTTTGTAAATATAGCCAAACTTTTTATTGAATTCACTTTATTTCATTAATTTCTCATCTTAATTGCCATCAAATATTGGATCACTGTTCAATTAGCCCTTTACCTGGGAAGATTTAAAAAAGATCCGCTAGGGGCAGCACCGTTGGTGGGGTACATATGTTTTGAATTCTGTATTGACAACAACGTCAAGCGTCTTATTACAGTACGTCTTATTAAAGTAATATTAATAATTATTAATATTGGAATAAATAAATATTATGGTCAAAAAAATTATTTAAAAAAATTGTCATGCCTACAAAACATTGTGCATTCGCTAATTGTACGCCAGATAGTCGATACAAGCAGGATGGTGTAAAATTAAGCATATTTACTTAATTTACTACCTAATATTATAGAATAGCAGAAAGAACGAGAATTGCCCAGTTTGTAGTAGGAAAACTGCATAATGTTAAACTTGGTAGAGTTGGGTTGAGTAATTTCATGCGTTGCTGTTTATCCACTAGACATTTACCACCATCAATTCCAACGAACATTTTTTTATCATTACCGTTTACATGCATTCTTCAATTCTCAAATATACAAAAAAACAACTTAGTTTATTTAAAATAATAAAATTTTCAACAACACAATGACATATACGAGAAAATTAATGAAACAACTAACTTTTTAACTAGGACATTTTTATTACCAAGGTTAAGCCACGACATGCAAGCCATCGTTTTAAATCCCGGATAAGATGATCTTGCACTTTTGCAAATTTCAATTTTGCGCCAGGTACATCATCTTCCATTAATTCCATTATAATTCTATACGTTTGACGTTGTTTTCAATAAAGAATTCAAAACATATGTACCCCGCCACCGGTGCTGCCCCCTAGCGGATTTTTTTAATCTTCTTAGGAAAAAGGCTAATAATAACTGACTGATCGATGAATAGTTCTCCCCTTATATATTCAAAGTTTTAGAATACTACAAAAACTTCGATCGTTTGATTATCCTTAATTTGAATTTTGATTGTTTAATAATTGTACTCAACTCAAAATTTGTCATTGTTGAGTTCTGAATTTCCTTTTAAGTATGCAACTTGTTTCAAGTTAAACCAAAATCTACCAAAAATTATTTAATGAGATACGATTTAAAAGCAAGTGTGAAAAAATATTTCAAGTCTGAACTTTAGCTTTCAATGATATGCGTTCTATTTATTACAGGATACTTCCGAGTTACAGATTCGTTATTTTTCCGTGTATAATATTGTTATGCAAGATTGCGAGAAATTTTTCAAGGGTACAGTTCCTTCGATTGATTTGTCACCGGAAATGTTTTGTGTTATTCCTGCGTTTTTAAAACCGGGAAAAAAACATAATATGTGCTCGGAGCTGGATGGAGCAGCAGTTATATCGATACGGAATGAACTTATCGGACTTGTTATATCACAAAAGAATTGCGACGAGTTTATGCCGGCTATAGCGTTTAGAGCCTCGCAGATATTGGAAACTTACGCGGAGGTTTTCGATAACGATACAAAATATATTGAAACAATTATTAAATCTCTTTGAGTCTTAAGGAGTGTATTTCTTAAGAATTGAAATTGCATATTATATATGTATATTTATAATAAAATAAAAATCAGACAACTCATTTGAATGGACTCTCCTCAAACACTAAAATTTACGACCTTTTTTCCCTTGTTTATAGTGCTTGAATGGTCATTAGCACTTGTCTGGTTTATTTTCTTAGAGTAATTTGATTTTTACGATCATATTAATGGTATTTTTGCTTTATTTATTGGCAAAGCTTTATAATATGTATATGTACAAGTTAAACTGTCCAAGGTTTCGAAAAAATCTTTTTAAATTCTTTAATTTTAATTTTGATCACTGTCAACTAAGTTTTTATTAAATTATATTTCTACATTTATTTAAAGCTGTTTTTTTGTGTATAAATAGTTCCTTTATGACCCATAAATATTCTAAGTCCATTATCTCTACTTGAGGTTCCTTCATCTATAACTATGCTACCTTTACGTTAATAAGAAAAATCGAAATGTGTACTGGGACACATAGTAGAAGTGAAACTTCAACGGACAAGTGGAAAAACGAATCGCAACGGACAATATGTATTATATAATGCGCAAATATATAATTAGAAACATTGGGAGAAGGGCTTGACACTTAAGACCAGGGTTCGACAACCTTTGGTTATAAAATTGCCATATATTTTACGTGGGGTTTAGTGTGGGTTGTACTTGGACAGTGGCGGATCTAATGGTAAGCGTTTTTGCAAATTAGCGCATCGTGAACATTAAAAAATCGACGTACAAACTACCAATTAAAATTACCACTAAATTAACTGTTAATTCTACCCCAAAAATACATCTCATACTATTGTACAATACTCACCAGCTTAACATCGGAATCCCGAAATTCAGGGAACTCCACGCAAATTAACACGGGCCTACATAGAGAAATGTGCCCGCGATGCGTGTTGGTACGGTCCATAAGATATTCGCTAATTCGAATTTGCGAGTACTCTATGTAGACCGGTGTCAATTCAAATGGAGATCCCTGAATTTTGGGGTTTTGAAATAAAAATGGCGAGGAATGTACAATAGTATGAGATTTATTTTTGGGGTAGAATTAACGGTGAATTTGGTGGTAATTTTCATTGGTATGTCAATTTTCTAATGTTTACGATGCATGACCCACAAAGGGATCCCAGGGGAAGCGACGGGGGTGGAAGTGTAGTGAGCATCTGCTGAAATTCTTACCATTAGATCCGCCACTGCCCAAGTAGCATTAAACCTCACGTAAAATATTTGGTCCTTTAACAAATAAAGGTTGCCGGTCCTTGATTTAGACAATGGGTAAGAGAAGAGGTGCGTCTTACAGTTCATACAATAAATTCTTGCTATAGACTTATTGAACATTATTAGCTTCAAGAGAATTACCAACAAAAAGAGGAATCATTTTTCCCATTATTGTCTCATTAGAGATGTCCAAATAAGAACTTCAACAAATTATGTTAGTGCTAGTCGTTGCAACGTTAAAACATTTTATGATATTGATAGCTTGATTGTCTCCACAGGATATACGAACAGAGTAGGATAAATAGATTGAGTAATGAACTACAATACTTTAATTCATCGCAGACTACTTGCAATAGCTCTGCGGACCCTCAGGGATCCACGAACTGTAGGTGTAGGGTGTAAAACCACTGCTGTGAATTTTTCTATTTGTTTCAATGTCAGTTTTAAGAATTTAGAGGACTGTATGGAACACTATGAGAATTATTATTTGTTGTTTGCAATTACGTCATTTCTTCTTTTACAAAAATCAAAAAATCGAACAATGGTTTATTGTCTGATTAATTCGCTAAGCTTATTATAGCTTAAGTTTTGGCAATAAATAAATTGAAAGTAATATTACTGAAAATGTGTGTAACAGTGTCTTGTGAAGGATATGACAACGAAAATTGTTTTTTCTCTTAAATAATACATTTGCATTTGCAAAAAATTTCCTCATTTAATTAATATTAGCTATACCAAATAAATTCAATTGTGACAAATTTTTAATCTTTCCAAATCGATGTTTTAATTTATAGAAAATTACAAAATATGTTTTTTTTTCCTAAATTGATTTGAAATTCAGTATTTCTTTTTGAGAAATTTAATTATAAGTTATTGAGAAATTGTATAAATAAATTAAGTTGTAGATCTCTTCCTCATTACGTTATAAGCTGTTATATTCAATACGTTAAAATGATTATTCCATTTTATTTTCTTTTGCTGTGCCTCAGTATGATGACTGGTAAGCTTTGTTAAGGCGCTTGCTATGAATTGTAAAATCTTAAAATTACTTACAATATTTTATCATGTTTACAATAACAAAGTCAATAATGAGGTATGGACTTTTTTAATATATTTAATTGAATTAGTATCTCTTTAAACAGACCTACTATAATCTGCCAACATGTTTTGGTTTCAAACTTTTTAGCATACGTCTTCAAATATGTTTAAATTTTAATGAAATCTTTCAAATTTTTACACAAAAACTCAAGTGTAGGTACATGAAGAATTATACATTTTTGAATCCATACTAACTACCATCTTAAACTGTTCTTAATAATCAATACAATGTTCTTATAGTTTGGGTTTCCAAATTTCATTTACAACCATTTTGAACAAATACACCAACTTTTTTTTTCAAATGAGATCAGAAAATGTTCAAAATTATATTTTTTTTGGCGTTTTTCTAATTTTTGGACCCAAAAAAAAACCTTTCTTTAGGTTTACTGCTAAAAAATTAGGAAAAATGCTTTTGAAATATAAAAACCAGCCCA
Organism: Sisyra nigra; assembly: GCA_958496155.1. Lineage (NCBI taxonomy): Eukaryota > Metazoa > Arthropoda > Insecta > Neuroptera > Sisyridae > Sisyra > Sisyra nigra. Next base: position 47,777,020 of record OY292315.1, read on the forward strand.
ATTTCATCTGGTATTTCATTTGTATAACAATTTGAAAACGTTTAATATTTCCTTCAATCAAATTAGGTAGTAAAATACTGTTACAGCTTTCGCAAACTATTAAAGACTTGCTACTGGTCTAAAGACTTATCAAGTGATACTCAAGTTCAATATTATTATTTAAATGTAAAATTAAATCAAGCATTCGCTCTGCAAGTTATTTCATTTATAAATCAAAGTAATTTTATTGTCAGGCACAAGTCATATGAAAAAATGTTCAACTACTTGATTTAATAACTTCCTAACTCTTTGCTTCCGCTAATGGGTGATAAAAATTGATAACATGTCTTGTAACTTCCTTAAGTTTTACTGCTAAAAATTTAGAAAAATGCTTTTGAAATATGTAAAAGCTAGCCCAATTTCATCTGTAATTTGAATAAAATTGTTGTTTTTATTTAAATCATTTGTATATTCATTTGAAAATGTTTAATATTTCCCTCAATCTAAATAGGTAGTAAAATACTGCTATAGCTTTCCCAAACTATGTCCACCATGTATAGGACTTCCTACTTACTTTGATTTAAAAGCTATTTGGCTTAAATTTTATGCTACTTGATCTAAAGAATTGATATCAAGTGAAACTCGAGTTCAATATTATTATTTAAATGTCAAATCAAGTCAAGCAATGACCCCGATCAAGTCCACAAGTTATTTCATTTACAAGTCAAAGTTATTTTATTGTCAGGCACATTTCATTTGAAAAAATGTTCAACTACTTGACAACAACTTCAGAGCTCTTTTCTTCTGGTAATTTGATTAAAATTTATGATTCGCCATATTTTCCATTGTAGTGAAAACATTTTTTCACAATTTATTGTTAAAACGGATTCTTATCTATATAAATCTGTTTAATTTATATAAAAATCTATAAAATACGTACTTAAATATATTAAAGTACACACCCAAAAAAATTCAAGTCAAATCGACGATTATTTTCAAAGTTACAGGCACTTTTCACTCTATATAAAAGGGCTTTGGAAACTTTAATCGCGTTTTTTAAAAAAAAAATTTTTAAAGTCGGTGTCCAAGATTTCTCTGAAACGGCTGAACTGATCAGTCTTAATCTCTTTCAATTTTAACACAAGCTTCTTAGGTATATTTTTAGTAATTAATCGAAGGATTGTTCTTACCGACAAACACTTTTATTGACGTGATAACGTCTTATAAATTGATGAACTACGGCAGCCAGTCTGAAAAAGAACGTCTATTTTGTCACGTTCCGTTCAAGCCTGTGCGTGCAAGCGAAAACGCGATACAAGTGATAGAGAGGCACGATATTATTGTTGAATCCTAGACAACGTGTTTTGTGTTTTTATTTTACAATTTACTTAATAAGATTTAATTGATTTTTTTCTTTATAATTTTCAGTCTGATTTCATTTTGAAAAAATTGTTAAGTAATTTTCAATTAACTCCTCTGTATTATACAAAATAATGATAATTCAGTGATAATAATTCAATTCTTAAAAGTACGCAATTGTTCATCAATTAGGTGTTCTTTATTACGTTATTCACGTAAAACTATCTTCCGTAAACCGACTTTACAGACAACCAAATTTTTTTTAATAATAATTTAAGATCCAAAAAATTTTTTTTTTTTGAAAAACCACCATTTTCTCAAAAGTTTCCTAGATTTCATCAATCACAAGGTTATAAATTCCTTTAGCGAAACTCATTTCATTTTTATATTTTAAATGCTCCAGTCCAGAACTATCGTAGGTTAGATGCTTTTTTTGAAAGGAGCTTTTGGAGATTAGCTATGGCAGCTTTCAAAATTATTCTTTTTGACGTGTTCACGTCTTATACATTGATGACTTAGGGCAACCAGTCTGAAAAAGTGCGGCTATATTGTCACGTTCCATTTGAACCTGTGCGTGCAAGCGAGAACGCGTGATAGAGAAGCACGATATTATTGTTGTATCCTAGACAACGTGTTTTGTGATTTTCTCTTCTGATTACATTTTAAAAAATTGTTAATTTTCAATTAAATTAACTCCTTTGTATTATACAAAATAATGATAATTCAGTGATAATAATTCAATTCATTAAAGTACACAATTTTTCATCAATTAGGTTTTCTTTATGACGTTATCACGTAAAACTAGCTTTTTCTGGGCCTCCTGACTGTATATAAACCATTACTGCTGTCGAGAAGACATTTTATTTAAACGGTTTAGTTCAGCTTATTCAAGAAAATGAAACTGTTATTGTTTATGAGACAGTCAATAAATTATTAAATAATTTTATAAGTTGTAAACTAAAAACCCAGACGCGATAGTAACAAGCTTACCGTTTTGATTAGTCCAAGGGCTACTACCAAAAAATTATTTTAGAACTCATTTGTGTGTAAACAAAAAATAAAAAGATTTGTAAGCTAGTATATAATAAAGCTTTTGTAAATAGATAGAAAAAAGATCTATGATAAATTATGAAAATGTCTTAGGCTTAAACAGTAAGAAAATACGAATCATCGGAGGTACTGAAGTCACCGATAACGAATACCCATATTTTGTACAAGTCATTAACAGTTACTACTCGGATTTTTTGTGTGGTGGAACTTTAATAAGCAAAAACGGCGTAATAACAGTCGCAAAGTGCATTCAAGTTCCTCAACGATTCTTGAAAATCAACGTGGGCAGCGTTTATTTCGATGGTGGAGACGAATACGATGTACGTGACGTATGCGTTTATACGTTTCATGAATATTTTCAACTCGGGATCGTTTTCGTAAGTTCACTTAAAAACTGATGTTACAATTAAGTAATTGTTCTGTTCTCCTTTTAGTCTTGGAAAAGCATTAAGTTAGGTCCAACTGTTGCGATAATGGACAAATTGGCGCACGAAGGTTTTGACTACTATGCAATACCAATCGTTGGTACTATTGCAGGTTTTGGACGGAGATCAGTAATAAATGCTAATCAATATAAAAAAGCTTTAATCATTTTTTTTTTCAAATTTATAGTCTCTCATGAAACCGTCAAAGCGATTAACTCACCTTGCGGTCCGCATCATCAGCTATGACCATTGCCGTACATCATTTCAAGACAATGACGTTGGACCATATTCATTTTGCACAGTTCCTGATGATGAATTTTCGGACTATGATGCTTGCACGGGTGATTTGGGTGGTCCAATGATCTACAATAATACATTAATTGGTGTGATTCAAGATGATAGTGCTTGTTATAAGCTTGGACACGCGACGGTATACACGAAAGTTGGTAGCTATTACGAATGGATTCGACAAACTCTTGGTGAGCGTTATCAAATTGTATTCAACGCAGAATCGAATTGTTTTCTTTTACAGATGTTCATTGTGAAACATTTGAAGATGGTATTCCAAGAGATTTCGTTGACGTCAGAAAAGGAAAGCTTATGCAAAGTGAAAAAAGTGTTTATGCTTTTCCATTTTGTATCGCCCCGTGTTCTTATAATTCATCCACAGGAACTTCTAGCAATAGTTGTATATTCCACCCAATAGATACTTTCAATATCTTAATCACCATGAACTGTCTTGAACTTTATCTTTCTAATCATGTCTTAAACGATAATAATACTGTACTTCAAATTCAATTTGAAAATCAGTTACTCAATGTTACACAAATAATAAGAGGTTTCGACGTAACTTATGAGAACAATAGTTCATCTTTCGATATAGCAATTTTACGAGTACGTAGTTGTCATCTTAATGATAGCCAAGACGTAATTTTTTTTTTTTTTGTTTCAGCTTTCTAATTCTCTAGGTCTTCCAAATAACTATAAAAAAATTAAGTTCTACAACAATAAAAAAGATGTATTACCCTATGAGGGTCTCCTAACAAAATATCAACAAACAGAGGTAGCATTAACAAGTTGAACTTTGGAAGTTCAATTATTATTGGTTCATTTTTTGCTTGGTACAGGATCCTGGGCGGGTGACTGAGATTACCGTTTCAGTTTTCAATGTTCCTCCGCAGGCGTGTATGAAGTATGCCGCGGATGTGGTTCCACCGTTTAATTTAACGGAAGACATGTTTTGCGTCATTCCTTCCTTGGTCAAGGGGCAAGATGAGTTCAATTTATGTTCTGCGTTAAAAGGGGCTGCAGTTTACAGTTCTAAGAAACGACTTATTGGACTTGTCGTCTGGGAAAAAGGTTGCGCTGACCTAAAGCCAATTATAGCATCGAGAGCCTTGAAATTAATGAGTACATACTCGAAAGTTTTTAATGAAAATTAAAGCTTTGTTTCATTGAGTTTCATTTGAATTCAAAATTTAATTTTGTTGTTGCACAAGTTGTTTATTGGATAATTTTTAGAAAAAAGCTTTGTTTCGAATGAATCAATTAATAAATCAATTAATTTTTACATTAATTTGCTGTTTTTAAATGCGTTTTTATTTTATAAATTAAAATCATTTCAATTATTTAAATCACCATAAAGTGATTTGAAATCAAATTTTATAATTTCAAGTTTAATAAAATAAACCTGATAACCAGAAAATTTGCTAATTTATTTTTACTTAACTAGAGCATTTTTATGCAAATGATGATTTCTACATTTTTCATCAAAATTATATGAAAAAAAATCTTAATAACGATAAGGCGTGGAAAATTGACACTAATACTCCTTTTATAAGGAAGAGTTTCTTTAAGATAAGTTTCTCTAAATATTTGCCAGTACCTACATATTCTTTAAGAGCTTATGATAGTTGTAAAAATTAAAAATAATAATAGAATATTCGAATATTAATATAGAAAATTCGAGGTCAGAACGTCAAAAAATGTTTTCGATAAGATAAATCTTAGAAGATTTACAAGATACTATATTCTTATAAAGAAGCATTAAAACCACTCCTATTTTTCTCAATTAACAATCAAAAACGGTTAGAGTTTGTTAGTTCGTTCCCCTGCACTATTGTGTTAAGCTTATTGAACACCTGGTTTGCTCATACAATCTTGCGTTCAGTTTTCAATTTATTTTTCTCCTTCTATTGCAAAATTTATTCATATATTTTTTGTGGTAATTGTGTGGCGACTAGAAATGGAATTCGAACGTGCAGTGATACCTCTCGCAACTGCCCTGACGAAACGACGTTATATATCTTAAGCTATTCAATTTGTTCGGGGCCAGTCTGGCCACTGTAGTTGTAAAAATATATTTGTAAATAAATGTGGGAAACTACTCCTACCTTACAATTCATCACCATAAAACTAGATTATATTTAAAAAACCGAGCATTACTTGATTTGTACGAAACAGGATTAAAATAGAGTCGAAAGCTCTAACGCATAGTAATCATAAAAAGTAGTTTCAAAAAATTAAAATTGATAAAGCTCCAAAAATCTTTTAAGATTGCTAATTGTTTTATTAAAAACAATTAAAAGTTGTAACTCTTCACGGGCCTTTAATTTCTATAAAAAAGCATTCAAAGTAAAAAAAAATCTCTTTTAAAAAGTTCAGTTAATAATGGGTCGATAACTGGAAAATAAGCTGAAACTTTTAAATTTTTATTGAGCGTGTTTTGAAAGTTTTCAACAAACTTTGTTTCTCGTCTGTTGTGCTTTTCAGAATAAAGTTATTTAAGGTTTAAAAAAAATTCCTGAGGTGAAATTTTTTAGAATCCCAATTGAGTCTTGTGAAACCTGTTAAAACCTTCTTCAACCTAACTACGCTGAAAATGAATGTAAGTAGGTGTTACCAGGCTAAAAACATAGTTTATTTCCTTACATCTTAAAATCCATTTCAACCTCGATAGCCTGAAGTCAGGGCGTGGGAGGTTGAAATGGATTTTAAGATGTAGGGAAATGAGCCCTGTTTTACCCTGGTAACACCTACTTTCATTAATTTTAGTAGTTTGGTTGAAGAAGGTTTTAAATCGAAGCGGCAAATGACCACATCAAAAGAATCAGGCGTTACAAGGCTCAATCGGGATTCTTAAAATTTCACCTCGGGATTCTACTCTTGTTAAATTTTCATACGATTAAAGTTTTGAAGTAGACCGAGAAATGTGGGGATTGTGGAAATCCGTAATTTTAGCAGCCTTCCACATTTTGCAATTTTGCTCGAAAACGGTTGGTTAAATAAAAAAATTTTAGAACAATATTTGAAGTATTTTTCTAATCTAAAACTACGTAAGTAGCTCAGAACCTACTTATTAGCATAGAAAACGAGATAATCACAAAAGTTTAAGAGCTTTAATCTGAAATATCTTGTCATGCACAAATTATAAGTATATGCAACTTTTATAGAGTTCATAAAGATGGGGATAATTGGATAGTTGATAGTTGAAAATACCGCACAATGCTTTGTTCCTAAATTGAAACCTCGTAAGGTTTGAAATCTTTTATTGTCGAAAGCATTAGAAACAATTATTTTACAAAAAAAAAGATTAAAATACAGTGGTGTTATATATTATATACCTTAAATTTAAGCTAGGCAAGTCATGTACCTGCCCAGTACCAAATTTAACTTTCATAACAGCTCAAAGAATTAGTAATAACAAGATAATAATTATTAAAACAAATTTAGCTTTTAAAAAAAAATTGACGAATCTAAAGTTTCCTTTTAAACATCAGGACATTGAACGTACAAACCTAGTATTTTTTTTTTGGTGTTTTAAGTCGCTTTAACATCTAAGGTCATATCACGACTGTCTAAACACAGAGAATTTCTGTTGGTCAATTATATCTTAGGTCTAGAATCTTAAGTCTAGGATTCAACGGGGATCGAACCCAGAACCACTTGACGCATGAAGCGGAGATAGCAATTGCTCTAACCACAGCGCCAATAGGTGGCCAAACCTAGTATTAGTATTTTTTAAATAGTATATTTGTAGGGGCTACGGTACTCTACGGTATTAGTCTCTTTGAGAATAATACCGTTTTTCTTAGATCTACAGCATGAATCAATTAGTTATACAAAGGTATGCTATAAAAAAAGACCTAATATTATCAGGTATTTCCCAATAAATAATAAATTAATGAATTTACAGCTATATAATATTTCTTTCAAAGATTTAAGAATATTAATAAATTAAGTAATTAAATAAAATTTACATGCTATTTATTTGTAGTGAAACTTTCAAAGAAAATGTTTAATACCGTATTTTATATTATATTATTTGTCTCACAAATTAGTAATAGTCATAATAGTAAGTGAAATAAAATTAAAAAATCAAAATATTAAAGAAACATATTTCAGATATAAAATAAACTCGATTTTTTCAATTCAAACAATTGTCTTCCAGATAGTGGTCGAATAAAAGGGGGTGAGTTTGCCTTTACCAAAGACTGTCCATATTTTGCTCAGATATTGAGCAATATATCTATTTCAATATGTGGAGGTGTAATAATACATTATAGACTGATACTTACTGCTGCCCACTGTATAAAATTTGAAAAGACAAGCTACTTTGTCAAAGTTGGATCTAATGATTTGAACGTGGGTGACAAATATACAATAGAAAGTATATTTTTTCGAGAAGGTGACTCGTTTTATAATGATCTTGCTATTTTAAAGGTTTGTGTTATAACAAACCAAATAATTGCTGAAGCTTGTATATATGTAAACGAAGCTTTTTTTAAACTTTTCATCAGCTAAACTACTCAATTACTCTAAAGTCGAAACGGATTGCCATAATCGCCTTACCAAAAAATGAAATTAAATTCAACAATGGAGATGAGGCAACAGCCTATGGATTTGGATCTGAAGAAGTAATTTTCCAAGAATGTCTCATGACTTTTTAAACGATAATCAAATCTGAAATTTTTATAGTATGCTCATGCCAGCCAAACAAAATTGCAATCACTCAAACTTGGTCTTATAACTTATGAAAGCTGTAAGCAATATCACTTTTTAGAAAAAATTTCTCCAGAATTTATTTGTGCTGAAAATGACTTTGATGACAGTACAGTGTGTACTGGAGATGATGGTGGTCCATTAATTAAAGATGATATTTTGCTTGGAATCCTCACAAAGAACTATATGTGCGATCCAAAGAATAAGAATACAAATCTTTTTGTCAACGTCTACTATCACATGGATTGGATACAAGAATTTCTAGGTAAAATCAAATTAAACAAATTATTTAAGCTATAAGGTTTGTTTGCGGATCTGATACTGAACTGAAAACGAATCAATTCAAGTGGATTTAGGATAATCGCCAAACGCATACACGCTTATGAACTGATTAATGGTTATTTTCCCGTGGACGAGTTTGAAAATGTTCGGAACTAAGACGAAGATTAACGAGAACTCACGAAAATTGTTAATTGAATTTAACGTTGACAGCGAAACTGGACTTTGAACAAGCCACAATTTATCAATTGTAACTAATTCCGAATTGGTTTTAGCGATACTCGGTTCTTTTAAGAACGAAAAGTTCTTTTTCTTACGCATGCGCAGTTTTATAAAATGTGGCTTGTTTTCTATCATTTGCTGTCAGCGTTAAATTCAATTAACAATTTTCGTGAGTTCTCGTTAATCCTCGTCTTACTTCTGAACAATATTAACCTCGTTCACGGGAAAATAACCCGTAATCTATACCAATAATAAGTATGAAGATTTTTGGTAATTGAATATCTATAGAATAAAAATGTTCCATCTCACCTGCGCGAGCAAACGAAAAACGGAATTATTTTTTCCAGCTGAGATTTTTATCTAATCTAAAAAATTTAAGGTGTTTTGTTGAATACTCTTTATTGCCTACATTTTCATATATTTAATAAAAAAAATTAATGCCATTTACATTGTCATTTTCCTCAAAAAAAAAACAGGGTAATAACAGGGTTTGTCCAGGGTAAACTTGAAAAAAGCTGAGCCGATTTCAATGGAATATTTACAAAAAGTTATTAAATATTGTAACTTACATTATAGGCTACTTTTTATTTAGAATAGTTTTCCCTGTCTGTTTGTTTGTTCTTGGCAAACTTGAAAACGGCTGGTCCGATTTGGACAAGATTTTCACTACAAGTAGTAAATATTACAAAAAGTGCTTTAAAATACTGTTTATTCCAAAAAATATTGATTTTCTGAGAAAAAAAATAAAAACTATAATAACTATAAAAACTGCGCAACGAAAAACATACATCGGCAGGCAGTTGTGTTGCGATGTACATATACCATATCATATCGTAAAGACGATATGATTTTAAACTATGTAATTTGTTATTCTTATAAATTAATGTTCGCAAATTTGAAAATTATAACCATTATAGAAGTATAGCGAAAAGTTAAATTCTTAGAAACCATAACTCCATTGTGAATTTACGGGTAGTTAATATATTATTAATAGTTCGGCTGAGTAAACGTTCGAATTGTCGAGGAAGGAGAAGAAAATCCTCTGCAGTAAATATGATTTCATTCATAAAAAGAAATATCTTAGTTCAATAGTGAGACCCGTAAGAATAAATAACAAAAACAAACAGTTCGACTTAAGTAATCCCGATTAGGAGTTTGACTAAGAGAGGTGAAACCGTTAGGCAGAGCCCTCAAAACAAAAAGAAATCCAGCCCAACTTATTTTTCATAAGAAAATAGCAACCCAGATGTGACCATCGCGTTGTTTTTTTTACTAAAAAACTATATTCTTAATTTTCAATTTATTTTAGCAAGATCTATAAGAATTCGTTGTCTAATTTTGGATCCCGGGAAATAGCAGACTTGCCGATAAGACATAATGCCCTAATACTATATCCTAGAATTATGAATCTAAGGCAACCAAACCTAATACCTCAGATTTTAAGATAACACATTAAATATTATTAATGTTAAAAAAGATACACTTCCTAAAGGATAGCTACTAATCCATTCTACTAAAATTAATAAATTATTTCATATGATATTTGTTGTTAAAGGTTCTCAAGGCTTAAAATTTTCTTAATATTTTACAATATTCAAAAAAACGTAAAGATCCTACCTATAAGATAGCTTATATCTGTTCCTGGAAAAGTAGTTTAACGGATTTTCATGAACTTTCTATGAAATAAAGGTCTAGAAATACCTAACTATCTTTTTTTTTGTTAAAACAGCTGAATTTCTTATTTTGGGTAAAGTTTTCTATTATTCAATTAGATTAATTTAGATACGCTCAGCGAAGCGGGCGGTTATCAGCTAGTCAGTTCATAAGCGTGTATGCGTTTGGCGATTATCCTTAATCCATTTGGGTTGATTCGTTATCGGTTCAGTATCAGATCCGCGGACAAACCTATAGTATTGTCTTCCAGATGCCGAAGATAAAGAAATGTATAGAAAAGAGCAACAAGAGAAGTTTAATTTTTGTCAAGCTTTGGAAAATGGGATGTACGACTGGATTCACTTTAAATGGAATATTAACATAAAAATGTGTGCAGGTCGATGCTCAATAAACTCTAGAGCAATTACTCATATGATTACTCAAAAATATTGTAATGTGTATCCAATTTCAACAACCAATTTTATAACCTTATCATACTGTATTCAATCAGCCGTAAAAACTATTGAAAGCTATCGTTCTAAAAATGAAAATATCATTATGATAATTGAGCTTGACTATAAAGAATACAACGTCGTTAAACTAATTTATGGAAAGGATTTATTGCCATATTTTGCCAATTATCGGTATGATATTGTGATTGTAGAGGTAATTATTACTTTCCACGAGAATCCTTGTCTTTGGCTACGTTCCACAATGCGCTTCTAGCGTTTAGATTCGTTATTTTTCTATTTTTCTATTTTACTATTTGTTCTATTTAACTATATGCTCGTGGTTGTCATAATAAATGGATGAAAGGACGATTCTAAACGTTTCTAAAGTTTTTAAAGTTTCTAACGTGATTAACATGTTAGTGGAACGTAGTCTTTATGTGCTCAATAGACATTAATTCTTAAAAATATTTTTCTAGGTATCCGAGTCAATTGCTTTACCAGCAAGTTTCAATTTTTTCGTCGATTTTTTTTTGGACCAAGTTTTTTTAGACAAAGCCATTTTGATCAAAGACTTTACTAACACGGTACTGATATTCAGTTCTATTTTTTTCATTTTGTCGATGTAATTAGTATTGATTTGCAGACCAATGGAAACACGTCACTTGTAAATATTCCCGTTTCCATACTCCAGCCTGAAAGTTGTTTTAAGTCTATGAACAGTACAAGTCGGTTTATATTAACAGAAGAAATGTTTTGTATCAAACCTGTATGTGAAAAAGAAGGAGCACTTTATGATCTATGTTCCGAACGAGAGGGAGCCCCTGTATTTGATACCAATGGCTCTTTATTGGGACTGGTTTTATGGCAAGAAAAATGCAGTACAAAAGTTTCAAGTGTTGTTTTGAGACTAGTTAAATTTCTAAAAATTTACGAGGAAAATAAAAAAAAAGAAAACTAAATATTATTTGTATGAAATTTGTATTAATAAGCGTATCCTAAGAGTATAACATTTCATTGTTCTAAACAAAATCTCGCAGGTTAACAATAAAAAGTTTTGATATTTTGGTATCTCTGGGTTGAGTCCTTCTATAATATTTTAATAAACTAAGATGCAATTAGGATAACACTTTTTAAACAGCTCAAGGATAGCTTCAAGTTGAAAAGGTACTTACCAACTGAGTGAAATGAGATTTATTATGAAAATATGTAAGGTCACGGCCATTGCCATATGTGCCAGAAAAAACCTCAATATGGGTTATCGAAATAGGAGCATACAGATTTTCTCTGACAGTCAGGCAGCGCTAAAAGCGATCACCAATACAACGATCAGCTCTAACCTGGTGCTGGAGTGTCGGACACTCCTGGAAGACCTAAATAAGCACACGAGTGAAAGTTGATTAGGTGCCGGGGCATAAGGGAGTTGAGGGCAATGAAGAAGCCAATGCTTGCGCAAGGGTTGGTTCGATGACCCGGAACTATTTGTAAGCCCGGAACAGAGATGGGGATGAGAGTGGGGATCACCAAATCGGTTGTTAAAAAGGAAATGAAAACTCGACTGAGACGACAGTCAAACAAATAATGGCTAAAAATTCCCGGTTAGAAGCTCAGCAAAAGAATGCTGGAGATAATTTGCCCCTCGCTCACCGCTGAGGTTTTACGGCTGGGAAGGAACTAACTCAGGGCAGTAATAGAACTGATAACCCGACACTGTAGACTGAGAAAAGCATCTGCAAAATATTGGTTGTGTTTCAACAAGACCCCAATTGCAAATTGTGTGGGAATGGAGAGAAAAACGCGATCCATGCCATTTTTTTGCAAAGCCCTCACAAAGTGGTGTGTATGGGATAAATGGCCCCCCAAACAGGCACAAATCGCGCAAAAAAGTTAATACAGGGACTGCTTCTGTCAGGCAGAATGCTGAACCTGGAATAATCAAGAATCCTTGTACAACAGGGATACATGAGTAGAACTGGAGTACAACAAGCTTAAGACTGCAGTGCGGTGGGAACGAGCCCTAACCTAGTTATCTGCTAACGAGGAAGAAAGAGGTCTTCAAAAAGAACAAAAGGAAAATTTTACGTCGAAAAATGCACAGTTCCTGTGGGTATTTGTAAGTGCGGATGTTTGTTTATTGATTTGTGCTTCTGGCATTTCAAAACGGAAAGATTAAATAACGAATTTTTTTATAAGGAAGTATTTGAAGAATTAAGTAACGGGTGGTAACATATAAATGAGAAAAAAACAAAGTATATGGAAATGGGAGTGGATGTGGCCAAGGAGAATGAGTTCGTGGAGTTCCGGGTAGAAGGAAAGGTACCTATACAAGGTCGAGAAAGTGGACAAATTCGAGTATCTGGGAGTGATGGCGACAAATAGAGGAAGCGAAGACGAGGAGATAGAGAAGTGGATTCTGAAGGCAAGCGGAGCAGTGGGGCACTTACAATAGTACTGGAGTCAAAAATTTATCAAGAGCAGCAAAAATAAGACTATACGAGACCGTCGTAAGACCAACAGTCCTGTATGCGTGCGAGACCTGGACTGTGAGAAAAGAAGATGAAGCCAAACTGGAGATATGGGAAAGAAAGGTGTTGTAACGGATTTTTGGAGGGGTGAAAATGACAGAGGAGTTATGGCGCAGGCGGACAAATATAAGAGCACAAACAGTCAGATGGCTGGGACATGTAATGCGGCTGTCAGTAAAAAGATGGGCAAAATGAGTACTGCTGGAGGGTGGAGGTGGGAAAAGAAGGAGAGGACGACCTAGGAAAAAGTGGTTTGAATCCGTTAAAGCTGACGTGGAGGAACTAGTAGGAAGCAGCTGGATGGAAAGCACTCGTCATGAAAATAGAAGCCAAAGGCTTACAAGGTCTGTAGCGCTGCAATATATATCTATACCAATAATAAGATTGAAGATTTCTGCTTTTTGAATACCTATATAATGAAAACGTTACATGTCACCTGCGCGAAGGAACATAAACGGAATTATTTCTCTCAGCTGAGATTTTTGTCTAATCTAAAAAATGTAAAGTGTTTTGTTGAATACTCTTTATTACCTACATTTTCATATGTTTATACTAAAAAATAAATGCTATTTTCATTGCACTTTTACCCAAAAAAAAACATTGTTTGTCCAGGGTAAACTTGAAAAGGGCTGAACCGATTTTAGTGAAATTTTCACAAAAAGTTATTAAATATTTCAACTTAGATTATAGGCTACTTTAAATTTCTAATAGTTTTCCCTGTCTGTTTGTTTGTTCTTGGCAAACTTGAAAACGGCTGCTCCGATTTGGACGAGATTGTTACTACAAGTAGTAAATATTACAAATAGTGTTATAAAATACTTTTTATTCCTAAAAAATGATTATCTGAGCAAAAATTGAACTATGATTAGAGGAACAATTTTATCTCTTATGTCGACATAACCGAAATGACTTTTTATATTTTGCTATGACGGTTTCTAGTAATCAATCAGTTTAATTTAACTATGCCCATAGAAGCGGGCGGGAATCAGCTAGTATATAATATAAGTAACGGGTGGAAAAATGGAAAAATTATTCTTGAAAAATAAATGATTTCTGTGGAAGAATTTTTTATCCTAGTCTCAATGGCTGATTGAGTTTTTTAAATATTTTTTTATGGAGGTGTGCGAATTGTTTGAAACTTGAATGATTGAACTTTTAATTCTTTTAACTGGCTCCACTTTTCAATTATCATAAAATAAAGCTTATTATCGATATGCTCAGCGAAGCAGGTGGAGAAAATTACATTTAAATCATAAACGTTACAACTAAAACTTATGAAATATATTGCAATACAAATAATATCACAAATATTAAATTTTTTAAAATAATCAATTAAAATAACAAATCTATTAAAAAAATTATTAAAAGTTTATTAAAGGATGTATAATTTGTAAATTTTTAATTTTTAACATTTATATGAAAATCAATTTTTGAATATCTAGTTAAATAATTAATTACATGTATTCGTTGTAACCACAAATGCTCTATAATTGAATTACGCAGCACTTCTACTACTTAAAGAAAATGTTCTTATACTTATTATTACATATTCTACTACAACTAAAGATTTTTCAAGGTAAGTGTATTATTACTTATACATATAATAATAAATAAAAAATGTGTTACTTTTATGATAATTGTAGAGGTTTTATCTGAGCCAAAACACAACTTGAGAATTGTGGGAGGCACGGAAGCCAAAGCTACAGATGTTCCATACTTTGCTCAAGTTGTTCACAAGAATAATGGCGACTTATGTGGAGGTGCTATTATATCGAAAAAATGCGTTCTAACGGTTGTCAATTGCTTCAACCATCCCATAGTAGATTATCGTATTCAAGTTGGAAGTATTATTAAAAACACCGGCAACATCTATAAAATCCATACAAACTACACTTGCAATAATATCGCCATACTAATTGTGAGTTATTTTTAGGAAAAAAAAACTGCATTCTTATTTTTGAATTTTATTTTATTAGACATCGATAGAGATAATATTAAGAGATTTGATGATAAGCTCCGTTAAATTACCAAATAGTAAGCGCGAGTGGTCTCCGGATATTTATGCAACAGTTAGTGGATTTGGAGTGTTGTCGGTAAGGTAATCATTGCACCAGTGGGTTAGACATAGTTTAAGAGGTCCCGATTTCATGGGTCTAATGATCCTTCCCGCTTTATCCTTGAGCGACACACTTAATAATAAATTAAATCTTAAATATTGCATTTACATATTATGGTATTAGCAGAATTGACTGCTTTTGTAGTGCATTGTATCAGTGTATATGGACTATTTGAATTCCGTGGCAACTTCACTCCATTGGCTGGCACAGTTACGCAAGAAACCAATAAGCTATCGGCGACAAACTGACACATACTTAAGCTGCATATACATAAGATATACTTTTTCAACTTCTTTTCAAAAAATTTAACATAATTATTTGAAAAATAGCATCAAACTTATAATTCTATATTCAGATTTATTACATTTATGACAACTGAATCACATTGCTTCATTTTAATTTTGAATTGCAATTTTAAAATATTTATTTTCTTATTTTATTTAATTGATAATAATATCTTTTACGGACTAGAAATGTTTTCTGGCCCACGGTGCGTCGTAAACTTCAGTTAAAAAATTGTAATTTATTTTATCATAACATTATTGATATTTTTAAGAGAGGTCAATCACTTCAAAAGAGACTTTATTACGCGAAAGTAAAAATTTTCAAATACGATATTTGTGGGATGAAACTGCAAACCAGTATTTCGAATGATTTAATTTGTGCTGGATACATAGAAGGAGAGATTGACGCTTGTTCAGGTGATCTTGGTGGTCCTTTAGTGAGTGAAGAGAATGAGTTGATTGGATTGGCTCTTGGTCCTTTCGGTTGTGGTGCACGAAACAAACCTTCCGTCTATGTCGATATTGTCAGCGCATTAGATTGCTTGCAATCTAAACTCGATAGCTACGGTGTCTAGAGAATAAATGAAATAGAAATTTATATGTAATTACCTGGTTTTTTTTAATTAATTTGAATTAAATAAGCCTACTCGAAAGTTCTGATAACCCAAGATTCCAAATAAAAATATCTTAAAAATAAGCATAATTAACTTTTTTACCATTTTATCAAAATATATTTTCCTATCCTCTTTCAAGTCACGGTGCACTTTTGACCATAGAAAAAAGTGATGATACAGCAGAACTAAGAGATCGAAAAAATATCTTAGCATTTTTTTTTTACTTATTTAAGTAAAACAAAAAAAAATATAATTTACAAAATTAGAGAAATTTTTTTATACAAATTTTTAAGGTAAATTATAAAAAAATAATGTCCTTGTTTAATGGAATTTGTATGATCAATCAAAAAGCAATACAACATGTGATACCTGAGCTTGTTACCTGTTTCAGATATCAGAAGTATTACGTTGAATATTTTATATATCTTCTTGAAGTTACCCTTAATTCTTCGTTCAAATATGCAAGGGTTTTTTTGTTTTTAAATTTTCACTTCAATTATTATTGAGAAATCAGGCTCATACATATAATATGAGTGAGCTCTAAGAAAATTTCAATGCCTTCACGTAAAGACCTGTATATTTATATTAAGGTCTCTATGGTTATTTTGGAAAATTTAATTTTTACCTAACTTAAATATTTTCTTTACATAAAGTTAAATGTCTTATATTTGGGAAATATTCCCTCCGGGAATGTTTCCGTTAAATGAACGAAACATTTATTTTCTTCTATTTTTTATTTTTTCCGAAGAGTTATTATTCCCGAATTCCGTTGTGTAAGGAATATAAAACATTTGTTAAATATACCACTGTAGCATACCAATCATTATTCTGAAGATATATTTTTTTTTTTGGTTTATTTACCCAAGTCGAAATTTTAGACCTATTTTCGCCCTCAAAATCTAGACTATTGAGAGGTTCAAGTAGATTGAAAAGAGGATCATTTGCATTTGAATTTTGGTCCTCATTTGAACCTACAAGTGGCATTTATCGGCCAAAAACAATGTTTAGGTTCAAATGAGGTCGACAGCAAAACCTTCAAATGAACCTCTTTCAACCTGACCACAATTTTTTTTATTTACTCTCTCTCTTTTCTCCGCTCTTTCTTTGTTACTCTCTTTTATTGTTTTATTGGTAGGGTTTTTTTTTAACATTTTTATTTTAATATTTTGTTTTTTTTTTATTTATTAAATATACAAGTTTCATTAATATTAGCGATAAATTTAAGAGTAATAAGAATATTTCAAATATCAGTTCTTAATGTCCTTGTCCTCGTTTATCAGCTCCTTTATTGTCGCCATTGCCATCATTTTTTTCCAGAACTTTCTTTTATTATAATCTACAATATTCCCAACCATGCGCATTTCTTTCGAAATTTTATTTAATTTTATAACATCTCTCTGATTACTTTCAAGATAATAAATTAAAGCAAATTTCTTCACACTTTTTTTTAAACTCAGCTTTTTTACCTTTAAATTTCTTACATTTACATTTTTAGACCTTTTGATATAGACAATATTGAAAAATAAATCAAATAGGTAGTGAAATAAGTTAATTCAATTGTTGTATTATGACGAACGAATAGCCACTCAAACGGTTAACAAGAGACTAAAGCTGAGTAAAAATGAACAAGACTGGACAGGATTAAGGATCAAACCAGTAATGGATCATATTCAGATACACAATAAATCCTATGTTAAGTAGTAGAGGCTGCACAATCTTATATTAAGCATCCAAGTATAGGAAAGAGAAAGATCAAAAATTTGGGTTATTAGTAAATAATATTTGCAATATTTGCATTAATATATTTAATGATGATAAAACTCTTTTTAGGACGAAACGATGTTCACAAAATATAATAAAAATTTCATGTAGGTTAAAATGAGGACGATGAAATATCGTTTAGGATGAGATGAAGTTCATTTTACTCTTTGTAGGTTGAAATGAGGGTAAAACATCCATTTTAGGGTCAAAATAGGTCTAAGATTTCGACTCGGGTAAGGTCGAATCAACTACTATGGTTGTTAGTGACCGACGAATCCGAAAACCCATGAAAAAAATTCCTTGGCTTTCATTGGGAATCGACCCTAGGACCACAGACGTATACGACAGCGGTAATGAACCATGATCCGCGAAGGTTATTAAAATGACCCACGCGTTGGGCGTTATAAACACATTTTTCCAACACGAAAAAAAAACCAGACAATCGAAAAAATTAAAAAATTAAAGTTCAAGTATACAATGTCTAAATTATAAAAAAAATGTTTACAATTGGACATAGAGCCTTTATTTTTGCTCTTTACTTACAAAACTTTTTCAACAACAAGGAAGCGTAAATCTACTAAAATCATTTTTTGATGATCTAAAACGTAAGAACCAAAAAAGGAGGATCATAAGTGGGGTTTTTCTGATATCAGATTTTTGGTGTTTCAAAATTGTTTGTTCTTTTTTTATTACCCCCCTCCCTCTTTCGGAGTGATGCCACTTATGTAGATACTAGACGTAGATTTATGCTCCTAATCTGCTTCTTTATTTTTTTGTCTGGCTTCTTTAAAGTATATTCAAGCCATTTTCTCATGAAATAAGCCTTGTAAGTTCTCAGTGCAATTAAGTATTATTGATCTTTTTAGATGTCGCCATTTCTATAATTATAATTAAGTATAATTTTAGTATGCTTTGCAAAACGGTTGGCTGGGACGAATTAAACTAAAACTCTAAGCTCAATTACCGCGTCTAATGAAATGCATAATATTACAATTACACATAGATATAATTTAAAAGAAATTAATTACCAATTTCGAATTCATTAAAAAAATATTTTTTAATAAGAAAGCAGCTTTCATTTTATTAGAAAGCATCTGCAGACTATTGGGGTGTCTTAGCAAGACCCCAATGGTGAGATCTGTATGGGATAAATGATGGCCAAACATGCACAAATCGTGCAAAAAGCTTAATACAGGGACTGCTTCTGATAGGCAGAATGCTGAACCTGGAATAAACAAGAATCCTTGTACAACAGGGATACATGAGCAGAACAGGAGTACAATAAGCCTAACGCGGAAGGAACGAGCCCTAACCTGGGTTTTCTGATAACGAGAAAAAAAGGAGTTCACAACAAGCCGCACCCTCATCCAGTGTCGACATATACATATTGTGCTTCATTTTTGATTCCTTATTTTTTATTTGCACAAGAACTCTTAAGCTTCTTCAAAGTCTTACCATTTTCCCTAACAAAATAACTCTTATTTTAAGTTTTCAAAGCAAACAAGCATTATTGATCTTTTTAGGTGTCGCCATTTCTATAATTATAATTTATTGTGATTTTGGTATGCTTGACAAAACGACTGGATATCAGCTGGGACGAATTAAACTGAAATTCTAAGCTCTATTACCGAGTCTAATTAAATGTATCATATAACATTACAAATAACACCAACTAAATACAATTTCCTAAAAATCAATTAAAAATTCAAATATCTATATGGAAAAATTGCAAAAGAGTTTTTAGAATTCAGTTTCGAAAATTACTTCAATAGTTACAACCACAAAAGTCCTATAAGTAATTGCATTTAACAGTACTTCAATTTTTGACAACAATGTTCATTTTTTGCTTATTATTAAATATTTTGCTATGCGTAGAGCTTTTTCAAGGTAAGTGCATTAGTACCCATGCAAATTATAGTAATACATTTTTGTAACTTTATGGCAAATCTAGAGACCTTATCTCAGCCAAAACATAACTTGAGAATTGCGGGTGGTACAGAAAGCAGAATAACAGATATTCCATATTTTGCTCAAGTTGTTAACAGAAAGAATGGTGAATTTTGTGGAGGTGCTATTGTAACGGAAAAATGCGTTATTACAGTTAAAAGTTGCGTAGTGGATCCCATAAAAGATTATCGTATTCTAGTGGGAAGCATTGTCAAAGGTTCTGGTGATCCATATAATATCCAACAAAAACACACTTGCGAGACCAGTAGTGCTATTATGCTATACGTGAGTTATTATCGCAACAAATTAACTTTTGCATCCTTATTTTTCAATTGAATTTTATAAGACAACGATATCAATAATGTTCAAAAGTCAAAGGGTAACATCCGTTAAAATACCAAAAAGTGAGCAAGTATGGTCTATGGATATTTATGGGACTACAAGTGGATTTGGAGCTTCCTCGGTAATGTAATCGTTAGATCTTAGATCATATTTATTGCGTGCATGACGGTATAACATAGCTTCAGTTAATAGTCGATAAAAGAATCCTCCATTTCAATTATAAATTGCTATTGTAAATCTTATTTTAATAGAAATTTATAAAAAAAAATTATTATGTGGTTTTACGAAACCACGATGCAAGTGAAACTTTTTTTCGAATTTTAAGCATTTAAGTAACTGACAATTTTTGGAAAATTATTTGATTTAGGGTATGAAAATAGAATAGAAAGAAAGGGATGTGGCACGAATTCACTGTCTGACGTGACGCGCACCGTTACAACTATTTTTGAATTTCCTTTATTGATGTTAATACTCGAATGTTATTTTCATTATTGAATTTGTTGATTATTGTTAAATCGATCATCTGCCTGTTGTTGTCTATTGTAACATCACCGTCGGATATTTTTGCACTATTCTCACTAGCTGTATCTTTGTCTATCATGATCAAGTGAACAATAACATTTATATCAATACACTGATCAAAATACAAATACCAATACAAATATGATTGACAATTAATGACAACTTATAATATAATCAAACGTTGTCATGGAGAGGAAAATAGGTCATTACATTCAGTAGTAGCTCGCGCAACAGGCCTGGGAAAACGACATGCTATATAGCTAAGCCGAGCTTTGCCGAACACTTGTTCATTCCCTGCCGAGAATGTGTTACATTTAGCGACATGCTAAAGACAGGCCAAAAAATTTGAGACGGTGTATAAAAAGTTTCACTTTAAAAAACTCTTCTTTCTTCGTGCTAGAAATGCCTTTTGGCTAGTTGTGCGTTGTGTACTTCTATAAAAAGGTTTATAATTTATTTCATAATTACGTTGTTGATGTTTCAAGAGTGGTGGATCAAATCGAAACAAACTTTATTATGCGAAAGTAAAAATTTTCAAAAACGATTTTTGTGGGACGAAACTGCAAACCAGTCTTTCGAAAGATTTCATTTGTGCTGGATTCTTAGAAGGAGATGTTGACGCGTGTACTGGTGATCTCGGTGGTCCTTTAGTGAGTGAAGAGAATGAGTTGATTGGATTGGCTCTTGGTCCTTTTGGTTGTGGTATGAAAGGCAAACTTACCGTCTATGCCGATATTGTTTCTGCTTCAAGCTGTCTACAAGAAGTTTATAGTATAGCATCTTTTTTTTATACACTTTAGGCTTGTTCCAATCGTCTAGCTATGACGATGCACAGACATGAAAACAGACAAAGAGCAAGACAACATTGACCAAGAGACAAAAGTGAGTGAAGAACTGTTTTAGCTTAGGCCGAGGGTCGACAAAGCAGTGCATAAGAATGCCGAAACAGTATCGATGAGTGTCTATATATATATATATATATATATATATATATATATATATATATATATATATATATATATATATATATAATATTGTGCTAACTGCTGAATAGTATGGATGTTTGCATGGAACGAATCTGCTGAAACAGTTCTTCACTCACTCTTATCCCTTGGTCAATGTTGTCTTGCTCTTTATCTGTTTTCGTGTCTGTGCATCGCCATAGCTGGACGTTTGGAACGAACCTTTTCTAACACTTGTTTATACAGGGAATTATTTAAATTTCAGATTACCGTCTGGCAAGCGGTACAGACAACACCCCTTATTTAGCACAAGTGTTACACAACCAAACAAGTGATATATGCGTTGGTGCAATTATACATGAAAAAATGGTTCTCACATTGTCACAGTGCATAGCTGAACCAAACGTACAGTATTTTGTGCTTGTTGGCTCGGATACGCCGTATAAGGGTCACAAATATTTCGCCGAAAGCGTCATTACAAAATCGAGGGATACTTTTAATAATGATCTTTTCTTATTGGTGGTTTGTATGTTATTTATTGAATGATAAACCTATGTTTATATTGATGATTTTACCAGCATAAGCGCTTAATTTTTAATTTTATTTTCTTAAAATTTTTATAATACTCTAAAACCAGCTTTTAACCCCTAATCCATTATAAAAGCAGAGGAAGTAAATGTTTATAAAAAATAATTAAATTTTTTCCCAGATAAATGGACGTTTTACTCCACAAAATGGAGTGAGTGTGATACCATTGATAGCCGAAGATGATCAGAATAATTTTGGAAAAAATGCGACTATTACCGGATTTGGAACAATAAGTGTAAGTTTATGATAGTAAATTAGACGTTTATCGCCTTGTTGAATTCAATACAAAGCATTCGATCTTCGTTCAGTATCATAATATATATAGGTAATCATTTTAAAGAACGCTTAAACTAAAATGCTCACTAGTGTAAAGTTTTTCATGTCATTGGCACAATGCCTTACTAAGTTCTTCACTCACTCTTATCTCTTGGTCAATGTTGTCTTGCTCTTTGTTGGTAAATGTTTCTGTATCGTCATTCATTGGAACAAACATTTAATTTGCTAGTTTACTTTCTTCTCCATAACAATATCAAAATTTATTGTTCCCTTAACTTTTGACGATTGTGAAAAGTATACCTATTATTACATAAAATAATACCTTTAATGCGCGTAAGAACTGTTAAAAACATTAACATATTAATTATTATCAGATCCTTTTTATTATTGTAAATTAAAAGTAAAAGGATGATGAATCAAAAAAATGCTCTGGTAATATCAATTTGCAACGTATTGCTTTTATTTGAAAAGCTTCTTCAGGCTCTGTGTACAATGTTTTTACCAATTGTTAGACTATATTTTTAATTATCTTTCTATATGCCCCTCTTGATAAAAAAAATGTCCCTATTGATAAAGCTTTTTATCAAAGGCTTTTATAATGCTGTTTATTTATCTATATAAATAAAATGATAGCTGTTTTCCAATGTTCGCTTTTAACTCCAAAACTACTGGATAGATTTCGATCAATTTTTTTTTGTTTTACTTCTTATATACCTGGTCCTTATCTAAAAAAAGAATTATCACAATATCTTCATTAAAAGCAAAGTAATTAAAGTTTTAAAAATGTAATTTTTACAAGCAAAACGCGTCAAGCGGTGGATTTTTCGTCTTTTTGATAGAGTGGGGCAAACGATCTAATGCGCATGGTTTGGAGAGAATATGTTTCTCTTTCCACTGCCTTATGATTATTTCATATTTGAACGTAGACGTAATGCAGCTCAGCGAGATATTAGATTAATAAAGATTTTTGAATTCTATTTGTTTAGCAGGTTTTAAAATATTTTTTAGCTTTTTTAAATTCTCTTTTAGCATTAATTATATATTACTGTCAATACAGATTCAAAATTCATTTTTAAGTTACAACCATTAGAATAATCAAATAAAATTTCAACACTACCTTTTATTATTGCGTATATTTTTTAACTAGAAAGAGTTAAGTTGGCGAAAACATTTTTTTAACTAAGTATATGCCAAAAAATTTCTCCATCAGAAGCCGCAATTTCTCCAAGTGTATAGTTATTAATCTATTAATAATTATTAAATTTTTCAAAAATTTGCAAATTAAAAATTGTTAAGATATTATTGCTGTAAAATACAAACAAGTCACTTTTTTGAGTTTTTTTTTTAAATTGCTCCTTAAATGCTCTTTCCGTATCATCAATTGCTCTAGGTGTATAGTTAATAGTTAATTAATAATTACATTTTTAAGAAATTTTCATACTCAAGAATTAAAATCACTATAAAACCCAAAGTAGTTTTTAATTTAATTTTTTTATATAAGCTCTCTATCTGCTCTTTTCATTACGCAAATAATTGATCAAATTTTTGCAATATTTTTAATAATTAATTATTTTTAACTATTTACACATGTATTGTTGTACTATGAACTGCCTTTGTATCTTATAAGTATTAATTGTTAAACATTGAATTACTAATTAACTATACACCTGGAGCAATCGCGGATCCGAAAAGAGCATTTAAGGAACAATTTTTTGAAAAAAATATTATGGTTTATATAGCAATTTGTATTTTTACATTTTACAAGTTTTTGAAAAATTAATTATTAATTATCTAAAAGCTGTACACTTGGAGCAATAGCGAATTCTGAAACGATTTAACCATGACAAAAGAAATAAATAGATCAAAACATTGTATGAAAACTACCATTAAGACGTCACACACGCTCGGATTTGTTCGGGAGCTGTCGGCGTGTCTCCGGTACTGGATTTAAAAATTTATTTTTATTTTCATACCAATTTGGAATTATTGCAAAAAAATAAAAATACTTTTGTTATAAAACTTATATATTACGATCTTTCCATTTATCACAAAAAAAGAATCAAAAGCCTAATTGAAGTCTTAAGAAACTACAACATTTGCGAGTACAACGCGTTGAGCAATATGTGTTTTCTTGCCGCAAAAGAGTGGAGTAAGTGGAGGAGAAGTCTCTTCAACCTGGGCTTCCTGATTATTTGGACTCAATGCTGATCAGTTAAAAATTAATATAGCGTAATATTTTTTAATTTTATTTTTTAGTAGTCTTTAAAACTTATTTGTAGCTATTGAATACTCTCTTTTAGTTTTTTTTTTTAAGTAAATTATTAATTTATATTTTACTTAATATTATTATTAAGTATTTAAAATTACATTTTAAGTTACAATGGTTGCAACAATCAATTTAAATTTCTACACTGCCCTTTATAATTGCATTTTTTCAATATATTTTTGCTTTCATTTTTTAAAACATTTTCCTAATATTATCACGGGAATTATTTATAGTATTATATAGTTTTGACAAAAAATAAGTTACAGATAACATAACCATCCGTAAGTACGTTAAGAGAATTTCGAATTACTTCTCTGATGGAGTTGAGTTTTTTTAATTTAAATAGTTTTTAAATCCCGCTTTTAACTTAAAAAAAAAACTTTATATTAATTATATTAAATTAAATAATTAGTGTTTAGTACTTCCAAATCATTTTCTCATTGAATTTTTACAGCAAAACCAATCCAAATTATTGTCTCGCAATGCATTACTCAAAATATTACCATATGATAAATGTGAAGTTAACCATAAATTCACAAAATCGTTATCGTCAGGATACATATGTGGCAACTATTACGAAGACAAAAGTACAGCTTGCATTGGAGATAGAGGTAGTCCAATTGTGATAAATAACTACTTGATTGGTATAGCGACAGATTACTACAAGTGTGACGCAGAGAATCGAAATGTGCTCTTTGTTAACGTTTTACCTTTTAAAAACTGGATTACTAAGCAAATTGGTAACAATCAGTATGTACCTATAATAAATTATCATGCTGAAGAGATTTTTTTTTTTTGTAAACGATTAGTTGGTGTAAATTTGAAAAGAAACGATAGCATTGGGATATGCCGATGTACAATGGATAATTGGATAATGTCTAATTGGAACATTGACGCAAAACTCTGTGAAGGGACATGCAATTCAAATAGAAACTTTCTTACTGATCTTACCACTCAAAAATATTGTAACACAATTCCAATTTCGGACACATGTTTTATCACTGTATCCAGTTGTATTAAGCCTGTTATATTGAAGAGCTTTAATTTGACTCCCTCAAATTATACACTAGAGTTCAACGGTATAGAATATGACGTAAATACTCTGGTATATGGTGTAAACTTACTACCTTTTTTTACAAATTCTAATTTTGATATTGTAATAATTAAAGTAAATATAATTTCTATCCTTTTTGGTACAGCTATTCTTATTGCTTATAATTGTTTTTAGATTTCCAAGCCACTTGATTTGCCATTTAATTTCAATTTATTTACTCTTAATCCATTCTTTGATTCAATCTTTCCAGAGAATGGAATTTTGGTGAAGCATTTAACAGACGAGGTATACTAACGATATTTTTATTTTTTGTAACCAATTTGATTTATTCTATTTTTCGGTGAGGAACAGACTAGCAATTTAACGTCGATAAGTATTCCTGTGTCTATCGTTCCACCAAGGAGATGTTCCGCATTAATTAAAAATCCAATGCCATTCAAAGTAGTTGGGGAAATGTTTTGCATCAAGCCCAAATGTGAAAAAGTGAATGAACCATGCAACATTTGCAGCGATCGAGGGGGTGCACCAATATTTGACGTTGAAGGTTACTTAGTGGGTCTGGTTATCTGGCAGGGTTATTGTGCGAGAAATGGTCCAACCGTTGCTTTACGAATTTCGAAATTCACTCAAGTTTTCAACGATGAAATCTCGAACAATGAAAATCATTTATTTAAGTAGAAAACAAATAAGTAAAACTTTAAGTCAACCATATAAAAATTTTAATCAATTTATTTTTATTTAGTGAATGCAAAATTAATTTACAAATTTTTATCACATAAATTAAGTTTAGTTGTACAACAATTGCTGATTATAAATGAAACTAGTTTAAAGTTTATGCACCTGATAAATGTTTTACGTAAAATTTGAAAAATTTAGTTCATCTTAAATTCCTTAAATATTTGAATAAATGTGGCGAGTCGAAGAGCGACAAGCGGTTTGTGCAAGTAACAGTTTTCTTGGTAAATCACTATACCCAGAAAATTTCCAAGAGTATCAAAAACGGGAGATCCTTCTTTCTTCGAACACAAATTATTTACTGATCCCCAACAAGTGTGAGTAATACAAAACATTTCATCGGTGATCATGAACGACAACTCGTCTTGGTATTTTCGACGACACTCGATTGGCTCGATGATTTCAACTGGAGTGCTGGCAAAGAGTTCGCTTCTATTAACCTATCAAAAAATATAACATTATTATTATTGATCTATATATATTATCTATAAGGATCTATAGCTATAACACTACGATACTTGTATACTAGCAAACCCACTTTAGCTGAGGTTGACCTATATAACAACGTGTAATCAATGTCGCGCTTCACTTAGCATTAATTAAAAGTGTTAATTAAAAGTAAACTTTTTACTTAAATAAATGTTAAGAACACCTTCATTCTAAATTTTATTAACACCCATTCAATCATTTAAACATATAGAAAAACGAGTTCTACCGCAA
Source organism: Sisyra nigra (assembly GCA_958496155.1). Classification (NCBI taxonomy): domain Eukaryota; kingdom Metazoa; phylum Arthropoda; class Insecta; order Neuroptera; family Sisyridae; genus Sisyra; species Sisyra nigra. The sequence goes on from OY292315.1 coordinate 47,804,150, forward strand.
GAATGAAGGCTTTTTCTGGAACTGAAAGTACTCGTTGCACTCCTTGACCCATAAACTAGAAGCTTAGAAAAATGCACGTCTATGTGGGAGAAAACATAGCAATTTTATTAATATCCTGCAAGAATGCTATATTTAAATAAAATATTAACCCAGACACTAATCGTAGTAGAAATGGAATTTGAACATGCAGTGATAGCTCTCACAACTGCCCTGACAAAACCACGTCTTATACCTTAAGCAATTCAATTTGTTCGGGGCCAGTGTTGGCCAATGTAATTGTATATGTAAATAAATGTGGGTAACCACTCCCACCATACATTCTGGTGCCCCCGAATTGCAGCACGCAAGCAGCAGCGAAGAACGGCCATTCTGCCTAAACCTGCAAGTTTCGTCTTATATTTTGGACGCTATACAGTCGCCACATACATTGGACCCCGTCACGAAGGACTCAACTATGGAGTAGCGGCATCCTAGGCTTCGGTTGTAATACTCCATACCCAGGTCGTCTTTGGACTCGAGCCACAGCAGCTCGTCTCCAGCGGCCCCAGCACTACAACGGTTCCAATCACGGCAGCCCAGAATTCGAACATGCAGTGAGACCTCTCATAACTGCCCTGACGAAACGACGTTATATACCTTAAGCAATTCAATTTGTTCGGGGCCAGTGATGGTCAATGTAATTGTATATTTATAAGTCAATAAATGTGGGTAACCACTCCTATCTTCCACCTAGTTGAATGGTTACTGTAAAAGAACTAAACAGCAGATATTCTGCAAGCATATACAGTCACCCTGCAGAAATTATCATTTTTTGAAAAATCATATCGTTTCCGATTGAAGAGATTGTTGAATCTAACAACAAATTGACAGAATTCTAATACCAAACTAATGTAATGGATTGGTGGTCCAAAGAGCATTTTTGATTCAATTAAACAGACTGAATGGATCTTAATAAAATTAAATGTAAAAGTGGCGTTAGTTTAAAAGTAACAAATACGATATTTTTACTCTTACTGAATTAAGAAAAGATCATCAATTTAAATATAAAAACCTTAGACATATACCGGATTAATGATTGATTTTATCAAAACTCCAGGAATTGAAGTCAGTTTTTGTAGAGCAGGCATCAACTGAAAGATCATTGTATTTTGAAGAAAATCCATTGGCTCGGAGAGCTAAGAAATGCTTATGGTTAACTTTGATTGTTTCTTGGCTGATAAATATCTACTTACTTCTATAACGATAATGTCAACATTTTTATGACCAAAAAATGGAAGAATTTCAGCTCCGGTTACTAATTTATTGACTTTATAGACTTTATCATTGAGCTTGAAACGGAGATTTTTTTTTAAAGTGAATTCAGGTGTATTTAGCTCATACTTCGGTAAACATTTGTTTGAAATTACTAAAGTAGAGAAGCTGATTGGATTCAGTATGCAATGGTCTTCAGATTCACTCATAAATCTCAAACGTCTCTCAGTATATTCAAAGAATATCGACATATTATAGCTTTTTGTTACGTCTTTCCATTTGAATGTACGATTAGAGCAATTGTCTATAGTATTGGTCAGTCGATTGCTGTCGATTGTGTCAGTATAATCTGATATCTTGTCCGTGAACATTGATACTAGAACGTAAACAGAAGGTTTGTTGGGCTCACCACAAGAGTATTGTCGCGTCGCGATTCCAATTAACACTTGGTCTGTGCCAACTAATGGAGTTCCAATATCACCATCGCAAACATCAATATATCCACTTTCATAACCAGCACAAATATAATTATTTGAAAGCGTTTTTCCGAGTTTTGAGTTACATACTTGAGTAGGTATTACAAGTGTATTCTCGTGATGAAGTCTTTTCTCAGTTTTTGCACCTTTCTTGAAATTATCATTAAAATAATGCAAGTTTATAAATAACATTTACACTTCTATTATTTTACCCTGAGAGCACCAAATCCACTAATAACGGCATGCGTATTTACAGCAAATAATTGTTTGAATAATGGTAATGCAACGGGTGCTTTATAATGGTCATAATCAACTGTAAGCCTCATCTAATTGAATTTTAAAATAACAATTTGTAACAATGAGAACATTTGTCCATTAGGTTATAACAACTTACAGTTACTATTAAAATTTCATCCTCATTATCTATTTGGCTGGATGCATCTATATTTATTTTCTCACCATCATCTGCAATATTGCTTCCTAATCGGATATAATAATTAGAAAAGTGACCAGACAAGCAATCCTTAATTGTAAGAACATGTTGTTTAGAGATTAAAGCACCTCCACAAATGGTTTTAGTTTCTGCGTGTACAATTTGGGCGAAATATGGAATATCTCCACGTGTAGCCTCTTGGCCATTAGTAATCCGAAGATTGTGTTTACTTACAGTTTCTGTTTAAAAAAATTAATTAAATATTATATATAGAACGGGATATTTTTGATGAAAAAATTGATTAAGAAAATTTTTTTAAATTACTTGGATCATTTACTAGGCATCATTTTCACATTTTGTAAACAATTATTTTAGTTCAGTTATTAAAATGAAAAGAATTACGATAGTAAATAGTTTAGTCAAAAATTTTTCCACAAAAAAAATAAGGATCAACACCTGAATAACACACAAGAGATTACGGGGAATTAAGTGGGGGTGAAGAAAAATATCCTTTTTAGAGTTTCCTTAAAAACTTTGAAAATGTATTCACTTGAAAATACCGAGAAGTCAAAATTGAAATTTAATAAATTTTACACATATAAAGATCTTTTTAAATCCATTTCCAGCACCAACAACTAATGATTTAAGGAAGAGGAGAAAAATAAAAAAATTAACCCTTTTTTCACTATTATGTTTTTTTAGCATATTTTGAATTATAATAAATCCGTTTAAAACGTAAATAAACAACATTAGGAAAGAAAAAAAACGACCTGAATTTGGGAAAATGACTACAAAAAGTTTCTTGTACAATGCCCGAATCCAGTTCGGGCAAATCACTGTGTCAGAAAATACCTAACCGAATTGTACTCGGGCAAAGCCCACAAGGGGTTAAATGTAGGTACGCGTGCTAGAATATACTATGAAAAGTTGCAAGAACATACAATTTTTTATTATTTTAGATCATTGAAATCGGTGTTCTTCACCGATCAAATTCAGGAGGTGTATTTTTGTTCATATTCTTTTTTTTCGTGTGAGCAATGAATTTTACTTAAATGAGTAACAAGAATATGAGTAGGTGGGGAGGGGGAGCGAATTCTGAAAAGTATGAATACTGACAGCTTTATTAAAATAGTTTAAGCTTTCGAACAATGTAAATTAGCATTAATCTTTAGACGATTTTTATTTATTACTCAAAATTAAAATTGTATTAAAAACATTTAAAGAAGCCAACTAACGAACAAAAATCCAACCTTAAAGAAATCGTCGGAAAATTTATTAAATTTACAATATTTAAGTTTAATTCAACTCACCTTGAACGAAAACTACAGCTAGTAAAATAGTTAGAAAGAACAACGAGAAGAGCATTTTTCCACTGAATAAATTTTTTGGCATTTTCAATATACTACAAAAATGTTTTTTACAAGTTCAAATTTTGAAATAACTCGTATTTATTGAGTAATGTTTTGTTAATAATAATTTATTAAGAAATAATTTTTTGCAAACATTACATAGATTCAAATCAATTAAGTATTTTTCTCGAATTTAGTAATCAATTGTGATACTCGTATTAACCGTTAAAATTATGATATTAATTTTTTATGCACTTATAGTTGACTCAAATATTTATTTATCAGCACAAACAGTTTTTTTTTTTAATATAACGGAAACTTAAGATTTATTATTCCAAACTGAAGTTCGTACCTACGACAGAATAAAGACAGCATCTAATTCAGTATGAATGCATCGCGAAGTAATTTTCATACTTCTGATAGAACGTATTATAAATGTTAGATTCCCGAGTCGAAATTTTAGACCTATTTTAGCCCTCAAAATCAAGGTTATTCAGAGTTCAAGTAGATTGACAGGAGGACCATTTGCATTTGAATTTTGGACCTCATTTGAACCTACAAGTGGCATTTATCGGACAAAATGCAATGTTTATGTTAAAATGAGGTTCAAACATTTTTAAATGTACTCTCTCTCTCGCTCTCTCTCTTTTCTCCGCTCTTTCTTTGTCACTCTCTTTTATTGTTTTATTGTTAGGTTTTTTTCAAAAAGAATAAATTTTTATTTTAATATTTTGTTTTTTTTATTCATTAAATATACAAGTTTCATTAATATTAGCGATAAATTTAAAAGTAATAAGAATATTACAAACATCAGTTCTTAGTTCTTAATTTCCTTGTCCTTGTTTACCAGCTTCTTTATTGTCGCCATTGCCATCATTTTTTTCCAGGATTTCCTTTTATTATAATCCACAATATATACCAGACCATGCGCATTTCTTAAGACATTTTATTTAATTGTATAACATTTCTCTGATTACTTTCAAGATAATAAGTTAAAGCAAATTTCTTCACAGTTTTTCTTTTAAACTCGGTTTTTTTACCTTTAAATTTTTTACATTTACACTTTTAGGCCTTTTGATGTAGACAGTATTGAAAAATAATCAAATAGTGAAATAAGTTTATTCAATTTTTGTATTATAACTCGTGTAGCACTCGAACGGTTAACAAGAGACTAAAGCTGAGTAAAAATGAACCAGATTGAACAGGATTAAGGGACAAAGCAGTAATGTACAAGAATAAACAATATTATACTAAGCACCTAAGTAAAGGAAAGAGAGAGATAAAAAATTTGGGTTATTAGTAAATAATATTTGCAATAGGTATTGTAAAAAAAAAAGAAATTTACAACCATATTTTATGTTTTATGATCATAAACCATTTTAAGACGAGACGATATGTTCACAAAATATAATCAAAATTTCATGTAGGTTAAAATGCTGACGATGGAATCGTTAAGGCCTATCTGAGGCTCGTTTTAGTCTTTGGAGGCCCAAAAGAGGGTCAAAGTACCATTTTAGGGCCAAAAGAGGTCTGAAATTTCGACTCGGGTACAGAGACGTCCTTAAATGAACCTCCAAAGCGCTAGCCCTACAATTATTAGCTAACAAGCGTTGCGTTTTTTTGCTATTACCTGATACAAGCGATCTTCAAGGTAAGATGATTTTTTTTTGCAAATTCTGTGATTTCCATCATAACCTTAAACAGGAGACTCTCATTCCACATTTTTATCGAATGCCTGAGAAACATACACAAACGTTTCCGAGCAATAATAGTTATTTCTTGTGCGTCTCTGATGACTTTAACAATTCTGCGTGTCTCCTCCAGAGTTGAATGTTTAGCTTTAAGCTCAAATTGTTGCTCAGAGATAACCAATTGTTTTTCTAGTTTGGATAGGATTCGTATATTCTCGTCAGTACTAAAAGTAATTTAATGAGCTACGAGCTGACTTCTTGGGGTGGTTTTCCTAACTTTACTATTATTATAATAGTTGAGCCATCTTTCACTGTCTTGGGACTTCAGATAGTCTAAAAAAGGTTCTAAATTACGACACTGACTATTTTGACTTGACATTTATTTATTTATATTTAATAATTAGTTAACACTAGAATACGACCCTCGAATACAATTAGGAATGAATCCTGCTCTCCATATTTAAAGATCTTTTATTATTAATTGATCAGGTTATAGCTACTTATAATGGTATCCCAAATCAGTAATTCTTTTATAATATGTAATAAAAATTAACGTTTAGATTTTTGGTAAAAATAATTTGAGAAAGATATTCTCATTTAAAAAATATAGCAGAATCATTATTATTGACATTTCCAACGTCTTATTTGGTGATATTTGGGTTTAGCCAAGTAAATAGTTTGCTGAGAAAAGAAAACAAGAAATATATTAAACATTTTTGAACGTTGAGATTTGAGTCTTATTTTTTCTAATTTTTCCTCTGGTAAACAAATAATTTTCGGCCATGAATCTCACCCATCACATTAACAAATACTTCTGTATTATAAGTGTATTAACTTATGTAATCATCGATGTTATCGGATGATAAATTAAAAATCATATTTTGCAGTAAAAATTGTCATTTTTATTTCAACTTTTTTGGAATGATTGTGTTAAAACGCTATTTAACAAACTTTAGGGAAAGCTTTTTTAAAAACGCGATTCTTGCAGGATAAGTACAATTGTTATGCTATCTTTTGAGAACCGTGTATTACTCGAACATACGAATTAATAATCTATATTATTCTCTGACCTCTCAACTACCCTATTGCAAAAAATCATGTCAATCTGTTGCTTTATGAAAAACAAAAACATATCTCTCCCACGCAAGTAGTACATTTTTCCTGGATATAAAAGATCAGACCTTCTTGAGGATAATGCGCTAGAACTCTATTTCACGTACTTTAACGAAACTTCTATTAAATATACGGTTTCTGTAAGATACAGTTGTCTTGTTATCCCGTTTTGCTCTGTGAAAAATAAAAACGTATCTATTCCACAGGCCCGTAAATTTTTCCTGGATAAAAGGTAGATTAAATCTTCTTTAGGGAAATTCGTTAAAACGCTTATCCATGAACTTTTACGAAACTCCTTTTAAATACTCAGTTCCGGAAGAATACAATTCTTATCCTATCCTACGGGAACCGTGCTATATACTGACATAAAAGATAGCCTATATTTATTCTTTGACTCTTATTTAACCACCACATTGTAAGAAATTATGGTAATCTTTTGCTCTGTGAAAAATAAAAACATATCTATCCTACGAGAACAACACATTTTTTCAGGTTAAAAATAAGACTGTAGGATAAGAAAATTATTTTATTCTTGAGGACATTATGAGTTCTTACTATTAATACATTATAATCAGCTAACAACGTTTAGTTTCAGCATAATTTTTCTTTAAACCAGTTTTTCTATTTTCCCGTTGAAATGAGAAATTTTTCCAAAATAAAACGTATTCTAGATAATGATTCGCATAATTAGCTAACATCATACTTAAATATCACCAATATTTATTTTCAACTAAAAATGTATAATTTATGCATAATTGTTATTCCAATCCAGCCCATTTTTCAATTCACCGGGTAAATGAGACATTTTCCCGTAATAAAAAGTATTCTATTTAAAGACTCAGATTGACATTTCACATAATACCTTTAATTAAAAACCGTATTTATTTGGGTAAGAATTTATAATATGTTTCTAAAAACAATTTTGCAAATAATGATTTATTTTTGAAACAACTTTAATAACCATTAAAAAGGTTATAGCGGGCCAACCTTAAAAGATAGACATATATCGTTGCAAACTTTATTTTAGAACTTTTTAAAAGGAACAATTTTGGTGCACATGATTTTTGCGTAACTTTAACCATTTACATAGGGCAGGCAACAAACCCTCTCAAAAGGAAAAAAATCCTGTTTTTGCAACATTTTCAATCGATGCTCTGGTCCTATTGGCCGTAGCGTGATGTTGTATAACCTAAAGCTATTGTCGATAATTAGGCTATCCAACACAAAAAGAATTTTTCATCTCGAACCAGTAGTTCCTGAGATTAGCAAGTTTAACCAAACAAACAAACAAACAAACTCTTAAATTTTATATATTAGTATAGATTATTATTATGTAAATTAACTTCTTCATAAATGTTTAAAGAAATATATGCATATTAAAAACTTGGTTGATGAAGGGAGAAGATTGGGAATCTCTAGAGCAGTGGTTTACAAACTTTTTTGTCCCATGACCTCTTTTATATTCAAAGCTTGCCTACGGACCCCTAGTTAAAAGCGTCACAGGACATAGTAAAAAAATTTAAAAAAATTTAAAAAAATTTAAAAAAATTTAAAAAAATTTAATAAATTTATTACCAAATTTTTATTACATAAATGAAATTTAATTGTACAGTAATTGTTAATTATAAATGAAACTAGTTAGAAAGTATATGCTTCTGAAAAATTTAGTTCATCTTGGGCTCCATAAATATTTGAATAAATTTGGCGAGTCGAAGAGCGACAAGTGGTTTATGCAAGTGGCAGTTTTCTTGGGAAATCACTATACCCAGAAAATTTCCAAGGGTATCAAAAACGGGAGATCCTTCTATCTTCGAACATAAATTATTTACTAATCCCCAACAATTGTGAGTAATACAAAACATTTCATCGGTGATTACTAACGACAACTCTTCTTGGTATTTTCGACGACACTCGATTGGCTCGATGATTTCAACTGGAGTGCTGGCTAAGAGTTCGCTAATATTAACCTATCAAAAAATATAACATTATTATTGATATTTATCTATTATCTATATGTATAACTATAAAACTACGATACTTGTATACTAGCAAACCCACTTTAGCTGGAAATGCCCAATATAACGTATATTCAATGTCTTGATTCAGTTACCATTTATTAAAAGTAAATTTTAAAGTTAAATAAAAGTTTAGAACACCGTCATACTAAATTTTATTATCACCCATATTTAATTTTTTAAAGCATTAAAAAAAAAGTTCTCCCGCAGGAATCAGGGATTTTCTGGAACTGATAGTACTCTTTGAACTCCTTGACTCATAAAGGGTACTAAAATGCACGTCTATGTGCGAGAAAACATAAAATTTGTATAAATATCCTGCAGGAATGTTATAATTAAATAAATAACATATTAACCCAGACACTAATCCTATAAAAAATTACATAGATTAATTATATGGTTACTGTCGAAGAACCAAACAGCAGATATTTTAGCATTAAAAATTACCCTGTAAGTAATTATCCTCATTAACAAATTTATATCGTTTTTAACTGAATAGAATGTTGAATCTAGCAACAAATTGGTTTGTCTTTTAAAACGAGACTCATGAATGGGATTCTGGAAAGCTGTATAATTCCAGAGAAAACATATCTTTTATATTTTTTATGGTAAAAAGACTGAATGGATCTTAATAAATTTAAACGTAAAAGTATCGTTATTTTAAGAGTAACATATGCGAAATTTTTACTCCTACTGAATTAAGAGTTCAGCTAGTTAAAAAAAAAACATTAGATATCTACCGGATTAATGACTGATTTTATCAAAACTCCAGGAATTGAAGTCAGTTGTTGTAGAGCAGGCATCACGTTAAAGATCCTTTTATTTTCAAGAAAATCCATTGTCTTGGAGAGCTAAGAAATGCTATTGATTAACTTGAATTGTTTCGGGGCTGATAAATATCTAGATATTCTTACTTCCATAACGATAATATCAGCATTCTTATGACTAAAAAATGGAAGAATTTCAGCTCCAGTTGCTAATTTATTGACTTCATAAACTTCATCATTGAGCTTGATACGAAGATTCTTTTTGAAGTCCAAATATAGTAGTTCTCCTTCTATCTTCGGTAAACATTTGTTTGAAATTACTAAAGTAGAGATGCTGATTGGATTCAGTATGCAATTGTCTTCACTGTAAGGATTAAACCTCAAATCTCTCTCACGATACGCAAATAATATCGACATATTATAGCTTTTCATTACGTCTTTCCATTCGAATTTACGTTTAGAGCAACTGTCTGTAATATTGTTTTGTCGATTGTATGTATCAGTATATTTTGATATCTCGTCCACAAAATATGATACTAGAACGTAAACAGAAGGTTTGTCGGGCTCACCACAAGAGTATTGCCGCGTCGCGATCCCAATTAACACTTGGTTTGTATCAACTAATGGCGCTCCAATATCACCATCGCACACATCAATAAATCCACTTTCATAACCAGCACAAATATAACTATTTAAAAGCGTTTGTCCGCGTTTCGAGTTACATACTTGAGTAGGTATTACAAGTGTATTCTCGTGATGAAGTCTTTTCTCAGTTGCTGCACCTCTCTTAAAATCATCATTAAAATAATGTAAGCTTAGAAATAACATTTACACTTCTATTCTTTTTACCTTGAGAGCGCCAAATCCACTTATTACGGCGCGCGTATTTGCACTCCATGATTGATCCAATGATGGTAATACAACGGGTTGTTTATATCTGTCAAAATTAACTGCACGTGTCATCTAATTGAATTTTAAAATAACAATTTGTAATAATGAGAACATTTGTCCACTAGGTATTAACGACTTACAGTTACTATTAAAATTTCATCCTCATTATTGATTTGGTTGGATGTTGCAATTCTTATTTTCTCACCATCATCTGCAATATTGCTTCCTAATCGGATATAATAATTAGAGTAGTAATTAGACAAGCAATCCTTAACTGTAAGAACATGTTTTGTAGAGATTAAAGCACTTCCACAAATGGTTTTAGTTTGTTCGTGTACAATTTGGGCGAAATATGGAATTTCTGCACGTCTAGACTCGTGGCCATTAGATATCCGAAGGTTGTGTTTACTTACAGTTTCTATTAAAAAAAAAAATAATATTAAATATTTTTTTTTATTTTTATTTTTTATTTGCAATCTGTATACACATTTATACAATGAGCAAATGGGTTATAAGATACAAATTAAAAACCTTTAAATGAAAGGACAAATATAATACGATTATCTAGATGAAAGCCACCAGCCAGCGCTGGAACTCTCTAAGCAATTGGGAGGTGGTCTCTTGGCCATCGTCGCTTTAAACGACGTGGAGGGTTTTTTGGGTGTTGGGCAGAGGAAAGAATTTGAACTTCTGGATTAGAATGGGAAAATAATTTGTCATGAAATTTGATGAATCTATCGGAAATAAGTTCGGAAATATAAGGAATGTTAAGATCTTTATGAATCACTTTATTTGTGACATAATAAGGAGCGTTTAGGATTTTGCGAAGGACTTTTGACTGAAATGATTGGATGCGTTTTATATTAGAAGGTTTAGTGGAGTCCCACAATTCTATCCCATAAATCAAAATAGGTCTAATCAGAGATTTATATAAAGTTAATTTTGTTGGTACGTCAATGGGAGATTGTGGTCCTAAAAGTCTTTGTAAGAGTCCAAAGCGTCTGTTAAGGTCTTTTCGTTTCAGTCTTGTGTGTAGGTTCCACGTAAGTCGACTATCTAGGCAAAAACCTAGATAGCGAACTTCCGTGGAAGTTGTTAGTGGTTCGTTGTCGTACGTTAGCGGTGGGCATTGTTGTCTGTTTAGAGTAAATGTTACGTTGACGCATTTACTTTTGTTTATTTATAATTTCCATTTCTGGCACCAGATGACTATAAGGTCGAGGTGTTGCTGAATTTTATTGGTGGCTTGAAATGGGTTTGGGTCGGAAGCAAGGATCGCAGTATCATCTGCGTAGGTTGTTATCATTATGCGAGGATGGGTTGGGATATCGGATGTACACTGCCGGCCAAAAGTTTGAGACCATATAGATTTAAGCCAAAAAAAGGAAATATTTTTAAAACTTTAATGACAAATACAGTAAAAATGTTTATTAATATTATAGTTATAACCTTTAAACATACTTAGTATAGAAAATAAACATAAAAAATTATTCTATAAAAAAAAAATGAACTAATTACTCAAACTGTTTTTTCATCAAAAAATCCTCCCTTGCACTTTATTACTTTTTCTACTAGCCTCGGCATTCTACTTATTAATTTATTTATGGTTTCTTGAGAAATTTTGTTCCAGCTTTCTTGTAGTAGTCTCCACAAGTCTGCAAGTGAAGAGGGACACTCCTCTCGGACATTCCTATCAAGCTCGTCCCACAAAAGCTCGATTGGATTGAGATCCGGACTTTGCGGTGGCTATTTCATGATTTTTAAAACTCCTTCTGCTTCTTTTTGTAATAAATAATTTTTACATAGCTTGGAAGTATGCTTTGGATCGTTATCTTGCTGGAAAATGAACCCATTGCTAATTAAACTTAAGCCTGATGGTACAGCATTTTTTTCGAGAATTGTTTTATATTCCTCTTTCTTCAAAATTCCATCAATTTTAACCAAATTTCCAAATCCATGGCCTGAGAAACAACCCCAGACCATTATTGAACCACCACCGTGCTTAACAGTTGGCACTACACAATCTGGTAACATCTTTTCTTCGGTGCTACGCCGAACGTAAATTCGTCGATTTGAGCCAAATACTTGGAATTTTGACTCATCAGTCCAAAAAACTTTTTTAAAATCATCTTCTGTCCAATCTCGATGGAATAGGGCCCACTGCATCTTTTTTTTCTTATTTTGCGGCCTTAGTAAAGGTTTCCGAACGGCAACACGACCAAACAGTTTAGCGTTCCTCAACCGTCTTTTCACTGTGGTAAGCGAAACTGGTTTATTTAAAGATTTGTTCACTTCAGCACGAATTTTTGGTGCTGTTAAGCGTCTATTCCTTTTGCTGGTAATAACGATAAACTGATCCTCACTAGAAGTAGTAGCTCTCGGTCTTCCTGAACGTGGAAAATCTTGAAAACTACCCGTTTCCTTAAACCGAATAATTGTGCGACGAATACAAGTCTTCGAAAATTTAAGTTGAGACGCAATTTCACGTTCGGATTTGCCTTCATTATGTAAAGTAACAATGGCAGATCGAGTTTCGATATTTATTTCTCGTACTTTTCCCATTTTTAAAACGTTTTAACTATAGAAACCCCAAGTTAAGACTAAATTAAATTATTCGTACAAAATGGTACATAACTTAAGAAAAAATTTAAAATAACCTGTTTTAGAAAGTCTAAATAATAACAAAGAATAGCCAGTGCAAAATTAAAGAAGAATAGAATTAAAGAACAATTAATACGGAGCTACTTTAAATATAATGATGACCCTTCCACTGGCCAGACACCCTGCGGTCTTGGATGTTTTTAAACAGAACCCATTAATTCTATTTGTACCTGAGAAACATACCTACAAAAGTCTCTTTAGATGTTCATCAGTAATTTAAAAATATGTATGGACAACAATTTTTATTTTATTACCGAAACTTTGAATACAATAAGTGATAGCATAAATATATTACAACTGGTCTCAAACTTTTGGCCGGCAGTGTACATATATATGGTATAAAGAATAGGGCCGAGTATGCTGCCCTGAGGAACTCCAGCTAGTATAGGTTTAAGGGGAGAAAATTCAGCTCCGCATCTCACTCTGAAGGATAGGTCGGTGAGATATGATTTTAGGATAAGGAAATAACATTAAATATAAATAAATCGTTGAGATGCCTTGATACTTTAAATATAAACCATTTAACAAATAAAGATGTCGTTTTTTTTTTTAAATTTAATTATTAATTAACTATTAACTATACACTTAGAGCAATTGCTGATATGGAAAGAGCATTTAGGGACCAATTTTAAAAAAATACTTCATTAAAGTGACTTTATTGTATTATACAATTTTAATCCAACCAACAGTGTCCTCTCAGTAGCAGGAGAACTTCCCCTGAAGTATAGACGGAAAGAGTTGGCTATTGTTTATGGAACAAAAGCATTTCTCAAAGATGGTAATCAGTTCCAAGCATTTATAAAAGAAATCCCAGTCATCAAAGAGTTCCACCAAAGAGACCCTAAGTTCCCCCAACCTCTCAGTTTGAGATTTACAAGATACTTCAGTGAACTGAACATGTCCCTCCCTGAAGGGGCCACACCAAAACACCAACTACTGTCTCCATGGGAACACATAAATCTCCCGATTGATCTATCCCTGAGTGAATACTCAATCTCCAACACACGCAGCTGTTACTTCCAAAAACCTATACTATGAACTACAAAACACCAAATACGCTAACTACACTAGGTATTTTACTGGTGGATCGGTCCTAAATGACAAATCGGGATGCGCGGTCATTGGAGATAATGAAAAGCAGATGTTCAGGGTGGAAGACTACGCCCATATGCTATCATAAAATGCTTACAACTAATTGAGGCACTGCCACAAAAAGACCCAGCAGGAATTTTCACAGATTCACAGGCTATATTGAAAGGCTTAAAAAATCCAAAATCTTCGAATCATATCGTTTTAATGATTCAAAGCTATGCAAAGAGATTGATAAAAAAGGGATACCGATTAGCACTTATCTGAATCCCAGGTCATCAAGGAATCCAGGGCAATGAGGAAGCGGACGAAGCTGCGAAAGAAGCTACACTAAAAACACAAATAGAACAATTGGAATGATATCAATAAGTGACTATAAAAAACAAAAGTTAAAGAAAATATCTGGTCCCAATGGAACCTCGTCTGGAAAAATAACCCTCAAAAACTCCTAGAAATAAAAGAATTGGTTCGGGAGGAAAATAATATGTGTGAGAAATTTTCAAGAATGAGGATCGGCCACACTATAATGACCCACCAACACCTGCTCAATGGCGAACAACAGCCCCCCTGTCCTGGATGCGAGAAGCAATATCAATCAGGCACATGATACTGGAGTGTAAAGCCTACTATGATCAACGACAAGTACATGGTTTGCCCAATAGCTTAAAGGATTGTCTGGCAACGCAAAACGGAGTCAAATCGACCTTTCAATTTCTAAAAACCATCCATATATTCGATAAAAACTAATCAATAGTTAAATTTATTGTAATTAATACAGTTGGATTATTGTTATAAACTTGTTTATTATATTATTTATGCTATGGTATCTATATTATCTTATATTGTACTATGCTATATTATATTGTATGTTATACATTATTGTTATTATTATTGTTATTGTTAACATTAGTATGATATATTATACTTACATTAAGATTATTGTTTTTCATAACTATTATAAATTCTATTAGATAAAGTATATTGAAGGATTATTTATTTTGGTCGCTAAGTTGTTATCTACTATATAAAAATAAGTCGGGTTTTCCTTCCTGACGCTATAACTCCAGAACGCACGAACCGATTTTCACGGTTTTGAATTTGTTGGAAAGGTCTCGGGCTGTGTGAGGTTTATAGCAAAGATAATTCAGGTAAAATGTAAACAAAAGCGGGAAAATCTTTTTTCACATACAGCGCCTTCTCTGATGATACATAGCATGTACTACAAACCAATATTTTATGGTATCTATTTTTTTGCATGATATTTAAGTATGATGATAGCTAAATATGTGAATCATTATCTACAATACGTTTTATTCCGGAAAAATTTCTCATTTCAACGGGAAAATAGAAAAACTGGTGTAAAGAAAAATCATACTGAAACTAAACGTTGTTAGCTGATTATAATGTATAAATAGTAATAACAAATAATGTCCTCAAGTCAAAAATAATTTTCTTATCCTACAGTCTTTTTTTTATCCAGGAAAAATGTGCGGTTTCCGTAGGATAGATATGTTTTTATTTTTCACAGAGCAAAAGATTACTATAATTTCTTACAATGTGGTGGTTAATTGAGAGTCAGAGAATAAATATAGGCTACCTTTTATGTCAGAATATAGCACGCTTCCCGTAGGATAGGATAAGAATTGTATCCTTCAGGAACTGAGTATTTAAAAGGAGTTTCGTGAAAGTTCATGGATAAGCGTTTTAACGAATTTTCCTCAAGAAAGATTGGTCTACTTTTTATCCAAGAAAAATGTACGGGCACGTGAGCTAGATACGTTTTTATTTTTCATAGAGCAAAAAATCGACATAATTGTACTCTTCCCGTGGGATAACAAGACAATTGTATCTTAATTATTCTGTATTTAAAAGAAGATTCGTTAAAGTACGTGAAATAGAGTTCTAGCGCATTATCCTCAAGAAGGCTTGATCTCTTTTTTATCCAGGAAAAATGTACTACTCCCGTAAGATAGATATGTTTTGTTTGTCAAAGAGCAATAGATTGACATGATTGTTTGCAATAGGATAGTTAAAAGATCAGAGAATAATATAGATGAATAAGATTAATTCATATGATAGAATAACGCACGGTTCTCAAAAGATAGCATAACAATTATTGTACTTTTCCTGTAGGATTCGTGTTTTTATAAAAGCTTTCCTGAAAGTTCGTGAAATAGTGTTTTAACACAATCACTCCAAAAAAGTTGAAATAACAATGAGTATTTTTACTGCAAAATATGATTTTTAATTTAACATCCGATAACATCGATAAATTAATAATATAAATTTTTGAAACATTGAAACTTTTTTCATTGTTAATTTTTGAATGTCTATAATGTTTAGAAATAAACGTGTTAAATTATATTCAAACAGTCAACAATTACTTCACTTACTCAACTTTTTGAACTATTGAAAAATTTGAACTTGGCAAAAAACTTAGTTAAATATTTACTACATTCAACATTTTCGAATTGTATTGCTACTTAAAGGACAGAAGTAAAGGTATTTTATAATATTCATAAAAACGTATAATACTTATTAGTTAGCTCTTCTAGATAGCTATATGAAATATCTTCCTGGAAAAGTAGTTTATCGGATTTTCATGAACTTTCTATGAATCAAAGATCTAGAAATATCTATCTGTCTTTTTTGTCGATGGAATGAAAGTTTCTATTATTCAATCACTATAATTTAGATACGCTCAGCAAAGCGGGCGGGGACCAGTTAGTTATAGATAGATGTAAATTATGTAATTGTCAGTCGCTAATTACCAAGTTGTTGAAGCGACTTTAAATAAAACAAATAAAAAAAAAATTTAATTTTTAGCCTGCGATTTTTGATAAATTAAAAATTAATCAATTATTAACTATATACTTGCAGAAATTGCGGATTCTGAAGGAGCAATTTCTTGGCATACAGTTAAATTAAAAAAAAAAAAACATGTTTCACGCTAACTTGTTGTTTACTCTTTCTGGTTAAATAATATATGCAATAATAAATGGGAGTGTTGAAATGTACATTGATTATTGTAACGATTATAACTTAAAAATGCATTTTGAATTTGTAGTTACAGTAAAATATACAAAATGCTAAAAGAAAATTTAAAAAAAAAAGCTACAAAAATATTTTAAAAACAGAAAAAATCGAATTTAAAAAATATTTTATTTATTCTAATATCTCGCTTAGCTGCATGAAGTCGTACCGCGTACGCTCAAATATAAAATTATCATTGGGTAGTGGAAGGAGAAACATTCTCGCTCTAGTCCATGTCCCACTTGCCCCACTCTATCAAAGCAACGAAAGAAAAACGAAAGCATACACGTTTTGCTTGTAAAAATCACAATTTTTTAAACGTTAATTACTTTCTTTTTAATGAAGATATCGCGATAATTCTTTTTTTAGATGAAGACCAAGTATATAAGAAGTTGACAAAAAGTTGATCGAAATCTATCCAGTAGTTTTTGAGTTAAAAGCGAATAGTGGAAAACAGCTATCATTTTATTTATATAGATTAACTGACGTGACAGAATTATAACACCTAATATCATTTAATTGATTTACTATGTAGTTTCAAACTTTAAAGAGATGATAAATACTTGGAAAGAAAGCTTTATATGGGATGTAAGTTTCTCGTCCTTGCGCTCGTTTGTAGGCGGACGGACAACAAAATCTTTGAGAAAGTAGGGATAGATTTTTAACTTGCTCCAAGCGAGTTGGTAATTCTTTTACCTGTACCCGAATTAGTCCTTATCAGTCTCCTACAACTTCGTTTTACAGAAAACGACTCTATGTTGTCACAAGTTTCAGATAGTAGCAGTACAGTTGTGCGAAGACTTTTATGAAATTAATTTTTTTTTAATCATCAGGCAAATTATTTTTATTATTATAAAAATTATTATTGTTATTATATGAGAATAATTATGAAGTTGTCATTGGTGATAATAACGACGATAATATCATAAGGAACTGCTTAATGACAATACAAATAGTTAGCAGCTACCGTGCAACTAAACTACCAGCGCTACCCAAAGGTACTAAAACACGCGACTCAAACGCTCACATTTTTTTAGGCTTTCTTATTGTCCTTACCTATCCTTATCCTCTGCTCGATTTTATTGTTTCTTAAAAGTGCCGAACTTACCTAATCCCGAGATTTTAAGGCAAATACGATATTTTCAGGTAGATAACACGCGCTTTTATCTTTTTTAGCATTCTTATATGCATATTTATATAGGTACATATTATATAAATTATGTAGATATGGCTTTCTAATACATTTCTAATGTATAACGTATTACGGTAATTGAAAACGAGTATGATTTATGATAATAGCAAATAGGACCAAAAGTAAAGAACGGGATGTTTTTGGTGAGAAACTTCGATTAAGACTATTTTTAATATTACTGGGATCATCTACAAGGAATCATTTTCATCAACAATCATTTTAATTCAGTGCAAAATGGAATAATTTACAATAATAAATAGTTTAGTCAAATAGTTTTTTCCAGAGAAAAAATAAGGAAGAACACCCGAATAACACACGAAAAGATACCGGGATATTATAGTAATAGAGGGTAAAAATTATATTTTTTAGATTTTCCTTAAATATAAAATATAGGGGAAAGTGGGGTATTTGAGAACAATAAACTTTAAATTATCCTAATTAATAATATAAAATAACAATTTTAGTAAACTTTTGCTATAGCATAAACTTTAACTTATCTACTTTAATAATTTGATCACAAAACTTTTTTAAATTAACATTAGAATAACAAAAATATAGAATATAAAAACTATTGCCATTCCTATTTCCCCGGTAGTGTGTGGGGTAATTAAAAGCAATCCACGGGGGAAATAGAAACTGCATTGGGTAATGATAATATATATAATATAAAATTTAATGGTTAACTATGTTTCACACAAATCACAGACGTAATTATTACACATGTATTGACCGTTCGTACATGCATCATGGGCCCATTTCTTACATTTGGTACACATAATCCAGTCTTTTTTAGGGGGCGATTCATATTTTTCCGTGCAGAATATGCAATAATAGTCCACGCCGTCACTTTCCTCGAACACCGTTTTCAAATTTCTAACGACCGCTGTATTGTTGACTGATGGTGGGTTCGTTGTACTTCTTCGTTGTTGAATATTTTTACTTTTCTTTGCAGTTTACCGTTTTTGTTTTTCCTCTAATTGATGTCTTATAGGAGTGCTGGATAAAATTTGAGAATGTTTTCTTTTTCTTCGTTGTGAAGTTTCTATTTTAGGAATGATCGGCACGTTGGCTATGTCAGAGAGGAGCACAGGAGTTAACGGAGCAAGAAAAGTGTGTATGGTTAAATCGGTTTGATGTTCATGATTATGGTTGTGTGATGTTGTCGGTTGATCGTCCACAGGCATTGTTTTCTCAGCTGTAGTAGTAGTAGTAGTAGTAGTATCACGAACGGAAGTAGTATGTGGACTGTCATGACTGTCAGCAGTGTTGAATTTATCAATAAAAGGCATATTTGCGAAGCATTCGTTAAACTTGTCTCGATTGTATCGATGGGATGAATTCCAGCCACTCTAAAACCATTGATCGCTTTGCTTATGTTGGCTGTCTTGTTGTACGCATTATTAAACAGCTCGGCCACTTTGTATTGGGTGATCCGTTTGCCAGGATTGTTAACCATGTAGAGCTCACACTGTCGATTGTATGCACATTTCAGTGCACTGAAAAAAGTTAAGTCCAGCGGTTGCATTTTATGTGATACATGAGGCGGTAAGGAAAGAACATGAAGGTTGTGTTCTCGAAAAAGCGTGTATTCCCCCAAGCTAATGTGACTTTCATGATTATCTAGTATTATCAAGACTGGCTCGTCCTCGGTAGGTTTAACAAAATTAATGAAGTGCTGTAGGTATTCAACGAGTATGGACTCATTTATTCAACCAGAATCATAAACCGTGCCAATCATATCGTTACTAACGCCATTCAGCAACAGGTCACACATACGCCTTCTTTTGAAGATAAACATTGGAGGTACATATATACCGTTTGCACTTATCGCACAAACAACGGTAGTGGTGATACCGCGCTCAGCGCTTGTCGCTTTTCCAACTTGCTTCAAACCTTTCGGCGCCAATATTTTCGAATTACGTTGAACAGTGTTGATACCGGTTTCATCAATGTTGAATATACGATGACTAGGAAAATTGTATTTGCGTTGGAGGGCTTCTAGCTCATCGAAAAACAATTTAATTTCGGTGGCATTAAACGCTTGAATTCGGTTAAGTGACGTTGCTTCTGGAGTTCGTAGACTGATGGAGGGATGTCGAGACATGAATGAATAGTACCAGTCTTTACCAGCCATCTGAGATTCTTGGTTAAATTTATGGCTCAATTTGTTGGCTTCAGCAAATGTAAAGGCAATCTTTCGTAGTGATCTAGGTGTGATGCCGTAAAAAGACTCGCAACAATCGAGGATGTATTTTTCCAATTGATTTTCGTGACTATGATTGAAGACAGGGTGTCGTCCTTTTTTCGGTTTCTTAAATTCTTCTAGATGCACTTGTCGAAATAATGTTGATTTTGGTACTCCGTATTTGGTTGCTGCTTTGCTTAAAGAAAGTCGTCGACATCTCACATCATGTCTCGCGTGTTGGAGATTTTCAATTGTGTACCGCGGTGTTGTTTTTCTTGTGTAATTTCTGGGCATCTAAAGAGAGAATTTTTTTTTTCCGTAGAACAATCATAATTATTGGAAACAACAGCACAAAATAAAATTGATCCAAACAAATTGATCAAACAAAACAACAACAACAAGTCAACAAAACGAAACGTTGCATCAGAGTTTAAAATAAGAAAATTCTTCGAAAAAATTGTAAAATAATTAATTTCTTACATATTAATAAGAAACGTCCACATTTACCCCGCGAAAATCGTTCCAAATTACCCGATTTAGGCAATTCATATTAAAATGTTCGATACTTAAAATATTTTCTTCATTTAACTTAAATAGCCACATAAAACTAATAAATAAATTGTAAATGAAAGATAATAACAAAAAAATACGCACTAAAGGTCAAGAAATAATTTTTTCAAAGATTTTTACATACGGCAAAAATTGTAACAAAAGATCAAATTTTAATTATTTACTTACCGTGACAGTATGCGAACGCCAATTTAAATATTTTTTTCTGTCAGGAACGATAAAGCACACACTTGTCAATTCAAACACTAATAAAATTTTTTTTAAATACAGAAATAATTAAAATTTAACTGTTTTTAATTAGCCGCTGTTCTCAAATACCCAACTTTCCCCTAATCGCGCGAAAAAATCGGGAAGTAATAATTGAAGGAGGAAAATATTAGCAATTGTTCGTAATTTTCATGTACAGTATAATTTAATGTAGGTATGCGTGCTAGAGGATATTACGAAAAGTTGCAAGAAAATACATTTTCTTAATATTTTCAATCATTTAAATCTGGGTTCCTCACCTATCAAAATCATGAGGTGTATTTTTGTTTATGTTCATTTTTTTTTTCGTGTGACTAATGATTTTTGTTTAAGTTAGCAACAAGAATATGAGCGAGTGGGGGGGGGCATTTTCTGAAAAGCCAGATTACTGACAATTATGTTAAAATAGTATAAGCTTTCGAACAATGTAAAGTAGCATTAATATATGTTCAAGGCAATTTTTTTAACACGAAATTAAAGTTGTATTGAAATCATTTAAAGAAGCCCACTTACGAAGAATAACTTGTAACCTCAAAGAATGCAACGTGAAAATTTTATTGATTTACAAAATTTAAGTTTGATTCAACTCACCTTGAATGCAACCTACAGCCAGTAAAATAAATGGAAAGAACAACAAGAAGAGCATTTTTTCGCTGAATAAAATTTTTGGTTTTTTAAATAAACTACAATATGGTTTGTACAAGTTCAAATTTTGAAATAACTCGTATTTATTGAGTAATGTCTTATTAATTATAATTTATTAAGACATTATTTTTTGCAAGCATTGCATAGATTCAAATCAATTATTTTTCTCGAATTAAATAATCAAATGTGATACTCGTATTAACCGTAAAAATTATGATATTAATTTTTATGCACTCTATTTTTGACTCAACTATTCATTTATCAGCACAAAGAGAATTTTTTTAAAAATACAACGGAAACTTAAGGTTTGTTCTCCCATACTAAAGTTAGTTTCTACGACAGAGTATAGACAGCATCTAATTCAGTATGAGTTCATCGCGAAGTATTTTTTATACTTCTGATAGAACATAAATATTAGGTTGACACTCAATTATATACAATACCAAACAACCGATTATTGCAAAGAATTAAGTGCTCTCTAAAGTTATACAGTTCTATAACTAGACCAATAATTACTTATTCATGTCTTTTTTGACTGAACCCTTTTTTAAGGTATTCATAAAAAGCTTAAAGCGCTCCAAAACAGGATGCTCAGAATGACAATACCCTTGACCCCCTTGATTTACCCGGAATGCTCAGATTCACAAAGAACTGGATATGCTATATCTGGAGGACTACAGAATGTTACAAGAAGCTTTTTTGACAACATGAACAAGTGTCCAGGCTTTGCTTTTCTAAACTTGAAAGAAATTGAAGAGAAAGTTTCTCCAGGATTTTTTGCAAATAAAAATAAAAAAATACAATACAAATAATTCAGAACAAATTTCTCAAGCTTGTTCTTGTTAAGCCTCGCAATACTTTAATAGAGGAGATGCACTATTTTTTCACATTTTCGGAGCCACTGCTTAAGAGGATAGTAGTTATAAAGAAAAGTATCTCAAAGTATTTAATATTTCTTCAGATCTTTCTTATTTTGTATTGAGATACATAGTTAGAGAGGCAATGGAACAGGATTTACAATGAATGCACTAAGAAGATCAGTTCGCCACGTTTAGCCATATATTATAGCTTTTTCAGACTCTCTGATGTATGCTCAGCACTCTTGTCTTATGTTTATGAAAATTGTGATTATGCGAGATAATATGGTGACAATTTTCATAAAAATTAATCATACGTGTCAAATTAGTTTTTTAAAACAAAAAAAAAAATATATTTAACTTGCATATTCAAGGCTACAAAAAGACAAAAATGCTGAGCATGCATCAGTGAGCCTGAGAAAGCTATTATATAAGGTGAAATTTTTTATTGTCTTAACACTGAAACTGAGTGAGAAATTAAGGTTTAAAGTAATTTTTTTCAGAAAAATTTATTAATCAAGGAGCTTATTTATATTACTACTAGCTGGTCCCCGCCCGCTTCGCTGAGCGTATCTAAATTATACTGATTGAATAATAGAAACTTTCATCCCATCAACAAAAAAGACAAATAGATATTTTTAGATCTTTGATTCATAGAAAGTTCATGAAAATCCAATAAACCACTTTTCAAGGAAGATATTCCATATAGCTATCTAGAAGAGCTATCTTATAGGTTCTATACGTTTTTATGAATATTATAAAATATTTATACTTGTATTTCTTAAGTAGCAATTCAAATCGAAAATGTTGAATGTATTATATGTACATTTAACTGAGTTTTTAGCCATGTTCAAATTTTTCAATAGTGAAAAAGTTGAGTAAGTAGAGTAATTGTTGACTGTTTGAATATAATTTAACACGCTTATTTCTAAACATTATAGACATTCAAAAATTATCAATGAAAGAAATTTCAACGTTTCAAAAATTTTCATTATTATTTTTCGGATGTTAAATTAAAAATCATATCTTCAAGTGAAAATTGTAATTTTTATTTTACTCCTAAAGAGAAAATATGTAAAAACGCTATTTCACAAACTTTAAAGATCTATTTCACGAACTTTTTTTTAACACACGGTTCCTGCAGGATACAATTTTCATGCTATCCTTTAAGCACCGTGCATTATTCTAGCATAAGAAATAATCTATATTTTTATCTGATCCCTCAACTACCATATTACAAAATATCATGTCCATCTTTTACTCTGTGAAAAACAAAAACATATCTATCCCACGGGAGTAAAACATTTTTCCTGGATAAAAAAGAGATCAAGCTTTCCTGAGGAAAATTCGTTAAAACTCTTATTTATGAATTTTTAGAAAACTCCTTTGAAATACTCAGTTTCTAAAGGATTCTATTTTTAGTCTATCCTACGGGAACCGTACAATATTCTAACATAAAAAGTAGCCCATATCATTCACTGACTCTTAAACCACCATATTGCAAGAAATTATGGTAATCTTTTGTTCTGTGAAAAACAAAAACGTATCCTACTATCCTACGGGAACATACATTTTTCCTGGATAAAAAGTGGACTGTATGAAAACAAAAATTATGATTTTGCCTTGAGGACCTTATGAGTTATTACTATAAATATATTGTAATCAGATAAAAATGTTTAGTTTCAGCATGCTTTTTCTTCGAATCAGTTTTTCTTTCTTTCACGATAAATTCAGAAAATTTTTCGAAATAAAACGTATTCTAGATAATGATTCACATAATTAGCTATCATCATACTTAAATATCACCAAAATCCATTTTCAACTAAAAATAGAGTTTATGCATTTTTTTTCTCCAACCCGTTTTTCAATTTCCCGAGTAAATGAAACATTTTTCCGTTTTAAGAAGTATTCTATGAAATGACTCAGATTGTCATTTATCATCATACCAAATTTAATTAAAAATCTTATTTTTTTGGGTAAGAATTAATAATAAGTTTCTAAAAACAATTTCGCAAATAATGAATTATTTTTGAAACAACCTTTATAACCATTAAAAAGGTTATAGCGGCCTAAGCTTAAAAAATAAACATATGTCGCCGCAGACTTTTTTGTAGAACTTTTTAAGAGAAACAATTTTGCTATACATAATTTTTGCGTAACTTTAACCGTTTACGCAGGACAGACCACGAACGCTCTCAAAAGAAAAAATTTTTCCTGATTTTTACAACATTTTCCATCGATGCTCTGCTCTTATTGGTCGTATCGTGATCTTATATAGCCTAAAGCCTCCCCCGATAATTAGGCGATCCAACACTAAAAGAATTTTTCAATTCGAACCAGTAATTCCTGCGATTAGCCCGTTTAACCAAACAATCAAACAAACAAACAAACTCTTCAATTTTATATATTAGTATAGATTTATCCCAACAAAAATTGTTTCATAGTCATAAAATATATAAATACTTTTTCAATACATACTTTTACTCAAACTCAGGACTATACATGTTCTTAAATCTTGATTTTATAAAATAAAAATAGTCAGAATTAGTTCATTTTGAATCGCATGAACGTTTTGATGTCTTCTTATTGATAATATAATATATCTGATTCCCAAATGAAAAGTATGAATTCCCTATAAACCCTAATTTGCAACCCTCAAAAATTTGCTCTCTTTGTTATGTTATGGTGCCTAGTCCAAAATTTTACATTTTTTAAATCTTATATTTTATTATTTTCTCTTAATCAGTTATTTGAACGCTCATTGGTTATACTGTTAAAATATATCCTCATAAAATTGATACAAATGTGTGTTAAGCTATTATACAATAGAAAAATCGATTAAAAATTAATTAATAATACTATAAGTTTATAGAAAAATATGAGAAATTGATTACCTACTATTTTTTTCTTTAATTAAATTATTGGTAATCAAATATTTGACCTTACAAAATTCGCTTTAGCTTGATAATATTTGATAAAGGTGATTTAAAAAAGACGAAAAATTAAATAAAAATTTTTTTTCGTTCGACGTTAACATGTTGGTGAAGTTAATATTTATTTTATTTATAGCTGTTGAAATTGTTGAAAATATTTCTGGTAAGTATTAATTCTATACAATAGAGTTTGAAGCTAATCTTAATATTATAAAATCGTTTTAGCTTTACCGCATAAACCTCGATTAGCGGGTGCTACTCAAGTAAAGCATGGGCAACATTTGTATTTTTCTACAATTTACGAGAAACCAACACATACCATCTGTGGTGGTGTTATCATTAGTGAAAAGCACATTTTATCCACTGGATATTGCCTTAAGAAACCAGAAATCAATTACATCATTTACGTTGGAGATATATATTATGGTGACGGTGACGCATCTTTAGGCTTGACAATCAAAACAATTAGATACTCATCTGTACAAAATAAAATGGAGCATCTTGCGATTGCAGAAGTATAAGCCTAATTTGATTAAAACAGAACCTGTAATCTCTTTTTATTTATTCACTAGCTGGACCTTAGCTTGAACTCATATGTCCAAGTTTCACTACCTTCAGAAGATATTGTCCCTCGCAATAATGTAGTTGTAATGGGATTTGGATCATCAGATGTAACTATCTTGAAACTATTTTTTATTTACAAATTAGTTCACATGTTATTTCTCGTGTCTCATAAATAACTAGTATATCTCTTTTCCCTTGGTATGATACAAACCTAGACAATTTATAAGACATACAAATAGCTTTTACTAAGAGGAGATTGCCAGGTTAAGTAAAAAATATCAAAAAATAATTGAATAACTCATTCAAATATGGCAATTAGCCTGCTTAATAACAGCGATAAGACTATTGGAATAAAACGCATAATGTTTTTTGAAAGTGTGTTCCATTAAATTACTTATGACTTAACGAACGTGACTCAACTTTGCGTTCTTCTGGTTTGTTGAATTACTAGAATCAGATTTAATTAAAAAAAGAAAAGAATAATAAGCAAATGAATTAGCTTAAATAATTTTTATTATATTTCTTTTAAGCCAGTCAAAATCGACATAAAAAAATTGCAAAATATGATATATTTCTGATTTCTTAGTATGTTATTTGGGCCCATTAGGGCTATGTATTCTCAAGTTTGCAACCGTGACATTTTTGAACTTGTTTGAGATTTTGCTCGGTATCTCCTAATTCATGTATTTTTCTTCGGAAGCTATTTTACACGTATTTAGAGCGTCAAATTTGTTACAAATTAAACTTTACCGGCGCTCTGCACGTCAATGGGTTACCGAGGTACGGCACTTTGAAAATAGACTAGTTTTTCAAAATATTGTAACATTTTAGTTTTCGACCTTTTTTGGATCGAAGTTGCGTCAGCACCATTGATCCTACGAGCAGAACTTGTGAATATATTTTGTAGGTAATTTAATAAGCTTGAAAGTAAGTGTAGAGCGGGGTCTGTAGGTCTGATTATTCTCTCAAAATCTTTAAAAAAACATATAAATTAAAATCGCATTTTCCCAGAAATGGGTGCCGCGACTAATTATTCGAAGACAAAATAACCGGGCGACGAAATAACCGCGGACAAAATAACCAAATATTTTGCTATTATGCTATATATATATATATATATATATATATATATATATATATACTGTAACGTTTTTACGGGTTCGTTGGTTTGTGTATAATGACTACGAATTTATTTCTTAACAATTGTTTATTTATTTATCTAACACTTATGTACTACAACAATGTTCACTGTCAACAATAGTCACAGTACTGTATATATTTCACTATATACACAATGTACACTTTATTAACAATGTTCACAATTTATATTACACTGTTTAATTTAACACTGAGCACTTCCACTATTTATTTTAACACTGTCGATTTATTTGAACAATCGATGATTTATGTGAATACTCGATGATTTATGTTAATACTCGATGATTTATTTTAATACTCACTCGTCGAACATTTAATTGAACAATGACTTGTTGGCCCATCTTTCGGGTTATTTATAGTAACTCATCATCAGTCGAGAACTTTCCAAACCATAAATCATCCGTTACCAGAAGATTCTATTTGTAATCTTAGCGCCTGTCTTTCTCTTATCCATTGGTAAATCAATGGAGAAAATACTAGAACAATGCGTCCTTGTCTCCTCTTTTGTAATATTATACCGTGGTCATTACAATGCTTTAGGGGGTCCATCCTTTTGTGCAATTCTTATCGCTGGTGATTGGTTAATCCCGCCCTTCGGGCGCCAGACACAAATGGGTGTCTTGGATTTGTGACAATATGAAAATTTTAGTTTTTGACCTTTTTTGAATCGAAGTTGCGTCAACACCATTGATCCTACGAGCAGATCTTGTGAATATATTTTGTAGGTAATTTAATTAGCTTGAAATTAAGTGCAAAGCGGGGTTTAAACAATCAAACAAACATACAAACAAACAAACAAACTCTTCAATTTTATATATTAGTATAGATTTATCCCAACAAAAATTGTTTCATAGTCATAAAATATATAAATACTTTTTTAATACATACTTTTACTCAAACTCAGGACTATACATGTTCTTAAATCTTGATTTTATAAAATAAAAATAGTCAGATTTAGTTCATTTTGAATCGCATGAACGTTTTGACGTCTTCTTATTGATAATATAATATATCTGATTCCCAAATGAAAAGTATGAATTCCCTATAAACCCTAATTTGCAACCCTCAAAAATTTGCTCTCTTTATTATGTTATGGTGCCTAGTCCAAAATTTTACATTTTTTAAATCTTATATTTTATTATTTTCTCTTAATCAGTTATTTGAACGCTCATTGGTATACTGTTAAAATATATCCTTATAAAATTGATACAAATGTGCGTTAAGCTATTATACAATAGAAAAATCGATTAAAAATTAATTAATAATACTATAAGCTTATAGAAAAATATGATAAATTGAATACCTACAATTTTTTTCTTTAATTAAATTATTGGTAATCAAATATTTGACTTTACAAAATTCGCTTTAGCTTGATAATATTTGATAAAGGTGATTTAAAAAAGACGAAAAATTAAATAAAAAATTGTTTTCGTTTGACGTTAACATGTTGGTGAAGTTAATATTTATTTTATTTATAGCTGTTGAAATTATTGAAAATATTTCTGGTTAGTATTAATTCAATACAATAGAGTTTGAAGCTAATCTTAATATTATAAAATCGTTTTAGCTTTACCGCATAAACCTCGATTAGCGGGTGCTACTCAAGTAAAGCATGAGCAACATTTGTATTTTTCTACAATTTACGAGAAACCAACACATACCATCTGTGGTGGTGTTATCATTAGTGAAAAGCACATTTTATCCACTGGATATTGCCTTAAGAAACCAGAAAGCAATTACACCATTTACGTTGGAGATATATATTATGGTGACGGTGACGCATCTTTAGGCTTGACAATCAAAACAATTAGATACTCATCTGTACAAAATAAAATGGAGCATCTTGCGATTGCAGAAGTATAAGCCTAATTTGATTACAACAGAATCTGTAATCTCTTTTTATTTATTCACTAGCTGGAGACTAGCTTGAAAACAATCAAATATGCCCAAGTTTCACTACCTTCAGAAGATATTGTCCCTCGCAATAATTTAGTTGTGATGGGATTTGGATCATCAGATGTAACTATCTTGAAACTATTTTTTATATACAAATTAGTTCACATGTTATTTTTCGTGTCTCATAAATAACTAATATATCTCTTTTCCCTTGGTATGATACAAACCTAGACAATTTATAAGACATACAAATAGCTTTTATTAAGAGGAGATTGCCAGGTGAAGTAAAAAATATCAAAAAATAATTGAATAACTCATTCAAATATGGCAATTGATCTGCTTAATAACAGCGATAAGACTGTTGGAATAAAACGTATCATGGTTTTTAAATTAACCTATTGAAAGTATGTTCCATTAAATTACTTATGACTTAACGAACGTGACTCAACTTTGCGTGCTTCTGGTTTGTTGAATTACTAGAATCAGATTTAATTAAAAAAAGAAAAGAATAATAAGCAAATGAATTAGCTTAAATAATTTTTATTATATTTCTTTTAAGCCAGTCAAAATCGACATAAAAAATTTGCAAAATATGATATATTTCTGATTTCTTAGTATGTTATTTGGGCCCATTAGGGCTATGTATACTCAAGTTTGCAACCGTGACATTTTTGAACTTGTTTGAGATTTTGCTCGGTATCTCCTAATCCATGTATTTTTATTCGGAAGCTATTTTACACGTATTTAGAGCGTCAAATTTGTTACAAATTAAACCTTACCGGCGCTCTGCACGTCAATGGGTTACCGAGGTACGGCACTTTGAAAATAGACTAGTTTTTTCAAAATTTGAAAATTTTAGTTTTCGACTTTTTTTGGATCGAAGTTGCGTCAACACCATTGATCCTACGAGCAGAACTTGTGAATATATTTTGTAGGTAATTTAATTAGCTTGAAATTAAGTGTAAAGCGGGGTCTGTAGGCCTGGTAATTCTCTCAAAATCTTAAAAAAAACATATAAATTAAAATCGCATTTTCCCAGAAATGGGTGTCGCGACTAAATATTCGAAGACAAAAAAACCGCGACAAAATAACCGCGGACAAAATAACCAAATATTTTGCTATTATGCTATATATATGTATATATATATACTGTAACGTTTTTACGGGTTCGTTGGTTTGTGTACAATGACTACGAATTTATTTCTTAACGATTGTTTATTTTTTTATCTAACACTTATGCACTACACGTTAACAATTAGTCAGTTTTTAAAGTCGCTTTTTCACTATTACAATATCACTGTCACAATAGTCACAGTACTGTTTATATTTCACTATATACACAATGCATACTTTATTTAACAATGTTCACAATTTATATAGCACTGTTCACTTTAACACTGAGCACTTCCACTATTTATTGTAACACTGTCGAAGAATTTATTTTAATACTCTCGATGACGTATTTGGATACTCTCGGTGATTTATTTGAATACACACTGGTCTGTTGGCCCATCTTTCGGATTATTTATAGTAACTCATCATCGGTCGAGAACTTTCCAAGCCATAAATCATCTGTTACTAGAAGATTCTATTTGTAATCTTAGCGCCTGTCTTTCTCTTATCCATTGGTAAATCAATGGAGAAAATACTAGAACAATGCGTCCTTGTCTCCTCTTTTGTAATATTAATCCGTGGTCATAAAAATTCTTTAGGGGGTCCATCCTTTTGTGCAATTCTTATTGCTAGTGATTGTTTAGCCCCCCCTTTGGGCGCCAGACAAAATGGTGTCTTAGATTTGTGACAATACGTACATAACACCCTGAAAAATATGTACCGAGGGTATTTTTGACAACACTATTTTCACACACAAAACAGCCGCTAAGTTTTTAATGATAAAGAGCCACGCCTACCGCGTAGGTTTTTAAGAATAAAGAGATATAATTTGTTAATATTGTAACGTTTTTACGGGTTCGTTGGTTTGTGTATAATGACTACAAATTTATTTTAAACAATTGTTTATTTATTTATCTAAGACTTTTGTTGCTTATGCACTACACGTTAACAATTAGTTATTTTTCACAGTCATTTATTCACTATTACACTGTTAATTCTATTTACAATGTTTACAATAATCACAATTTATTTATACTCGCGATTCACTATTCACTTTATTTAACAATGCACTGATCACTTTTCACGATGTTGAAGATTACTCTCGAAGATTTATTTGAATACTCTTCGACATTTATTTGAATACTGTCGATGAACACTCGATGATTTATGTTAATACTCGTCGGAGGTTTATTTGAATACTGAACTGTTGGCTCCTCTTTCGGAATATTTATAGTAAGTGATCACCCGTTTCTAGATTTTTCTATTTGGTAATCTTAGCGCCTGTCTTTCTCTCCTCCATTGATTTACCAATGGAGAGAATTCTAGAACACTCGTTCCTCGTCTCATCCTTTGTACTGTTAATCCGTGGTCATAAAACCGCTTCAGGGGGTCCATCCTTTTGTGCAATTTTTATCACTGGTGATTGTTAATCTCGGGGGGCCAGACACAAATGGGTGTCTTGGATTTGTGACAATATTAATTAAATACGCGTATATTATTTAAAATTAATAATTTTATTATTTTCATGTAAATATATTTGAATTTATTTATGTCTTCAAAGTGAATTGATATTATATTTATTCTGTTGTGCAATTATTTTGTCTTCGGATATTTTGTAAGGGCACCTCAGAAATGTATCTAAACATTTTTTGTTGTATGAAGTGCTTTTTAAACATGTATGACCTCGGCTGGACTCATGGCATGCTCCTGGACTCATTCCCCCGCAGAGCTCCTAAAACTCCTCTCTTGTAAATGCAAGAAGGGGAGCTAAGAGGTGGCTGCACTGGCCTGAAAGTAGGGCTTAGATATTCTGCGATGTATGCTACCTGCGCTGGGGAATTGTGCAAAACTGCAATGAAGAGGACGACGGTGACGAGCCTCAGAACAACCTTGATAATCTACCAATACTGGAGTAGGGGAGACCGGAGATGGTTAGCTATAAGGGTAGGTAGACTAAGCGACAATAACTCGCCATCATCAATTGTTTTTCATCAACAAATTAGAAGCGACGATGCCTTCCCGCGACCCGCTTACTTGTGTGAAGTGAGCTGCTGCAGTCACGCAGCGTTCTTGAGTGGCATCACATATTGTATTTTTGGTCTCTCTTTTTACTCTTAAGTAATTTTTTTCATTCGTACTTTTTTGTTATTGAGGCTATGGATCTGTTGGAAACAATGCTGTTGTTATGCCAAATGTAAATATGATAGCTGTATTCTGTATTACACAGTATTTTTTCCATGTTAGTGCCATAGTTTGCATACGATACGCAGCTAAAATTCAAAATGGCGTCAGGGGTTAGTTGACGAATTTTGTTCGGGATAGGTAGACTAATTAGTCAATCAACCCCTTTAAAATAAGTATAAAGTTTTATACTTATTTGTGTGGGCTAATGGTTAATGTACATCATCAATGTAAACACTATTATGGTGTTCTCTCACATTTTAAAATACAATTGTATTTACAGAAAATGAGGACGTCCAAAAGAAAATTTGAAAAGGGCGATGTACCAAAAGATATCTTAGAAAGGCATGCCTATGTATGTTAATGTATGTATTGATACTTTCATAAAAGCAATGTGATCTTTGATTAGAGATTATAATAATTTAAATTACAATTAAGGTTGAAACAAAAAGTACAAAAACCACCTATTGACGCAATAGCTCGAGTAATTGCTTTCTCCACTTTATACGTCAAGTGGTTCTGGGTTCGATCCCCGTTGAATAGTAGATTTAAGATCCTAGAACTATGATATAATTGACCAACAGAAATTCTCTGTGTTTAGACAGTCGTGATATGACCTTAGATATTAAAGCAATATTAAACACACCAAAAACAAAGTACAAACATTACTCTTACTTATTGTTAGCTGAAGATTTTTTTTACATAGTTTAAAGAGACTGTTACCTTTATAAAAGTTCTTTATTAACCAAGAATGGATCTCAAACTTAAGTTTGTTTATAATTAAATAAAAAGTTTCTATCATTTAGTAAATTTTAATGTTTTAATTTATAATAAATCTCTTTATTTACACTAATTATTGCCTAGGTCAACTTACCCCATACTACCCCAACTTCGATCCAAAAAAGGTCAAAAATAAAATTTTCAATTTTTGAAAAAAACTGGCCTATTTTCTAAGTACCGTAACTCGGTAACCCATTGACGTGCAAAGCTCCGGTTGGGCTTCATTTGTAACAGATCTGAGACTCTTAAAAACGTTTTGAATAGCTTTCGAAGAAAAATGCATGGATTAGGAGATACCGAGCAAAATCTGAAACAAGTTTAAAAATTTCACGGTTTTCCTCAATAAAATTTTTTCCACAACTTTTTGAGTGTTGCAAACTTGAGAATACATAGCCCTATTGGGTTCAAACAACATACTCAAAAATCAGAAATACACGACGTTTTGTTAATTTATAGTTGATTTTGACAGGCCTATTTTATCGATGTTTAATAATAATTATTACTATATCTAACATAGGTAATTATATTTTTAAGAATACTGTTAACTATTCGGATAGACTTATGGAGATAAATCTTAAAATTATACCGAATGAGGACGATGCTTGTGTGAGGGCAAAAGAAAAATTCACTTCGGCATCGGACGATAGGTATTTTTGTGCAAGAAGTTCAACTAAATACCTTTGTGTGGGTGATGAAGGAGATCCAATGGTGGAGAAAGAGGTAACTTTGCGTGGTATCGCTTCCAACCAGTTTGGATGTCTCAACTCGGACAGAGTTTCTGTCTTCTATAATGTGATGCACTATATACCTTTCATCGACAGAATAATAAGTACATATTCATATTTTATAAACATTTTTGATATTTTTTAAGCCACTTTCAAAATAATATATCTTATTCAGGGGTAACAACGAATCGTCTCTATTCTGAAGATCAACACAATGAATTCTGTACCAATATTCAGAATGGAAAATACAACTGGTTTGACATGTCAGCTTTTAAGTCTTTCTATATTTGTTTCGAAAACAAATGTGAAAATAATGAGATAGTCGAGGTTAAAACATGCATTCCATTTCCATTAAGTCCAATGGTTCTTATTACTTCAAAATCATGCATTCAACAATGTGATAAATCCTTTAAAGATTCTCGCACATATAAGGATATCGACAAATTAAAAGTGAAATATGAATCTAAGTCATATAGTATAGTGCAATTTATATCTGGCCAGGAATTACTACCATTTTTTACCCAAGAACATGTTGACACGATCTTAATCATGGTATGTGCTTAACATAATATTTAAACTAAGCTTTTTAAATTGTTTCTTTTTTCCCATTTTTAAGATCTCAGAACCATTGAATGTACAAAAAGGTTTACCCATTTTCAATGTTCTACCTGCTTTAGATGATTCCATTGCACCACAAGGCATTTTATATAAATATTTTTCTGAGGTAACCAATCGAATGGACTTACAAGGAGACACCAGCAACCCGCAATCGAGTTAAGCGATGAGAAATAGTAGGGTTGTAGGGAGGACTGGTACTAAGTAAACTGTAATGACCTTAGGGTAGATACGCAGCCCTTCCTGAGATATTAAGGGTTAAAAATTTGAAAAAGTGGTGCCACCGTTTATATTCTTTAAAGTGTATTACTCATGTATCAAATGGTGTGGCGCATTTGTAAAGACTTTAGCTTACCAATCTATGCGTCCTCGGTGCGAGTCTCGGTATGTCCTTTTTTTTTTCTCGCCACAATTTACACTAAATTTATTAAAAATTTTAATTTATTAATTTAATTTTTTTACCCTAATTTACAAACTTACAATCGACATTTTCGTACATATCCAAATCTATCTATCTACCATCCCAAAGATTGTACTCGCACACCAGTATAAAAAAAATCTTAAGTGAAATGGTCCAAGTGGGAGTGTTAAAAATTAATCAAATTCATTTTATACTATATTTAAGTAGGTAGTACGTAAAGTAGGATGTGTGCAAAAAATTTCGATTGCAAGCTTGTAAATTTGGGTCAACAATTTTAATTAAATTTTGTGTAAATTGTGGCAAGAAAAAAAAGAGCGTTACTCTCGTCAGTTTGAACTCTTTGCAGGTATAAGAAGGATTTCACCCTCAAGGGCTGGAGGTAGCAATAAAATAATTAAATACTAACGGTCGTAGGCGACTTATGAATTTCGCCGAAAACAACTCACCGCAGGTAGAAAATGTTCCTCGATATTTTCATTTTCATGACAATGCCGAATTTGTACTTTTATTAGAAATTAACTTACGAGAATTACGCATATACTTACGTCGAATACACAATAAGTTTGTCTATTTGAGATGTTATCCTTCTACAAAGCCCTCAGATCCCTCTCAGGTTAATAAAATTCATTTTATTCGATTTAAAAGTAGGGCATGTACAAAAAATGTCGATTGTAAGTTTGTAAATTAGGGTAAAAAAATTAAATTAATAAATTAAAATTTTTGATAAATTTAGTGTAAATTGTGACGAGAAAAAAAAAGTACAAACCGAGAATCGAACCGAGGACGCATAGATTGGTAAGCTAAAGCCTTTATTACTGCGCCACGTCATTTGATACATGAGTAATAAATTTATATTCTTTAAAGTGTATTACTCATAGTCATATTACTCAACGGTGGCACCACTTTTTCAAATTTTTAACCCTTAATATCTCAGGAAGAGCTGCGTATCTACCCTAAGGTCTTTACAGTTTACTTAGTACCAGTCTCCCCTACAACCCTACTAAGTCCCATCGCTTAACTCGATTGCGGGTTGCTGGTGTCTCCTTGTTAGTCTTTGTTGTTTATTTTGAAAAAAAAAATAATTAATTTTTAGAAACAACCACCATTTGTTGGTATTTCTGTGAAAATAACAAAAGGAAATCAATGTAGTTCATCAATAACACCACAATTGCCCTTTAAATTAACTTCTGAAATGTTTTGTGTAACTTCACTATGTGATATTCGTCATGATTACTATAATGTATGTGCACCAAATGATGGAGCTCCTGTTTTCGACGCTTATGGAAACCTAGTAGGTCTCATTATATTTCAAAAGTATTGCAAGGACGAGCCGAGCATCGGAATACGAATTTCGAAATTTGTAAGAGTATTTCGAGAAAACAAGGATCAACAAGAAGGAACAGATATCCGAAATAATTTTTTCTGAAATTAACGACAAATTAGTTTCAAAGTAATGGAAAGTACATAGTAAAAGAAGTACACAATAATTTTTACTTATAAGTGGCTCAGCAATTGTATTATACTTTTTGTTAAATAAATTTAAATTTTTTTCGGGCCAATCAATAAATTAAAATTCAGAACGTTATTGTCCTAATTGTGCCACTTTGTAAGTCCTTGTAAGAACTTTGTAAATTAAAATTAAATGAACACTGTGAAGCTCAGACGACAAGAATTTTTTTTTTTATGTCTTGAGTTGTGTTAACATCAACTGTCCTTAGCGACCATTCATCTGGGAATCCTTTCAAGTGGTGTTCTGGAGCTGAAATTTGTATAGCACTCTTGATTTATTTTAGGTGGTTTTGATTATTGGGTTTGTACTTGAGAAGGCCGATGAGTCGATGTCCATCTTATTTTAATTGTGCGTTCGCTAACAGTATAAGTGACGGTCAGTTTCTCAAAGAACCTCTCAGAATTTTCTAAGATCTGATGGGAGAAAGCTGCATGTCCAATCCTCAGTCTGACCAAAAGACATTGGTTTCATCACGTCAAGATATGCTTGTGTATGTCAGTTTTGTAGTCTTTGTAGATGGTGGGTACTATGGTAGATAAGGTCTTGTCCTTTACTCGTCGCTTTCTTATCATCTTCATCAGCTTTTTCGTTATCGCTAAGACTGTTATGAGACGGTATTCAGGCTATTGTTATACTCGTTTGTTTTGTTTGAGACTTAAGTTTTTTGTTGACATTCTTGAACCAGTTCATTGGATGTGGATTAAGGGGGATCTATGTGGAATCATGTGGGTTATCTATTACAGAATTTTCCGTATGTTATATTAATTCTACTATCGAAAATATTAATAAAATAAAATCAACTCATAAACACAGAGTCAGGTCTAAAAATTCATCAAAAATTCCACTGATAACCGAGTTTTATTAAAGACATCCTTAGTTGCTCAAACCCCTCTATGTAAGATTAGGAAAATACTTGGGAGAACTAGACATAACATTCCATAAATAACTTCCCGAAAACAACCTCTCGACCCCCGTAGGAGTACAATAAGTTTACCATAGACCCACCCCTATATTATTTAATGCTTGAAGAAAAACAGTTAAAAATCAAATTCTATAATAGCCAAGTAACTAGCGTAAAATGAAAATTATCTGGATGGAGAGAACTTAATAATAAATGGTGTCCCAACAAGAGCACCGGGTTTAATTTGAAAGAAAAACGCCCTTAATTTTCGAACTAAGGAAACATTTATATTTCAACATAAAGAAAAATAGTTCCGATTAAACGTGAAACACAACATCAGGCAAATGGCCACCACGAAACCTTTAGAACAGGGTTATTCTTGTGTTGAAATTTTGAATAACTTTTGCCCATAAAGGTGGCTGTATTTCACCAATAACGCGGCGTATTTTCTCTTTAAAATGTTCAACCAGTTTACACTAATTCGCATATACCTTTTCCTTCACATTGCCCCAAAGAAAATAGTCCATCGGTGTCAGATCGCACGATCTTGGTAGCCAATGTTGATCGCCAAATTATGAAATTACACGGCCTGGAAACTTAGTCTGCTGTAACACCAATATTTCACGTGCTGTGTGACAGGTCGCACCATCTTGTTGAAAAACATGTCCTCCACACCAATTACATCCAATTTGGATGTAAACATTTCCAGTGCTTCCGGAAATGTTTAATTCTTGACCACTATGCCGAATGGAAGTTCCTGGATTCTCGGCCACAGATTTCTTTACTGTGGCTATATTTTCAAGTGACCGCCAAGTACGACGACGAACAATGATCTTCTGACCCATCAGCGTAAATTTAGTCTCAAATTTTGTAATAAACGCCTCACTGTCGATTCATTTAGCGCATTATGGCGACTGAAAACTTGACATAATTGGCAAACTGTTTTTGAAAACTTTCACCATTTTTGTATATAATGTGTTTTTACAATAATTAACCGTTGTTGGTTTGAATACTTCTTCAGATGCTTAAATCGCGTGGTCTCAACGTGGCAACTGTCACAAAAAATCACTGTACAACATGTATTAACAAAATGGCGACAAAACTAAATCCGGCGCTCTTGTTGGGACACGCTTTATAAGGAAGCACACTACTAAAATAAAGTTAAGGCTTTTGTTGGAACTTTTTTTCTGGGAGAGTTCTAATTAGAGGGTTCTGAGGTAGAGAGTGGGAGTTCATGCATACAAAAAAACTGTATACTCATATTTATAGTATAAGCTCGCTGACCCGCGCAACTCCGTCTGCGTCACATAAGAATGAGAGAGGGTTAAAATTGGGGAACCTATGGCACAGTTCTAAAGGAGTTGAAACTTTTTTTGTTTTATCCACAAATCACTTAAGAACCATTGAAGAGATAAAATTTGGTACCTAAAATGCTAATTTAAAACCACGCGGACGAAACCAAGAAAAACATTGTATGTCTGTAATGGGCAATATTTATTGATTAATTTGAAGACTCTTTTTGAACGTTAAATGTATAACATGACCCATGAGCTATCTTAGGTACATCACACTATGATCAGTAAGAGTGGAACTATAGTAGAAAATGTCACGGGAACGGGAATAATAAAGGAACGCTGAATAACACTACTGGGGTGTTTTATTGATAATATTTACGTATGGAAACTTAAAATATAAAGAAGAAAAAAGAATATTTGAAACTTAAACAAAGAGTAACGTAAAAAAAAAAATTGAAATGTTATTTGATTATTGCAACGCCTGTAACCGTTGAAACAAATAATATATTTTAAACTTGTACTTCTGTGTCTGTTATAATATATTGCAAGGAGCTGAATGCCTGAATGTCTAATGATCTATGAATCAACTCAGTACTGACTACTGAAAAAAAGTTAGAAGTACACAAATATTGAGAAGGAAAAGCGCAAGCGCTTACTTAGGAAGCCTAACATCTTTTAAAGAGTCTTGAAAAGAAAAGTTGAAATTTAATTGTTGATTTTTTAAATGTAATTTAACACGCTAAATTCTGAATATGTATTCGAAAATTAACAATGAAAGAAATTTCAACGTTTCAAAAAATGTATTATTATTTTTCGGGTGTTAAATAAACAATCATATCTTCAAGTGAAAATTGTTATTTTTATTTTAATCCTAAAGAGAAAATGTGTTAAAACGCTATTTCACGAACTTTAAAGATCTATTTTAAGACCTTTTTTTTAACAAACGGTTCCTGCAGAAGACAATTATCATGCTATCCTTTGAGCACCGTGCATTATTCTGACATAAAAAATAATCTATATTATTATCTGATCCTTCAACTATCATATTGCAAAAAATTATGTCTATCTTTTACTCTGTGAAAAACAAAAACATATCTATCCAACGGGAGTAAAACATTTTTCTTGGATAAAAAAGAGATCAAGCTTTCCTGAGGAAAATTTGTTTAAACTCTTATTCATGAACTTTTAGAAAACTCCTTTGAAATACTCAGTTCCTGAAGGATTCTATTTTTAGCCTATCCTACGGGAACCGTACAATATTCTAACATAAAAAGTAGCCCATATCATTCACTGAATCTTAAACCACCATATTGCAAGAAATTAGGGTAATCTTTTGTTCTGTGAAAAACAAAAACGTATCTATCCTACGGGAACATACATTTTTCCTGGATAAAAAGTGGACTGTATGAAAAGAAAGATTATGATTTTGCCTTGTGGACCTTATGAGTTATTACTATAAATATATTGTACTTAGATAAAAATGTTTAGTTTCAGCATGATTTTTCTTCGAACCAGTTTTTCTCTATTTTCCCGATGAAATGAGAAATTTTTCCGAAATAAAACGTGTTCTAGATAATGATTTGCATTTTCAATTAAAAATAGAGTTTATTCATAATTTTTTTCTCCAACCCGTTTTTCAATTTTCCGGGTAAATGAGACATTTTCCCGTATTAAAATGTATTCTATTAAATGACTCAGATTGTCATTTATTATAAATATTTGTCATATATTTTGGTAAGAATTAATAATATGTTTCTAAAAACAATTTCGCAAATAATGATTTATTTTTGAAACAACCATTAAAAAGGTTATAGCGGGCTAACCGTAAAAGATAGACATATGTCGTCGTGGAGTTTTTTGTAGAACTTTTTAAGAGGAACAATTTTGCTAAAAATGATTTTCGCGTAACTTTAACCGTTTACGCAGGGCAGGCCACGAAAGCTCTCAAAAGGAAAAATTTTTCCTGATTTTCGCAACATTTTCCATCGATGCTCTGCTCC
Source organism: Sisyra nigra (assembly GCA_958496155.1). NCBI lineage: Eukaryota > Metazoa > Arthropoda > Insecta > Neuroptera > Sisyridae > Sisyra > Sisyra nigra. The sequence continues at coordinate 47,844,706 of OY292315.1, forward strand.
TATTAGTCTTAGCGTGATGTTAGCCTCTCCCGATATTTAAGCCATCCAACATTAAAAGAATTTTTCGATTCGAGCCAGTAGTTCCTGAGATTAGCCCGTTTAACCAAACAATCAAACAAACAAACAAACTCTTCAATTTTATATATTAGTATAGATAGATATTCTAAAATTAGTTTTATACTATAGTAGTATGTGTGATACCTGATCTGGGTAAATGTGCAAAATTGCAATGAAAAGAACGACGGTGACGAGCCTCAAAACAACCCTGATAATCCACTGAAACTAGAGTACCCACCAAAATGCGATTTTACCTTATATGGGTTCTCTAAGATTTTACGGTGAACTACGAGACTTACAGACCCTGCTTTGCACTTAATTTAAAGCTAATTAAATTGTATACAAATTATATTCAATAAGTTCTGCTTGTAGAATCAATGCTTTTGACGCTACTTTGATCCAAAAAAGATCTTTAACTAAAATTTTAATTTTTTTAAAAAAACTGGCCTATTTCAAAGTACCGTAATTCGGTAACCCATTGACGTGCAAAGCTCTAGTTAGGCTTAATTTGTAATAAATTTTATGCTTTAAAAAAGTACAGCATAGCTTTTGAAGAAAAATTTATGGATTAATAGATACCGAGCATAATCTGAAACAAGTTAAAAAATTTCACGGTTTTTCCTCAATAAAAATTTTTCCACAACTTTTTGAGAGTTGCAAACTTGAGAATACATAACCCTAATGGGTTCAAACTTCAAACTGCAAACTAAAAAATCAGAAATACATCATGTCTTGCGAATTTAGCTATTTTTTATGTCGACTTTGACTCGTCCATAAAGGAATAATAGTTTTAAACTTCACTTAGCGTAAAAGTATTATAATCGGATCATCCAATTAAAAGTTACTATTTCATTCCCTATTGTTATCCTTTTGGGGTAGATTTTTTTCTTTTAATTAAAATGGAATCAGCTTTGAAATATCATACTTCCTATCGAAAAATAAAACCTCAATAATTAAGAAATTATACGTGATTTGTGTCGATTAAACAAATTGGTTAAATTGATTAAGCATTTTATAACTAAAATGGAATATGAATATTATTTACAATGTATTGTTTATTATTAACAAAGCATTTAAAGCATAATTAAGTTTAAAGTAATCGATTGGCGTTGGGCTATATTTATAATGTAATCAGGCTATTAAATATAACTAGAGGTCGCCCAGTGGTCGAAATTCGACCATAATTCGTTACAATTTTTACATACCTAAGGGTACACTTCACTTGTAATTGCCTCAAAAACTTTAGTTACTAAGCTAACTACAGCAGATAATAAATGGCATTTGCGAATGTTTGGAAAATAATTTCTTGACTAAATTTTTCTTCAAGGTTTATTTAAAAAGTGCATCATATAATGATTGAAAATATTTATTTTAAGTTAAGGAAGGAAATAGGTGTAGAGGTTTCAAAATATTTATTTTTTTTCTTCCATAAATCATTTAAAAAATTATTTCAGAATATTCTCTAAAAATTTTAAAACTAAATATCAATTCGTTCATATCATACATGTTTTGAGGCCCCCTTAGTCCAAAAAAGTAGTTTTTAGAAACATGTCTGTCTGTGCCTGTGTATGACAGCCATATCGTATGGAACGCTTTTCCGAGTTTCACCAAGCTTGGAAATTTTCCTTCATATTATATCTTGTTTTGCCTTATTATATATTATTGAATTTGTTGATTATTGTTAAATCGATCAGCTGTCTGTTGTTATCTATTGTAACATCACCGTCGGATATTTTTGCACTATTCTCACTAGCTGTATCTTTGTCTATCATGTTGAAGTGAACAATAACATCTATATAAATACACTGATCAAAATACAAATACCAATACAAATATGATTGACAATTAATGACAACTTATAATATAATAAAACGTTGTCATGAAGAGGAAACTAGCTCATTACATTCAGTAATAACTCGTGCAACAGGCCTGGGAAACGACATGGTATATAGCTAACAATGTGTTTACAAGCTCTGCCGAGCACTTGCCAATTCCCTGCCGAGAATGTGTTACATTTAGCGACATGCTAAAGACAGGCCAAAGAATTTGAGACGATGTATAAAAACTTTCACGTTAAAAACTGTTACACCGATGGGTCAATTGTTGGGACAAAAACGGGATGCACGGTGGTATCCAACAACATAGTTAACCGTTTCAGACTTCTAAATCACTGTTTGATATTCACGTGCGAAGCAATTGCCATTACAAAAGCCCTGGACCTCATCCACCCTACAACCCACCTCAAAATTCCGATCAATTAAAAAAAAAGTAAATTAATATTTAATATTAATAAATATATATATATATATATATATATATATATATATATATATATTTATTTAAAGATATAATTATTAAAAATAAAATTAAGAGAATAATATTTAAATTATATCAATAAATAATATCCAAAATAAGCTGTCAGACGTTTATAAAATTTGTCAGGATCCTTTTTCTGATTAACAATTCATGCATGTCATGAAAACGAAGCATCATAAAAATTGTGAAATAAAGTAAGTAGCTACTTGTCAAAGTAAATGTCTTAATCTTATTCTTATCTATTATATTTCACAAATACAATTCACAAAAATTCACAAAACAAGTTATGAATTTTTACATTTATTTTTGCTTAAATTCATAACTTGTTTTGTGAATTTTTGTGAATTGTATTTGTGAAATATAATAATTAAGTCCAAAGTCAGCGAAATTTAAATTTTTTTTTTATATTCTTATCTTGTTTTACTAAATTATTATTCTAAGATGGTTGAATCATATCAGAATCCCAGCTTTCGTGATAACTAAGAATATGCATGAACTGCAGACGTCATTTTCATCACTAAACTCCAAATAATAAGCTACAATAACAGCTACAGCAAAATTTGAGAAAAGTAATAACTTATTTTTTAATAATATGTGTCATTTGTATGCATAATTATTTTTAATTTAAATATAAAAATAAATAAAACAAAAATTTAAATTACGCGCGCCAAGTTAAAAGAAACCGAGCGCTTTTGCAGCCAACTTCATTTTGTTAATTTTTGTCTCAAGATGGCCGCCCATCTAAAAATTTCACTCTCATCATTTTTTCACAACGCGCCTAAAGAAGTATAACTTCAAAAAAACTCATTGCATCAAATCCAAAAAAATATGCGAGATGCACATAAGATTAGTTGTGGGAACCTTTTGGTGGAGCGCCATCTAGCTACAAAATTAGCCTCGCAGATAGAATTGAGATGATCGCTCAAGCAGCAATTCTGAATGCTTTGGAAGCATCACTTAAAGAATTACATAGAGAAGAAACATATTAAGAAAGTGTTATAATTAATATTAAGAAGTGTATGAAACATATTATTAAAAAATAAGTTATTACTTTTCTTGAATTTTGCTGTAGCTGTTATTGTAGCTTATGGTTTGGAGCTTAGTGATGAAAATGACGTCTGCAGTTCATGCACATTCTTAGTTATCACGAAAGCTGGGATTCTGAAATGATTCAACCATCTTAGAATAATAATTTAGTAAAACAAGATAAGAATAAGATTAAGACATTTACTTTGACAAGTAGCTACTTACTTTATTTCACAGTTTTTATGATGCTTCGTTTTCATGACATGCATGAATTGTTAACCAGAAAAAGGATCCTGACAAATTTTATAAATGTCTTGCAGCTTTCTTTGGATATTATTTATTGATACAAATTAAAATATTATTCTCTTAATTTTATTTTTAATAATTATATCTTTAAATATAATATATATTATTATTATTTAATATTATATTACAGTTTTTAAAAATTGATTAATTGAATAAAATTAATAAAAATTAATTTTTAACGATACCAAAGAAGTATAACTTCTCACGCGTGTATATAAGTACACGCAACCACTTTTTTTATTAATCACCAGGAAGCAATGTTTTTGCTACTTTCATATAACTATTTATTAATCTGATATCTCGCTGAGCTGAATTAAGTCTACATTCGAATATGAAATAATCAGTTGGCAGTGGAAGGAGAAACATATTCTCTCTAGTCCATGCGAATTACATCGTTTGTCCCACTCTATCAAAGTATAACTTCTCACGCGCGTACATAAGTAACATACGCAACCACTTTTTTTTAACTTATGTTCTCTAAACCAACTACGAGTTTCATGTAAAAAAAATCTATATCGCGTCGCAGTGGATATTTTTCTCATAAAGTGGGTACCTACGTTTAAATTCTGAGGGTCGATAACTAAACATCTCTAAACATCAACATTTTTTTAAGTTTCTGCGTAAAAAAAATTAAAATCTTAGTCAAAATATAATAAATAGGGATATGAGCTTGAAATTTAAGTAAAAAAAAAATAATTAAATTATCGAAAATTACATGCACTTAGACTTTTATCAAAAAGGTAATATTAAAAAAAATGAAACCTAATATTTAATTACCTAATAAAAAATCAATTATAAAAATATATTTGGTACGTTTATCGAAGAAATGTGATTTATATATTGCATTGTCGTGATGGTGTTTAACAAATTATTATTTCTTGTGTTTTTACATTTTCAAATTGTTGAAAATATTCATGGTATGTATTTTCATTCGAATAGGCTGTTTATTTTTATCTAATGTATCGACATCTGTGATCGATTTTAGTTGATTCTCGGCTTCGACTATCTGGAGCTAAAGAATCAGGACTCGATCAATATCCATACTTTGTTCTTATTAAAAAAAATTCATCTAACATTATTTGTGGTGGTGCTCTCATAGATATAAAATATGTACTTTCTTCTGGAGGCTGTTTGTCAGAACAAGCTGACCTATATATAGCATATATAGGAAGTAATTATTTTGGAAAAGCAAGTGGCGAACCATTTTCAACGATTCATAAAACTGGTTCTAATGAAAATAAAAATGTCGCTATTGGAGAAGTATAAAAATTTATAATTTAACATTTTAATCAGATATCAACTAAAAATCGTTTTAAATCCCTTAAGCTCAAAAATGAGATCCAACTGGGAGAAAATATTGCCCTTATTAGTTTGCCAAGAAATAATCAAATGGACTATACTGGCTGGAGAGGCACAGTGTGTGGATTTGGATCAAAAAATGTAAAGTACCTATATTAATAATAAATATAGAAATATTTTTGTATAGGTCAAACTTTTACTTCGATAAATAACGATGTTATATTTTACGAATGAAAAAATGTTTATAATCTCCTTCTTTCAATTATAAGGAATATTTTAATTGATAATTTTTTTTTCTTTTCAAGGAAAGTGCAACGCAGCACGCAAATGATTCCTTATATATTACTCAACAAATCTTATCAAATGATGACTGTGTAAAAACTAAACTTTTGTATACCACGGTAACAGCTCCAGAGTATAACTGTGCAGGACAACCAGATAGATACGAGTACCTTTGTACAGGAGACGAAGGAGATCCAATGGTGTCGGGGCCAGAGTTGATTGGCATAGCTACAGCACAATTAGGATGCTCTACAACCGAAAGAGTCTCAATATTTTACAAAGTTTCACACTACCTTTCTTTCATTAGAACAATAATAGACGGTATCGATAATTAAAGGCACGATGACATTTTTCTTTGATTTTCAAAGCAACATATAATTTTTAGGAGGTTTACGTTCTTTTGCCGAATCTAATGAAATCTGTAGTGCAACTATAAATGGAACGTATAACTGGTTTGACATGTCGTTATTGGAGTCCTTCATTATTTGCTTTGATAGGAATTGTGCAGAATTCATAAATGACGAGGAGAGGACATGTTTCCCCATTCCATTTGGCAACGTATTTATGGTTACTTCAAAGGCATGCATTCAGCAATACGATAAATCGTTTCATGATTCCCGTACCTACAGGAATAACAAACAATTTTTGATTAAATTTGCGAACAAGTCTTACAATGTAGAACGACTTGTTACTGGTCAGGAATTACTACCATTTTTCACTAATGAACATTTCGATGCTGTCCTAATCATAGTTAATATTTTATACACTACTTCTCAAATCAATATTTTTACGTTTTCTTTTTTAAGGTTTCGCAACCATTAGAAATACAAAAAGGTTTCCCCCATTTTAACGTTCTATCGATTTTTGATGACGTTATAACACCGCAAGGAGTTTTATACAAATTTTTTCCAGAGGTAGCCAGAACCAAAAGGATGCTATTGCTTTTACCTTTAAAAATTTTATTTTTTTTTTAAAGAAAACTCCCTCATTTGTTGGCATACCTGTTAACATTTTAATGAAAAGTAATTGTGGTGTTCTGTTAGAAAAAAAATTGCGCTTTAAAATCACCACTGAAATGTTTTGTATAACTCCACAATGTAATATTCCTCATGATTACTATAATACGTGCGCGCCAAATGATGGGGCTCCTGTTTTCGATGCTTATGGAAACTTAGTCGGTCTCGTTATTTACCAGGAGGGCTGTAAAATGGGCGAACCGAGTATTGGAATGAGAATTTCAAAATTTATTAGAGCTTTGCGAGATCAAAATTATACAAATTAAGGAAACGACACACATAATGATAGGTTCTGAAAATAAAAATGACGTTTTGCTTTATTTTTTTGCTAAAAATGTAACGATTGTATTCTACTTTTTTTAACAAAAAATAAATTGGTCATTGGGACAGTAAATAAATAATGGTTCAGAACCTTGTAGTCATTAACTGTACAGTCAACAAAACCTTAACCACTTTCATATAAAAACGTATCCTGATTCCTGGAATCTAATCTAGAATCCTGGAATTTTATCCAGAATTGTCAAAGTACGTTAAGTTGAGATTTTGACCTACAAAGCAGGCATACACGCATTTAAATGAAAATTTAAAAAAAATCTCGGACGAGCTGAGGAGGTGGTCCTTACAAGATTGAGGACGGGTCATACTGGAGTTACCCACGCACATATTTCTTCTGGGAAGCGAAACCAGTTTGTCCGGCTTGTGGAGAGCTTATTAACGTTCCCCACTTGGTAAGGTCCGACCCTGGTTGTCCTTCTACTCCCGCCCAACAGGATCTTAGGAATATGCTGGACCCGGAAGTCTCTGGCTTAAAACAAAGATGGAATTTAATGAAAAAATCACCTAACAATCGACAGATCTAATACACAACGGTCATTATATGTACCAACTAGTAATGAAGTCGCGAAATGATGCTGCAGTCGAATAACAATAATGTTAAATTAAAAAAAACATGTTAGGCAATAGCGTTTTATATAATTTTATAATTAAACATTTTAAACTAGATTTTTTTTTTGATTTTATATGTTATACGTTATATATATATATTACTAATACCACTATACTACTGTATATTATATGTTAAATATGGAAATAGTAAGAACTAAACATTTACCATTCAATGTTGTTTATAAAAATATCTGCTACGAGGCGTCATAGTACTTTCTTTTATGAAACTCAATGTTTGTTAAAATAGCTATAAGTACCTACTTTATAACTATACATATAAACAGAACTATTGTATGAATACAGCCTATATATACATACATATGAATATACGAATTCCCAACCTTCACCCTAGAACTATCCTTATTCGAATTTCCCAGGAAAAAGTTTCAAATAAAAGTTGTAGACATTAATTAGCCTAAGAACTGTAGAAATTTTATAGAAAATCGTTGGAACCGATTTCGAAAAAAATTGAAAAAGCTCAAAAACTTCTAGGATAAAGTGGAGCTTTCTGTCAACTGATTTCAACCAAAAACTTCGCGGTACAACTAAGTATAGTATGGAGACCAAATTCTAAGTTTGGTGAAATTCGGATAAAGCTTTCTGTACGATATGGCTGTCACACACCAAAAACCAGTTTTACTTTCTTTTACTACTATATAGATAGTAAAGGAAGTATTGTAATCGGGTCGAATTTTCGAATTCGAGCTTTCACCGGAAATACATGTTTTGAGGTCCCCTCAGGAGAGGTCCCCTGGGAGTCCAAAAAAAGTGGATTTTAGAAACATGTCTGTGTGTGTGTCTGTGTGTCTGTGTGTGACAGCCATATAGTATCGAAAGCTTTATCCGAATTTCACCAAACTTGGTATTTGACCAACCTATTATACCTAGTTGTGCTGCGAAGCTTTTGGTTGCAATCGGGTAACCAAAAGCTCCACTTTATTTTAGAGGTTTTTAAGCTTTTTCAATTTTTTTCGAAAATGGCTCCAACGATTTTCTTTAAACTTTCTATAGTTCTTAGACTCATTAGTGGCTACAACTTTTATTTGAAACTTTTTCCTGGGAAAATTTGAATAAGAGCAGTTCTAGGGTGTAGGTTCGGAATTCTTATATCTATACCTATGTACATATAAGCTGTATAGTGTATACATATTACTTTCTTTTACTACTTAATAGTAAAGGAAGTATTGTAATTGGATCGAATTTTCGAGTTTGAGCTTTCAACAGAAATACATGTTTTGAGGTCCCCTGAGTCCAAGATATTGGTTTTTAGAAACATGTCTGTGTGTGATAGTCATATCTTATCGAAAGCTTTATCCGAATTTCACCAAACTTGGAATCTGGCCTCCATATTATATCTAGTTGTGCCGCGAAGCTTTTGGTTCAAGTCGGTTAACCGAAAGCTCTACTTTACTCTTGGCGTTTTTAAGCTTTTTAAATTTTTTTCGAAAACGGCTCCAACGATTTTCTTTAAACTTTCTATAGTTCTTTGACTCATTGTTACTTACAAGTTTTATTTGAAACTTTTTCCTGAAAAAATTCGAATAAGGGCGGTTCTGGGGTGAAGGTTGGGAATTCGTATATATATACATATATATATATAGATTTTATTCTTATAGTTTTAGCTGTTTATATGCATAGTTACAAAGTGCTTATATTTCATATATTTTTAACAGCGAGTATTTTCATTAATGAAAGTAAAAGAAAGTAGTGTGACGCCTCGCACCAGAAATTTTACTTTCTTTTACTACTATATAGTAAAGGAAGTATTGTAATCGGGTCGAATTTTCGAATTCAAGCTTTCACCGGAAATACATGTTTTGAGGTCCCCTGAGTCCAAAAAAGTGGTTTTTGAAAACATGTCTGTTTGTGGGGCTGTGTGTTTGTCTGTGTGTGACAGCCATATCGTATCGAAAGCTTTATCAGAATTTCACCAAACTTGGCATTCAGCCTCCATTATACTTAGACGTGCCGCGAAGCTTTTGGTGGAAATCGGTTAATCGAAAGCTCCACTTTACTCTAGGAGTTCAATTTTTTTCGAAAACGGCTCCAACAATTTTTTTAAACTTACTATAGTTCCTAGACTTATAAGTGGCTACACCTTTTATTTGAAACTTTTTCCTGGGAAAATTCGAAAAAGGACGGTTCTGGGGTGAAGGTTGGGATTTCGTATATGTTATATGTACAATGTATGTACATATAGGTTGTATGTATATATAGTTCTGTTTAGTGCTTATAGAAAGTGCTTATATTTCATTTATTTTATATTTTAACTAACAGCGAGTTTCATAAATGAAAGTAAAAGAAAGTACTGCGACGCCTCGCAGCAGATATTTTGAACTCCGAGGACCTCAAAACATGTATTTCCGGTGAAAGCTCAAATTTGAAAATTCGACCCGATTACAATACTTCCTTTACTATATATTAGTAAAAAAAAGTAAAAATTATTTATGCATTATTCTAAAACTTTGAAATTAAATTATCGATTTTAAAATCAATTTAACTTTTGTTTAGTTTCCATATAGCAGCTAGTTCAGTCCCAAATCTTTCGTGTTTTTTGAATGACGCGGTGCTCTCGGTAGACAACAAACTGGACTACGATTTACTGCCTCCCCTAGCCTTATCGCACCACCTGACTTATTGCGACTAATTTCTGTTTCCGAATATGAAAACATGGCTCAGTGGGAGTAGATAGATGGTTTTTGATCGACCATCCTATTTTAAACGTACTTACTTTATGAGAAAAATATCTGTTACGACACGACACATGGATCTTGTTTATACATGAAACGGCTGTTGGCTGCTAAATTCACTGTTGGTTTAGAGCAGTTTAGAGACATAAATAAAACCCACGATTGGTTAGAAAATTATACTTAAAATAAATAAAGTTTATTAAGTTAATTTAAGATTAAATATTGTGCTATTAAAAATTACTTGAACCAGTTTTTTCAGCTATTACTACAAATTCGAAAAAAAATCAATGAAAATTTGCTAGTAAGTAAAATGGGTGTTGCATAAAATGAATATGATGACATTATTAATTTTTTTTTTTTATAAATTTAAGTGTGTACTTGTAAGAGGAATAGGTGACAAGTTATGGAAATGCAAAGTCTACTTGTTATAAGAACATTTTAAATCATCATGAATCAAGTGGATTTTATTTGCCCCTCGCTCACCGCTGAGGTTTTACGGCTGGGAAGGAACCAACTCAGGACAGTAACGGGACTGATAACCGGACACTGTAGACTGAGAAAGCATCTGCAGACTATTGGGGTGTCTTAACAAGACCTCAATTATCGATTGTGGGGGGATAGAGAGGAAAACGCGACCCATGTGATTTTTGACTACAAACCCCTCACAAAGTAGCGACACCAGTATAGGATAAATGACCTGTATTAAGTAAGAATCCTTGCACAACAGAGATACAGGAGTACAATAAATGTACGACTGCAGTGCGGGGGGAACGATCCTTAACCTGGTTTTCTGCTAACAGAAAAAAAGTGGTGACTTTTAATTAGTGTTTGTTTAAAAAATATGATATTAAATAGATATATTTTATATGATTTTTAATAATTTATATTTATATATATATTTATAAATTTTAATGATGATGCATAACTTCAAGTATACCTTCTAAAGTCTAAAATAAACGTCGCTTCGGTGTATTGTCCTCCCAACCTGTAGATTAGTACACCTTATTCGAAAACCTGCAAGAGCGTTTCATAGTAGCGGGAGATTACAATGCCAAATCGTTAATGTTCAACGTTGAAAGTGTACAGGAGGTGAAGTAACTGGAATTTCACTTGGAGACAAAAGTGAGTGAAGAAACGTTTCAGCTTTCAGCCACTCGACCACATCAGGCCGAGAGTCGAGCTATGTCCGTACGTTTTCGTGACAATCGCGTATATTGACACTGGTTTGGTGGTGTTTAAGCAGTTGGCAACCGGTCTGTAACTCGAGCGAACTTGTCACTATATGTTCTTCACTCACTTTTGTCTTTTGATCAATGTTGTCTTGCTCTTTGTATGTTTGTCAGTGTTTGAACATCATCAGGACAGTATGAACAAAGCCATGGTACCATTGCCTGCTGTAAAGCGTACCTACCATAACTAAGCATGACTTCATCGTTCAATCATTAGCATATTATTACTGCAGATGCTAGAACTTATAGCTACATAGGTCACATAAGACAAGAGCAAGGCTGTTGATTTCACTTAAAATATGTGAAACTGTTATTACCAAAGCGGAATATAATAACTTGGTAATTTGAATTTTTCACATAAATTTTGAGGTTATGTGAAAAAAGTGTCAGTACAAAAGTTGTAGATATTATTATCACCTACAGCTTTGCAATTTTGCTTTTTTCCATAAGACTTGTAGTTTTGTCGGAAATCGAGATAAACCGTTTTTACCCTTAAAAACATCCTCCTTTTCCACTTCCCCCCTAAGATCGACCGTAATTTATTTTTCCTTTCATTTTTGTTATATTCTCTTCCTTTTTTAATGGGTTTCATCCTAATTTTTTTTTTAATTTTTTACCATTTTCAAAGGCTTCAGCTCTGGTCTAATAGTATTAAATGATGAATGAAAAAAGTCAATTAAAAAATATATTAAGAAATAGGAAATAAAAGGAAAAGCGAAAATGGGGTGGTTATATCTTCACATAACGGAGTGTTCAATATTAATATGTGGCTTCCCAAATGTAAGGTCGTTCCTTTAACATCCTGTTGGAGCTACTAGGTGTTTTAAAACCCCAGACAGCAAATTGAATCATTTCCCTGGCTGGGAATGAAAAAAAAGTAGGATAAAGCCTATTTAAAAAGGAAGCGAATATAATAAAAATAAAAGGAAAAATAAATAAAGGTCGATCTGAGTTCGGGAATTTGAAAAGAGGGGAAGGTTTAAGGGTAGAAACGATTTATTTCAATTTCCGACAAAACTACAAGTCTTATGGAAAAAAGCAAAATTGCAAAGTTGTAGGTGATAAGAATATCTACAACTTTTGTACTAACACTTTTTTCACATAACCTCAAAATTTATGTCAAAAATTCAAAATACCAAGTTTTAAATTTTTATCTATTACAAAAAAAAAATTTTTGCACGAAATTTGGTGTAAATTTTCATTTTTATGTCCCAAACACCGTTTAATTTTTTTGATTAAAAATGTTTAGTTTTTCATCTTATTTTAACTTAATATTGAAAAAGCGCCCTTATTTTCAATCGAAAATTCTCACGTCAAAATATCTACTTTTTTCTAAAGTCAATGGGTTTTTTGTTCATTGGAATCTCAACTTTCTGATGGTCAAAAAATATACATTACAATATAAAATGTTCCTAGAAAATGCAATGATTAAAATGTAAAATTTAATTAATTGATCAAAATTGTACATTATACAATTGTACAAATACAAATTTGAGTGATTTATAAAAATTCGTACTTTAATTATTGCATTTTCTGAGAACAATTTACATTGTAATGTATATTATTTTTTTGCACCATCAGAAAGTTGAGACTTCCAAGAACAAAAAACCCACCAACTTTTTTAAGAAAATAGTGAAAGTATAATAAATGAAGATATGTGAGCATGAAATTTTAATTTTTTTTTTCTAAATTAACGAAAAATACATGCACATAGAATTTTATTGAAAATAAAATAATTTAAAATATTGAAACGTAATATTAAATTACCTAATGAAAAATCAATTTTAAAAACAAGTTTGGTACGTTTGTAATCGAATAAATGTGGTTTATATTATATACTGTCGTGCACTGTAGTGACGATGTTTTTCGAATTTTTCTTTCTTGTTCTTTTAGATATCCAAATTGTTGAAAATATTCATGGTATGTATTTTCGAATGAATAGATTTGCCTACACGTTATATAAATTGTTAGTTTTGATCTTACGTATCGACAATTGTGATCTATTTTAGTTGGTTCTCGGCTTCGACTATCTGGAGCTAAAGAATCAGAAATGAATAAATTTCCATACTATGTTCTTATTGACAGAGAGTCAACTAACAAAATTTGTGGTGGCGCTCTCATTAATAGTAGATATGTACTTTCTTCAGGAGGCTGTTTGTCAGAATCACCTGAGAATTATAGAGCATATTTTGGAGGAAATTATTTTAAAAAAAATGAAGGTACAGAATTTAGCAGATTTCATACAACTGGTTCTAATGAAAATAAGAATGTCGCTATTGGAGAAGTATAAAAATTTATAATTTAACATTTTTATAAGATATCAACTTAAAGTTGTTTAAAATCCTTTAAGCTCCAACATGATATTACACTGGGAGATAAACTTGCCCTTATTAATTTGCCAAGAAATAATAAAGTGGATTATACTGGCTGGAAAGGCACAGTGTGTGGATTTGGATCAAAAAATGTAAAGTACCTATATTAATAATAAATATAGAAATATTTTTGTATAGGTCAAAACTTTTAATTCGATAAACAACGGGGTTACATTTTACAAATTAAAAAGTGTTTATAAATATCTTTTTTTTAAGTATAAGAAATATATTATTTGATGATTATTTCTTTTCAAGGAAAGTGCAACGCAGCACGCAACTGATTCTTTATATATTGCTCAGCAAATCTTATCGAATGATGACTGTGTAAAAACTAAACTTTTGTATACCACGGTAACAGCTCCAGAGTATTACTGTGCAGGACAACCAGATAGATACGAGTACCTTTGTACAGGAGACGAAGGAGATCCAATGGTGTCGGGGGAAGAGTTGATTGGCATAGCTACAGCACAATTAGGATGCTCTACAACCGAAAGAGTCTCAATATTTTACAAAGTTTCACACTACCTTTCTTTCATTAGAACAATAATAGATCGTAATCGATAATTAAAGGCAGGAAGAAATTTTTCTTTGATCTCAAAGCAACATATAATTTTTAGGAAATTCACGTTCTTTTGCCGAATCAAATGAAATTTGCAGTGCAACTATAAATGGAACGTATAACTGGTTCGATATGTCGTTATTTAAGTCCTTCTTTATTTGCATTGAAAGCCAATGCGAAGAAATCGCAAAAGACGAAGAGAAAACATGTTTCCCGATTCCGTTTAGTAAAGTATTTCTAGTAACTTCAAAGGCTTGCATTCAGCAATACGATAAATCGTTTCATGATTCCCGTACCTACAGGAATAACAAACAATTTTTGATTAAATTTGCGAACAGGTCTTACAATGTAGAACGACTTGTTACTGGTCAGGAATTACTACCATTTTTCACTTATGAACAGTTCGATGCTGTCCTAATCATAGTTAATATTTTATAGACTACTTCTCAAATCAATATTTTTACGTTTTTTTTTTAAGGTTTCGCAACCATTTGAAATACAAAAAGGTTTCCCTTTTTTTAACGTTCTATCGATTTTCGATGACGTCATAACGCCGAAAGGGATTTTATATAAATATTTTCCAGAAGTAACCTAAACCAGAAGAGTTTTTTTTTTCGTAAATCTTAAAACATTTTATTTTTAAGAAAACTCCCTCATTTGTTGGCGTACCTATAAACATTCTAAAGATGAGTCAATGTAGTGGTCCTATAAAAAAAACAAAACACTTTAAAATCACCACTGAAATGTTTTGTATAACTCCACAATGTAATATTCCTCATGATTACTATAATACGTGCGCGCCAAATGATGGGGCTCCTGTTTTCGATGCTTATGGAAACTTAGTCGGTCTCGTTATGTACCAGGAGGGTTGTAAATTAGGCGAACCGAGTATTGGATTGAGAATTTCTAAATTTATAAGAGCTTTTCGAGATAATGATTATATACATGGAGGAAACGATACACACAAATAATGATCCAGAAAATAATAATCATAAGGAAGTAATTTATAGTACATATTGAAAAATATACACAAAATATTTTGCTTTTACAACATGTAACAATTGTATTCTACTTTTCTTAACTTAAAGTAATTTGTTCATCGGGACAATCAATAAATACTGGTTCAGATCGTTATAGTTCTTAATTGTGTAGTCAACAAAACCTTAACCACTTTCATATCAAAACGTACCCGAAAATCTAATCCGGAATTCTCGAATTGTATCTAGAATGTACAAAATACGCGAGGCTGTGATTGTGTTCTGCAAAGCAGACATAATATAATACATAATAATCTATACCAATAAAAAGATTGAAGATTCTTACTACTTGAATACTTATATAAAAAAAACGTTCCATCTCTCCTGCGCGAGAGAACGAAAAACGGAATCATTTTTCCCAGCTAAGATTTTTATCTAATCTAAAAAATTTAAAGTGTTTTGTTGAATACTATTTATTGCCTACATTTTTATATAATTAATACAAAAAATAAATGCCGTTTACATTGTAATTTACCCAAAAGAACCCGGGTAATAACAGGGTTGGTCCAGGGTAAACTTGAAAACGGCTGGTCTGATTTGGACGATATTTTCATTACAAGTAGTAAATATTACAAATAATGCTATAAAATACATTTTATTTCAAAAAAATGTTGATTTTCTGACCAAAAAAAAAAAGACAAAAAGCATACATCGGCAGGCAGTTGTGATTCTATGTACATATACTAAAATATCGTTGAGACGACATGATTTTAATTTATGTAATTTGTTGTTCTTATAAATTAATGTTCGCACATTTGAAAATTATAACCATGATAGAAATATAGCGATAGGTTAAATTCCTAGAAACCATAACTCCATTTTGAATTTACGGGTAGTTAATATTTTATTTTTTATTTTTGGTATTTTAAGTCGCATTAACAGCTTAGGTCATATCACGACTGACTAAACACAGAAAATTTCTGTTGGCCAATTTTAATCTTGGGTCCAGGATTCAACGGGAATCGAACCCGTACCACTTGACGCATGAAGTGAAGAGAACACTGCTCTAGCCACCGCGCTAATAGGTGGCCAATATATTATTAACACATTGACGTCGAGGAACGCATGGGTGCCTCTTCTGCCTTGTAGATTATTTAACATTATAATTCATAATTAAATATTATATATAAATATTTTGATATATATATTTATGTATATACTGTATATATACATATATAACTGAATTATAATGTTAAATAATCTACAAGGCAGAAGACGCACCCATGCGTTCCCCGACGTCAGTGTGTTAATAGTTCGGCTGACTAAACGTTCGAATTGTCGAGAGGGGGGGGAAGGAAATCTTCTGCCATAAATATGATTTCATTCATAAAAATAAATATCTTTGTTCAAAAATGAGACCCGTAAGAATAAATAACAAAAACAGACAGTTCGACTTTAGTGATCCCAATTAGGAGTTTGATTAAGAGAGGTGAAGCCGTTAGGCAGAGCCCCCAGAACAAAAAGAAATCCAGCCCAACTTATTTTTAAAGAGAAAATAGCAACTTAGATGTGACCATCGCGTTGTTTTTTTACCAAAAAACTATATTTTTAATTTTCAATTTATTTTAGCAAGATCTATAAGAATTCGTTGTCTAATCTTGGACCCCGGGAAACAGCAGACTTGCCGATAAGACATAATGGCCTTAATACTATATCCTAGAATAATGAACCTATGGGTACCCAACCTGATATCTCAGATCTTAAGATAACACATTAAATATTATTGATCCTAAAAAAGGTACACTTTATAAAGGATAGCTACTAATCCATTCTACTAAAATTAATAAATGATTTGATAAGGGTTTATAAATTTCTCAATTTTTAAGTAGTTAGTCGGTTTGAAGACTAAAGCCTTGTTAACAAGATTAAAATTAGTTTCCTATTAAGTTGACTTGAGTCCATTTTTTTGAGTTAGTACCTACTAAAAATTAAAAAAAAAATAAATGAACATTTGCCAATAAGTCGTATGGGCATTGCAGTGACGTAAAATGAATATGAAGTTATTATTTATTTCTTCTTATAAATCTATCATTAATGCATCTAAGAAGAATACTTGACATGTTATATAAATGCGAAGGTAAATTGATGAAGAACATTTGAAATCAGCATGAATCAAGTGATGACTTTCAAATTAGTTTTGTTTAAAAAGTATAATATTAAAAATAAGATATTTTTGATATACACTGGTCCATCGACTTAATTAATGATGATCCATAAGTTTTTAGTTTGATATTTTTAAATTTCAAAATTTTTTACTTTAAAAATGGAATGTGCATTCAACTAAACATTAGTTAAAATAACAAAAATCGGAAATTAATTAAGAAATACTTTAATCTTTAAAAAAGTCTTTTAAAAACAGAATCTAAATTTTTATTGTGAAATAATCTGAATAAAATGCCTCGTTTTAATTTCAACATTTTCCAGAAACATGTTATAAAAAATTGATTATACTCATATTAAATGAATTACTTAGTAGTCGTATTAATCAAATGCAACGTTTCAAAAAATTTAATTTAGAAAATTGATTTGCATTTAAAAAACTTAAAAAGCAAGGAAAATATATTTTAATTTCAAAATTCTCAATGATGTTTATTTACAAAAGGTTAAGTCTAAAAATAAGTGTACAATATTAAGTTACTTACAATGAAGATAGAATATATTTTCCTAGTTTTAATTGTTATTTTTACTATATTCAAAAGTAAGCTTAAGTCTGTTTTATATGAAGCTATATGATTTATTATTTAATTAACTTTTAATATATTGTCATGAGATTTTTTATAACTATAGGCTCACAACATGCCAAACTACGTATTACCGGTGGTGATGTTACAACAATCGAAAAGCATCCTTATTTTGCTCAAATATATCGTAAAAGTCGTGGAAGTTTTTGTGGTGGTTCGATTATACACACTCGAGCCATTCTTACTGCAGCGTCTTGCTGTAATCAAGCCAAAAATAAGGATTTTAAAATTTGGTACGGCTCCAATATGCGTGAGCAGGGATCAGCGAATGAAGTAGCATTGATCGTTCCGCACAATGCAGATGATATTGCAGTCATGATTGTATGTATTGTTCAGTTTTCAGTTTTTTTTTTTGCAATTTCAGTCAATATATGGAGAAAACTCTAAGCGATTTATAAAATAACTATTAAAAAAGGTGCTTTAATTCGTGTTCTCTCTAGTTTGGTTCATTTTTAGATTGTTATTCATCATGTGGAATATAGTTGAACTATTTTTCTATTAGCGGAAAAACACTTTTGAGAGTTGAAGCACATCTTTAAAGTTACCCCTAAAACTGATTTTTTGAGTTTTCATATGAAAAGTTTATGGAAAGTAAATCGAGTTTGCTTGTGTAAAATGCAAACCATTAAAGGGTTCTTCTAGGACATTTACTGCATAATATGTGCCTATAATTATTTGAGTAATTTTTGTTTATGTAAAGTTAGATTTAAAGTTTATGTCAACCATGATATTCAAATATATTATATCATCTTCTTCTTCTTATCCAACACCCACGCTTGACATTTCTGCCATTCGGTGCCGCATCGTCCAATAGAGGTTAGAGCAGCGGTCGGGGAACTTTTTTTTGGCGTTACCAGAAATTTTTTTTGCATTAGTCGATATTACCATTCTCATTTTGGAAAGGAGACAATCAATATAAAAATAAATTATAATTAACAAATGAAATTATAGTCATTGTTCGTTTACCCAATTTTCGTTCACTGACTAAATGTGCACTTCTTGACACCGCGAAGTGTGAAAACTAAATGTTTTACCATCAAAATTGTGCTGCTGCAAATACGATATGCAGTTATAATATTAAGACTTTTGGTCTGAGGATATTTTGTCGTGGGGATATTTTGTCCGGGAATCAAAACCTTTGCAACAAAAACTTTATCCCTTCGGATTTTGGGTAGATGATCTTGCTTCATGTTTAATACAATAATTTCAAAATTGGAGCTTTTTAATGAAAGAACAATTTTTATAAGGTCTTCGGAAATACTAACACGTTGATGAAATATCTATGCCCAAAAATGTCTCTACTACCCCCAAAAATATCATTTTTACCCCATTTGGGGTAATTTACCCCAGTTCCCCTACCACTGGGGTAGAGACTAGTTGGTTTTGGTTCGTTTCGTTTTTCTCCTTGATATCTGCAAGTAAAGGCCAGTTGCCAAGATGCATGGCGTTCATGGGTTCCCCATTGCAGAAAGAGAAGATGGGAATCGGTAGGATGCCAATACTGTGTCCCGTGGTAGTTCGGAAAACTGCGACTGACACCTGGCGGGGGGAAGTTGTGAGATAAGAGATTCCAGTAAGGATTCCTATATTTTTCTTTGCGCTTTATTTTTTTGAATATTGTAGAAATGCCAGTTGATAGTGCTTGCGATGTGACTCTGGGCTGATAGAAAAGACATAAGGGTTGGTGTTTGATTTAAAATGGTGCCAGACTTTTTGTGAGAACGTCTGATTTTTCATTTTCTAAGATACCAACATGACTGGAAATCCATTGTAGTGACAATTGCCAACCTGTTTTAGCGAGACTTTCCTAGGCGGCTCGACAGTGATTAGTACGGACGTAATTGGTGTAATAGTTCGAGAATAGTGCTGTTATCGCGGCTTGAGAATCAATGAACAAAACAGCTTTATGATAGGTCTTAACTTTGTGAAGTTTAGATATGGCTAGTAAAACTGCCTCTACTTCCCCATCAAAACCGCTAAGAGGTTCCCCAACTGCGGCGCATCCTTCAAATATATCGCTGTAGTAACCCAAGGTTATTAGATACATAAGGTATGGTCACTTGACTAGGCGGCGTTTCTTTGATCTCTGAAAATGACGTCACTAGTTTGTTGTTTCTGACAGAAGCCAGTAGAGGCGTTAAAAGCCATTAGCTATCATTGGCTTGTGGGGGATTCCATATGGTGACTGCATTTGGTTGGCACTACTATATTTATAAAAATATGCTTTTTAATAAAGTTATTAAATTCCTTTAACAAAAAATTTAAACTTTTATTATCTCAATAGTTAATTTTTATGGACATAGTAAATGTTAATTTGATTTTTCTTTGTTATTTTTATTTAATTAAATAATGAAGATAAATTTCTTTTAGAATCTATACCTTATTTAGTTATATATTTTGAATTCCCGCGTCAGTCAACAAACCAGGGTTTTGATATATCATCATTCTTCAATTTAAATCAAGAACGATAGTATCGATAAGAACCAACGACAGCAGATAGCTAATGGCTTTTAACGCCTCTACTGGCTTCTATCAAAAATAACAAACCAGTGACGTCAGAGCAAGGTAATAACCTTGAAAGTGAGCACCCCTTGGTAGTAACCAGCACCAGTTTCTTTCGGATCCTGCGATTAATGAACCATCTGTATACATGCGCAGAAATTCTGATCTTGGGTACATGTAGTGGATGGTTTCTAGAGAAGCTTTCCGTAGTGCGATGTCCATTTATGATGATTTTTGACCCATTGATGGAAGGGTGGCGGAGGGGAGTTGGCTATATGTATCGTTCATTATATTATCATTATACCGTTCATCATATAGGTAATCATATTCATATAAAAATTTATATATACATACAATTTAGAGTAAAACTTTGACGATATCCTTCAAAGCCTAAAGGTTCACTAAAATTTTATCTTAGATGAACCAAATCGAAAGTAAGTATCCTCATGTTTTACTTTTATTTTTTTTTTAAATCTAGACGTCAGACATTTTTGAAGTAACTAATACAACTGGTATAATTTCACTGGCTACAAAACCTCCTATAGTTAGGGACATTGTATTATTGGTTGGTTTCGGACGTACTAAGGTACCTGTGCTGGTTTCAGCTTAACGTTTTACTAAGCTCATAGTTTATTCCAGCCAGGTGGATCGTTTTCTAAGCATTTGATAGAAACGCCTGTTGCATATTTAAATTCCGAATCATGTCAAAGTCTAACGAATGGTGAAGTTCTTCCTAGAGCGGTAATTTGCGCGGTGTCAATGTATAATAAGGATGCATGTGATGGCGATGAAGGTGGTCCCATGGTTCACAATGGCGAATTGGTTGGAATTATTAAAAAAAATTACCATTGTGGAGATAACGCACAAACTCCTACCACCTTAACACTGGTTACTGAGTATGTAGATTGGATTTTCGACAGTATTGGTACGTACGACAGTATTAAGACATTATATCTAAACCTTTAAACAAACACATTTTAGACAAAAATATTAACCTTCGAGAAACCAAGGAGATGCAAGATTCAAGAACTATATGCCATGAAATGGATAGATCTGTGTTAAATTGGTTATTCAAGGATCTGACAATACCTATGAACCTAAATTTTTGTTTGGGGGTTTGTGTTAATAAAGAAGCAAATGCCCAAAGAAAGGCTACAGAAAGCTGTGCACCAACTCCAATCAGTGACCATGAATTCATAGTATCCCTTTCATGTGCTCAAAATAATATCGACATCAACTTAGCTAATTTCACAATTTATTTCAATGAAAACGTTTATAACATCAAAAAAGTAATGACCGGATCTCAACTTTTACCTTTCTTTACAAACTCAAAATATGATATCGCAATTATTACGGTGCGCTTTTTGAATTTTTACACGATTTATATTTGAAAAAAAATTATTTTTTTAGATTGTCGACACGTTCCAATCAAATGTAAAAACTTTTAATATTTTTCCAATTTTTCAAAATATAATTCCATCAAGGGGATATCTACTAAAATTTATCGCCAACCAAGTAATTACCCAGTCATGTTTTTATTTCAATAAAAACTATGTAATTTGAAATTTTTGCTTTAAACTAGGAAGGGAAAGCGTTCAAAATACCTGTTGAAATACTGCAATCAACAGTTTGTATTAAACTAGCCGAGAAATCCATTCCGTTCAAAGTTATACCCGACATGTTTTGCGTTATGCCTTACTGTAAAAAAAAATTAGAAGCAAAATATAATTTATGTTCGGATAAAGCAGGATCACCAATTTTCAATATTAACGACGAAATAATCGGTGTTATTATTTGGCAAGAAACATGTTTGGACGAAACTATGCCCATAATTGGATTGCAAGTAGCCAAGTTCATTCAGATCTATAAAGAACGTAGTATTCAATAGTAAACTGTAAAAAAAAAACATTAATTATAATGACTAAGGTAATAAAGAAAATATTAAACATAAAATTTAGTCGTTCATCTATATAAATAAAATGATAGCTGTTTTCCTTTGTTCGCTCAAAAACTACTGGATAGATTTTGATCAATTTTTTTTGTTTTACTTCTTATATACTTGGTCCTTATCTAAAAAACGAATTATCACGATATCTTCATTAAATGAAAAGTAATTAAAGTTTTAAAAAATGCGATACTTACAAGCAAAACGCGTTAAGCGGTGGATTTTTCGTTGCTTTGATAGAGTGGAGCAAACAATCTAATGCGCATGGGCTGGTGAGAATATGTTTTTCCTTCCACTGCCTACTGATTATTTCATATTTTAGCGTAGACTTAATGCAACTCAGTGAGATATTAGATTAATGACGATTTTTTGAATTCTATAATTTCGCATTTTTAGCATTTAGCTAAATTTTAGCTAATTTTAGATTTTAGCATTTTTGAAGTTATACCTCTTTAGGCACGTTATGAAAAAATGATGAGAGTGCAATTTTAAGATGCGCGCGCATTTTCAGACAAAAATTAACAAAATGAAATCAGTCGCAAAACCACTGGGTTTCCTGGCGCGCGTAATTGAATTTTTGTTGTATTTATTTTCTAATTTATTTATTTTTATATTTTAATTAAAAATAATTATATATACAAATGACACATATTATTAATTAATAAGTTATTACTTTTCTCGAGAATTTTGCAGTAGCTGTTATAGACACTTTTTGGAGTTTAATGATGAAAATGACGTCTGCATCGCGGCGCGGTTTCAGAAGCATTAGTAGCGTTCTATGTGATCATCACAAATTAACAAGATGAAGTTGCCCGCAAAACGGCTCGGTATTTCTTACTAGACGCGCGTAATTTGAATTTTTATTGTATTTATTTATTAACTTATTAATTTTAATATTTAAATTAAAAATAATTTTATATAAAAATGACACATATTATTATTAAATAAGTTATTACTTTTCTCGAATTTTGCAGTAGCTGTTATACTATTTGAAATTTAATAATTAAAATATTCCTAAGAATATGCATGGAATGCATAATGCATAGTTTTATTCTTAATCTGAGATTCTGAAATGATTCAACCATCTTAGAATAATAATTTAGTAACACAATATATGAATAAGATTAAGACATATACTTTGAAAAGTAGCACTTACTATATTTCGCAATTTCTATGAAGCTTCGTTTTCATGCCATGCATGAATTGTTAACCAGAAAAGTGATCCTGACAAATTTTATAAGCGTCTTACAACTTTCTTTGAATATTATTTATTGATACAAATTAAAATATTATTCTCTTAATTGTATTTTTTATAAATATATCTTTAAATATATTTATTATTACTATTAAATATTAAATTACAGTTTTTTAAAATTGATTATTTGAATAAAATTAATAAAAACTAATTTTTAATGATACCAAAGAAGTATAACTTATCACGCGCATACATAAGTACACGCAACCACTTTTTACATTTTACTGTAAATACAAATCCCAAATACATTTTTAAGTTACAACCGTTACAATATTCAAATTACATTTCAACACTCCCTTTTATTATTGCATAAATTTTGTAACTAGAAAGAGTTAAGTTAGCGAGAAACATTTTTTTTAAATAAACTATATGCCAAAAAATTGCTTCCTCAGAATCCGCAATTTTTCCAAGTGTATAGTTATGAATCGATTAATAATTAATTTTTCAAAAATTTGCAAAATAAAAATAAAAAAGTCACTTTTTTTATTTTTTTAAAAGTCCTTAAATTATCTTCCGGATCCTCAATTGCTCCAGGTGTATAGTTAATAATTCATTTATAATTAAATTTTTTTTAAATTTTCAATCCCAAAATTATTTTTAGTTGATTTTTTTAAGTTTCCTATCTGCTCTTTTCATTACGCAAATAATTGATCAAATTTTTGCAATATTTTTAATAATTAATTATTTGTTACTATGTATACATGTATTGTTGTATTATGACGTTATCAACTTCCGTTGGATCTTATAAACATGAATAGTTTAAAAACTGAATTAGTAATTAACTATACACCTGGAGCAATTTCGGACCCGGAAAGAGCATTAAAGTAACAATTTTTTGAAAAATTAATTATTAATAAACTAATAACTATACACTTGGAGCAATAGTGGATTCTGAAGTAGAGATTTAGAAGCAATTTTTTGGCATATAGTTAAAAATGTACTACTCTAAGTTCTTTCCGGTTATTTTTAATATATTTTTGGTTTCAATTTTTTAAATGCTTTTCCTCTGTAAATTAAATATGTTATTAACATAATAACCTACGCAGACGACGTCGCGGGTATCAGCTAGTTAGAAATAAATATTAAAAATTTTCATTATTAATCGATATATAGGTGCTATTAATGTTTTAACATTTTCAATACATGGATTTTTAACATTTACAGTGGTACCTTGAGATACGAACTTAATTCATTCTGTGATCATCGTCGTATGTCAAAAAATTCGTATCTCAAAGCAATTTTTCCCATTTAAAATAATGTAATATTTAATCATGCGTTCTAACGATATGAAACTAACCAAAAACACAGTTAAATTATATATAATATACACAATTTGTATATACATAACGAGTAACAACACATATAATGTTTAATAATTTATTTATTTCGTATTTTCGGTAACTTCGAAGCAACGCTTGAAAAGATGCTTCGTAAATAATTTCCTAAAACGGGAGATAACTTGTTGATCCATTGACTGAAGGGTGGACGTGGTATTAGGTGGCAGATAGACAATTTTAATAAATTTATATTCCTCTAAAAGGTCATCCTCAAGGCCAGGAGGGTGAGTGGGAGCATTATCCAATAGAAAGACGCACTTAAGCGGTGAACCGTTATCGATTAAGTATTTTTTCACTGAAGGCCCAAAAACTATATTCATTCACTCAATAAAATCGCACATCGCAAATTCGTATCTCAAACTTTTCGTTGTATGTCGAGGTATAAATAGAATATTTCATGTCGTATCTCAAAACATTCGTATGCTAGGACATTCGTATCTCAAGGTACCACTGTATTTCTAAGGAGTGGTCAATGGCTATAGATGCTCAAAAAAATTTTCCAAACTCTCTTATGAAAGGGCATTGAAATTATTCCCGTGCAATCTTTTCCTTTTTTTCATAAGTTGCAAAATAAGTAGAACAAATTTTTTAAAATGATTTCTTTAATAATTTTGACCCTCTTTTTTTCCCCTAAATATTATTTAAGAACTAAAGCGTCCTTGATTTTTATGGAACAGGATGAAATTGAGTTGGTAGTTCAAAATAGTATTTCAGTAGCTACTTATAAACGCTAGACTCACAAACTTATACCTAAATGTAAATAATAAAAATTAAGATTATAAATGCGTGGTAATAAAAGCGATACTTCAGTTCAAAGTCTTGATTTTTTTCAAAACTTTTTAATGGTTTATCAAAAATTTTTATACAAAAATCTATAAGCATTCCTTAATAATTGGTTTAAATTTTAAATTTCATTCCACCTTGTACATACTTCTAAACATAAACTGGCATAAATAATAAATTATTTAATTTATCTGAACCTCTATCTATTGCAAAATTTTACCTAATTTCACAATTCTAAATATTTTCATTTCTGTTACATTGTAAATATGAAATAATACGTAATTGATTAATTTCGTTCACTTTAATATTGAAAATCCAATAATTTATTTCAGTATTAGTATTTTTAGTTATTATTTTAATATTTTATAATTCATACACTATGCTTAAGAAGTTATATTATATTTATTTGCTTTTCACAATTTTAATAGAGAGTAAGTAAAATAAAAAATTATATTTTTTTCAAAATTTTTTCATAATCGCTTTAGTTAAGTATATGTTTCTTTTGCAACTTTTAAATTTAAGAATCACTAGTTTGCAGTTTACGCTTCACTATATTTTAGAATCTTAAAAGAAAGTGTCATTTAAGAAATCCTAAGCAAATTGTTGAACTGTATAAAACCAACAATAAATCGCTATTTTTTTCTTGGCTCATAAAGCTTAGTACTCGCTAGTAGGCATGTTGCGCGATTTTGGTCTCTGAAACGCGTCTCAGGTTGTTTCCGTAGACATGTCTATAGATGAATCCCCATCTAGGGCCTATTGCGAGAAAAAAAATCGCAGTTCTAACGTCCACCGATCGGAGTGGGAGACTTCAAGCCTAGTACTCACTGGTGTCTACCAGATCTTAACATGTCTATGTTGCGCAATTTGTCTAAAGACCATCTAGAGATGGTCTATAGACAATGTTTATTATATCGTCTAGCGTCCACACAACGACGTAAATTTCTCAGTCTCATCTTCATAGTCCACCATGGAGAACAAAATAAAATAAGTAAGTGAACAAAATAATAGGAGCTAGCCATGGCTTGTCTTAAGACAATAGTGACGTCCACACTGTCAAAATGCTGCGGAAAATGTCTAACGTTGTATGTTGCCTCCTAAAGTCTTCTATTTCGATTGGGAGACGTTAGACCTGTGATTTTTGGTCTCGTAATAGGCCCTAGACGGGGATTCGTCTATAGACATGTCTACGGAGACGCGTCACAGAGACCAAAATTGCACAACATGTCTACTAGTGACTACTAGGCTTTAGGAGACAGCATGCAACGTTAGACATGTTCCGCAACATTTTGACCGTGTGAACGTCACTATTGACTAAAAGCGAGCCATGGCCAGCTCCATTCATTTTGTTTATTTTATTTTGTAAATATGAGACTGAGAAATTCACATCGTATTGTGGACGCTAGACGAGACAAAGAACAGTGTCTCTAGACGGTCTCTAGACCACCTCTAGAAAAATAGTGCAACATGTCTATTTGTACTAGGCTTAAGAGCTTTGAAAGCAACTATAAATACACGTTATCTGTAATAGTCTAGAGATCAATAATTTTTCTTAAATAAATCAATAATTATAAATCTGAAAATCTTGAATATGACACCTTATTCATTGTTTTATTTTATAAACAAGTATTGACATAAAACAATAATTAATAGTAAATGGGCAACTTATGTCGGGACAGGTCGATGATCCAAAATCACATCCATACTATGTTCAAATCTTTCGAAAGAAAAATCCTTTTCATTGTGGCGGAGCCATATTAAGTGTCACTGACGTCGTCACTCTTCCAGCATGTGCTAATAGACCAGCTAATGTTTACGAAATTTACGCCGGATCTATCAATTACAATAATGGCACAAAACACACTGTTAAATCGATCGCAAAACATCCTCTTCAATATGATGTTTCTATAATGGTGGTATGTTACAGTAGGTTGGTTCCTATTCTCCTTCTGATTATGTTCAAACACTGCCAAAAAGACAAAAAGCAAGACACCATTGCCCAAAAGACAAGAGTAAGTGAAGAACATAACGTGACAAGTTCGCTCGAGTTACAAACCGGTTACCCAGCGTTTAAACACCTCCAAATCAGTGTCGAAATATACGAATGTCAAGAAAACGTACCTACATAGCTCGACTCTCGGCCTTATGTGACCGAGCGGCTGTAAGCTGAAACATTTTTTACTCTGCTCTTTACCTTTCTGGCAGTGTTTGGCATCAACGTATGGAACAAACTTATTGTGTAAACGCTAGAACACTCGATGCCTTTGCGTGGCCATTCAATTTCAACCCAGGTTTCTTATTGGAATGTTAGTCCCTACTTAATAATACTTAAACATTTATGAAGTTGAAACTTTTCTTTGTAGCTTACACTGTGGGAAGCAAAAAAGGAAGTAAAAAATTTTTTTTTGCCTAATTTCCTAAGAATTCTAAAAAACGATGCTTCATAGCTTCTTTCACATCAATAGTAATTCTATATGTGGAGTTCCCTAAAAAAAATTATAATAGATAAACTAAATAAGGTTTTTTATTATATTTTGGTCAATTTTGATCTTAGAGGTTTATTTAAACACAAAAAAATAATTAGTGAACATAACACCCAACTACACTCGCGAGCAACCAAATTGACTCAACCCCTAACTGCGCATACATACTTTGATTTTACTAAAAGCATACGTGATACATATAAAAACAATATACTGTTCGAAAGCTTGAAGCTTAAGCTTTCTATAAACATCAACATATTTAAAAAAATTAAGACCTAACTGATCCATTAACGCCTTTATAAGGCGTATGAGAAAATTTTGCTCATTACGCTACTCGCGACTTAGGCTATCTACACCTCTATAAAAACCCTCGCAACCGGTTTACACTTATTGGTTGCTTATCAAAAGTTGACTAGTACCCATCACCATAAATTGCATTAATTATTTACACAAAACCATGGACACCACACATGAAGAAGCCGCCTCAAGTGGTTGCCTTGTTGAAATAAGGACTCAGTCAGTAAACTGTCGCTACCCAGGTTTACTTTAGCTAATCTGCTGTATATTAAGTATACGGACGATTTCAAGAGAGTAGTGCCTTCAATCGGAGATCAAAAACCAGCCACCACCGGTATATATCGGAGAGAAACGATCGTTTTATTGTTTCAACCTTGCTGCACAATCGGCACCTAACGTATGTTTACGCACAGGAAGAACTGAAACGTAATCTTAGAAGTAGCTGTCAGTGAGTGGACAGTACGAAGATGCTTGAAGGAAGCCAACCTGACTCCAAAAAGATTTGCTATGGATCCTAAATTGACTACAGGTTATCGGCAAGCACGTTTCCAATTTGATCAAGAGCATTTCAATTGAGACGTAGCGTAATGGCGATCAGTTCTGTTCACTGATGAGTGTAGAATATGTCTACATGGCAGTGGTAGGAGAGAATTGGTCTACAGGCGTCCAGGCAAACGATTTGCCCAGTGTTGTTTGTTGCATACGGTGGCAGTTCCTGCATGATGTGGGCTTGTATCTCTTTGAAGGATCAATAAAAAACCGAATTCGTTTCCGTGCCTGGGGGAGGCCGAAACAGCTGATCGGTACATCACCAATGTTTCCTGGACCATGTTGCTCCCTATGCAAGGTTTGTTGGCGAAGGCTTCCTGTTAATGGACGAAAATGCTCGTTGTCACACGGCGCGCTTTACTCGGCACTTTCTTCATGAAGTCGAAATACGAACAATGGACTGGACTGTACTCCGTTCAGACATGAATTCTATCGAGCCCATGACCCATTTATGGGACAGGCCCCAATAAAAAGTACGGGCCAGAAATCCAGTTCCTTTGAGCGTAGAAGAATTAAAGCCAGCTTTATTAGAGTAGTGAGACAATATTCTTCAAGACTCGAAAAATTAAAAAAGCCGAAGAAGAGCCGAATGCAAGCTGTAATTAGGGCTAGGGGAGGTAATACCAACTATTGAGTTATTAAAATTTACAATTTTGTTAACAGTTTTTGTTTAATTTACAAAATTCTTGACTACAATAACTTATATCACAAATTCCTATTTTTCCTACATTTATGTTAAAACACGATTAATTAAAGAAATACTGAATGGATATTGATAATAATGATACCTCATTAAAGCTGAAATTTCAGTCTTTGAGATGACATATTGTTTTTATGAACATCTTGTATACTTTTACGAAAAACAATGTATATATATGGAGTTAGGGGTTGAGTCGATTTGGTTGCTCGCGAGTGTAGTACAGCTCTTTAGAAAGATATTAAATGTTTTCAACCAGCGATTACACACAGTTTATCTCTAAACATGATACCACTGTTTTTTAATTTGAATTAAAAAAATGAAACTTTTTTAAAGTGTGCTACAAAATTTTTAGATTAATGGAAAATTTGAATTGTCGCCTACAGTCAAAACGATTGAATTACCAGGAAACGAATATTTTCTTCCCGTTAATAAAACTGCAACAATTATAGGTTTTCACCTGGTAATATTTGCTTTCAAGTTATATATATAACAGCCAAACATAGCATTGAAATCATTTTTAGAAAAAACCACAAAACTTGATGTATTATAATATAAAAATTAAACCAAATGATGTTTGTCAAAATAAAATGAAAAAAAATCAAGAGATGCCACTGTGGACATTTTGTGGCGAATTTAATATATCGGCTCAAATATGTAACTTAGATTATGGAAGTATAATTATCTACGAAAACTTATTATATGGATTAAATAAGAATAATAATAATATATGTGGAAAATGGAATACATTAAATTTGTACAACCAATTGACGTACGTGTGTGAATGGCAGTTGAATAGAAATGGTATTAAATTTTAAACTCTCAAAACGTTTATATTACAATCATTATTTGCTTTTAAAGCTACCCAACAAGACAAAATGCATGAAAATATTTGTGATGCTGTAGAAAATGGATTGCATGATTGGGTCATACGAGTTTATAATTTTGACGTGAGAATCTGCGACGGCTTTTGCGATGACGAAAATACAATTTGCGTGGTGATACCAATAGATGAATATAATTTCATTACGACATCATCGTGCGTTAAAAATCGAACTTATATTACGATTGCAAATGAAAAATACAAAATGAAACAGAAAACAGCAGGCTCCACTCTACTGCCATATTTGTCCAATTCCAATTTCGATCTGGTCATTGGCAAAGTAAAATTAAATGCTCTGATAATAATTGTTAAGAAATTAATTTCTTTTTATCTAGGTTGCCGAACCAATGCCTTACACTAAGCAACCCTTTACATACAATGCCCTTTCAGCTTTCAATAATTATCTTCCAAGAGATCTCATCCTGGTGAAATCATTTTTCCTCGTAAGTTTTATTGAATTTATAACAATTTTTTATATTGGTAAGTAAAACAACAAAATTTAGGAATCGGGCCGCTTAAGATTTCTTCCTTCGGCAAGTGTTGTGATCCAGAGAGATCAATGTGCCAATCTTCTCAAGAATAGAACACCGTTTAAAATAATACCTGCATATTTTTGCATTTCAACAGAGTGTGCTAATAGTTGGTATGGACCACCGGGAACATGCTCGAATATGAACGGCTCACCTATTTTAGATACGGCTGGAGAATTGATTGGGATTGTTATATGGCAAGAAATGTGTAAATCTTATAAAATAAGCATTGCCTTACGCACAGCAGCATTTATTGCAACTTACCATGATAAGAACGTAAAGGTAACACACTTTTAAATATCTATATTTTAAGCTCTAAGATTTTTTTAATGTCTGATTATATTTTGTACTGGTTTCAATTTCACTAATAAAAACATTTTGTTTATTATAAAAACTGCTTATTTTCATTTATTAACACTAATTGTAAGATCTAGTCTTACTTTAAATGGTATTTTTAAATTATCTATACTAATATATAAAATTGAAGAGTTTGTTTAATTGTTTGATTGTTTGGTTAAACGCGCTAATCTCAGGAACTACTGGTTCGAATTGAAAAATTCTTTTTGTGTTGGATAGCCTAATTATCGACGAAGGCTTTAGGCTATACAACATCCCTCTACGGCCAATAGCAACAGAGCATCAATGGAAAATGTTGCAAAAACCAGGAAATTTTTTTTCTTTTGAGAGCGTTTGTTGCCTGCCCTGCGTAAATGGTTAAAGTTACGCTAAAATCATGTGTAGCAAAATTGTTCCTCTTAAAAAGTTCTAAAAAAAAGTCCGCGACGGCCTGCTATAACCTTTTTAATAGTTATTAAAATTATTTCAAAAATAATTCATTATTAGCGAAATTGTGTTTAGAAACATATCATTAATTCGTACCCAAATAAATACGGGTTTTAATGAATTTTGGTATGATGATAAATGACAAACAGAGTCGTTAAAAAGAATACTTTATATTACGGGAAAATGTCTTATTTATCCAGGAAATTGAAAAACGGGTTGGAACAAAAGTTATGCATAAACTATATATTTTTATTTGAAAATGAATATTGGTGATATTTAAGTATGATGATAGCTTATTATGCGAAACTTAATCTAGAATACGTTTTATTTCGGAAAAATTTCTCATTTCAACGGGAAAATAGAAAAATTAGTTTAAAGAAATACATGCTGAAACTAAACCTTGTTAGCTAATTATAATGTATTAATAGTAATAACTCATAAGGTCCTCAAGGCAAAAAATAATTTTCATATCATACAGTATTATTTTTATGCAAGAAAAATGTGCGGTTCCCGTAGGATAGATATGTTTTTATTTATCACAGAGCAAAAAATTACCATAATTTCTTACAATGAGGTGGTTAATTGAGAATCAGAGAATAAATATAGGCTACCTTTTATGTCAGAATATAGCACGGTTCCCGTAGGATAGGATAAGAATAGTATCCTTCAGGAACTGAGTATTTAAAAGAAGTTTCATAAAAGTTCATGGATAAGCGGATGGAATTTTCCTCAAGAAAGATTGGTCTACCATTTATCCAGGAAAAATGTATAGGCCCGTGGGCTAGATACGTTTTTATTTTTCATAGAGCAAAAAATCGACAAAATTGTACTCTTCCCGTGGGATAACAAGATAATTGTATCTTACAGGAACCGTGTATTTAAAAGAAGTTTCGTTAAAGTACGTTAAATAGAGTTATAGCGCATTATCCTCAAGAAGGTCTGATATCTTTTATATCCAGAAAAATGTACTACTCCCGTGGGAGTAATTTTTTTCAATAGGGTAGTTGAAAGGTCAGAGAAAAATATAGATTATTATTTCGTATGTTAGAATAATGCACGGTTCTCAAAAGATAGCATAACAATTGTACTTATCCTGCAAGAATCGTGTTTTTAAAAAAGCTTTCCCTAAAGTTTGTGAAATAGCGTTTTGACACAATCACTCCAAAAAAGTTGAAATAAAAATGACAATTTTTACAGCAATATGTGATTTTTAATTTATCATCCTATAATATTGATAAATTAATAATGAAAATTTTTGAAACGTTGAAATTTCTTTCATTGTTAATTTTTGAATGTCTATAATGTTTAGAAATAAGCGTGTTAAATTATATTCAAACAGTCAACAATTACTCTTCTTACTCAACTTTTTCACTATTGAAAAATTTGAACTTGGCTAAAAACTCAATTAAATATATAATACATTCAACATTTTCGAATTATATTGTTATACTTAAGAAACACACGTATAAGTATTTTATAATATTCATAAAAACGTATAGAATCTATAAGATAGCTCTTCTAGATAGCAATATGGAATATCTTCCTGGAAAAGTAGTTTATCTGACTTTCATGAACTGTCTATGAATCAATTATCTAGAAATATGTATCTATTTTTTTTGTTGATGGGATGAAAGTTTCCATTATTCAATCAGTATAATGTAAATACGCTCAGCGAAGCGGGCAGGGACCAGCTAGTAATATAATATAATGCCAACAGACTCACCTCTGGAATTTACAAATGCATTTAGCATTAAGTGCCTTTTGATTTTAGGCTCTAGTCAAGATCCTGGATCAACTCTGACAGCCAGGGGCTGACCAGTTTTGATTGTCAGGCATAGACCAGTCTGGTCCTATCCTGGCTGCCAAGCTTGGCATGGAGTTATCATTGCAGGCTTTTGTCAACCTTGAGATAGGAATGGAAACCAGGCCTGGGCCTCCAATCACGATCAATCATGACTAAAGACTTCATTAAAAATTATATAAATACTAGCTGATACCCGCTCGCTTCGCTGAGTGTATCTAAATTTAACTGATTGATTAAAAACTTCCTTACGTTCATAGCAAAATATAAAATTAATCTTTTTTGACAGAAAAAAATGACAGATTCTTTTAGACTTTAGATACAAAAAAAGTTCATCGAAATTTGTAAAACTACTTTTTAAGAAAGAGATGTTAGCTGTCTCACATCAGCTTCTATACGATTTTTAGTAAAAAAGAACCTGCATTCCTTCCTTTAAGACTTGAAAATCTTTGATACCAAATGTCATTTTAAACCCTTCAGCTATGTTAGTGGGCATCCATTAATTGCGCGAGGCGTTTTTTGCGATTTTTGAAACTCCTGGAATTTCTCCTCTCTGGTAAGATGTCCTGAGATTTGGCATATATCATTCCCCCAACCCGCAATTTAATGTGCTATTTTTTAAAACAAAAAAATACGTGGTATTTGGGAGACCTTCCCTTTCCCCAAAGCAAGATTAGATGAGATTCGGCTTGACTCCATCGGCCCCTGAATGCCTCACGTAATAATTAATGGATGTTCCCTTAAAAAAACAGGTTAGTAGCTATCCTACCGGATCTTAAGCAAAACTTCATTAAAATTCGTTCCGTTAAGTAGTTGTTGAAATTTTTAGTTTATTATTTTAATACGTTTATTTCTAATTAATATCTTTGACAATAAACAATGAAAAAATTCAAATATTTTAAACAATTTCATTATTAATTTTATCGGGTGTTAAATTGAAATTCTTATTTATTTTCCAGTAAAAATTGTCAAATTTTTAATTTCAACTTAGTAGAGATTTCTTTCGTTATTGTGTAAAATTGGAGGAAAATGCGTTAAAATTTTATTTTACGAACTTTACCGAAACTTTTTAAATGTACGGTTCCTGTAGGATATAATTGTTTTGCCATCCCATGGGGCCCATGCATTGTTGTAGTCTTAAAAGTAAGCTATATCATTCTCCCCTAAACTACCACATTGCAAAAATCATATCAATCTTTAACTCTGTGATAAACAAAAACATATCTTTCCCACGGGAATAGTATATCTCTCCTGAGTAAAAAGTAGATCAAATCTTTTTAAGGAACATGAGTTAAGACTCTATTTTGTGGATTTTAATAAAACTGTTTTTAAATACACCGCTCTTATAGAATACATACTTGTTTCGCTATCCCATGGGAACCGTTTATTATTCCGGTATGAGAAGTAATCTTTATCATTTTCTGGCCCCTAAACTACCACATTATAAAGAAGGAAGTTAATCTTTTGCTCTGTAAAAAACAAAAAATATTTATCTCACAGGAACCGTACATTTTTTCTAGGTACAAAGTATACTATATGTTAAACCGGAGTATTATCTATATCTACGCCAAATTTCATCCACATCTATTCAGTACTTTTTGAGTGAAAGAGCAACAAACATCCATATATCCATACAAACTTTCACGTTTATAATATAAGTAAGTTTTAATTAAACATCCCGAAAACAACAAGTAGATACCGTCTAAACTATAATCCTAAAAACATCATGAGAGCATTAAAGAGATCGTTGTTAACAACCCGCCCGGGACACAGAAGTCGTGGTGCTGATCAATCCTATTCAAAGTACTAAACATCTATAGGTTTTAGATTCTATGGGCTTTCAGTTTTTGGCCTTGCGGTTCGTCAAAAAATCACTTTCTTTCTATTTTATTGTACTCTTGGTTGCACAAACTTTATCTTGTTTAAAATTGAATTATATTTTACAAGAAAGACTTTTAAAAATCGATTGTTTTTTTGATTATTAACATTCACATACCTTCAACATAATCCTCTTCATATATGACTCTTTACTATACTTTTAAATACATTTATTTTAAGAAATATGTAACTGTTTTAGTACAAAGAGTTACTAGCTTTTCGACAGAAACCAACTATGCGTTAACTACAAAAGCTTGATGTACTTCTGTCTAAGGTGGCTACCTACCTATCTAATATTATAAATGTGAAAGCTTAGATTCTTGGATGTTTGTTTGTTCCTAAATCACGCGAACTCAGCGAAAAACAGCTGAACGGATCTAGATGACATTTGGAAATAAAATAGATTATAGTGTGGAACAAGATATAGTCTACCTTTATTCAGAAAAACTACGATTCCTGTAGGAGACATACGTTTTTGTTTTTTACAGAGAAAAAGATAACCATAATTTTTGCAATGTAGTGGTTTAAGAGTAACAATAATATATAATAGTTTTTATGTTGGAATAATGTCCGGTTCCCATAGGATAGGAGAGGAATTGTGTCCCTCAGAAACCGTGAATTTAAAATTAGATTAAAAGTTAGAGTAGAGTAGAGTAGAGTTAGAGTAAAAGTTCATTAAGTAGCCTTGTAACGAATTTTTCTCAAGAAGGATTGATCTACTTTATACCCTATAAAAATATATGGGTCCCGTGGGATAGATTTGTTTTTTTGTTTTTCATAGAAAAAAAGATCAACATAACTTTTTGCGATGAGATGGTTTAAAGATCAGGGAAAGATATAGGTTACTTACTTTTTAACCAAGAAAAATGTACTGTTCCTGGGGGATAACAAGAAAAGTTTATCCTACAGGAACCCTCTATTTAAGAGGAATTTCATAATTCGTCACATAAGATTTTGGGGCAATTTTCTTAAAAAGGCTTGATCTATTTTTTTATTCAGCAAAACCGTAATGTTCCCGTGGTGTAGATATGTTTTTGTTTTAACAGAGCAAAAGCAAAAAGCAAAAGATTAACATCTGTGGTAGCTTAGGACTCAGGAAATGATCAACTGATACAGGAACCGTGTATTAAAAGGAAGTTTCGTGTACGTTCGTAAAATAGAGTCTAGCGCATTATCCTCAAGAAGGCTTGATCTGCTTTTTGTCTAACCTCTAGTCTCTAAACCTTAAAGCTTTTTAATAGGAGCTTTTTCCAAGTCGTAAAGAACAAGACAATTATAAAAATTTTCCTATTAATATTAAAAATTTCAAACCAGTTAACGCTGGGTATTTTGACTAGTTTACTTAATACGATAGGCATAAACTCAATGCTTAATTGATTATGATTAAAATTAAAAATGTTAATATGAATTATTTCTAAAGATTATTTCATAACTACTTGAAACTGAACTTTAATTGTTTAGTTAAAATATGTAACGATGAAATTAAATAAAGTTTTCTATATCAATGCTTAGTGTAATGAATATAAATGTGATATTAATTTTAATTTTTGAATTTAAAATTATTAAAAGTACGTATGCATGTGCATGGTTTCTTACTAAAAACCAAGAATAATCATTCTCTATTCAGTTATCTATATCGATACTTCTTGAATTTAGCGAGTTCATAATTAGTGAATTAATTGGACAAAGAAGAAATAATAATATTTGAATGGTTGATTTTTTTCCAGTTTTGGGCCTCCATAATGAAAATGTACGGATTGTTGGTGGTGAAAGAGCCAAAGAGAGTGAATTTCCATATTTTGTTCAAATCAAGCGAGATAAAGAAAAAAAGTTCTACGCAGGAGTACTAATCCACGAGCAAGCCGCTCTTTCCGTGGCCAGTTGCTGTTCTGACAAATATGCTACAGACTACTTTATTTTAGTTGGTTCTATATATCGTAATGAAGGAAAAAAATACTTTATTTCAGATATAGTTTCACATGCAAATCCCGAAACAGACAATATAGTTATTTTAATAGTATGTTATTTTTCACTGAAACCAAAATAAATTTGATTATTTTGCTTATATTTAAGTTACATAATAAAGTGGAATTCTCATCGATCGTGAAAATAATATCCATAGTTCAAAAAAACGAGGTGCCAGAATATAAAATGTTGATGACCGTTTGTGGTTTTGGTCGCACCAATGTAAGATATTTACTTTATTATAGGTTTGTTCGCGGAGGTGATTCTGAACTGGTAACGAATCAATCCAAGTGGATACGATAATCGCCAAACGCATACACGCTTATGAACTGATTAGGGATTATTTTCCCGTGAACGAGTTTGAAAGACGAGGAATAACGAGAACCCACGAAAATTGTTAATTGAATTGAACGTTGACAGACATTGATGCCTCGTTCACACGAGTCAACTTTAGTTGAGCGATCAAAAGTGCAATGAAAAACTTAGTGTGATGATTTGTTTAAACTTTTTTTGATCCACTAAAAAGTTGCTTACGGTTCTCACACGAGGTTCTTTATTCAACTTTTTTTGATCAACTGAAAACGGGCTACTAAAGTTGACTCGTGTGAACGCAGCAAGACAGCAAAACTGGATTTTGAATTAGTCACAATTTAGCAAACTGCGCATGAGTAAGAGAATCGAATTTTTCATCCTAACAAAAATCTGAGGATCGCTAGAACCAATTATGAATCGGTAACGAACGCATTTCGTGTGAACCGCGAATATCGGACCGTAACTCGGCTCATAAACTTGCATGCATTTAGCGATGATTCTAAATCGGTCTTGAACTGATTCGTTATCAATTCAGTATCACTACCGCGAACGAACCTTATATTCGATGCTAAATTCGATTTTTCAGATATCGGAGCCGTATTCGCAAGTTCTTTTGAAAACTCAGATTGAATATGTACCGTATGAAATGTGTATCGCTTTGTTGTCTGAGCAAATTGGTCCAACTGAAATTTGTTCTGTGTCACACTCTGGAATTGAAGATGTTTGTTATGGAGATGTCGGCAGTCCAATGATCTTTGAAGATGTTTTAATAGGTATCACACTACCTCATGTGAAATGTGGTGAAGATCAAAAGCTTTCTCGATTTATAAACGTCTTATTGTATCGGGATTGGATTGACAAAACCTTACGTAACTTATGATTTTAATATAAAACTATTTGATAAAGCAATTTTTGTCGCTCAATATTTTTTTAGTGGACTTCTATGAATTTTTCAACCCACTTAAAAACGATTTGAGAAAAATTCGTTGCGATTCTTCCAAAAGAGAACTGTTGCAATGGATTTATTATGTCGAAAATGTGGAATTGATTTTCTATTCCGATAATTATAGAAGCCCTGTTTCCAATACATCATGTGCTCCAATTCCTGTTAGTTATCATGATTTAATCATTTTATTTTCTTGTGTGGCATATAAAAAAAATGCTAGTTTAAAAATGAAGCTGAACGAAAAATTTTACACAATTCAAAGTATTACAACAGGAGCTGATCTCTTGCCTTATTTTACTACATCAAAATACGATATTACTTTTGTAAAAGTAAGAATTTAAATTTTCTATAGTATAAAACCACCAGTAAAACCACATACCATGATTACTTACTATATGCTAATTTTTTTTAGATTGTCGAATTGCTACAATTACCACTTAACATGCCCATCTTAGATATCTTCCCTATTTTTCAGCAAATAATACCACATCAAGGATATTTGATTAATTACATCATTGATATTGTAAATACATGACATGAATTATATTTGTGACTTTTTCTCATCTAATTCATCTGTTATATAGAATACTAAAAACACAACTTTAATAAGTATCCCGGTTGAAGTGTCGACAAGTAACTGCTATTCGTTGAAAAAATTAGTTCCGTTTGAAATAGTGAACGACATGTTTTGTATGTCTGTTTTTTGTGAGAATTATTTAAATGAAAAAGGCTTGTGCTCAGATAAAGCAGGATCGCCAATTTTCGATCAAACCGGGAGCTTAATTGGTCTGGTTGTTTGGCAGGCTGAATGTAAAACGCATTTATTCATCGTTGGTCTGAGAGTGTCAAGGTTTTATGAAGCTTACAAAGAAATTAAAACATATTGATTTTCATTATTGTTTTTCTATTATAATTTTTCCCCTTTGAAAGTTGTTACCTTCAGGATAAGAGAAAAATTTTCAATTAATACATAAAAGAAAACTATTTTCGATTATTTTACCAGAGAAATTTAATTTAAATTACCCCTTTATAACAAACTTCTCATAAAATATATAAATTATACAGAGATCTCTCTGACTTCAGTAACTTAATAGGGCTAGAAAATTTAAAAAATCGACTCAAGTGGCTCGGAAAATGTTAGAAATACATTTGAAATCTTTTTTTTGAATATCTGTAGTTATCAAAGTACATTTTTATCTAAAACATGCTTAATAATTCAATAAAAAGTATGAATGATATTGTAAGGTGGGAGTGGTTACCCACATTTATTTACGTATATATACACTTACAGTGGCCAGCACTGGCCCCGAACAAATTGAATTGCTCAAGGTAAATAACTTCGTTTCGTCAAGGCAGTTGCGAGAGGTATCACTGCATGTTCGAATTTCATTTCTAGTCGCCACAATATATTTTATTATACAAAATAATATACGCGGCAAATAGACCTTGGAAGATGTCTTTTGCTATAGTGAATATAAGTTTTTTCTCGGCATACTTGGTCATTTTGTTGATCGAATTAATCGGTTGGACTGCCAAAATACTGTCACAATCCCAAGATGGCGAGACGTCGCCATCTTTAACGCCTACACTTAGCTGATCCAGCGTGAGTGGGCGTAACTATCAGCCGGCCAATGAAAAGGTGGTCTTGTTATCAGGTTAGGGGTGGGATCCCGAGAGACCCCTATAGAGTGGGTGTACCGAAAAGGATTACTGGATGAATTAAGAAGAAGTAAAAATTCTGGAATGATCGATCATTCGATGAATTCTAGAAAGTGGTGTCGACAAAATAGATTCTTAGAAAAATAGAAATGTGAGGGACAATAGGCGAACATTCGAGAAATATTCCGAAACCCTATATAAGCCAGAAGAAGGGCCAGCCAGGACAGTTGTAAATAAAGATAAATCTTTAAAATTTTATTTTCAGATCAAAAAAATTGCTTCATACTTTTAAAGAGAATGATTGCAATACTTAAATAACAAAAAATCGATTAAACTTAATGAAATTTAATATAAATTAGACAAAATTTATTATTTTTAACAACAAAATCGTATTATAATTATATTAAAATATTAAATCAACGAAATATTCTGTTTTTAAATGTAGCTACAATGAAATTAATCATAATTTGGATTTATATTATTAATTATTTAAGAATAATAAATGGTAGGTTTTTCAGTTAAAATCAAGGTAGTATTATAACCAAAGCTTGCACGTACCATTTCAGGTGATAAGCACAAACAGCTTCGAATCACAAAAGGTAACTTAGCTAAACCTAAACAATTTCCTTATTATGTACAAGTCGTTCAAGAATATGGTAGCATTTACGGTGGTGGTGCTATAATTGATAAAAAAGCTGCACTAACCATCGCTTATTGTTGTCGACCCAAAGCTGAAGAACTTGTTGTCTATGCAGATTCGATTAACTTAAATGTTGGGACAAAATTTAGGGTTGATGAAATTATTATACATGATAATCATTCAGTGAATGATATTTGTTTATTAAAGGTCAATATTTTACTTAAACATAAAAAAACATAGTGATACCAAAAATGTATTTCAGATGAAAACGGAGTTTATATTTTCATCTACTATTGGGAATATAGCTATGCCGTTATTTGAAGACAGATTTACAGATGGAGCTTTTGCAACCATTATGGGTTTTGGGTTTACTTGGGTAAATTTTATATTAATTATCTATCAGATCTGTGAAAATATAAATTTAATTTTTATCATAGAAAAGTGGTAGACTTTCTGATGTACTTCGGTACAACCTCGTTCCTGTGTATAATTACGATTGGTGTAAACAAATAATGAAACTTTCTGAAACAAGTATTTGTGCAGCTTTCAAAAACATTCCAGTTGATGTTTGCTATGGTGATTATGGAACTCCAATGGTATACCAGGACCACTTAATTGGCCTTACTAAGAAAAATGTCCAATGCGGAAGACAAGGTGCTTATAGTTTATACACCAATGTGGCTTTGTACGTGGAATGGATAAAAAATAAATTAAGTAAGTCCCAACAAATCCAACTTAGGTTTTTGCTATTAATCATTTTTATTGCAGTTAATTAAGCCACTGCAACCACAATTTTAATATTTTAATTAAAGAATTGGATATGAACTTTGAATTTTTATTATAATGATTTTTATAAAGAGTAAAATTAAATATATTAAAACATCAAACCGTTGAATGGTTGAACTTTTAATAATCCTATGATTAACAGCATTTGGTTGAAATGAAACATGAAAAGATGACAAAACTTAACTCGATTAAAAAAATTTGTACTATAAAATATTTTTTTATCCTAATTCTCAATTAAGACAACTTTGGACTATTAATAGAAGCCTTATATTGTAACTGATTCAACGATAACAAAGCTTGGAGGCAATTAAATAATATTTAAACTTCTTTATTGATAAAAATACACATTGTAACATTTCTTGAACAAACCACTTAGATTATACCAAATAAAAGCTCATAAACCTCCGATGATATCTTGCTTGTAAGTTTGTACAAAACGTGATAGTCGCAAGGCCACAGTAAAACGTTCACTACCACAGGTCTTTTGCCATATTGTCATTCCGATGGTCATACCTGCAATATCTGTTACTAAAGACCCTGCAAGATCTGAGCATAAATCAATATCATTGCTCTCACAATCAGGTTCAACGCAAAACATATCCGTTAAAATTTTAAATGGAATTAACTTTTTGTTTGATTCGCATTTATTTATTTTAACAGCAATCTTGTTAACAACGGTAATATTTTCTTCCTGTTTTTAAATTAAAAAAAAATGTGTCATTATTTATAAGACTTTAGTTGAAAAATCTTATGATTAAGATAAAAAACCGACTTCAAAATAAATAAAAAGTCCTAAACAAAAAATGCACTTAAAAGTAAAAAGTAAAAAATAATTGCGTATCCTTGCAGTGTCTACAACTTATTAAATATTAGGATGATATAATGTACAACTATTGTTATTTTTGGAGTTGGTGTCAGCCAAGGAAATACGAATATATTGTTACTTATATAATAAACGAACTTCGTTATGAAATTTATTTTTCAAATGAACTTTTATACAATGTACAATAGTTTAAGAGCTAGCAACGTTTTCGAGAGAGAATTTTAGGTCGGCCAGTTTTTTTATATGTTATCTCTCGCACTATCCTGGACATCATACGATCTGTCTGGCTGTCGGGAGGGATTGCGTTTATTAGTGCGCATCGCACCTGTACACGTAAAATATTGAAATGTTCATAAAAAAGTAAAAGTTTTAGATGAAATTTGTAGAAAATAACATTTAACATAAAAAATGTCCAGTGACTAATTTTCATAAGGTGGCTAGTTTGCCCACTACAAGCTTGGAAAGGCCGGCTCGATCTGACGTCATTTGAGTAACCGACCGTTCAGAGATCCAGCCGTTGGCCCGACATGTATACAATGAGTTTTATAAGCTTGTAGCGGGCAAACTCTAGCAACGTTACGAAAATTAGTCACTGGACATTTTTTATCTAAAATGTTATTTTCTACAAATTTCATGTGAAACTTTTTCTTATTTCTAAAAATTTCAATATTTTACCTGTCATAGGTACGATGCACACTATAAATAAACTCAACCCCTCCCGACAGCCAGACAGATAGTATGATGTCCGGGGTAGTGCGAGAGATAATATATTTAAAAATTGGCCGACCTAAAATTCTTTTTTTTCGACGTCGCTAGCTCTCGTACTATTAGTACTGTGGCAATATCTAGCGACCATTAAACTACAAAATACCAATAACCAGCTAAACCTTCTTACAAATGAACATTAATATTTATTTCCTTTCTGACACCAACTCCAAAAAAACAATAGTTGTATATTATATCATCCTA
This sequence comes from Sisyra nigra, assembly GCA_958496155.1. Lineage (NCBI taxonomy): Eukaryota > Metazoa > Arthropoda > Insecta > Neuroptera > Sisyridae > Sisyra > Sisyra nigra. The sequence goes on from OY292315.1 coordinate 47,888,404, forward strand.
ATAATTTGTAAGTTGTAGACACTGCAAGTATACGCAATTATTTTTTACTTTTTAGTGCATTTTTTTTAAAGATTTTTTGTTTATTTCTAGTGATTTGAAGTTTGATAACTGATTTTATTTCTTTGAATATTGGTAAACCTATTAAACGCGCTGCTCATATGAGGTATCGCCGTTAAATGTTAAAAGTAACTACTTCATCCCCTTTTGTCCCTAAGGGTTGAAATTTTTTGCTTTTAAATGTAATGAAAGAACTAAGTGGAATACTCTTTCTAATAGAAAAAAAATCATCAAAACTCGATGATTCAGTTAAACGTCACTAATTGACCCCCTATTTTCATCCTTAGGGGGTATATTTTTTTTTCAAATTGAAATGTGAACAATTTAAAAGTACGTAATAGAAAAAATATTATCCAAAATCGGGTTAACCAAGGAAAAATTTTAAATTTCTTACCTAATTTTTAACCCTTTCTGAGTTTTTTATAAAAGTGGAAATGAAATTATCTTAAAATTATGTTCTACCAAAAAAAAAGAATTATCAAAATCGAGCAATCCAGTCGAAAGTTCTGAGGTAAATAATTTCTCCGTAGATATCACAAGATCATCTTGAAACTTTACCAAAATGTTCCTTGTGATTTAAATAAAAAATTCAAATAATTTTCCGAAATGTCTTAACAAATTGATAATCTGTCCTATCAAGATAAAATGTAATAATTTCATAGTAAAGATATTTACCTGGTTAATTAAAATTTTCATAAAAAATCCGTCCTTAGGAATAATTGGCTCATATACTGGATACAGATATAATGGTTGTAACTCTAGTGGTACTTTGATTGGTACAGTAGTCTGAAAATCATTTTTAATCAGTAATTTTTTCAAAAAGCTATCAACGATAATTTTCTCACTCGTATTATAACGATATCGTGTTGTGAGTTGGTAAAATAAGGAAGAATGTCCGTACCCCTTGTGACCCGTTCTATTTCATATTCTGTATCGTTAAGAAATGCTGACGTAATTTTTGGTTGATCAGTTTTGGTATCATTATTGGTATATGATTGCCAACAAGAACGAAGTATAATAATATCGATAGAAGAAATTAAGTTTGGTATGCAATCTTGCGTTTTTTGCTCAAACTGGATTCCTTCGGGTTGTAGCTTTGTAGAATTCGTTTCATTACGAGCGCAGGACGTTTTACAAAATTTTAGAATCCATTGAAAACGAATTTGATAGTTCAAAAAGGTTTTATTCGACAAACATAACACTTGTTGCGACTCATTTGCCTGCCTGTTTTCATTCAAAGCTGTTTAATTTTTATATTTAGTCTTATTTCAAACACATTTTTATAAGTGTGACTTTAAAATGTAGTTGAATGTAGTTAATTAATTATATATAATTCAGGATTTTGTAGACCAATAGATTACTGTTTTTTTTTCAACTTACGACGTTTCGTCGGTGTGATTCTGACTTCATCAGCCAATCTTGAAATATTCAATAAAAACACATAGTCCGGTGATGCAAAATTATTACGTCTGACATTATAAAATATAAACAAAAGTTGAAATTAAAAAAAAAAGTTAAAAACTAACCTGTCATTCAAATTTTCAATAAATTATTATGCTAATAAGCCTCTACAAATAGCTTAAGATTCGCTGCTTGACTTATTTAAGTTATTATAATCAACTTTCCAACTAATTGACTTTAATTTGGCTTTGCCTTGACAGCAAGACAAATTGACTTTTAATTTTAATATCAATCAATTAGCCATTTGTTTTTAAATTTATTTCTTCTAAAGATTAAAATAATATAAGCAGTTTATTATATAAAACGTCCACCTACTGTACTTGATGCATCCGTAGATCTAATACTAATTTTTTGAGAATAAACGTATTAAAATAGAATATTAAAATTTCATACAATTAACAGTTACTTAACGGAACGAATTTTAATGAAGTTTTGTTAAAGAGACTTCAGATCTTAACATATTGAATATCATTTATCCTAAAAAGGTGCGATTACTGTAGGATAACTACAAACCTATTATACTAATATAGCTGAACGGTTTTAAACAAAGTTTTTTTAGGGAATCTATTAACCATTAAGTTACATTTAGATACGCTCAGTGAAACGAGCGGGTATCAGCTAGTCATAAATAAATAAATAAAAAAAGTTAATTTTTAAACTTTCCTTGATGGTTACAAATACAAAATGTAAAACAATGTGCATTCTACAGTTACATTTTGTAGTGCACACTTTAACAACTAATACTACCCGAACTTAACAACTACACATTAATAATATAGGAAAAATGAAATGATTAGGGCAGACTAGGATGTAAAATTAATCCTTTGTGAAAAGCTAAAAAAAATTTAATTTCAAATATCTATAAGCAATCTATAATAAGTAATTAACAATAAAAAGATTATTGGGTACTTTCACGAAACCACGATGCAAGCAAAACTTTTTTTCGGATTTTAGGCACTTAAGTAACTGAAAATTTTCGGAAAATTATTCGATTTGCGGTATGAAAATAGAATAGAAATAAAGGGATGTGGCACGAATTCGCTGTCTGAATTTCCATTATTGATGTTAATGCTCGAATGTTATTTTCATTATTGAATTTGTTGATTATTGTTAAATCGATCATCTGCCTGTTGTTATCTATTGTTACATCATCGTCGGATATTTTTGCACTATTCTCAGTAGCTGTATCTTTGTCTATCATATTGAAGTGATAAATAACATTTATATCAATACACTGATCAAAATACAAATATCAATACAAATATGATTGACAATTAATGACATTTTAGAATATAATAAAACGTTATCATGGAGAAGAAAATAGCTCATTACATTCAGTAATAGCTCGCGCAACAGGCCTGGAAAAACGACATGGTATATAGCTAAAAATGTGTATACGAGCTTTGCCGAACATGTGCCGATCCCCTGCCGAGGATGCCGAGCTTTTGGGGGTCCAAAAATTTTGAGAAATTAGTAGCATTTCATACTTTAGTGTACAAAAAAATCAACATTTTTTTAATATTACGTTTAGTAAGATCTCAGAAAATCAATAACGAGATTGTTTATCCATATTCAAAATAGTAATTCAATTCAAAAAATACCATATTACATAACAACTAGAGTATAATTTATAACAAATAATAATTTAATAAATTGGTAATAAATATTATTATAACGTGACTAAAGGAAGCCTACGAGAATAGCGCAACGATGTTTTTTAAATACGAAAAATGTGTTAAACAGTGTTGATTGTTGAAACATGAAATTTTTTTAATTGAACAACAGTGTGAATTTATAATAATAAGAAAAGAACAGTTTCAATAATCAATTCAAATATGTCTTGTTTAATATTCAAAAGTTATTGTGACGAAAAACCTAAGTCATTACAACTCTTTTTTTATATATATAATAATGTATTATTTTTCATATTTGTTTTAGTTTTAGTGAATAGCTAAATTATTAGTATAAAATTTTTAGGCCTTTAGGTTAAAGAAGTGAAGATTTGAAAAAGAATTTATTTTCATCAGAAGTAAACATTCGGTATTAGGCAAGTAGAATAAAATTTATTTTGTAAAAATAACCTTTATATTAGCCAATACTCAAAAATATACCTATACTTATTTACGTATTTTAAAGTAATAAGTATTTTGTTTTCAAATAATTCAAGGAGCTGAAAAATGGAATAAAAACTAAGCAGTACTAGGAAACTAGGAACAGGATCGTTTAGCAAAATTATAAAAATTATATAGGACACTAAATACGAAAAACAAAAATTCATATAAGGTTGGAGGGCCGATCTAAGGTGGTACCCAAAGTTTGTAGTTCCGCCACTGAATGTTATGTAACTATTATAGAACTGTTATTGAATTGAACGTTTTGTGCTCACTGAAAAGTAGGAGTAGGTATAACAAAACAAGTATAAAATCGTGGGATACTGTTGGAATAATAGTTAATATGGTGAGCACTCCAAAACATGATGTTACCAACATTTTAAAGTCACTTTAAAAAAAAAAGATCAACTTAACTATTTCTTAAGAAATCCAAATATTTCTTAACGTTGACATAGATAGAAGGATGGTTATCCAGACCACAGGTGAAGTTTTTGGTGGCGATGCCAACAAGATTTTGAGAAAAAACAATTGGATCACCAATATCACCATTACACACATCATTGCCCCCGGCTACGTATCCAGCACACAAAAAGTTTTCATTTATCTCTCTGTCAAGTGTAATCCCACATTGAATATTGGAAATCAGTGGAACGGAGGTATAAAGAAGCAACTTAGACGGTGTGTTACCCCTCTGGAAATTTTTAAAATATTTTTCTTATTTTCTCGTAGATAAAAAATTTAAAATAGATAATTACTGAATTTGCTCCAAAACCGACAACCGTACCGAACTCATCATCCTCAAAATTGTCACTTTCTAGCGGTAAATTAATAGACTTAACCTTATCCGAAAAAATAATAGGAATTGTTATCTGTATACATAACAACAAAAAAAAAAAAAAAAAATTAAATATTTAGTTTTGAATTATCATACCAACTTTGAGACAAGCAAGTTTTCCGAATGTTGGTTTATTTTCTGCTTCGTGGTAGATTTTCTTTATGGGATATTTAGAACCTTCTCCCCAAGTACTACTACCAACTCGAATGATATATTGTGATGCATCGAGCTGGCAACATGTTGATTCAGTGATAACTATTTGGCTAGAAAGAATGGCACCTCCACAAGAGCTGCTTCCCTCTTTTTCCAAAACGTGTGCAAAATATGGATATTTTTTGATTTCTGCATGTTCTCCCATTGTGATTCCCAGCACTGTTTAAAAATAGCGTAAGCGTATAGCTGTTAGATATAAGACTTAAAAATATTTAAAAAATATAATTTAAAGTACAATTGCACCTTTCAAATTATCACTGAAAAAAGTAATGAAAGGGTGAAAAATTATGTCCTTTTATTTGGAAAATGTACAAACTACTTACCAAGAAATATTTGGAAATTTATCAAAATGAGGGAACAGAGTATGATCATAAACATTTTGAAAAGCTGTTTGCAAAAACTGCAATAGTTTAACTAACGCAACCAATAAAATAATAAATCAAATATCAAATCATGAAACATTTCAATTACGGAAAAAATAAATCTTCGGTTATAATTAATACTTAAACAAAAAATATAATATCATTAAAAGCTATTTAATCGATTTATTTAATCATTTCAAATACCAAAACGTCATAGCCTAATGAATTATGTTGTAAAAAATTGGACTGGCAAATTGAATTTTGGAATAACTAGTATTCTCGAATTTGGCGAAATATTGTTTCGTGACATTATTTAACACACTAAGACCAAAAATCTCAGCATTGTCCAACATTTCTATCGAATTTCCAAATAAAAAGAACTGATATTTTCTGAATTATTATATTTTTTAATGAATTGAAAATTGTTTCAATATAACAACAATTTATTGTAAAATCTTAAAATATTATGTCATCATATTGTAACGAGGTTTGCTCTAAAAATATTAAGAAATGTTATGAGGCTTTTTTTTATTCAATGACAATGAAACGATCAATTAATAAATACTCTCTTCATTTAACTACCATAAAGAGCATAATAATTATAACTAATCTTTAAAATAACTTTAAAATAATCGCACTTGAATATCACTAAATTCACGACTACACAAAATCCCTGAATACCCTCATTAAACTTATATACTAGATCTGAATGTTCTAGATGTTTTTAAAGATAGAACTATTGCCCATTGATAGCAAGGAAACTTTCTAGGACGTTTGTTTGAATGATTTAATTCAACAGGTGTTTGTTGAATATCCCTATTTACGTGTGTTTTATTATTTTTGTTTTTGTTGGGTCTGACTAGAGATTCATCAAGTCAAGTAATTGAATATTTCGTGCAATGAATTAAGTTTAATATTTGAGCTTTGAAATTAAATTATTGGAGTTTATAATCGAATATTACCATTGGCTTAATTTGGCTTAATCTATACTAATAATAAGATTGAAGATTTTTACTACTTGAATACCTATATAATAAAAACGTTCCATCTCTCCTGCGCGAGAGAACAAAAGCAGAATCATTTTTCCCAGCTAAGATTTTTATCTAATCTAAAAAAATTAAGGTGTTTTGTTGAATACTGTTTATTGCTTACATTTTCATATATTTAATACAAAAAAATAAATGCCATTTACATTGTCATTTTCCCCCAAAAACAGGGTAATAACAAGGTTTGTCCAGGGCAAACTTGAAAACAGCTGAGCCGATTTCAATAAAATTTTCACAAAAAGTTATTAAATATTGTAAGTTACATTATAGGCTACTTTTTATTTCGAATAGTTTTCCCTATCTGTTTGTTTGTTCTTGGCAAACTTGAGAACGGCTGGTTCGATTTGGAAGAGATTTTTACTACAAGTAGTAAATATTACAAAAGAGCTATAAAATAATTTTTATTGCAAAAAAATGCAAAAACATACATCGGCAGGCAGTTGTGTTAGAATGTACATATACCATATCATATCGTAAAGACGATATGATTTTAAACTATGTAATTTGTTATTCTTATAAATTAATGTTTGCAAATTTGAAAATTGTAACCATTATAGAAGTATAGCGATAGGTTAAATTCCTTGAAACCATAACTACATTGTGAATTTACGGGTAGTTAATATATTAATAATAGTTTGGCTGAGTAAACGTTCGAATTGTCGAGGGAGAAGAAGAAAATCCCCTGCAGTAAATATGATTTCACTCATAAAAAGAAATATCTTTGTTCAAAAATGAGACCCGTAAAAATAAATAACAAAAACAGACAGTTCGACTTAAGTGATCCCGATTAGGAGTTTGACTAAGAGAGGTGAAGCTGTTAGGCAGAGCCCAACTTATTTTTCAAGAGATAATAGCAAGTTAGATGTTAGAAAAAACTATATTCTTTATTTTCATTTTATTTTAGCAAGATCTATAAGAATTTGTTGTCTAATCTTGGACCCCGGGAAATAGCAGACATGCAAATAAGACATAATGGCCTTAATACTATACCTTACAATTATGAATCTAAGACAAACAAACCTAATACCTCGGATCTTAATTATCAAATCTATATCATATCTTATCAAATTAAATATTACTTATCCTACAAAAGGTACTCTTCCTAAAGAATAGGTACTAATCCATTTTACTAAAATTAATAAATGATTTTATAGGACATTTGGTGTGAAAGGTGCTCAAGTCTTAAAGGAACACAAGTATAGGTATTTTACAATATTCAAAAAAAAAACGTAAAGAATCTACTTATAAGATAGCTTATATCTGTTCTTGGAAAAGGAGTTTAACGGAATTTCATGAACTTTCTATGAAACCAAGTTCTAGAAAAATCTAATTTTTTTTTTTGTTAAAATAGCAGAATTTCTTATTTTGGGTAAAGTTTTCTATTATTCAGATTAATTAAGATACGCTCAGCGAAGCGGGCGGGTATCAGCTAGTGTCAGATAAAAATTAACTAAAGGAATTCTAAAATTTAGGTAAATAGCTTAAAATTAAGTTAAAGAATAATAAGTTAATATATAATTAATAAATCAATAAACTTTTGAGGTTTTTATTTTTTAATTTTCTTTGTGGCGTAATCATAATTTTCGGTGACTTTGAATAAAATTTGAATTTTGGATCTTACCATAATAGCATTTGTTTGAAATAGCTAGAACAATAAAATTAGGTTTGCTGGAATAAATGGGCATCAAAATAGCATCAAAATCCTAGCTATTCTTTATTTTTAAAACCCCGATTGAGCCTTGTAGAGCCTGATATTTTGATGTGATCATTTACCGCTTTGATTTAAACACTTCTTCAACCAAAACGAACGTAAGTAGGTGCTATCAGGCGTAAAACAGAGTTTATTAGATAGCTTGAAATCAGGGCGTGACATGTTGAAATGGATTTTAAGATGTAGGGAAATAAACCCCGTTTTATGCCTGGTAGCACCCAAGGGGTGCTCACTTTCACTTGCTCTGACGTCACTGGTTTGTTGTTTCTGACAGAAGCTAGTAGAGACGTTAAAAGCCATTAGCTATCGTTGGTTTGTGGGGGATTTCACCCGGTGACTGCATTTGGTTGGCAGTTGGCACTACTATATTTAATAAAATATGTTTTTTATTAAGGTTATTAAATCCCTTTAACAAAAAATTTAAACTTTTATTATAACAATAATTAATTTTTATGAACATAATAAATATTAATTTGATTTTTCTTTATTATTTTACTTTAATTGAATAATGAAGGTTTCTTCTAGAACCTATACTTTACTTATATTTTGAATTCCCGCGTCAGTCAACAAACCAGTGACGTCATTTTCAGAGATCAAAGAAACGCCGCCTATCCAAGTGAGCATACCTTATGTATCTAATAACCTTGGGTACCACCTACTTACGTTCGTTTTGGTTGAAGAAGTTTTTAAATCAAAGCGGTAAATGACCACATCAAAAAAATCAGGCTCCACAAGGCTCAATTGGGGTGTTAAAATTTCGACTCGGGTGATGAATTAAGAACATTCGTAGAAGATACGAGTACAACAATAATGGCTAGTAATAATGATGATCCCGAATTTGAATCCCCCACAAGAAATAGTAAATATAAAACGAAGTTTCATCACATTAAGATCAAGAAAGAATATGAGTTATGAAGCAAATTTTATGGAATTTGCAATGCCAAAAACTTTCGTAGAGGCATTGCAAAGTAAAAAAATAGGAATGAATCTTAAGTTTATCTTATCGAGACTATCTATCAACCTCGTCTAATTTGCTTTATTAAGATATATTTTATTTTATCCTCATAAGATTTTTTAAGAAAATGGCAATCCATAAATCAGAAAGAATTTTTTATTCAGGTATCAAACATATTAGATATAATATGTTAAATAAGTATTTACATAAATAACTAATTTTTTTAGTATTATTGATGAAATATTGCTTTATTATGTATATACTTATTGTTAGTGTAAATAAAATATCATTTTATAATGGTCAGCATTAACTCATGTAATATCAAAATATTCGTAATTGCTCAATCGTGTTAAGCCTCCAACTGTACAATCTTAAAATCTACTGATTTAATTAAAGTATAAAGTTTTCTAATAAATTTGATTATTAGATTACAGAAATTTTCAGAAAGATTTAATATTAAACCATCAGGTTGTAACAAATCAATTGCAAAATATTTTTATTATTTTATTTGTTACTTAAGTATTTTTTATTTGCAGAATTTTAAATCTTGAAACTCATTGAATTTATAACGATAGTATCGAAATGCTTTTCAAGCGGTTTTTCATTGTAATATCTTACGTGTACTGTGCTTTTGTAATTGGTAAGTATTTACATTCATATTACTGTAACGTTTTTACGAGTTTTTGGATTTGTGTTTGAATGACGACAATTTTTGGCAAATATTTATTTATTTGCACTATTTACACTTTAACAATGATTAAATTTACTGTTACGATAGTCAGTAATTGTCAATCATTGTTTATATTTCACTATGTACACGGCACTATTACACTTTATTTAGCAATGTTTACTGTTACAATTTATATGACACTTTCACAATGCACTGATTATTTATTTAAGCACTGATCATTTTTCACTGATTACACTTTGAACACTGTCGAAGATTTATTTGAATACTGCTCGCCTTATGCTTGTCCGGGCTTATATAGGGTTTTGGAATATTTTCTCGAATGTTCCGCCTATTGTTCTTTAACTTTCTATTTTCTCTCGGAATCTATTTTGTCGACACCACGTTCTAAAATTCGTCGAATTCGATCATTCTAAAATTTTTACTCCTTCTTAATTCATCCAGCAATCCATTTCGACACACCCTCTCTATAGGGGTCCCTCGCCACCCCTAATCTGATAAAAAGACCGCCTTCTCACTGGCCGGCTGATGGTTACACCCACTCACGCTGGATCGGCTAAGCGTAGGCGTTAAAGATGGTGACGTCTCGCCATCTTGGGATTGTGACAATGCCATTTTTTTAGCTAAACATTTCACTTCCTTTCAATTCTCATCAAATTATAATACTAACTTTTATTTTGACGTTAAAAGGATACTAGCACCCTGGACCTGACGCTTAAGCACCTAGGGAAACTGATTGGTTATTTCTAATTTATTTCTAATCCCGTTAATATTTTTTCTAAAAATTTGGAAGAATCTTCAAAACTTAATATCTATTAATAAATCTAGCGAATTAAATTTTATGCACTATTTCATGTCCAGAAATTACATTTCTTAAACATTGTATAACCCTTGTATAAGTCCTTAAATTACGCCCGTCTGTTGCTTTGCGGAACTTTCGTTTATATACAGAAAAAAAATTCAACTGGATAGCTTTTATAGTTTCTGAGAAAAGTAGCCATTTGAATGAAAAAACTTTTCAGGAGAGCCGAAGAACTGATTTTCTATGCATTTACGAAACACTGTTTATTTATCTGTTTCCAAAACATTTTAATTAGGTTCTTGTTGTCATAAAATATGCAACACATATCAAAATGTTCAGGAAAAGTTGTAGTTTCAAAATTTTTCTTTTTTCAATTTTTCATCAGTTTTAGTGCCAGTCCTCCCTTTTTGGGACATAACATAGGCATTTTACGTTTCAAGAGGATTAATTATCACTTAAAAAGGAATAAACTTATGGGCAACATTTTTTTTTCCATTAACTGTAAATCAAATGCAGACATTTTATTTTTATTAACACTGTGGTAAAATTAACTAAAACTCTTTTTATGAAATGGTAGGTAAAAACGATATAATAAGAAAGAAAATAATTTTTTTTTTGTCAAATAGGTTTAAAACAACACACCTTACGAATCACAAAAGGAACAGCTGTTGAAATAGAAAAGTACAACTATTTTGTTCAAATCGTTCAATTTGCTGGTTTGACTTTTTGTGGCGGTGCTATAATTAACAAAGATGCTGTACTAACTATTGAATACTGTTGTCGTCCAGAAGCTGAAGAACTCACTGTTATTGCTGGATCTGTTGATTTGAAATATGGCGACAAATATACTCCAAGCGAAAAAATTATAAAAAATCCCGATGATACAGAAACAAACGATATTTGCATATTAAAGGTATGTATGTATAATGTATATTGTATTTATTTGTTACTGATAACAATGATACATTCTCTTGCTATGAGGTAAATAAGTTGATTCCTGATTAATAAAAGAACTACCTATTACTTTCAAATTATGAATTTAGAAAAACACGCGTATCCAACTAATTACATCTTCAAATAGAATGTTTACAATATATAACCAAAGTATTATATACTAGCTGATACCCGCTCGCTTCGCTGAGTGTATCTACATTTAACTGATTGATTAAAAGATTCCCTACGTTCATAGTGAAAAATAAAAATTAAACTATTTTGACAGAAAAAATGATAGACACTTTCAGACTTTAGATCCAAAGAAAAATCATCAAAATTTGTAAAACTACTCTTCAAGAAAGAGAGTTTCAGTCTTACATCAGCTTCTATACGATTTTTAGTAAAAAACTACCTGTACTTCTTGGATTACCTGTATTTCTGTTTTCTAGGATTTGCAAATCTTGCATTTCAAATGTCATTTAAAACCGTACCTTCAGCTATTTTAGGGTGGAATCCATTAATTACGCGAGGCGTTTTTTGCAATTTTTAAAATCGCAACTCCTCCCCTCTGGTAAGATGTCATGAGATTTGGCATATATCATTCCCCCAACCCGCAATCTAATGTGATATTTTTCAAAACAAAAAAATACGTAATATTTGCGAGACCTTCTCTTTCCCCAAAGTAAGATTAGATTAAATTCGGCTCGACCCCATCGGCCACTGAACGCCTCACGTATTTTAATGGATGTTCTCTTAAAACAATAGATTAGTAGCTATCCTACAGGATCTTTAGTAAAACTTCATTAAAATTCGTTCCGTTAAGTAATTGTTGAGTTTTGAAATTTTTAGTTTATTATTTTAATACGCATATTTCTAATTAATATCTTCGACAATGAACAATGAAAAAATTCAAATATTTTAAACAATTTCACTATTATTTTATCGGGTGTTGAAATTTATATTTATTTTCCACTAAAAATTGTCAATTGTTTAATTTCAACTTTGTAGAGATTTCTTTCGTTATTGGGTAAAATTGGAAGAAAATGCGTTAAAATTCTATTTCACGAACTTTAACGAAACTTTGTAAATGTACGGTTCCTATAGAATATAATTGTTTTGCCATCCCATGGGGCCCATGCATTGTTGCAGTCTTAAAAGTAAGCTATATCATTCTCCCCTAAACTACCACATTGCAAAAATCATATCAATCTTTAACTCTGTGATAAACAAAAAACATATCTATCCCACGGGAAAAGTACATCTCTCCTGAGTAAAAAGTAGATCAAATCTTTTTAAGAAACATGAGTTAAGACTCTATTTCGTGGATTTTAATAAAACTGTTTTTAAATAAACCCTCTAATTAACCATCAAACAAATGTATTGTTATCACTGTTATGTCCATTGTAATCATTGTTACCACTATCCAGCTTATATCAAATTTTTTTCTTTTTCTTCCAATCTAATATTTTATCAAAATCTAATTAATTACTAGGCATAGTACCACTATGCGCAGTCGCTAATAGCCCTAGAAGTTGAAGCGACTTTAAAAATTAAAGAAAAAAAAAAAAAAAAAAAAAAAAAAAAATACACCGCTCTTATAGAATACATACTTTTTTCGCTATCCCATGGGAACTGTTTATTATTCCGGTATGAGAAGTAATCTATATCATTTTCTGGCCCCTAAACTACCACATTATAAAGAAGGAAGTTAATCTTTTGTTCCGTGAAAAACAACAAAATATTTATCCCACAGGAACTGTACATTTTTTCTGGGTATAAAGTATAATATGTGTTAAATCGGATTATTATCTATATCCACGCTAAATTTCATACAGATTCATTCTGTACTTTTTGAGCGAAAGAGCAACAAACATCCATTCTTACAAACTTTCACGTTTATAATATAAGTAAGAAGTAAGATGTCGTAGACATATCATGAAATTAGTCATATCATACATATTTCCCAAAAAATCACGCTTCTCTCCTCTACACCAACACCCACCCATCCCCGTAGTTTTACACAAAAAACACTCTTTCCTTCTTCCAAACCCCCACCCATCCCCCAGATCTATATGCAGATAGTGAAATATCTGTAAAGTTCATGATGTGTCTACTTTCACGAATTTCATAAATTTTACGAACTACTAGATCTGGGGGTGGGCGAGGGGTTAGAAAACGACAAGAGTGGTTTTTGTGTAAGATTACGGCGGTGGGTTGCTGCTGGTTGAGAGAAGAGAAGCGTGTTTTTTTTTTGTGAAATGTGTATGAAATTGTAAGGTGGGAGTGGTTAACCACATTTAATTACATATATATTTACAATTACAGTAGCACACAGTATATAACGTCGTTTTGTCAGGGTAGTTGCGAGAGGTATCACTGCATGTTTAAATTTCATTTCTAGTCGCTACAAAATGACTAATTTCGCGATATGCCTAATTCTTGATACAATATACAATCCAGTTCCAGAATGGTTTAAATAAGACAATTGCCAAAATTTTACTAATAAAAATAAATAAGAATTCCAATTTAACACCCGATAAAATTAATATTTTTTTTTAAATATTTGAATTTCTTTATTGTTCATTGTCGAAGAAATTAATTAGAAATAGGTAAACGTATTAAAATAATATACATACAAAATTTTTAAATAATGAACCATTACTGAACGGAATAAATTTTAATGAAGTTTTGTTAAAGATAACTCAGAATTCAGATCTAAACATATTATTGAATATTAATTATTCAAAAAAAGGACGGGTCCTATAGGAAAACTCCTAATATTTTCTACTAAAATAACTGAACTGTTTTAAATGATATTTGATAAAATCTTATAGAACCTGTAAGATAGCTAATATCTTTTCATAGGAAAGTAGTTTTATGGATTTTGATGAACTTACTTAGGATCTACAGTCTAGAATTATGTATCATCTTTTTCTGTCAAAATATTATAGATTAATTTTTATATTTTGCTATGAAGGTAGGGAATCTATTAATCAATCATTAAATTAAGATACTCTCAGCAAGGCGAGCGGGTATCAACGTTATCAATCGTTTTCAATTTTTGGCCTTAAGTTGAAATCACAATCATTTTTACACCGGCTACGTATAACGTTTTTATCTTTATTCCTTTATAATAATTTCTCTGTACTGAATAGTTTACTACAATATAATTTAACATTAACTTAGCCACAGCAACGCGTGTCCAGGTCTGATAGTTATAACATAAATTCATAAAAAGTCTTAGGCTCTTAAATATTAGTTAAGTAATATGTGAGTGATTTTCTCCCTTAGAGGAACCTACTTATATTTTTTGAACGTGGAGAGATCAACCTGTTCTGTAAAGAAGAAGTAAAACATATTTCTTACGTTGCAGAATACTTACCAAAATTAAATTTAAATTGTTATGTATTAAGTAATTTTTTTAGATGAAATCTGCATTTCCATTATCGGAACAAGTTGGCATTATTACATTGCCAAAAAAGAAGGACCCCTTTCCTTCTCAACAGTTGGGCAGTATTGTTGGTTTTGGTAAACAACGGGTAATAATTAACTTTTGCCAACATTTACAGCAGAGAATATAAATTACGTTTTTTAGAAAAGCGATGGATTATCAACTTTGCTTCGCACTGCTGAAGTTGTAATCTACGACCAACCTGAATGTACGAAGTTTATAACTGGAATTCGTGAAACAGTGATTTGTGCAAAATCTAAAAAGGATGGTTGGGACGTTTGTGATGGAGACTATGGAGACCCATTGGTCTTCGACGGTGTTTTAATCGGCCTTGCCAGAAAAAAAGTGCAATGTGGAAAAGAAGGACAATACAGCCAATACACCAAAGTTCAGAAATTTAGGGATTGGATAGACCAAAAAGCTGGTGTTTTATTTGCGTTGAGAAAAATAACTCTTTCCCGTTACAAGTCTATTTTTTGTTATTAGATACAAAAAATCGTATGGTTTCTGATGAGGAAAGTCATTGTGTTATGTTAGAAAATGGGTGGTTTAATTGGATCCAAAACTCGATAGATTGGAGCTTGGAATTGTGTACTGTTGATAAATGTGATGAAACCATATCGGAAACAACAAAAATATCAACTAATACGAGCTGTGTTTTGAATCCAATTGAAAATAATATTTTAATCACATCAGTTTCATGTATTTCACAACACGCTGATGTTCGCTCATTAAAAGATTCACAAAATTTAAGAGTTGTACTCAATAATAAAACGTATACCATCAAAGATATTAAAACGGGCTCGCAACTCTTACCATACTTTACTAATTCAAAATACGACATCGTATTGATTCAAGTAACCTCTACATTCTAAATTACATCAATGAAAATAACGTAACAACTAAATTTTTAAGGTCACTGGAGTGCTTGAATTAATCAATTATTTTCTTCCATTCGCAATGTTTTCAGTTTTTCAAACCACTTTCCCAAAGCAAGGAATTGTAATTAAACATACCTTGGTAAGAAAATCAAACACTTACTTTTATTTTTATTTTTTTTTCAAAAGATTTCAGGTAGCATAATGTTGTCAGCAGTAGCAGTTGATGTAATTTCAGATTCAAACTGTTTCTCTACGGTTCCATTAAATATTCCTTTTAAAATTATACCAGAAATATTTTGTATCAAATATGTTTGTGAATATCCTGTAACAACAAAAGGGATTTGTTCGGTTAAACATGGAGCGCCGATTTTCGATTTAAGCAATAACCTGTTGGGGATAGTAATATGGCAGGATAAGTGTCAAAAGCACCAAATAAGTGTAGCTTTACGCGTCACTCAATTTATTGAAACCTATCGTGAACTCATAAAAACATCTTTATAATTTGAAAAATTAGATACTAAGGAATTACAGAAAAAAAAAATTAAAATTATTAATTAACTATAAAATATTTATGTCAATTAAAACAACTTTTCTACTAGGTTATAGTTACGATGATTTTTTTTCCGTTTTATTAATTTGTAATCTGTCCTTGGACATTAAGCAAATATGGTGGATGTACAGGTGGGTACCAGAAGGGGTACCTTAAGGTGATAGTGGTTCTCTAAAGAGTAACTCCAGAAATGAGACGCGATTCAGCCTTCGATGGTGGTCGGAATTATCTAGGAGGTTGACAGCCAGATGGTTGGGGTGTTCGATCAGTCTCTGCAAGTATTTTTGACTGTATCTGGCTATCTCACTCCTCATTGTAGCCACTTTGAGGTCCCGATGGATGGTGTGAATAGAGACGTACCAAGGGGCGTCAGATATTGTTCTCAAAGTTTTAGACTGAAAGTGCTGAATTTTGTCCACATTGGAGTTACTGGCGGCTCCCCACAGCTGTATCCCATATGTCCAAATGGGTTTAGTATGAACTTGTATATTGTTAATTTACTGTCCAGGGAGAGTTGAAACTTTCTTCTCAGTAGCCCCCACAGTTTCCGGATAGTGATATTCAGTTGGTTGCGTTTGTGGAGGATGTGTTTAGACCAGGTGAGACGTCTATGCAGGTGAATTCCAAGGTATTTGGCCTCCGTAGCCCGGGGTATTTCATGGCCATTAAGTGAGAGAGGAGGACAGGTTTCCCTTCTTGTGGTGAATGTCACGTGGACAGACTTGGTCTCGTTGATGGTGATCCTCCACTTGCAGAACCACAGCTGGAGTTGGTTTAGTGCAGACTGGAATTTCTCGGAGGCCATTCTGGGACAGTCGTGGATGGCTAGTAGTGCGGTGACATCTGCAAAGATTGCGAGGGTTATTTCTTCGTTGATTGGGGCGTCGTCCAGATCCTATCCGACGTTCCGTAGTGGTGCATTAGTCACGATGATGAAAATAAAATATGGTGTACAAATATTTTTTGATTTTTTTTTTAATTTTGAAGCTTTATTTAAAAAAGTTTGTATAATATTACTTTCTCTTACTGCTATATTGATGATAGTGATATCGTATCGAAAGCTTTATCCAAATTTCACCAGACTTAAAATTTTGCCATCATATTATAATATTACATGTAGTTGCTCTGCGAAGCTTTCGGTTGAAATCGGTTAACCGGAAGCTGAACTTTATTCTAGGGAAATTTGAGCTGTTTCAATTTTTTTTGAAAACGGTTCCAACGATTTTCATTTTACTTTTTTTTACGTCCTACAGGTCTCAGGATATTTTTTTCATATATCACCACAACCAATAAGGTCTATTGTGATGTGACCCTCTGTATTAACTAGGGGAGCATCAAGATTTTAAAAAAGCCAGCACCTGCCTAGGAGCTGCCATTACTATCTCGCCAGGCATCATATTGTCTTTCCGATATGCTACAGTCTTCTTTTGAAAGCTGCCTCACATGAGCACAAAATGTGCTCAGCTGTTTCTGCCGCTTTTTAGCAGAGACAACATATATTGGTGTCAGCTTTTCCGATCTTGTAAAGATGGTAATTCAGGGTACAGTTGTCTGTAAAGAGGCTTGTTAGAGAGCCTTACGTCCCTTTTTCCGAGTGACAATATGTCATGAGTTCTCTTCTTGGAGTACTTTATGAATTTCTTGGTAGTCCGGAGTATTCCTCCAGTGCGACGCTTTGGTTTCGGTATCCCAAGCTAGAAAAGCATTTTTGATTTTGCTTTTTGTGATTCCAGAAAAAGGTTCAAGTCCTGTAAGGTCTGATGAGGTGCCATTTTTGGTCAGTTGATCGGCCATGTCATTGCCCTCTATATCCTCATGTCTTGGAGCATAGGTAGACCTTGTCGCAAACTGTTAGCTCCCTTAGAGCTTGTTGACATTGCCAAACAAGCTTAAACTTAACCGTCTTAGAAGACAGAGCTTTTTTCGCTACTTGATTGTCACTTACAATGTTGATCTATGTTCTATTTAAACCCCTCGCAAGGTTTCGTCTAGCACATTCATCTATTGCAAGCACTTCAGCTTGAAAAATGGTTTTAATATTACTAGCTTGAGTTCCTACATGCCCCAAATACCTACAACTTTTATTTGAAACTTTTTCCTGGGAAAATTCATATAATCCATAGTGGTTGCATAATATGTGTTTTATAGATGTTTATATATATTATTCTATTTATATTTTTTTAACCAATCGTCGCTTTGATTTTTCTTCTTCGACCAGACCATGAACCAACGATTATAATAGTATTACTGCAATACTATCCCCATTGTCTTGATTCTTCCCCAAGCATTAAACTATCTTATAAGCTATTAAAAGAAGCTTTATATTGTGGGTGATTCAATGGTGGTATTTCTGTGCAGGCCTTTCTATAATAACAGAATCACAAAACTCTTCATCCTTAGAAAAATATATTTTACATCAGAAAATCAAAGAGAAAAATAATATGTGATTATACATTTTATATCTTTTCCCAAAAATTTTTAAATAAATTATTTTAGTTGTATATTTCATTATCCCTCGAAGGTAATATAAAATGAGAAGTTAACAATTTTTATAGAAAGTTCCTTTAGGATGGTTAAAATTAAGATATTTGTAGGTATTTCTTAAAAAAAAATAAAAATCAAAGCATATATTCACAGAAATATTAGAATATACAAAATCAAAAGCTCATAAAATCCTTTCTCCAATCACCTATATTTTGCCTGTACGTTTCTACAAAACGTGATATTTGCAAGGCCACAATAAAACGTTCACTTTCACAGGTCGTTTGCCATATCGTCATTCCGATGGTACTACCAGCTATATCTGTTACTGGAGATCCTGCCAGATCTGAACATAAATCATTATCATTTCCCACACAAGCAAGTTCAACACAAAACATATGATTTTCAATTTTAAATGGAACCAACATATTTTTTGATTTGCAATCATTTATTTTAATCGGAATCTTGTAAAGAATGGTATCATTTTCTTCCTGTTTTTTAATTAAAAAAAAATATATTAATGTCGCTATTGATAACATTTTTGGTTGAGAAAATTAATGAATTTTAAGATTGCTAAGAAGGTGTTATAGGGACTCCCATTTTTATAGTATATATAGGTTAATTATGTAAAAAGTTAAAAATGGATAAAGGCATTCCTAAAAAAACTCCCCAAAAAACGATATTTAAAATACCACAATAAATTTTCTTAGAAACTAAACGTAAGAATTTTTAGAAATGCTTTACGATGGTCAAATTATTGACAACAAATGAGCTAATTGATATTTACCTGATTAATAAAAAAATTCATAAAATATCCTCTCTTAGGAAGTATTGAATCATATACTGGATACAGATATAATGGTTGTAACTCTAGTGGTACTTTGATTGGTACAGTAGTCTGAAAATCATTTTTAATCAGTAATTTTTTCAAAACGCTATCAATGATAGTTTTCTCACTCGTATTATAACAATATCGTGTTGTGAGTTGGTAAAATAAGGAAGAATTTCCGTACCCCTTGTGACCCGTACAATTTCATATTCTGTACCGTTAAGAAATGCTGACGTAATTTTTGATTGATCAGTTTTGGTATCATTATTGGTATATGATTGCCAACAAGAACGAAGTATAATAACATCGGTCAACGAAATTAAGTTTGGAATGCAATCTTGCGTTTTTAGCGCAGCTTGGGTTCCTTTGGGCTGTAGGTTTGTAGGAATCGTTTCTTTACGAGCGCAAGACGTTTTGCAAAATCTTGAATTCCAACGAATTTGAAAGTTTAAAAAGGTTTTTTTATTCGACATGCACAACACTGGTTCCTTCTCATTTGTTGTCTTCCTATCTGTTGCATCTAAAGCTGTTTGTTTTTTTTATATTTAGTCTTAATTCAAACAAATTTTTAATAAATGTGGCTTTAAAATGTCGTTGAAAAGTAAGTTTTGTCAATTATAGTATTAAACGAGTATAAAACTGACAGACTTGATCTGAACGAGCTGATCTCAGACATTTAATTCAGTGCAGGTCACCATCGCACTTAAAAAGAGAGTATGCCCTCCGGTTACCCTAAATTCTGTCAAAATTCCCGCATCAGATTGTGTTAAGTACCTTGAGATCTATCTGGACCGAAGACTTACTTGGAAACAACCACATTACCCAAAAAGGGAAAGCGATGTGCAACAGGTTAAAGAATCTCCTCTAGCTTTTGGGAAAACGCTCCAAACTTTCCCTGAGAATAAAATATTTTTGTACAAAACAATAACAATCCCAATCTGGATGGGACTTGCACTACCATATTCCAGGCTGAGGTGCTTGCAATGGATGAATGTGCCAGACTAAACTTCGCAAAGGGTTTAAATGGAGCACACATCAATATTGTAAGTGACAGCCAAGCAGCGTTAAAGGCATTGTCTTCTAAGACGATGAAGTCTAAGCTTATTTGGCAATGTTCACAAATACTCAGGGAGCTAGCAGCTTCTTACAAAGTCTACCTATGGTGGGTTCCAAGACATTAGGGTGTAGAGGGCAAGAAAAGGCCGACCAACTGGCCAAAACTGGTGCCTCATCAGACGTCATAGGAGCTGAAACTTTTTATGGAGTCACAAAAAGCAAGATCAAAAACGCTTTTCTAGCTTGGGAGACCAAAACAAAGGTCTCGCACTGTAATAATACTCTGGAGCATAGACAAGCTAAGAAATTCATAAAGTACTCAAAGAAGAGAACTCATGACATATTGTCACTCGGCAAAAGGGACGTAAGGCTCCTAACAAGCCTCTATACGGGCCACTGTACCCTGAATTACCATCTTCACAAGATTGGTAAAGCCGACACTAACATATGTCGTCTCTGCTCGAAAGCGGCAGAAACGGCGGAACACATTTTGTGCTCATGTGAGGCAGCTTTCAAAAGAAGACTGCAGCATCTCGGAAAGACTGACATGACGCCTAGCAAGATAGCAACGGCAGCCCCTAAGCAGGTGCTGGCTTTCATTAAAAGCCTGGAGCTCCCCTAGTGAACATTGAGGGTCACATCACAGTAGATCTCCTTGGTCGCAGTAATAAAAAGAAGGAATATTTTGGGACCCGCAAAGCGGAAAAAAAATCTGCACGCATGGGATTGAGCTATGGGGCTCTGCCAGCAAGTCCAACATTAAGCTATTAAAAAGAGCTCAATTAAAAATGCCCAGAGAGCTGGCAGACACCCCAAGGGACATGACCAATGAAGCCCTGCGTACGGACTTAACAGTAGTAAGATTGACACTCGTGCCACCGCTAACTTTACCATGTTACCAGCCCTGGAGCCTCAAAATAGTAGACGATTAAAGAGAAAGGTGCTCCGTGACCTGGTTATAGTATAAAGAGATACCTACTCCATTGAGAGTATTCTCAATCAAGCCCGATCCAGACAGCAGATTGAATAAAAGGACCATTCGCCAATAAAACACATAAAAAAAGTTAACCATACCTAAACACTAGTCTATAGTTGATGCAATGAGTATAAAACTATTTGCAGTATGCAGTCGCATTTGGAAAGTATACCAATACTAATTAATCAATCCTCAAAGATAGAACTTAAATATTATAACAGAGATCGACATAACATTGGATGTATAGGACTAGTATAACGTTTTTTTTTTTTTTGGGCACTCGACTTAACTACCTAAATATATAAACTTTTGTACATCGTACACTATACATGAAAATCATTTTTAAGAAGTAAACTCTAAACTTCAACTCGTCTTTACTTAAACCGTTGTTCTAAGCAATCCAGTTAACATAAAATGTAAATACAAAACAGTTCTGGAACATTTACAATAATGGTACAGACAGAAATGTACCTAAATGAAACCCTGAGATACTGTTTAAATAATACTTTCTTAAAAATACAAAAATATGATTTTGAAAACATTTTAAAGTCACGTTTAAGTAAATATTTTAATTTACGCAACCCTGTGTTAAAAAATCCAACTTTTTCCTGACATTTACATAGATGGAGGGCTGGTTTTCCAGACCACAAGTGTACTTTTGGGTGGCGATACCAACAACCTTTTTATTATAAACGATTGGATCGCCAACATCACCATCACACACATCATTACCACCAGTTTTGTTCCACGCACAGAACAACTCTTCCGATATGGCTTTGTCGAGTATAGTTGCGCATTGTTGATAAGAAATCAGTGAAAGTTTTGTGAAAAGAAGAAATTCAGACGGGTTGTCACCTTTCTGGAATGTTTTTATTATTTAATTATACTTGTAGATAAAGATGCCAAAACAAACTATTACTGAGACTGCTCCAAAACCGACAACAGTCCCGATCTCTTCATCCTCGAACTTGTCGTCTTTAAGCGGTAAATCAATAGCTTTAGTTTTCTCCGAAAATAAAATTGTAATCTTTGTCTAGATACGTTAAAAATGAAAGTGTTTAAAAAGCTAAATTTTCATTGCAATACCAACGATGAGATAAGCAAGTTTTCCAAATTTCGGTGTACGAAGTTCATGGATGATCGAGTCGATGTTATATTGGGAACCCTCTTCGAAAGAACTACTACCAACTCGGATTATATATCGTTCTACTTGATCATGCTGGCAACATGTTGATTCAGTGACAACAATTTTTTTAGAAAGAATGGCACCACCACAAGAATTGTCTGTGTTCTTTTCCAAAATGTGTGCAAAATATCCGAATTCCCGGATTTCTGCTATTTTTCCCGCTGTGATTCCTAATACTGTGTTAAAAATAATAAATACATATAATATATGTTCTGGGATTTAAGACCTTAGAGAATTGAAAATTATTGAATCGTTTACACTATGACAGATTTTATAATGATAATGAAAAATTGTTCAAAATTTGTGATTTTTTTCGTTATAAAGAATGTACAAGCCACTTACCGATAAACATTTGGAGATTTGTCAGAATCACTGAAAAAAGAAGGTTCAAAAACATATTGTAAAGCTGCTTGTAAGAACTGCAATAGATCAACTAACTTTACCAATATAATCATAAAACATTTCAGCTAGCAAAAAAATTAATCATCTGTTGTAATTAATACTTAAATTATAACATAGTTACATGAAAAGTCATATAATCGATTTATTTAATCATTTCAAGTATACAAACATAAAATGTTAATTGAACTTTGCATTAGTATATTTCTTGACCTTGAAGAAATATCGTACCGTGATATTATTTAAAAGGTCCTAAGATCCCGATATAGGCCAATATCTCTATCGAACTTCCAAAGCATAGCAATTAATATTTTCTGAATCATGTTTTTTAAACGAGGTGAAAATTGATTAAACATAAGAAAAATTTAATAAAAAATCTTCTTAAAAATTGTTACATTACATTATTGTAACAGGGGGTTAACACAAAAGTGTATTGAGAAACGTTTTAAGAGTTCTTTTATTCATTAAAAAAAAACTATTAAACCAATTTTATATCACTACCACAAATATCATAATCACTTTAAAGTAATCACACTTTAATTCCTCTGAATTCTCAAATAATGACAGCTCCAGAATTCACCTACTGAACTTTGTCGGATTTTTATATTGTCACGGTCTAAATACGGAGGAGCGTCACCATTTTCAGATTCTGGAAGCATCACCTATTCCATCAGCCAGCCAGAGCGGCGTGGTTGTGGGATGGGGGTTGCCGGGCGGAGCATTATTCTATCGTTCCAAGAAAACTAGAAAGTGGTGGCGACAAATAGTTTCCAAGAAAATTAGAAAGTTGTGGCTCCTGGAAAAGAAATAATAGAATATAATGAACTACAAGAATTCTTAAATCCTATGTAAGCCCCGGACAAGCATAAGGCTAGTCAGTCTTGAAATAAATAGTGAAAGTGGTTAGTGCTAAAATAAATAGTGAAAGTGAACAGTGTTAAATAAATTGTGAACAATGTGAAACAGTGAGTGATAATAATTAGTGAATAAGTGACTGTAAAAACGAACTCATTTTTAACGTGTAGTTTATAAGTGTCAATAGTGTAAGATAAATCAATAAACAATTGTTAAAAAATAAATTTGTACTCATTAAACAAAAACCTAAGAACCCGTAAAAACGTTACAATATACTAAAGCTGAGTGTTCTATTTATAGAAAATGTCTATCGCCCATTTAGGATAAGGAAACTTTTTGGAATGTTTGTCTGAATGATTCAATTCAACGGTTGATTGTTGAACATTTCACCTCTGTGTAATCTGTGGTTTATTGATTTCATGTTTGCCTCACTCACAATTAGAGATTGCCGGAATATCATAATATCCACAGAAAATTACTATTGGTTGCGCTTTATGGGCTGGCGGAGTCGTTGGTCCATATGTCTTCAAAAACGAGGGTGGTCAGAATGTTACGGTCAACGGTGAACGGTATAGAACATGATAATAAGTTTTGTCGTGCCTCAATAATTAGCTGGCAAAATCTTGCTGACATGTGGTTCCATCAGGACGGAGCCACATGCCACACAGCGCACGCTACAATTGGTTTACTCAAAGAAAATTTTGGTGGACAAATAATTTCACGTAATAGTCCTATTAATTGGTCACCAAAATCTTGTGATTTAACTCCATTAAATTATTTTCTTTGGGGTTATATAAAGTTACTTGTCTACGTCAATAAATGATTAAGTGATTTCTTTCTTTTTTTTTATAAGACTTTGTTTTGAGATATTGGCCTTAATAAATTTAACATCGAACAATAAAGGTTATTATAAAACTTGGTCATTTAAGAATACCTTGCTTCCTGAAAATTTAATATAGGAACTCAACAATAGGACTAACACCTAAATTTAAAAAAATGACCATTACTATTGTGATAATTACTTATTGAAAAGTTCATGTAGTAATAACTTGAAATAATTTTTATTTTCAATTGATTTCGAATCGATTTGAATTTTATAATTTAAATTATTTCTTTTTTACGATATCCGTATTTTACCTCAAAATCTTAATTTATAGTTTAAGTAAAATATTACTTAATTTCACGGAACTAAATATAATATAATTTTTTTTAAATTCATTTAGAAGTAAGAGATGGACATTAAATTTTTAAATCTTATAACATATTCAAGCATTTATACATTTTGTCCATCTCACTGATATTTTATTGTGTATTCCTTTGGGAAGATAAACGTCTTTGGGTGACAGCATTTTGTATTGTCCAACGAATTTTCAGCCTCTTATAAAATCCAAGGAAAAATATTTGCAACTCACAAATGAAAATATCTTTGTTAGGGAAAAATTAGTTAGTGTTGAGCGTAAAAACTTATCACTACATTTGCAAATATAAAATAAACACAAAATAATAATTCAATTAAAACTTAGTTCAATATCAATTAAAAGCTTTCCTTACTGAACTTTTTGAATGCAATTATAATGAAAATGATCATATTTATGATTCAAATCATAGCTTTTATTGTAATAAATGGTAGGATTTTCAACGAAATCTATAGTTGATTCATGGTAAAATAATAACCAAAGCTTGTATTTCAGGTGATAAACATAAACAGCTTCGAATCAAAAACGGTCACGTAGCTAAACTCGGACAATTTCCTTATTTTGTACAAATCGTTCAAGAAAACGGTTCCAATTACGGTGGTGGTGCTATAATTAACAAAAAAGCTGCACTAACAATCGATTACTGTTGTCAATCCAAAGCTGAAGAACTTGTCGTCTATGCAGGCTCCATTGATTTGAAATCGGGAACCAAATATAATGTCGATGAGGTTATTTTATATACCAATCAGCAGGTGCACGATATTTGTATATTGAAGGTTAATAATTTAATTAAAATTAGGAGAAAATCTAAACTATAAGAATTGTTTTAGATGAAAACAGAGTTTACATTCTCGCCAATCATCGGAAAAATTTCCCTACCATTTTCAGGAGATTTAAATACAGAAGATGTATTTGTGAACGGAGCTTTGGCAACTATAATGGGATTTGGTACTGCTTGGGTAAGTTTTATTTTATCAACGATGATAAGTTATTATTTAGCAATAAGAATATGACTAGTTATTTTCAACATTAGAGAGGTGGTCAACTATCTCAGGTTCTTCGTTACAACATCATTCCAGTGTATGATCAAGAAAGGTGTGAACACCAAGCTGTGGAAGTTAAGGAGAGGTTTATTTGTGCGGCATTTCAAAACATTCCAGTTGATGTTTGCCTTGGTGATTTTGGTGCTCCAATGGTATATGAGGGCCTACTTATTGGTCTTACGAAACTAGATGTTCAATGCGGAATGCAAGGGAATTATAGTGTCTTCACGAATGTCGCTTTATATGTGAACTGGATAGAAGAAATATTAAACATAAGCAGTAAATCCAAATAAACAGTTAAAAGTTTTTTAACGGATATTTTATTCTTTGTTTGATGTTTTTTTTTAAATTTTGTACTGCACGTTTCACTACTTTCGTAGCCTCTTTGTAGCGCAGTTTTTATTAAATGATTATTTAATATTATTACTTTTTAACTTAATTTTACAAATTATAATGTTTATTAGATTAACCATTTTCATATAAATTTTTAACAACACAACCAACCAAATGAACTATATAAAGTTTCTAAAATCACCACGAAATGTTCTTAACAAGTAACCACATATGTAATATAAATAATTTTCATAATAAATACTAATAATAAAGACAATAAATTATAACTATAAATAAACTACGAATATTTTAATCATTAATAAATTACTATATTTTTAAATAAATAATTAAACAACCCGAGAAAGGATCCGACCTTTCACGTTACGTTTCTCGGACTGCCTTGTTTTTCAAAAATCCACCTTAACTTAAAAACAAAAATTATGCAAAATCGAACTGCCCGAATTGTGGTTGAAAATTGCATTTTCTACGCCACATCTTCAAGTACTTAATTATAAACACCAACTGTTGTGTTAATAATATCAGCATTAAATTCTACTATGTGTTGATAGTATTCTCTCAGTAATTAAAATATGTAAAATTAATATAAAATTATCAACCGCTCAAATTTTTTTAAATAAAATTTGATTTTATTTCATTTTATTTAAAAAATTTGAGTGGTTGATAATTTTATATTAATTTTACATATTTTAATTACTGAGAGAATACTATCAACACATAGTAGAATTTAATGCTGATATTATTAATACAACAGTTGGTGTTTATAATTAAGTACCTGAAGAAGCTACGAAAGTAGTGAAACGCGTAGTACAAAATTTAAAAAAAAACATCAAATAAAGAATAAAATATCCGTTAAAAAGAACTTTTAACTATTTATTATTAACTATGGATAAGAACTCGAACAGTGTAAATTCAAATAATTTTAGTTTTAATTTTTTATTATTTATGTAGTTATTTATGATGAAATTATATGATCTGCATAGATTCATCATGGTTTAATTTTATGGTCCTAAAAATCATGATTTTATTAAGTTAAGGGCACACGTACAGACGCTTGTTACACCCATGCGAGTACACTTACACCAACTAAAATACCTAATTGTTCAAAACTCCACACTACCGAGCCACCTCAAAAGAACTCTGTACGTCACTACAATTAAACCAAAATGGAGATACGGGTGCAAAATGTGGAGTACAGCTGCAGTTTGTCACATCAATCGCATACAGGTTGTCCAAAACAGAACCCTGAGACTCATAACAGGAAGCCCCTAGTATATCAAAAGCTCAACACTGCACAGCGACCTGTCTAGAAAACTACAGGAAACTACACTCAACAATCGCCGAGCATGAAAATTCAACTAAATGCGCCCTTGTAGCAGTGCAACCAGCAGCTAAAGAACAAAGGAGATTGAAGAGGCAACAGAAAATCATTTCCTAGATTAAACAAACATAAAATAAAACAAAATTGGGTAAATTACACGATTGTACCCGGTACAAGCTCCACATTAATTAGACGTATGGTCTACCACCACAGAGTCATCAGAATTGTATAGTCTCCAAGTGACAAAAAAGTTATAAAAAATACTTTCATTAACATTCTTATCGTGTAATCAGTTAAATCACCATTTTTGTAGTCGGTCGAAAAGTTAGAAGTTTGAAAGAAAAGTGCAAAGGTTCATGAAGTTGGGTAATCCCAAATTCTTTGTTTTTCGACAGAAAGTAGCGGGTTGTAAGTGGTTCTTTATCCGATTTGTAGTTAGGCCGAAGCCCCTGCCTAAGAAAATGTCCATGAGTTTTCTTAGTATAATCAGCTTTCAGGTCTGTTAAGACTCTAAAAAGGGAACTTGGCTCCTATCTCTGGCTAACTGGTCGAAGACGTTCGAGTGAACAATTCCATTCATGTGACCTTCTAAATCATTTTTTCTTTATAAATTATGGCGACTAGAAATGGAATTCAAACATGCAGTGATACTACTCGCAACTGCCCTGACGAAACGACATTATATACCTTAAGCAATTCAATTTATTTGGGGCCAGTGTTAGCCACAGTAATTGTAAATATATAAATATATATGTATATGAAAATACATGTGGGTAACCACTTCCACCTTACAAAATTTTAAACTTATTCTCTTCTCAGCGTTAATTTAATATATTTAAATTAAACTCTAAGCTTTGTTTTTGGATTTCATCTCTGATCATTCATATTTTATCTGATGTGAATTTGAGAATTCCGAACATACCACGTTGCCTTACAGATAATGAGCAAACGTTGTTCTGAAAGGTTAACAGTCTCTTTAAGTTTTCCTTGGAATTTTTGGTCCAGACCAAGCAAACATAGAGCATTTTTTGCGGAAGTTTGATTTTTTGTTCATTAGGGAATAAAGCTATAGATAATAATAGAATGAACGGGTGTTTGGTTTCCTCGATTTTGAAGGGATACGATCAGTTCAACTTTGCCTGCTGTTAAAAAAGCACTCAGAGGTCCTTTACGGATTTGTTTCATTGCCATCGTAGACAAAAATATGTGGTTGTTCTTCAAATTTCCTCAGAGTGAACATCTTTGTGACACTTTTTGTTGGGTTTATAACAATTCTTCAGTCACTAAGCCATGTATGTGTTGAGACCATTTCTGGGTTGTCGCAGCTTGAAACTGCCCTTTCGTCGACGTGTGAAAGAATGCTACACCTGATGTATCCTGTTGGGTGTCTGATCAGTTTTTCGTATCACAATTCTTCGAAACGCAATTTTTCGAATCACAATTTTTCGAAACACAATTTTTCGAAATAATTCAGTCAAAATCAATTTCTACAGGTAAAGTTGGTGTTTTTGAACAAAAATCAGTGTAAATCAACCTCGACGGGTAGGGTAAATGAAATAGGTACATAAATGTGTCAGTACATATAACTTTTTTTTTCACCTTTTACAATTTCTGTATCTATTTTCGTTCTGGAAATAGCGATAATGTAGTACTTAAAATGAAGGGGAGAGTAAGGTTAGCGTGGCACCATGAATTGACGACGGTTTCTGATAAAACAAGTCAAAAGAAAACGAAAATGAAGAGTGCTAATTTGCGAGTTTTCGCTTCGTTTTCGATAATAACCGGATTTCAAGACGCATTTTTCTTATGGGAAATGAATTTGATAAATCTGTCAATTACGACGTAACTATGGGAACTGTCATTTATTTTAAGTTAATTCATATAAATTCATTCAACAATTTCCTACTAGAAATGTCAAAGGAGTCCAGGGGGGCCCTCTGGCGGGAGTTTGGCGGAGCCCCCAACAAAAGAAATTGTAGTCATCCGAATTTCATTATTTGACTGAATGTGCACTTCCTGACACCACGAAGTTTTACACAAAATTAAATGTTTTAAGATAAAAATTATGCTGCAAATATCTATGAGTTTTCAGAATTCATTGAAAATCTTTATAAATACAGATCCTGCAATATTAGAGCATTTTAAATTTATAGAATATTTTTAAAATCTATAGTCATCTTTAAAATACGTGGTATCTAAAGATTGTTTATTTTTCCTATTATATTT
Source organism: Sisyra nigra (assembly GCA_958496155.1). NCBI lineage: Eukaryota > Metazoa > Arthropoda > Insecta > Neuroptera > Sisyridae > Sisyra > Sisyra nigra. The sequence continues at coordinate 47,918,379 of OY292315.1, forward strand.
TCTATAATACTTGAGTTCAAACTCGTTAGAATTTCATTAATTTTATGGTGTTTTCTGTGTTTTATTCCTGAAATTTTGTGTTATTTGTGATGTTTATAAAATATGTGTCCTTTGAATTGCAAAAAAAAATAAAAATTATTATCACTCAATGGAAGTTTAATATTGAAAACGTGTTCGCAAATAAAAAATATTGAGTGTTCAAATTGGACCATCTAAGTTCCCATAGTTACTCATACCTTGAATTTTGCAGATGGCTTGCTTAAGCCTCATGCTGACGACAAAATTTATCGATTTCTATGGTACACAAAAGCATAACGTTGGGCGATTTCAAATTCTCTAAGCGCCACGCTAATCTTACCAAAAATGAACAATCTGTAAACTATAACTTATAGGTACTTATTTACAAAGGTAAATTACATGTTTTTTTTGTTTAGTAAATATATGTTTAAATGTCCAAAAAAGTATTAAATTTTATTTACTAAATAAAAGTTTTTTTTGCAATTACATTTGTTTTGTGTAAACTGGCAAATAAAACTAAATTTATTCTAATTATTTCGGTCCCTACAATTAATTATTATTAATTTTTCGAAAAATTGTTCTTTCGAAAAATTGTGCATTCGAAAAATTGTGTTCCGAAAAATTGTGTTTCGAAGAATTGTGATTCGAAAAACTGACATCTAACCATCCTGTTGTATAGATGCAAAACTTGAACCCTTAAAAGAACTAAAATGAACTGGCTGGAAATAACCCAGATTTGATGATATAGGTGAATCCTGGGTTGATCATGTTTCGAATGTCAGTGCGTTGAAGTTTCTCAACAAGTATCGTTAACTACTGGCAATGACAAAACGACGGAAGATTCTATACTTATACTTTAAACACATCATATGCGAGACCAATAGCATGGTTTTAAGGACCGGTTAATGGTTTGATTAAGGGTAACATTTGGCGGGGGAATATTGCAAAATTCTTTCATAGTTGCGCAACATCATAAATCCGACGAGTCTGGCCGTTAAAGATCTTTTCCCACTTACTGTGAATGAAATTTTCGAAGAAATCGTCAAAACAATCACCAAAGCTCGGATGGTGATAAAAGAACTAAAAGAAGAAGAAGAAAATGTATAGTTATTATACATAACATTGAGGAACTAGCAGAAAATAAAATTTTACTCTTAAAAATCTGTAACACTTGATAATTCAGCCTCTGAAATGGAGAATAACGACTATATCAATAATTCAGATGGTTGCATAAAAATTGGTTAATCAATTGTGATATTTTTAATGATCTCTCATCTAGAGGTTTTGCTAAATAAGTCATGGCCTATCAAGTCAAGTAGTTGAACATTTTTAGAAATTTATACTTTAGTAACTTGCGAAGTGGTTTGGACTTGGTTTCAAGTCAAATTTAGGCCAAATAACTTAAAAATCAAGTCAAGTAGTGAACCTCTGTAAAGATGCGATAACTCTTGATTCTTGTGGCTTTAGATACATTCTTAAGAAGAACAAAACCTTAACAAGTATTTCAATGAAACAGTTTATAAGTTTCCTGTTATTCTGTTAGTACTAGCATAAGTAAAATAATACAAGAAAATTTTGGGTTTATTTATTTTTCAGTTACTACTATTAATATAACTTAAAAATAATTAATTACGTAGATTAAATGAAACCTTGTTGCTTAAGTTTTAAGCGATAAAAAGTAATCAATATTTTTGTGGATGATGAAAATACATTTTTAATTTTATTTATAAACGAATACGTACAATGCAAATTATAAATCAATTTACTTGACCATATTTTTTTCATTAAAATGATTTTTTTTAATTTCGAAATTTTTTCAAATTGATTTTGAAAATTTTCTTAGAACAAATTTATAATTATTTTATTAATTTAATTTTACAATGTCTCAACGCAACTTTCTTAAGTACCCTGCAATTTAATGTATCAACTTACAAATAAGTTTTTTTTTTTTAATTTAGAAAGTAAGTGCTTAAAACTTTTAAAGAAGCAGTTAATCAATCAAAAGCAACCAACTATATTTTTTCAGAAAACCGAAACAGTTTAAAATGATTTTTTTTTAATATTTTCTTATGTCCGTATTATAGTTTAAAGATAAGTAGGAAAATAATCTAATAGAATTATTGAGATTTAATAAATGCGATTTCCCAAAAAAAAAAGTTTATTTATGTTCTTAGCTGATTAAATTAAATGAACAATGAACTTCCCAGTTTTATGTTATCTATAAAGGACACCAAACTCCCTGTCCCCTGTAATACTACAACACCTTTGTCACAGCCCGCCAACTGGATAGCAATTCCGAAAACATAATAATGCCCATCTATTGCAAGTCCAGGCCCATCACTGCATAATGACTCTTGATTGGGAGACTCTCCACAAAGCATACCCTCCTCTACTACATTTGCTAGCCTGGTGTCCATTGTTTTACACTCCTTATGTCCATAAACCTTAATATATTTTATAACGAGCTCTTTAGTGGCTAGTGAGAGGCTGATATAAAATCCCTCCTTTTCAATCGCCCAGCTAACAGTAGGGAATTGTATGCTAATTGGTATATTAAAGCCCGCTCTTAAATTTGAGGATGTCTGCAAAAAATCATAAAAATGAATAAAAAATCTTCTAATCCACGAAAAAAATAGTATTTGTTCATACTTGATATACGATAACTCCGTTTTCATAGGTTTCTTTTTTCAAATAGGGATGCAAAATAACGTTTACAACATTTATTTGTATAGATTGTGGTGTGATCAAATTTATTGTCACATCGTGTTTGCTTACACTCCCGTCAATTACTTCAGTAAAACATCCAACTGGTGAAACAGCTATTGTTTCCGAAAAAACAACACCTAAGCATTTTGGAGCCTGTTTGTGAGAAACACAGCACAAGAAACTGTTGTTTTGGGACATGTTTAAAACATCGCTTTCTTTTACCGATGTCTCACGAGTATTTGGGTCGGGAATGATAACAAAATCTAAAATAATATTTTTAAGTAAATTTTCAACTCTCTTTCCTTACAAATACTTGCCTTTCTTTGTAGTAATCCATTCAACATATTGGCCAATTTCCACGAATAGGCCGGGCATGTTGTTGCTGACACATGGCGAAAAGTATGATTGAAGTCCGATAATAGTTCCGTCAACAAGTATCAAAGGACTGCTCCGTTTATGATAACACTTTTTCCAATTTTGGATATGAATACTATCAATACAGATGAAATTGTTGACTGACGTCTGCCATGTCTTCGAATAAGAGTCGACACATTGTGTGTCAGGAACTCGTGTCACGTCAAATGCTCGTAATTTCGGATCGTCGTTATCCTCCTATTTGAACGTTAAAAAGAACGATATTATTCCTTCCCCCAATTTGGTTTTAGACCATCTCACTCCACAACCCAACAGTATTCTAGGGTCATGGATAAAATCTTTGCGGCTATTGAAAAAAAAAAACTTTTGCTAAGGAACTTTTCTGGATGTCACATAGGCGTTTGACAATTTATGGCATCCAGGACTTCTATATAAGCTCAAGAAGTTCCTATCATCCCAATATTTTCCGAATGATCCTTCAGAGTGAGGCGCGGAGCTGAATTTTTCCCCTTAAAGCTATACTAACTGGAGTTCTTCAGGGAAGCATACTTGACCCCATCCTTTATACCTTATGTACACGGAAAAAAAATAGTGGTGTAAAATTTACAACACTAAACTAGTAATAATTTTACTGCACTTATAGTAGAGTATTTTTACTACCATAGTGTAGTAAATATATGTAACTGTTACAACTGCTGAGTGTTGTACAATTAACAAATTTTGGCGTTTCTGTTACGCCACAAATTTTAACAAATCTATAATCGTTACCATTTTTGGTGTATATACAATACTATTTACAATGTACAATTTACTCCAATATGTTGTTAAAACTTGTAAAACGGCTGAGAAAAAAAACATCAAAGCCATCTTTACTTATTTCTATAATTATATTTTTAAGATTTTTAATGGTGCGCATGCGGCGCGTACAACATAACCTATAATTTTGACAAATAAATTCAAGTGTCAAAAATTCAACTACATTAAATTATCATGGAGTCATTTTTACAAGTTCGTGTTGTAAATAATACTACAGTTTATTGGGGAGAGTACAGTTTATTTAACTAAACTTAACTGGTATACGTTACCACACGTGGTGTCATCCTATATATTACTAGTGTATGTTGTAACTTTCACAAGTATTGTAGTTAAATCTACAACAGATTTTTTTCCTTGTATGTCTGACATCCCAACCCATCCTTGCATAATGATAAGAACCTACGCAGATGGTACTGCGATTCTTGCCTCCAACCCAAACCCGTTTTAAGCCACCAATAAAATTCAGCAACACCTCGACTTTATATAGCCAACTAGTGCCAGAAATGGAAAGTAAAAATAAACAAAAGTAAATGCGTTAATGTAACATTTACTCGAAACAGACAACAATGCCCACCGCTAACGTACGACAACGAACCACTAATGACCTTCACGAAGATTCGCTATCTAGGGTTTTGTCTGGATTGCCGACTTCCGCGGAACCCACACACAAAACTGAAACGACAAGATCTAAACAGACGCTTTGGACTCTTACGAAGACTTGTAGAACTAAAATCTCCCATTGACGAAACTGAAATTAATTTTATATAAATCTCTCATTAGACCTATATTGACTTATGGAATAGAATTGGGGGGATCCACTAAACCTTCAAATATCAAACGCATCCAATCATTTCAGTCACAAGTCCTTATTATGTCACAACTAAAGTAATTCATAGAGACCGTAACATTCCTTATACGACCGAACTTATTTTTGATAGATCCGTTAAATTCCATGACAAATTATTTTCCTATTCTAATCCAGAAGCTCAAATTCTTTCCTCTGCTCAACACCCAAAAAACCCTCCACGTCTTTTAAAGTGACGATGGCCCAGAGACCACCTCTCAATTTCATAGAGAGTTTCAGTGTATTTGACCTTTAATTTAAAGGTTTTTAATTTTGATCTTATAACCCATTTGCCCATTGTATGAATGTGTATACAGTTTGCAAATACACAACAAAAAAAATTAAAATTAACCACTAAACTACTTACCGCAAATAGAGAAAATGAAATGAAACTAAGAGTTGTCTGTTGTGGTATTTCAGCTTTCGGCTGGGGTAGTTTAATAAAAGCAATAGTTTTACTTGTTATTATTCTCGTAGTCTGTAACAAAAAAATAAAATTTATATCTTACAACAAATTCAACATACCTTACTTAATATAAGCGGTATTGCTTATAAAAGCGACAGATTTAAGCTATTGTATTCCTATATTCCACGCTTATTTTTGATCAATCATTTAACAGACGAAAAGCCGTTACTTGATGGAATGTGATTGTTAACGACGAAGTCATTTAAAGCACCGCGTTGTCGTTTATTAAGATTGATCTTATCATCTTATGGAATGAACGTTTATTTCATGAAACGACTGGACGATTTCAGCCTTTTGGTAAAAATACGTTAAGCTAAAAAATCACAATTTTTTTATGGAAAATTTTGCACATAGAGAGAACCTAATGAAAAATTCGGATTTTACAATTCGTATTCTGCATAATTTTTTGAGCTTTTTTTAGGAGTTATCGCGAGGTATTTTGTTTATCTATAAAAAGAATAATGAAAAAATTAGAGGCTGATCACATCGTGCCTTAAGCAAGTGCTAAATACACAGGAAGAGTAATGGAGAATAAAAAAGATCTTTATCAAAATACATCGTATTAGTCTAAGATCCGAACCTACCTCGACCTTCACCGAGATGATAATAGAATGAAACCTATTTTATCATGAATTTAGTATATTAAGAAATATATTAAACATGGGATGGCAAAAAAAATCCGGAACAGACTATTTTTGATTATTTAAAAAAAATATTTTTAATAAAATATTGCAACATCAAGATAATAGAAAACAATTTATATCACCATAAGCGCTGTTTTATTGCGAACACGTTGATATAGGTTTGCAAAAAAATCAGTTCTATGAAGGGTTAGCGAATTTTAAAGATTTTAATTTTAATGCGCGTGGAAATGTGTGACAGAGAGATCCGAGGTAAGTATACTGTGTAACAATAAAGGACACAACATCGCAGTCGCCTGTGATGTGTACACTTTTTTCTATTTGTTCCAATATTTTATTGAAAATCATTTTTTTTAAATAATTAAAAATAGTCTGCCCCGGATTTTTTTAGCCAACCCATGTTTAATATATTTCCTAATAAACTAAATTCATGATAAAATAGGTTTCATTCTATTATCATCTCGGTGAAGGTCGATGTAGGCTCGGATCTTTTACTATATACAAAGATCAAGTGTTCACCATTTTTTTATACAGAGAAGTTAAAATTATTCAGTATTTTCATGAAATAAACATTCGCTCCATGAAAACGTGCTTAACCATAAAAAGGCTTTTTCATTTAAAAAATCCAAAAGAAAATTAATAATTTAATTTGACTGAAAAGGTAAAAAATAAGCGTTGAATATATTGGGGCGTTCACACGTTGCAACTAAAATCACTCGACGATTTTCAATCGTTCGAGTCAAACTTTTGGTCGTTCAAGTGATGAGTCTGTTTGAGTCGACCAGCTGGTCAATTTGCTTTCAATTCTGTTGGTTTTGTGCCTCACTTCTCGCGTCCATACCACCGCTACGGCCAAAACGATTGAAAATCGTCGAGCGATTTTAGTTGAAACGTCTGAACGCGCCTTAAAATAGTAACGATTCAACGTTAAGGCTTTTATAATCAGCGTCGCTTATACAAGCAAGGCATGTTTACAACACCACTAAGGCTAGCAGATATACGTACAAAGAGAAATCCGATGTTATTTTCCTCGACAACGAGACCATGGTTGGCATAGTCTTCATGTTTCAACATTTGTTGAACAAAGACAATGTCTCCCTGGCCGTATTTGTCACTACCAACAAATATACTGTAGGAGGTCATATACGGTTCAAAAATACAATGCGCTGTTGTCAAGATTGCATGATTATTAACAATTGCCCCGTCGCATATTGCTTCATCATTGATAAAAACTTGAGCCAGGAACGAGACATCATTCCATGAACAAATTCTATTCGGAGTATCAGCAGTATCATCTGGTGACGATCCGGGAGCATTTTCTTTGGGTTTATCAGTTGCAGCTGTAAACGCATATTTTATCACTCGATTGCAATCTTAAAATCGAAATTGTACATACTAGGTTCGGTAGCAGATGTTTCTTCAGCAAGCCTTACAGGAGTTGTTCCTAAACAATTAAAAAAAAAAACCTTTTAAGCACTTAATTATTCGCATTTGTATAATACATACCAGGTTCGGTAGTTGGTTCTTCTGAAGGTACTCCGGTAGCTGAGAGAAAAAAATTTGAATGTTCAATCACTGAGAGTAATTTTTTGCTTACCAGGTTCAGTATTAGTTGTTTCCGGATGTGTTTCTGTTAATTGAAAAAAAAAATTATAAATTTCAATCTTTCATTACTTGCAGCTGTATTATGCATACCAGGTTCAGTAACACCTGCTTCTACTGTGGTAGGCTCTTCGCTAACTGTGAGTAAAAGAAAATGTTTTTAACATTCAATTTTTTAAAGGCACACTATATTTACTAGATTCAGTATTAGTTGCACCCGGGACAGGTGTTTCCGTAGCAGCTGATTCTGAAGCACCTCCTTCTGTGGTATTTGGTTCTGCGCCACCTTCTGCTGTGGTTCCTTCTTCTGTGGTACCTTCATTTGTGGTACCTTCGTTTGTGGAATCTGGTTCTGAGCTAGCTGCTTCAGTGGTACCTTCTTCTGGGGTGGTACCTCCCTCGGCTTCCGTAGTTTCTCCTTTGATAATTCAATACAAAACATGAACATTTACTTTTGCACTTAATTACTCACAACTGTATTATGCATACCAGCTCCAGTAGCAGCTTCTGAAGCAGTTTCATCTGTTACCTTCCCTATATGGATAAACAAAAAAATATATTTCAACATTTAATTTACTAAATGTCAGGTTCTACTTACCTTCAGTTGCTTCCGCAGTAGTTTCTGCTTCAGTTGCGCCTAAGTCAATGAACATTATTAAAACCTTAATAAAAACGTATTAATAATTTGCATACCGCTTTCCGGTGTTGTTTCTGAATCACTCCCAGTGGTTCCTAAGTAAATAAAAACAAATTTAACCCCACTTCCATAATATTTTATTATTTACATACCTTCTTCTGGTGCAACAGTTGTTTCCGCACGAACTAAAAAAAAAGAAGATGCGTAGTTTTGCTTATACCTTATTTACGAATTTTACGTATTTCACCAATACTAAATTCAATATTTTAAAGTAACTTATTCTCTGCCTAATACTCCCTATAAAAAATATTCACCTCCTTTCTGGAGTACAAAAGCTTCCAATTATTGTGTCTAAACCAGCAAAAAGGTGCTATATAGTAAAATCTTAAAAAACTCAATATTTCAATCAATTTTACATAAGCGCATAAGTGCAAGCTTAGTACAGGGCCTGCTTTTCCTAGGCAAAATGCTGAACCTGGAATAAGCAAGAATCCTTGCACAACAGGGATACATGAGCAGAACAGGAGTACAATAAGCCTGAGGCTGCAGTGTAGGGGGAACGATCCCTAACCTGACTTTCTGCTAACAGGAGAAAAAAACATTAGTACTCAGTTTAAAGACGCTCTATTACTAGGTTTGTTCCACTTGTCCATTTGATGATGTTCAAACACGTCCACCGAATGACAAAGACTAAGACACATTAACCAAAAGACAAGAGTGAGTAATAAATAAATATTATAAAAAAATGAAAAACCGACTTCAAAATATATAAAAATTCTTAAACAAAAAATGCACTAAAAAGTAACAAAATAATGGCGTATCCTTGCAGTATCTACAACTTACAAATTATTAGGATGATACAATGTACAACTATTGTTATTTTTGGAGTTGGTGTCAGCCAAGGAAATACGATTATATTGGTATTTATCAAAAAACGAGAATACCTTATGAAAATTATTTTTCAAATGAACTTTTAAACAATATACTCGAACTGTAACAACATCTAGCGACCTTTAAACTACAAAATACCAATACCAACTAAACCTTTTTAAAATTTTTACAAATTACTATTAATATTTATTTTATTGACTGACACCAACTCCAAAAATAACAATAGTTGTACATTGTATCATCCTAATAATTTGTAAGTTGTAGATACTGCAAGGATACGCCATTATTTTGTTACTTTTTAGTGCATTTCTTGTTTAAGAATTTTTATATATTTTGAAGTCGGTTTTTCATTTTTTTATAATATTTATTTATTTCTCGTGTTTTAGTGATCTGAAGTTTGATAACTGATTTTATTTTTTTGAAAATGGTTAACCTTCCAAACGCGCTGCTCATATGAGGCAGCGCCGTTTAATATTAAAAGTTACTACATCATCCTTTTTTGCCCTTAAGGGTTGAAATTTTTTGCTTTTAAATTAATTAAAACTAAGTGGGTTATTCTTTCAAACAGAAAAAAAAATATCAAAATTCGGTTAAATGTCACTATTTCATCCCCTATTTTCATCCTTAAGGGGTGGATTTTTTTCTTCAAATTGAAATGTGAACAATTTAAAGGTACGTTGTACGTAATAGAAACAAAATTATCAAAATCGGGTTAGCCAGAAAAAAATAATTAATATTATTTCATCTCTAATTTGTAACCCCTTATGAGTGGAGTTTTTTTTTTAATGGATAGGAGATTAATTTAAGGTTGTGTTCTACAAACAAAAAAAAAATTATCAAAATCAAGCTATCCAGTAAGAAGTTAATATTTCATCCCTTAGTTTTCAACCCCTTAGAAGTTGAAGATTTCCCTCAAATTAAAACTGGAACCCACGAAAAGCACCAGCTTTCAAATAAAAAAAGAATTATCAAAATCGAGCTATCCAATAAGAAGTTAATATTTAATCCCTTAGTTTTCAACCCTTTAGAAGTGAACGATTTCCTTCAAATTAAAATTGAGCCACACGAAAAGCACTGGCTTTCAAATAAAAAAATAATTATCAAAATCGAGCTATCCACTAAACAGTTAGTATTTCATCCCTTAGTTTTCAACCCTTTAGAAGTGAACGATTTCCTTCAAATTAAAATGGGAACACACGAGAAGCACTAGCTTTCAAATAAAAAAAGAATTATCGAAATCGAGCTATCCAATAAGAAGTTAGTATTTCATCCCTTAGTTTTCAACCCTTTAGAAGTGAACGATTTCCTTCAAATTAAAATTGAGCCACACGAAAAGCACTGGCTTTCAAATAAAAAAAGAATTATCGAAATCGAGCTATCCAATAAGAAGTTAGTATTTCATCCCTTAGTTTTCAACCCTTTAGAAGTGAACGATTTCCTTCAAATTAAAATTGAGCCACACGAAAAGCACTGGCTTTCAAATAAAAAAAGAATTATCGAAATCGAGCTATCCACTAAGCAGTTAGTATTTCATCCCTTAGTTTTCAACCCTTTAGAAGTGAACGATTTCCTTCAAACTAAAATGGGACCATTCGGGAAGCACCAGCTTTCAAATAAAAAAAGAATCATCAAAATCGCTTCACCCAGTCGGAAATGCTGAGGTAACAAACATAAAAAAAAAAAAAAAAAAAAAAAAAAAAACATACAGTCGAATTGAGAACCTCCTCCTTTTTTTGAAGTCGGTTAAAAATCATAAAGCAAGACATCCCCCTAATTTTCAATCATTTAAAACCGGTTTTGCGGTGTTTAAACAAGCTATTGTCACAAAAACGTACGTTCATAGTTCGACTCTCGGCCGAATCCAGCCAAGCAGCTGAGGGCTGAAACATTTCTTCACTCACTCTTGTCTCTTGGTCAGTGTGCCTTGCTCTTTGTCTTACGTGGACGTATTTGGCTTCAACGTATGGAACAAACCTAATGTAATCCTGGACTTATGACGCAGCAATTTTATCCCGAAATAAACATAATTTGTTCCAATAGGTAAGATGCAAGAAATAGTAAATGTCTTGTGCGACTGAATGGAGCAGCAGAAGCTTACATTAGATCACAGCAAATAACAGGTAAAGACCTTTAGTCTTCGACACCCAATATTACCAACAGAATTACTGGTAGAACAAACTACGACCATGTAAGGCTAAAACCAAAGTTGAAGTAATTCGAGATGCCCTTTATTATAAGACTTAACTGGCACATACACACAGCTTAGCCTTAGCTGAAGCTTGCATTAGCACATTCTAAACTCTCTAGAGCTTAGACTCACTTTATTCAATTATAAATACCTTGGACGACCCTTCAATGATTAATCAAATGATCTATCAAAAAATATTATTTGGAATATGTCTAGTTGCTTTCTCATCCCCCAATAACGTTGAATCCTACAGGTCAAAGGGCTTAAAAATATCCAAAAAAAAATTCAAATAAAAGTTGTAGGCATTAATAAGTCCAAAAACTATAGAAAGTTTAAAGAAAATCGTTAGAGCCGTTTTCAAAAAAATTGTAAGAGGTCAAAAACTTCCAGAATAAATTGGAGCTTCCGGTTAACCGATTTTAACTAAAAGCTTCGCGGCCCAACTAGATATAATATGAAGACAAATTTCCAAGTTTGGCGCAATTCGAATAAAGCTTTTGATACGATATGGCTGTCATAGACACACACACACACAGACTTGTTTTTAAAAACCTCTTTTTTTTTACTAAAGAGACCTCAAAACATGTATTTCCGGTGAAAGCTCGAACTCGAAAACTCGACCCGATTACAATACTTCCTTTACTATATAGGTACATAGTAGTAAAAGAAAATAAAAACAGTTGTAAGATTTGGAACAACAAATTTTTGCAAGCTTTATGTGATGTAGCAATTGCTATCCTTTTTTTCAACTCTGCTTTTCATTATCTTAGAATGGGAGTTCCAAAAAAACTATTTTTTAGTTAGTAATAAGTTTTCTGTACTACTTAGTGTTCCAAAATCAAGTTCATTCAATGAGAATTTTTCATAAAAAAATAACTTAATTAATCGACGTCGGAATATGCACCTGGAGAGCTCAAAAATTACAAAAACTTACATTTATAAATACGATATAACTTACAACTATTTGCGTAGCTATAGTTAATATTCCTATAGATCCTTGTTATTTAGAATTAATAGATATGGTTAGAGGAGCAATGAATCGGGATTTCAAATGGATTCTACGAGAGTATCAGGTCGCGACGTTTTGCCATGTATTACGGCTTTTTCAGGCTCTCTGATCTATGCTAAGCATTGGTGTACTTCTAGTAGCCTTGCATAAACCAAATGATAAATAATTTCTTTTTTATTTTAACCGAGTTTGACGCTCATGATTTACAATAAAGTATGAAAAATGTAGAATAGAAGGACACGAATGCTGAGCATGGATCAGAGAGCCTGAAAAAGCCGTAATATATGGCGAAACGGCACAACCAGATACTCTCGTAGCATTCATTTGCATTTCATATATATATTTGCGTAGCTTTTTAAAGTTAATTTGAATTTTAAGTTTTGAAAATCGTTCTAGTAGTTAACTTACCTGTTGACATTAGTTGCACTAAGACCAAGAAAAGAATCACCCGTTTTTTCTTAAACATTTTTTTAAAATTTTATTAGAATACAAAATTCTTAACAGGCGACTTATTGAGTTCCCAAAAGAGCTTTTTAAATAGAAGTAAAATATGAAAATGTGATTTTTAAAAGGACTTAAATCAATTTGAATTCGATTTGGTAGATTTATAATTGTTACTGTGAAATATGAGAACTAATTTTCTTTAAATTTCTTACGCAAAAATTAATTTGCTTCTTCCATTATGGGCTGCCTACTCATATATCCAACTTTTCGCAATTTCTTAAAAAGTTTAATCGTCAATGCTTTGAAAGTATGGTTTTTACTTAATTTTTTTTAAATAGGTAATTAATAATTTTTATAAAATTATAGTGCAGTTTGAAATATTAAATTTCCTTTTGAATTTTGAAATTATTTTAAAAGATTGAATACTTTTTTATGCTGCTTAATATTATTGATTTTAATTTCTTACAAAATTTAATTCATGCTATTTATTTAATACTGGAACTACGTCAACATATTAGGTGCACAAAATTAGGTGCAATAACGCATAAAAGTATCAAAATTAATATGAATTTATTATCAAATAAAATGTATGTTAGCATAAAGTTAAAAGAAATTTCAGGGAACAAATACCTAAGTAATTAATTATTTACTAACATTTTGAAAGTATCATAATTAATTTTAATTCTAATTTAGAAAAAGGAATGGAAGTTTAATTGGTATTGATTAAAAAAACTAATTCGAAAGTATTAGGAAATTGATTTCAACAAATAGCTTTACGGTGTAGGTAAATTAAAATGGATATAATATTTTTCCTTTTGATTTTTTTTGGTAAGTTGTTGGAAGAAACTAAACAAATTTTTACTAAAATTTTTTGAAAGTTTCTATTTTTAACTCCACTCAGCTTATTCTTGATGGTTTCTCGGTTGCAATCGAGGAGGCACCATATGTCGTTCAGCTACTATCGGAAGAATGGTTTTTTTGTTCCGGTAGCATTATTGAACCAAGGGCTGTTTTAACTGCCGCGCATTGTTGTGACGAAAACGACGAAAGCTTTAAAATCCAAGTGGTTTACGGCTCAAATCAGTATAAAAAAGGACAATATGTTGATGTTGAAAGGAAAATTGTTCATCCCAGATTCCAAATAGGAAACCCTTCTAATGGTTACGACATCGGTATACTAACGGTAAGTCACCATCAGAGTTAAACCGAATAAAAAATCATTGGTATAAGTTGTTAGCTTCATTCACCAATTCAAGTTACTGAAAAGCGGCAACCGGTTAGACTTAGGAGTCCTCCCGTTCTGCCTCAGTCCAATGTTTTGATTCTTGGATTTGGAAAAACTGTAAGTATGACTTTTGAAGGGTGAATTTATCTTTAATTTTATATTCTTTTTTAGGAATATACCGAATATTCAAAAGTTTTGCAGGGTCTTAAGTTACCAGTTCTTACTGATGTAGAATGTCAAAAGTTGGTTACGTCAAAACATGGGCGAATATGGAATCCGACTTTAATGTGTATCGGAAATAAGAGTTTGAAAGGGTATGATGCATGTGAAGGAGATTCCGGAGGTCCGGTTATATACCATGGCGAACAAATCGGTATTGTTTCGTGGGGTGATCATTGTGGTACGGGAAAACCGGGTATCTACACCAATTTACGACCATTGTTATCTTGGATCAGACGCAACTTGGCTTCAATTTCCAACAGTGATATCTATTATCAGAAAAAATAAATAAAAAAGAAAGATTGAATGCATTTATTTTCTACGTTTTAAATAACATCAGAGATATCTACCTATAAAAAATGATAATGGAAATTTCCTTCTTGGGAAAAATTCATGGAGTTAAGTTCTTAAAAGTTTAATTTTCAAATTTAAATGAGACTGTTATTTTACGTTCAAAAAAAGTTTAAAGATTGCATAAAATTAAATTATTTTTACTACTATACACTTCTAATAACGTCACCATAGACGAAAATATGAAGACAGTTAAGATTATAAGTAGAAGAAATGTTTGACAGGGAGAATGGAGATTTTATATTAACGGAGTTATTTACCCAGGCTCTCGAAGTTTGTAGATTATGTAGTCTTAATCAGTTCAAACCCAGAAAATCCTGCAGAAAATGTTTGAAAAATTCATTGCAGTATCCTTAAAAAACGGACTGCAGTTGAACGTAGAAAAGACCAAGGTAATGAGTCCATAAAACGTCCATCTGTCAAAGGGAAACAAGGTACTAGAGAATTTCGTTGTGTATATCAATCCTGTACACACAATCAAGCTAGAAAAGAAAACAGCAGAAATCAAAAGGAAAAGGAGAATTTTAATATTACTATCATCGAAACTATGTGTCCTGGTTCTAGAAGCAGATAAAAAGTTGTTTCACACGAAGGAAGAAAAAAGTAATAATACAAACTGTCCCAGCGTGGCCGACCGTTAGAAGTTTCCGGAGAACCTGAAATTACCTTCCTAAAAATATTTCGTTCTCTGACCCTCCGGCTATATCAGAAGTCGACACTAAAATTGTTATTTCAAATGGCATGCCCTATTTTTTACATAATTCAATTGAATTAATAATTCTGAGCATGTTTTATAATATGAAGACCTCATCTAAGAAAAAAGACCTTATCTGAGGAAAAAGGCTTTTATTGAAAATTTAAAGTAAACGGTCGTCTTGTAAAAGGTCCGTAGCTCTCACATTAAAATGTCTAGGAAGCTTGGTGTAGGCCAATTGAGAGCTTGAAGATGCTGTTACACTCGAGATTATCAAAAACAATCAATTTTTGTTACTAAGTATATCAAAATGCGTCGTAAAGTAACACGTGCTTAAATGTGCAAAATATCAATTTTTTTAATGGCACCTCCTGATTTTATTTCCCTTATTTGATTCTTCTTTAAAATTTCCCATATTTTCATAATTCACATTCCTATAGTTAAGTGTGGGGATTTTTGAGTACTTGTTGAAAATTTGAAAATTCAACGTTACGTTTGTACATTATAACCGAGCTTTATGCTGTATGCCCAACAGTAGTTGGTAATGTCTTCAGGTAATTTAAAACGGATTTTAATGCAGTTTTCAGCAATTAATAGAGTGATTCAAGAGGAAGGTTTGCAGGTATAACAAATGCATATTATATAAGAGAAAAGTTGGAAAATTCAATGATTTGTAATGTGATGTCATAACAAACATATTTTGTGCACTTAAATTCCAAACGCTGACTAAACCTTACGAGATACAATAGATCAAACTAATATGCGGCGAAATTATATATATACTTATATATGTATATGTCTATCTTCTAAGGATAACCCACTGAAACCATTTTTATTTTTACATATTGCAAAAAAATTATTGTTGATTTACCAAGCTATTTTAAGCAATACAGTATTATTTCTTAATCAATTAAATACATTAGATACGTTGTGCATTTCAAGAAGGCCATAATTGCCCTTTACAGCATATCATCAAAATGAATATCTTAGATCACACAGATTTAAAAAGCGTTGGTAGAGCAACTGGATATTGTACGCCATTCGTAGTGGCTGTTTTATTGCTATCTTTTTCTTATAAATATAAAAACGTTATGTTGGTCTTTATTTAGGGCAAAATCTCGACAAATTATACACTAATTAGGTATGTAAGGTACATGTCAGTACATGTACTTTTAAAAGAGTGCGGTTGGTCACCCTACATAGGACAGCGTAATAATTGAATCCTACAGAAACCGTGTATTTTCGGTACGTTTTGTTAAAATTCGTGAAATAGCATTTTAAAGCATTTTCCTCAAGAAAGAGGTCCGACCAATTTTACACAATAACGAAAGATACCTATACAAAGTTTAAATTAAAAATTGACAAAGTGTACTGGAAAATAAGTAATAAATATTATGAATTTCAATTAAGACCCGATAAAATTAATAACGACATTTTTTAATATATTTGAATTTCTTTATTGTTCATTGTCGAAGATATAAATTATAAATAAACTTATTAAAATAATAAACTAAAAACCATGTCAAAAAATTAACAATTAGGGACTTAACGGAACTTATTTTAATGAAGTTTTGTTAAAGATACCTTAGATCTTAACTCAGGAGTCGGCAACTAACGACCTGCGGGTCACCAACTGGCCCGTTTGTTAGTTATAACTGATCTACTTTATTTCCGAAATTAATAATATGCAAAATAAAAAAAAAATATAAAAAAAATTGTTTAAAAGCGTATTGTAATTATTTTCTTGGTATAAATTATATGGTATCTTTTATTCCCTGAAAGACTCTTTTAAAATGAAAATACAACTGACCTAAACGTCTATTTAATACTCATATATTGGTTGATTTTGATCGGCCGTCAAAAAAGGTCGCCGACTCCTGTCTTAACGTATTGATTACCATTAATCCTAAAAAAGGCACGGTTCCTGTAGGATAACTACGAATCTATTCCACGAAAATAGTTGAACGGTTATAAATGACATTTAAAATGAAAAATGTTCAAGTCTAAAGGAACATGTTATATTTAAAATTGTTATGAACCTGTAAGATAGCTAATATCTCTTCCTAGAAAAGTAATGTTTTAAGGATTTTGATGAACTTACTCTGGATCTAAAGTCTGCAATTATCTATCATCTTTTTTGTCACAATAGATTAACTTTTAAATTTCGTTGGGGAGGTAGAGAATCAATTAATCAATCAATTAAATTTAGATACTCTCAGCAAAGCGAACGGGTATCAGCTAGTAATTTTAATAAATGCGGATGTCTGAATAACAAATATTTTGCAGATAATTAAATTTCAATAATTTTTTATTATATTTTCAAATATTAACATATATTAGCAATTTTTTTCATTTTTTGAGTGCGTTATTTTAAACTTCCACTATCTTCTATCGTTACTATGTTCGGATCAAATTTTTTCCCTTCCTCTAAAATCCATGGAATCAAGGTATGCACATTGGTGTAAACGCCTGGATACCCTTTTCCACAGACAGAACCCCATGAAACAATAGCGATTAGGGTATTTTTAAAAACAACCGGTCCTCCAGAGTCTCCCTGACAAGGGTCATGTCCTTCAATAGACATATTTCCAAAACACATCTGCGTTGGATTCCACTTTCCTTCGACTTTATTTATAAACAATTTACAATTTCTTGGAGAAACATGCGGCAACTCTATACCCAGTAAAATTTTCGAAGGGTCTCCTCCATATTGCTATAATAAATATAGAAACATTACACTCTCCATTTTTAAATCTGATTCATTAATCATTACCAAATTGCCCATACCGAGTATCATTACTTTATCATTTGAATGGAAACCTTGAAGTCTTAAATTTGATATTTTAATTGGAGAGCAAGTAATTGTGTTTA
This sequence comes from Sisyra nigra, assembly GCA_958496155.1. Lineage (NCBI taxonomy): Eukaryota > Metazoa > Arthropoda > Insecta > Neuroptera > Sisyridae > Sisyra > Sisyra nigra. The sequence goes on from OY292315.1 coordinate 47,936,376, forward strand.
TCGGTAATGCGTTTGCTAGCTTGAAGAAAATAAAAGCTTAGTTGGGAAAAAAAAAAACTGTAAATCAGGATACATACCATCGCGACAGCTACATCATACCCAAATTCACTCTTGCCGTTGTATTTGGCATGTTTCGTAAAAGTTTTAATATTGGTATTAGGACCTTGCTTGTTAATATCAGAGCTGTAGTAAACGTCGTAATGGATTTTGCTTGTATGCTTGTCAAAACAATGAGCCGCTGTAAGGATAACAGTTGCGCTCAAAATAGATGCACCACACCAAGGATAAGAGTTTCGTACGATATGAACAAAATATGGTGCCTTTTCAATTTTAACGGGGATGCCATCGAGGATTCTCTCAAAAGACGAAGATTTTCGTACGACTAAAACAATAAGTAAAGTCATTTAGAAAAATTTCTTAGAACCAATTAAAAATAAAATCTATTTACATGCAAAACATATTAAAATGAATAAAAATTTCATAATTGTCAAAGAAAAGAATGCGTCAACCACTAACGAGATTTTATCAGGTTAAAAGAAGTTTATAATAGCTTTAAAATACCACTTAATCGATTTGTACAAAAAATTTAATCAATTCTATGTTTGAAAAAAATAACTTCTATTGTTCCATAATTTTTTATCAAAATCTTATTTTATATAAATTTGATACAGTTTTTAATATGCTTTCTTCTCAAGATTAACATGTCAAAAGCTTTTTCAGGAAAATTACAAGAACGAGATTAAAAAGCTAGTGTTATGGGACACCTGATTACAAGTAACTCCTTCCGCTTAGAGTTTCTGTTCTCTACTTCTGTGTTTTCTAATTTTTTCCTTTCACCAATCTTTTGTAAAACTATTCAAATATATTCTGTAAAAATTTCTAAACAAAATTTTGATTCGTTCCTTAATTATAAGCCATTAAGTGAGCATCCCTCGTTGAAGGTTCGGAGCACAAGACATATAATAGGTTGATGCATCATAAGTAACGTCGTATTTTTGATGATATCCTTTCCATTGATTAGTTTGGGTCATTTTTTGCGAATTCCGAATATCATTTTTGTAATTGTTTACAATATCACTCAGAATTAATTGTTTGACAAGGTTTCAAGTACTCATAATTAATAAGGTCTTTCATATGCTACCAAACACAATACATTAATTTTTTGATGAGGTTCTGTCTAGGGGGGTGGGGTTAATGGAAAATGTCCCGGTTGGGCCCAGTGTCGTTTTTTAGTTTCATTATTATAGACAACCTATTTTTCATCTCCCGTCAATTGCCAATGGTCTAATAGATTTGCGGGTAACAATTTGTGCGGGATCCACACGTTGTACTTGGAAACCATTCCAACGCGATGCAGATGCCTCACCTCATACCATGGATTGATCGATACCCATATTTGCGATAATTAACATTATTCGAGTTCTTATCAATAGTTAATAAACAGTTAAAAGTTATTTTTTTAATGGATATTTTATTTTTTATTTGATGTTTTTAAAATTTTTGTACTATGCATTTCGCTACTTTCGTAGCTTCTTCTGGTACTTAACTATAAACACCAACTGTTTTATTAAAAATTTCAGTATAAATTTTGAATATGTGGTGATAGTCTCTCAATAATTAAAATATGTAAAATTATTAATCTCTCAAAAAAAGTTTTCTAAATAATATATTATTTAAAAAAATATATATTATTATATATATTATAACTTTAAATAATATATATATAATATTATTTAAAATAATTATTTTGAGTAATTGATAATTTTACATATTGAGAGACCATCAACCCATATTCAAAATTTATACTAAAATTATTAATAAAAAAAATGGTGTTTATAATTTAGTAACAAAGAAGCTACGAAAGTAGCGAAATGCATAGTACGAAAATTTAAAAAACATCAAATAAAAAATAAAATATCCATTAAAAAAAGAAATTTTAACTTTTTGCGATAATGTCTCTGGGATTTTGACGGTGGCCAGCCTCAAGTATAACATTCAGAGCATCATTATCAGTAGCAAATGGCACCCCGCTCTTTTTCATGAGCTGTTGATAGATAACCAAATCTGAATTTAGCAAACCATCGATGACAGTTTATTGTTCGGGCATCGATAGTTTCTCTGCCGTAATACCTATGTTTTTGATCATTTTGACCATCACAGTTGCATAAAGCCTTTATTGAACTCAAAAAGTTAACAGCGTCGAATATTCACTCTTTTCTCTGATATCTTAAAATTTTACCAGGTCTCTGCCAGACTCAAGCGCTAAGCTAAACGCTAACCCTCCTTTATACAATGTTCAGCAGATGATTTCTCCGGGATTTTTCAAGAAAAATGTTTGAAAGGTTTCATTAAATATTCTTCAATATATGCATAAAATAACCCCAAAACCTCAAATAATAAGTATGTATATTCCTTTTATGTTAAAAAAAGTCAAGAAAATTAACTTAATTACGCCATCTTACATCTATTCCCTTAAACCAAATTCTGTGAATTCATTTATTTTAAAACAATTTTGGTCCTTTTTAGTGATTGACATTTAATTGAGGATAAAAGCGTATTTCAATTATCTTAAGAAATTTTTTTTTTTTTTTGATAATTGGAAAATAGGGTTTTGATATTCGTCAAGTCACGTAGTTGGACTTTTATTGAAATGAATATTTTGACTTAGAAATGAGTAACTTAAAAAATCAATGCTTAACTTCATGGGACATTTAAATCTTTGAATCAACTTAATCTTAAGTCAAATTTAGGTCAAGTGGCTTGAAAATCAAGTCAAGCATCATTGAAATCAAGGCAAGTAGTATCTCTTGGTAGAAATAAAAAGAGTAACTCTTGTTAAGACATAGGATTCATTGTTTAAATTAAGCCTGTCTTTATCTTGTTTTCTCTTATGGTTACTTGAAACGAATGCAGTATTATCTACTTTCTTGAAGAGGAAGAGAAGATTTCTCTATTTTGAGATTTAGATATCTTTTGGATGTTCCTTAATTTTCTATTGAAAGTCATCCATACATACAAAACTTTTTTTTTTTAACTATTGAAAATATGTAAAAAAAATTGTATGTAATTTATGCTTTTTTACACTTTTAGTATTTATATAGTATTTCTATTTTGAGGGGTATATAACGCTTTGAAGACACCCACGGGCAAGGCTCATCTTTGATACATTGTTTCTCCCAAACCACTTGATAGATTGTTATGATTTTTGAGGGATTTTGTCATTAAACATTATTTAACCATATCATTTGTTTGTGCCTATTTGTTTTTGTAAAATTTCAAATCTTCAAATAAGAGGGAAAAAGCCGAGGTTTTTCGTGCCGAGAACGCAGGTAAGGGATAAGTTTTCTCGTAAACTACTTGACCAATTCTCTTGATTTTTCAGAGGATTCTTCATTACAACTAACTTCAAGTAACAAGTAACTAATTTAAGTAAGTTAACTCAAAATTTTGAAAAACTACCAATTAATATCTTCTTACCAGGCAAATTTTATTGATAGCTTAGGCGAAGCTTTGTCCCAAGTTCAAGAAATCGTGTTTTACAGAGGAGAGAAAAAACTGAAAAGTTTGTATTTCCCGAGGTTTTCGCTTCTTTATGACGTCGTGTCGGTTTGTACCGATTATTTGTCTATCAAAATCGTTAAAACAGTAAATTGATAAGGTTTATTTACCTGAAAATTCTTCCAAAAACGGTAATTGATAAAGTGTGATTTTGTGTATTCACAAGTGTAATTTTTTCGACACGTGAAAATTGAGGTAACTTGGTAAAAACGCTTGACGTACAAAGTTTGAAAAATATTTTTATGAACTTCTAGTCATCATTAAGTAATTTAATTTATATCAAATTATTCAAAAAAGTCTTAAGAATTTTTTTGGTCAATATTTCTTTTTTTTTTTGCTTTTTTTGAACATTTTCTACTGTACTTTCCTGTGCTTGTTCAATTCTGACACTTTTTTTCAGAACTAACTTTCAATTGCTAAGTATTTTGAATGTAATGTTTGATAAGAAATACAGATTTATCATTAACAATAAAAAGAAGGAAAATTAAATTAAATATACTTTTGAAAAAAAATGATTTATACCTAGGCTTTGATACAATTCATTATAAGGTTCAGTAAGAAGAAAAAGTTTTTTCTGACAAGATTTATTTTATATAAAAAATACGAACAATTATTTCGGATATCTCCTTATTTGTTCTTTGATCCATTGTAACACGTAAGAAATTCGTGTATAAACTCCAGGATGTTTCCAACTGCCACAAACCATTCCCCAGGATGTGATACCAATTTGATATTTATCAAACAAAATTGGACCTCCTGAGTCACCAAAGCATGTATCCTTTCCTGTTCGATTTAGATCACCCAGACAAAACTGAGACGCATCCCATTCGATTTCTTTTAGATTCAAAGATTTTATATACGTTTTGCATGTCTTATTGTCAATAAAACTTAGATTGACCCCTTGAAGTTTTCCCGGCAGCTTTCCTAACTTTTCAAGAGAAAATTTTTATTCTTTTAATAAATTTTTGAAAACTGTTTACTTTTACTTATTTTCAATATTATTTAAGAAATATCTAATTTTGGTGCTCTCTTTTAAAGCTAAACAGTTTTAAAAGGTACCTAGAGATTCATCAAATCGAGTTATTGGACATCTTGTGTAATAAATTGAGCTTAAAATGTTACGTTTATGAAATAACTTGAAAATTCAATGTTTGACTTGATTTTAAACCAAACTTAATCCAAGTTGAAAATCAAGTCAAGTAATGGATCTCTAGAAGTACCTATAAAAAAATTTGCTTGTGTTAAAAATCAAATTTTTAGCACCTTAAGTAAAACATCCAAAATTCAAATGAAAGGATATAAAAAATAAATTCGTCTAAAATTAGAAATATATCCTAAAAGCAGGCACTCCTCAATAATGTTAAATAAAATACCTTATTTTGTCCTAGTCCTACGACCAATACAGATTGATTTTTCAAGATCTTTTTTCGCTTAGAAATTAGCTTAATCGGTTTCACTGTAGTCGAATAAATGAATTTACCTAATAACTAATGAAGAGTTAACGATTTCTTTTATTAATGTTTTCTTTTAGCTTACAAACATCAAGGCGATATCGTAACTATGTTTAGAGGACTTCATGTAATTTTCGTGCTTAACAATTTTTCGTATTTTATGCCTCGAGCCCTGTCCGATGGTATCGCTTCCGGCGATAATTGCATAACCTTTAGGTCGACCAAATTCCACACAGTGTGCTGCTGTTAGGACCACTTGCCGCCTTATTATACTCCCGCCACATAACGATAAACCGAATCCGTTAAAATGCAAAACTTGGACAAAAAATGGAACTTCTTGAATTCGAATTGGTTTACCACCAAGAATTCGACTGTCTGAATTCTGAGAGAAATAAGATTTACAGACAAGTACCAATAGAACAAACAACTTAATAAACATGATTTTAATTCAGATAAATTTTTAAATTAGGTTACACAAGAAATGGATCTTGGTTGTGGAAAAAAAATTTTATGTACGTAATTTTTATGTATGATTATAGATTTTTCATGCTTTAGTTTTAAATTTCAATAAAGTTACCTTTCAATTTTAAAAAATTTTTCCTCGCCTTAGAGTAGCTCTATGATGAATAATTAATAGGTACATAAAGGTAAGCGTAGTTATAAAATGCTTTCAAAAAATATGATACCACTGCTGACTATCCATGATTTTGAATACGCAAAATTTAACAAATTAAATAAACATATTTACGGATAAAGAAAATAAACTTCAATTCAGAAATAAAAATTATGAATCACTTTGTTTGCAAACAGCAGGACAATTTTCCAGAATTTTATAATTAACTTTTCACGATTTATTTAACACTCGCGATTCACTGTTTATGAAACATTCACAATTTACGATTTATTTATCACTGTGTATTCATGATTTATGTAATGCTGCGTAGACGATTTATTTATAACTGTCTTGCCCATGCTTGTCCTCGCTTATATAGGAACTCGGCTATCTCTCCAGAACATTCCTACCCCACTTATTGAGTTGCTAGATCTTTCGATTAAATTGTCTTGTGATCTTTCCTTTTCCCATTTATCAAGAACTTGATTACTTGGTTACTTGGAACTTGGTTACACATAGAAACTTCCAGAAAGCTTGTCTTCTTTCTCATCCACCGAGTAATCTGTTATTGGTCGAACCCTCGCGGCAGGTGGTCTCAAAGACTAAACTTTTTGAGAATGTTTCAGAAGTTTTTATTATTTGCCGCTTTGTTAGCCGAAACCCCCTTCTTCTATCCTACATGCTCACACAATCATAACCCCAACCCCACTGATTATTAAGTCCGTGACAATACGAACACTCAGGAGGCCCAAAAAAGAATTTTTACAAATTTTTCTTCATAAGACTTTAAAAACTAATAAACAAATTTTAACACATATGATGGTTAATTATTTTAACATTTTTGTGTTTGTAAAAATAGTAATTTTAATGGGGCTAAAGCTAATCTCCGAAAACTCTTCTAAATAAAAATCTTGCAATGACCACGATATCTCTGAACTGGATCATTTAAAATTAAAAAAACCAAACAGATTTAAGTTAAAGTGATATATAATCTTATAATTAATCGAAGGAATAAGCAAAGTTTTAATAAAATGGCGGTTTTTAAAAAAATAGATTTTTTATCAAAAATTCGACCTTTGACTGTTTATAAAAGGAACAATTATCGGTGAGAAAAAACCTTAAATTAATTAGACATCATGATACGAAGTAATTTAGATCCCAGTTTATGAACGAAATAAAAAAATCAGATTAATACGGATCAAAAAATTTTATGATGTCAACTTATTTTTTATTTTAGCGACGTTTCGCCATGGATCATGGCTTCTTCAGGCATCTTGAATTTTTTTTTATGTTGACATAAAAGTCAAATAAATACTTGTATGTCAACATAAAAAATTTTCAAGATGCCTGAAGAAGCCATGATCCATAGCGAAACGTCGCTGAAATGAAAAATAAGTTGACATAATAAGATTTCTTGACCCGTATTAATCTGATTTTTTTATTTTCTTAAATTAATTATTAATAAAAATATCTAAGAAGCTATTTGAGGCTCATCGGATCAGTAGTTTCAGAGAAATCTTGGTCGCCGACCAAATTTTTGAGGAAAATTAGTTTAAACTTTTAAAAGCACTTCACATAGAGTGAAAACTGTATTTACAAATTTACGTGTAACTTTGAAAATAATCGTTGGGTTGGTTTGAAATTTTGTACTTAAACATATATACATTACAAAATTTATATTAACAATCGATTTTTTGAAAATTCATACCGTATATTAACCCTTAAAACAAGACGGACAGTTGAGATCGTTCACTCAGCTATAGCTAAATTGATGAAACTCTGAAAAGAATGGGACATCACCAAAAACATAAAAATAAATCTCGTAAAGATTTTTCCAGTCTTCTCACATATCTCCAAAACTTAGAGATCCCAATGATCAGAAGAAAATTGACACAATTGAGAACATGACCTAGAATGATTCAGATTCCAAGGACAGTCAAAAAAAAGAAAAGCTTCTATTCTTAAGAAAATTAAGCCTGTTCAGAGACTCCCCATGAGCGAATTTTGAAATTCCTTGTTCATATCTTCCGATACGAGAGCAACAAGAAACTAGTCATACAGGGGGGGCTAGAAATGGAAACAAACAATAACGATCATCCCCAACTCATTAGACTGCCGTTGCTTTAAAACTGAACTAATTATCTTAAGGCAAAACGACGTGCAGCTACTGATTAATGAACCTAGAAGGAAATCGTTCGTGAAGTCATCGAAGGACAGAAGAGAAACCACGGGTAACATCCATCGTAACTACCACATGTCAACTACGACAATGGACTAAGTAGAAGCTGATAATTTAAGACTTAAAAAGACTTAGAATTTTAGACTTGCAAATAAGACTTAAAAATTGTAATATTTTAACTCAAATTTTAACCGCTGAAGGGCATAATTTTTAAAAAACTACCCTTCCCAAAAGGCACAGTTCTCGCAGAAAAAACAATTTTAAATATATTTTTATCTTCAGTAGTTTAACTTCTACTGACTATCAGTCAATCACGGTCCTGTTTTGTATATATAAATTACGTGACCACTTTTCGATTACTTACTTAATGATTGTCTTAGGAATAAGGGTTAACTTTAATCAAACGTACATCTTAATTAAGTTCATATTTTTGTATTCATAATGGTCATAGTGATATTTTATTGAATAGTTCAAATATGAAGCCAAATATAGAAAATATTAGTTTATTCTGAATATCCTTTTAAGTGGCTTTCAATCCAATCTACCAGGTAAACGATTCGTGTGTAAACTCCTGGAAATCCATGAATTCCACATCCAACTCCCCAGGATGAGATGCCTATCAGATAATTATCCATTGCAACTGGGCCTCCTGAGTCACCTTGACATGCGTCTTTTCCACTGCCAGGTAGATCCTCGACACAAAATTGCGTTTCGTCCCATCTGATTCCTTTTTTACGTATTGAATTGATGAAAGCCACACATTTATAATCTTCAGTAACATGAAGTTTAATTCCTCGAAGTGAATTGGGATATTTTCCAAACTGTTAAAAAGAATTAACCACGAAATAAATTTTAATATTTGTATATACCTCGTCTAAACCTAGTCCTAGGACTAGTACACTGTGATTAACTGGAATAGACATTTGCTTAGGGATCAGCTTAATTGACTTTACAGTACTTGAATAAAGAAATTTATGTACTAACTAAAAAAAAGATATTAAGACTATTTCATTGTCAGCGTTTTTTTTTTTAAACTTACAAACAGCAATCCAATATCATAGCTATTGATTGAGAAATATCCAAACTTTTCGTGTACTACAATTTTATTCACATAATTTATTTGGCCTTTTTGTACCATTTCACTTCCAGCATAAACATTGAAAGCAGGTGGTCTACGTTTACGCACGCAGTGTGCTGCCGTCAAGACAACGTTTCGTCTTATTATACTGCCGCCACATTGGATCACACTGTTTGTTTCAAAGTAAAATATTTGCACGAAATATGGGGCATTTTTAATTGGGATTGGTTTACCACCTAAAATTCGAGTGTGTATCTCTGTTAAGAAATGACAAACATGATTACAGTAGAGGAACAAAAAAAGTATTTGTTTGAAAAACATTGGACGTAGATTCTTCAGATTTCAATGACGGAAAACTTTAGTTAGAATTAGAGAAAAAAATTATTTAGCATTCCATTTGTTTGGCAACCAAAACGAATCGGTATTAAAGCAAAAAAAATAATTTAATTATTATGGGTATTACCAAATTGTGATGCTTTTCTAATAATTTGATACAGCCATTAAGAAAATCCAAATAAGTTATGAAATTTCAAGAATTAGGCTTTTGATTTTTTTTTTGTGATAAATGGAAAGATCATATATAAGTTTTATAACAAAAGTTTTTTTTTATTTTTTCGCATAATTCCAAATTTATATTAAAATAAAAATAAATGTTTAAATCTCTCACGCCGACAGCTCCCGAACAAATCCGAGCGTGTGTGACGTCTTAATGGTAGTTTTCATACAATTTTTTGATCTATTTAATTCTGTTGTCATAGTTAAATCGTTTTTTAGCAATAAATTTTCAATATTATTGACAAAAATCACACGTAATAGCCGTAAACGCTCTATTGTTATTAAATAGCTCTACCATTATGACGTCAAAACTATGGTGACCAATTGTGGCGCATTCACAGTCACGTGATTTTTTTTTTAAATTTTATCAATTTTTAATTGCTTATAATTAATTGAAAAAAAATTTTTCAAGTTTTTCGCCTTAAATATCGATATTATTAATAATATAATTTTAAAATATATAAAAAAACTTGCACAACAACAAAAAATTTGTAAAATGATAGCTGTTTTCCAATGTTCGCTTTTAACTCAAAAACTACTGGATAGATTTCGATCAATTTTCGTTTGTTTTACTTTTTATATACAATACTTGGTCCTTATGTAAAAAAATAACTATCACGATATATTCATTAAAAACAACGTAACTAAAGTTTTAAAAAATGCGATTTTTACAAGCAAAACGCGTTAAGGGGTGGATTTTTAGTCGCTTTGATAGAGTGGGGCAAATGATATAATGCGCATGGACTGGAGAAAATATGTTTCTCGTTCCACTGCCTACTGATTATTTCATATTTGAGCGTAGCCTTAATGCAGCTCAGCGAGATATTAGATTAATAAAGATTTTTTGAATTCTATTTTCTATTTGTTGAGCAGATTTTTTAGCTTTTTTTAAAATTCTCTTTTAACATTTTTTATATTTGTATTGACAAATTCAAAATACATTTTTAGTTACAACCGTTACAATAATCAAGTTACATTTCAACACTATTTTTTATTATTGCATATATATTTTTAACCAGAAAGAGTTAAGTTAGCGAGAAAAAATTTTTTTAATAAAACCAGGTATATGCCCAAAAATTTCTCTTTCAGAATCCACAATTTCTCCAAGTGTATAGTTATTAATTGATTAATAATTAATTTTTAAAAAATTTCCAAACTAAAAATTAAAATTGCTGTAAATAAAAAAGGTCACTTTTTTTGAGTTTTTGTTTTAAAAAAAATGCTCCTTAAACGCTCTTTCCGGATCAACAATTGCTCCAAGTGTATAGTAAATAGTGAACTAATAATTAAATTTTTTTAAAAATTTCAAATTCAAGAACTAAAATTTCTATAAAACCCAAAATAATTTTTAATAAAATTTTTTTTTAAGCTCTCTATCTGCTCTTTTCATTACGGAACTAATTGATTAAAATTATTAATAATTAATTATTTGTTACTATTAATATACATATTTTGTTGTATGATGAGATCATCAACTGCCGTGGGATCTTATAAACATAAATAGTTTAAAAATTCAATTACTAATTAACTATACACCTGGAGAATCAGGAAAGAGCATTTAAAGAAAAAAAATTTTTAAAAAGTGATTAATTTGTATTATATGGCAATTTTTATTTTTGAAAATTAACTATTAATTAACTTATAACTATACACTTAGACCAATAGCTGATTCAGAAGGAGCAATTTTTTGGCTTATAATTTATCAATTATTTAAATGTTTTTCTTCTGTAAATTCAATATGTTCTTAACATAATAACCTACGCAGACGACGTCGCGGGTATCAGCTAGTCTAGAATATCTATGACAAAATATATCATAGAGATTAAGATCCTTATCTTAGCTCATTATGTCATCTTGCAAATCTTTATTCATCAGATAGAGGTTTGGTTAAATGTTTACGTGAAAAAAGTCACGGGTAGTCATTTAGCTTATAAAATTAAATTTTACAAAAAATAACTTTGAAAGCAATATGTTCTTATTGTAATGTAATTAGTGAAGCAAATCAAGTAATTCATGAAAACTGATGCAAATATTTTCATTTCTATTGCAAAACAAATCGAATAAATCCATGCATTTTTTCCATACCAATTTTTTTCTATAGTTGAATATTTTTTGTGGGATAAATAACTTGACAAGATGTTATTCAAACTTTTTCTATTGCTCGCGTTGTTCTTTGATGTTCACCTTGCCAAGAAGCCATTGAAGAATACACCGAACAAGCGAATATATCACGGTCAGCCAGTTAGTATTGAAAATGCCCCATATTTTGTGCAAGTATATCGGACAGTAGGTGAAACAGTTTTCCTATGTGGCGGCAGCATTCTAAAGCCACAAGTTGTCCTCACGGCAGCGCACTGTGCAAAGGGTACCTTACCGAAGGATTTTGTTGTTTTGGCCGGAAGCGATTCCGTCGGTCAAGGACAACGATATCAGACAAAAAAAATAATAATTCATGAAAAATATGATAATCCGAAAGGGAGCCATGATATTGCACTGCTGATTGTAAGTTAAACGAGACTTGTTAAATACCGTAGCGTAAGCGGGCTACTTGGTCCTATTTTTACCTTCTTTTACTACTATATAGTAAAGGAAGTATTGTAATCGGGTCAAATTTTCGAATTCGAGCTTTCACGGGAAATACATGTTTTGAGGTCCCCTGAATCCAAAAAAGTGGTTCTTGGAAACATGTCTATGTGTGTGCCTATGTGTGACAGCCATATTGTATCGAAAGCTTCATCCGAATTAAACTTGGAATTTTGCCTCAATATTATACCTAGTTGTGCCGCAAAGCTTTTGGTTGAAATCGGTTAACCGTAAGCTCCACTTTATGTTAGGAGTTTTTAAGCTTTTTAAAATATTTTCCAAAACGATTTTCGTTAAAGTTTTTCATGGAAAATTTCAAATAAAGACGGTTCTAGGGTTAAGGGTGAGAATTTGTATATATCTTCATAACATATAAGCTTTATTCATATTACTTTTTTTTACTACTATATAGTAAAGGAAGTATTGTTATTGGGTCGAATTTTTAAATTTGAGTTTTCACCGAAAATACACGTTTTGAGGTCACCTGAATCAAAAAAGATGGCTTTTAGAAGCATTTCTTTGTGTATGAGTGTCTATGTGTGACTGCGATATCTAACCGAAAGCTTTATCTGAATTTCACCAAGATTTAAGCCTGCTTATTACATCTAGTTGTGCCTCAAAGGTCTTGGCTGAAGTTGGTTGATTGAAAGCTCAACTTTTTTCAAAATATTTTTGAGCTTTTTGAAATTTTTATGAAAACAGCTCCAACGATTTTCTTTAGAATTTCTATCGTTCTTAGACTTAATGATCCCTACAACTTTTATTGGAAATTTTTCCTAGAAAAATTCAATTCAGGACAGTTCTGAGATTAAGTGTGGGGGTTCGTATATATACATAGTTATAATATGTATCCATTAAGTTGTGTTTATGTAGTTATAAAGTGGTTATAATTCTTTTAACCAACAACGAGTTTCATAAATGAGAGAAAAAGAAAGTACTTTGAGGCCTCGTAGCAGATATTTTAAAATGTTTCATATATTATTAACTAGCTGATGAAAAAATTCAAATATTGAAATAAATTTCATTTTTAATTTTATCGGCTGTTAATTTGAAATTCATATTTATTTTCCAGTAAAAATTGTCAATTTTAAATTTCAACTTTGTAGAGATTTCTTTCGTTATCGTGTAAAACTGGAGTAAAATGCTTTAAAATTCTTTTTCACGAACTTTACCAAAACTTTTTAAATGTACGGTTCTTGTAGGATATAATTGTCTTGCCATCCTATGGGAACCATGCATTATTCTAGCCTTAAAAATAAGCTATATCATTCTACCCCAAACTACCACATGGCAAAAATCATATCAATCTTTAACTATGTGGTAAACAAAAAACATATCTTTCCCACGGAAATAGTACATCTCTCCCGAGTAAAAAGTAGATCAAATCTTCTAAAAGAAACTGCTTTTAAATACTCGGTTCCTATAGAATACAAACTTGTTTTGCTATCCCATGGGAACCGTTTATTATTCCGGTCTGAGAAGTAATCTATATCATTTTCTGGCCCCTAAACTACCACATTACAAAAAAGGAATTTAATCTTTTGCTCTGTAAAAACAAAAAAATATCTATCCCATGGGACCGTACATTTTTTCTGGATATAAAGTTTACATAATATGTTAATCCAGATTATAATATATATCTATGCCAAATTTCATCCAGATCCATTCTGTACTTTTTGAGTGAAAGAGCAACAAACATCCATACTCACAAACCTTCAGGTTTATAATATAAGTAAGATGGTATCAGGCGTTTTGATGCCCGGAAAAAGTGTCCCCCTAACAAAATATCCCCAGACTAAATATCCTCAAGTTAGGTGTGACCATTGCGTTGTTTTTATCGTGAGGATATTTTGTCCAGGGATCAAAACGCATGGAACCATATTTAATAGATGTAATTTTTAAGGACGTTTTAAATTACTTTCAGAGTTACTTTATAGCTCAAGATGAGTTCAACAAATTCAAAGTATTCAATTACTAGTTAGTACCAAAGAAGGTATCGTTAGATTCGTTAAATATTTTAGTTTCAAAAGAAACATTATGCACTATAAGTTTTTTCTTCTTTAATTCCAAGCTTAATATAATTCGAATAGTACTAAAAATGTAATTAGATAATACATAAAATTCAATGGTTAGTTGATTTCTTAATTCATAGTGTTTTTTCTTTTTAAAGATAAATGGAAAATTTGTTTATTCAAATAAAGTGAAACCGGTTAAACTGATTCCAAAAAAAATGATCATTAAGGAAAATCAAATTGTACGGGTCGTAGGAGTAGGCGAGATTAAAGTATTGAAAACCAATAAAAGAACAAATTATATGGTTCGTCACGTATTTTATATTTCATAGAATGAAACACTTCCAAATAAACTTCAACGAGTCGAACTGCAGGTTGTTTCTGATGAGGAATGCAAAAAATTGGTCACTACTGTGGCTAACCAAAGCATTAAATGGGATGTCTCTCAAATTTGTTTTGGCGATGCAATTCTGGGGAAGGATACGTGTGCTGGTGATTCTGGAGGTCCCGTTACATTTGGCGAGTATCAAATAGGTATCGTTTCTTGGGGTATCGTATGTGGAGTAGCAGGAATTCCCGGAGTTTATACACGAATTTCTTCTATGCTAAGTTGGATTGAAACTAAATTAAAAGGATATCCGGGTTAATAATTATATACGTGTTTTTTTATTTTATTATTACCAGCGCTGCAGGTCATCTTCTTCGGGAAATTTATTATTATAAAAGGACTAAACTTTTAAAGGAAACTATTTAATATACTTAATGAAAACAATTTTTGGAAATAAAAAGAGTAATAATTTACCTCATCTTACTTATCTTAATCAAGGTTCCTTAAAAACATTATTTAAAATTTAAACAGATAGTTGAAAACAAAAAACATTGCAGGCTGCATTGTGCCCTGTATAGTTGACCAGGAAGAACGGGGATCAGACTGTCGAGTTACAGCTCATCTTACACATCGGAGCTAAGAGCAATATATGAAGCGCTACAATATATTTCGGGACAACCGGGGGTCAATTTTATCCTTTGCACTAACTCCCTTAGGGCTATAAATTCACTGATGAGTGGGGTTTCGGGGAACTTGGTGGGCGACGTCAGATCTAGAATATGGTGTCTTGCCCCACGAGTAACTTTTATTTGGGTTCCCGGGACCGTTGGCATAGGGAAGAATGAGAGAGTCAACGTCCTTGCCAAAGAGGCTGCAAAAAATGGCTTGAGGGATCGCAATGACTTCTTAGCAAACATAAAAAACTTACTACAATGGAGTTGGCAACTTGAATAGGGAGTTGCTCTAGAACTTCTGAGATCGTTTACGCGTCTAGTAGGGCGCTTACTTACTTTTGGTGAATTCGGAAGACGAGGTTAGTAGTTCCTTACGCGCCTGAGAACTAGACAGACTAAACTTACACACAGCTTCCTACTAACAAAAGCATCGAAGCCTCTATGTCCATCCTGCGGCAAACCATTGACTGCTAAGCGACTCCTGACCCAGTAAACCTAAACCTCCTAAACCTAAACTCCTAAACCCAGTGAGTTCGGGTTTTCTGCAGTCTGGGTGAACCATTAAAACGTCTACCATATACAACCTAAGTCGAATCCTTATTAGAAGTCGAAGTCTTTTCAAGAATGACACTTTGCAAATTTCATGTTTTTATCATTAGCTGTTTATTTATTGTTTGTAGATAAAAAGATTAACTTTAAAAAGGGTTCTTTTTTTTGTTTATAACAGTTTATGTGTTATAAAAAAATGATAAGTGTTATTACTGTTTTATGTGTTCTGAAATCCAGTTATACAGTGCAGGGATATTGGAGTAAACGCCTGGTTTTCCAAGTCTACCGCATCCACGCCCCCACGAAACCACCCCGACTTGTGTTCCATCCTCCACACTTACCACAGGTCCTCCAGAATCTCCAGCACAAGCATCTAAATTACCCTTATTCAGTACACCCATACAAAACTGAGTGCCATCATACTGTCTATTGACCGACTCCATGAAGTTCCTGCATATTTGAGTTCTTACCACTGGTAAAAATATTCGCAACAACTGCTCTGGTCGATCAAGACTCATTTCCTATTAAACAAGTTATTAGATTATTTATTTAAATTATTATAAGTATATCTACGTACTTGCATATAACCTAAACCTACAACCGAAACGTTCAATCCTTCTCTGGGTGAATTTGGATATGAGGCTAGTCTTACAATTTTAATTGTCTTAGAAAACGTAACTTTTTCCTTCAACTAAAAATCACAACCAATTAAATATTGTATCTAATTTGTTTAAGTACTTATTACATAAATTAATCCGACGTCACTACTCATATAAGCGGCTTTGTGAAATTCGGGATGAATTAAAAAGGAGTCAGCTCGATACAT
Organism: Sisyra nigra; assembly: GCA_958496155.1. Classification (NCBI taxonomy): domain Eukaryota; kingdom Metazoa; phylum Arthropoda; class Insecta; order Neuroptera; family Sisyridae; genus Sisyra; species Sisyra nigra. Next base: position 47,952,782 of record OY292315.1, read on the forward strand.
GTAACCCCTCAGGGAATGACTGCTTCCAACGCCCACCATTAGCACGCTAAGTGGGGTGTCTACTAAGCAATGTCCTGCTGTTAGAATGGTCCTTTGGCTTACTATGCTACCACCACAAACTCCAATTCCATACACTATTATTTCGGCGTAATAAGGAGCTTCATGTATCGGAATTCTTGTTCCTCCAAGTATTCTGAATTGAGAATTTAATTGTTCTTCAAAGGCATCAATATTCGTTCCATTGGGATACACACATTCTTGGGAAAATACGGAGACGACTAAAAAAAAATATTTTAACTGTGAAGCCAATAACAAATCAAATTTTTTTTTACTTAACAATGGTAAAATAGAAATTATCATTTTGATTTGTATATACTTGACGAAATAATGATTATTTTTTTATTTGGAGCTTAGCATAGTTTTTTATAAAATCTTTATTAAAGATTATTTTAAATTTAAGTATTTTGAAATTTTAATTAAATTAACATACAGTTATTTCTTATTTTACATATTGTAAATTTAACTATAAAATATTTTAGGTAGATATTACATATACAACTATTGTGTAACAATAATGAAATTATTTATTATTTCTAGATGGTTTCTGTTCAAGCAATTAAATCTTTGAAATATTTTAATATAGGGCATTCAAAATCGACATTAAAATAGCTAAATTCGCTAAGCATGATATATTTATGAATTTTTAGTATGTAGTTTGACCCATTAGGGCTATGTATATTTTCAAAGGGTAGCCGAGTGGATATGGCAAATCTGCCCCCACGACTTTTTCGATTTGTATTTGGGGGATCGATTTGACATCAAAGAAATATAATTCACCCAAATTTTTAACGCCCTATCTCAAATGGTTTTCCAGATTTTCAAAAAAACCTCATTTTTCGATTTATTTTTTTTTCAATGGTAAAATTTTATATTATTGATTGGTATTTTTTTTTCCAATTTTTAGGACTAAAAGAGATGTTATGACACTATCATAATATCTCTCAGAAAGAAAGTCGATTTTCTAGAGGAAAAATAAAACTAAAATATTTTTAAACATGTTTTTTAAAAGTCTCCCTCACAATACCTTCTCAGAAAATGTCTTTTATATTTCTTCACACTCATGAATTTTCAGAACCTATTTCTTACTCTATAGCCGTTACTGAATTAGAGTGTGAGGGAGACTTTTAAAAAACATGTTTAAAAATATTTTAGTTTTATTTTTCCTTTGGAAAATCGAATTTCTTTCTGAGAAATATTATGATAGTGTCATAACATCTCTTTTAGTCCTAGAAATTGGAAAAAAAAATACCAATCAATAATATTAAATTTTACCATTGAAAAAAAAATTAAATCGAAAATTGAGGTTTTTTTAAAAATCTGGAAAACTATTTGAGATAGGGCGCTTAACATTTAGGTGAATTATTTTTGTTTGATGTCAAATCGATCCCTCAAATACAAACCGAAAAAGCCGTGGTGGCAGAGTTGCCATATAAACCCGGCTATACCCTTTGTAACTCTCAAAAAGTTGTGGGAACATTTTTATAGAGGAAAACCCGTGAAATTTTTGAACTTGTATCAGATTCTGCTCGATATCTCCTAATACATGCATTTTTCTTTGAAAGCTATTCTGTACGTTTTTTAAGAGCATCAAATTTGTTACAAATTAAGCCCAACCGAAGCGTTGCACGTCAATGGGTTACCGAGGTACGGTACTTTGAAAATACGCCATTTTTTTCAAAAGTTGAAAATGTTAGCTTTAGACCTTTTTTGGGTTTGAAGTTGCTTCGAAATCGTTGATCCTACGAGCAGAACTTATTGAATATAATTTGTAGAAAATTTACTTAGCTTAAAATTAAGTGCAGAGCGGGGCCTGTAAGCCTCGTAGTTCTCTCAAAATCTTAGAAAACCCATAAAAGGTAAAATCGCATTTTCTCAGAAATGTATGACCTCGACTGGACTCATCCACATTGCTAGTCGGCAAGCTCTTTCCCCCGCATAGCTCCAAAAACTCCTCTCTTGTTAATGCAAGAAGGGGTGCTGAGAGGTGGCTGCACTTGCCTGAAAGCAGGGCTTAGATTTTCTGCGATGTGTGCTACCTGCTCTGGAGAAATGTCCAAAACTGCAATGAAGAGAACAACGGTGACGAGTCTCAAGAAAACTTTGACGATCCACCAATACTGAGGTACCCACCAAAATGAGATTTTACCTTATATGGTACTACTACGAGGCTTAGAAGTCCCGCTTTACACTTAATTTAAAGCTAATTAAATTGTCAACAAATTATAATTATAAGTTCTGCTCGTAGGATCAATTGTTTCGACGCAACTTTGATCCAAAAAAGGTCTAAAGCTAACATTTTCAACTTTTGAAAAAACTGGCCTATTTTCAAAGTACCGTACCTCGGTAATCCATTGACGCGCAAAGCTTCGGTTGGGCTTAATTTGTAACAAATTTGATGCTCTTAAAAAACGTGCACTATAGCTTTCGAAGAAAAATACATGGATTAGAAGATACCGAGCAGAAACTGAAACAAGTTCAAATTTGTCGCGGTTTTTCCTCTATAAATTTTCTCACAACTTTTTGAGAGTTGCAAACTTGAAAATACATAGCCCTAATGGGTCCAAATAACATACTAAAAAATAGTGCGCCGAAGTATTGTCTACAGACGTTTCGTCTACTGAGTAGTTTGGTCTACTCTTATATTTCGTCTACATTATAATTTTGTCTACTGAACCTTTTCGTCTACAGAAATTTGGTCTACAGACATTTCATCTACTAAAAAATTTAGTCTACGAAATTCTGTTGTCTACTAATGAATGTATTCTACAGCCCTTTTTCAGTGAGCCTATAAAATATATGGAATGCCAAATGAATGGAATAAATAATCAAAGTTTTTAGGAAAGTAAATTTTGTATTTATTTCGTTGTAATACAAATTTGAGGTCTGAACATTTTAATCGCCGTCTCTTTTTTCTTCATCTGATTCTTCTTACGGCACATCTTCCCTTCCTAATCTTTTGAAGCTTACAGCTTTTAAAAATGTTGTTACTTCATTGCTCACTTTGTAAGTCTTATAATTTTGAATTTATATCTCAATTTTTTTCTGATACGCTTTATAATTTCCTTCTACAGGTCTTAACTTAACATGCCCTCCACCCAGTTGAACTACCATAAATATATATTATTATTATTTACACCATAATCTTAGGACCACTGCGCGCCTTCGGTCGAGTGCCGGACGACCTCTTACATAGGTTACCTCGACGTAGGTGCCTAGATCTTGTACAATCAATAGCGAAGTAATTAATTAAAAGTACGCCATTCAATAAGTAAAACGAAATTGATTGTTGAACAAATGTGGGTGTAGTTACAAATCGAGTGAAATGTCGGTGTATACAAAATATGATTGTAGACGCAATGTCACTGTAGACAAAATATCAGTGTAGACGAAATATCAGTTTAGACGAAATATAGTTGTAGACGAAATGTTTGTAGGCGAAATATCTGTAGACCTAATGTCTACAGACATAAAGTCAGTAGACAAAATGTATGTAGTACAAAAAAAGTAGACCAACAGTCCTGGCACGTAAAAAATTATTAATATCTACATCTGTTTCCTAAATTTATTGTTGAATTTGACTGGCCTATAATACTTTTATATTCATTTAAAACCGAAATTGTATACCTAATGTTATCTTACACTTTTTATACTTAAATGGTTTTTAAGAGTATAAAGTAGGACACTTGTTAGACAGCAATAGTACATGCTTAACGTACTGGTTGTATATGCAAAGCATGCATTTGCTGGTTGTAAGTATGACAAAATTTTAACTATTGAAAATTTGTAGATATTCTAGGTATTTTCTTATTTAAATCATTAAAATCAAAAATTCTATAATTCCAACCCGTAGTTAACTTAATAATTCATAATGTAATGCTTGTGCTTGAGCAATTCTTATTTGACTCTAATGAAATCTGAGAACTGAGCAGTTTTTGCAATAATTTAAAACTCAATTAAGCTGTTGAATTTTTTTATGCAATTAGTTTGTAAATTTTAGGTTTAATCACATTGAATTATTTTTTTAAGAATACAGTGATGCTAATACATTTTTTATTACTTCATGCAATTTTTTTAAGTAAAGACTTTTAGTATTTAGTTTGAAATAATAATTTTCTAGATATTTTCAATATAATTTTTAGTGTCACCCCTTGCTTTTGAATTCAAACATAAGACACATAAAAAATTCGCACTATCAACAGCGAAAATCGTTGGAGGTCGAACAATTAGTATTAGAGAAGCTCCGTACCATGTCCAAATTTTGCGATATGGTATTTACATATGCAGTGGGAGTATTATTTCAATACGATCCATTTTAACAGCTGCTCATTGTCTGACAAATACAGCTCCGTCAAATCTGGAAATTATCGCAGGAAGCGACCAGCTTTTGATAGGAGTTCGGTTGAAGGTCCAACGTTTTTTTATAGCTTCGGAATATACCGTCGATTCTTACGGCAATTGTGATATTGCCATAATAGCTGTATGTATCATTTTATCAAAATTTGTCTAAATAACTCATTTTTTTAAAAATTTAGCTGAAAACTCGTCTCGTTCTATCTGATCGAATAAAATTGGTGAAACTGCCGAGCGCTCATGTGCTTCCTAAACCGGGTTCTTTTGCAATGGTCACAGGACATGGACTTATTAACGTAAGAATATTTACCCATAAAAATGGTCATGTTTTGTCAAATTTATTTCAGGAAACTACTAAGGCAATATCGAGTAAATTAAAGGTTGTTGATCTGCCAATGGTCGAGAAAACAATTTGCAAAAAGTTTGTCGATTCAATCTACAATAAAATGTTTGATGGCTCTCAATTTTGTTTGGGTTTTTTGAATGTGACTGACCAAGATGCTTGTGAGGGCGATTCAGGAGCACCAGCAGTTTTCAATGGTAAACAATTTGGTCTCGTTTCATGGGGATATGGCTGTGGACATCTGAATACACCAGGAGTCTATGCCAATGTTGCTTATAAAATAGGTTGGATCAGGCGAAAAATGAGAGGATAGATTTTTAACACTTTTTATACTCGAATTTGAAAGTAGTTTATAATGTAAGTAGTTTTTGTGAGTTATCTGGAAGTTCTTGTACTAGATGTTTGGTTTGTTGTATTAATAACAATGCTCGGATGAATTATCCCAAACTATAAAATAAAATATCTTCTATCAGTCTATCCATTCAATTAGTGGCTGAATGGCCTTTCAGAAGGTTCTCCAGCCATCTTCAATGATATTGTTCCATGTTTCAAAGATTATATTCCTTCTTATAGCCCAAACAAAATTTAGTCTGTCCATTGTTCCAAACAAAATGTTTCAAATACTCTCCACAAGACTCTTTTGTATAAACGTGAATTCTTTGATCGTAAACGTAATCGTATTCTTTGATCCAAATAATCAATATTATCTTTAAAGTTTAAATTAATTAATAATAATAACATTGAACGAACAAAGTTTTCGACTTAAAATATATAATACATTAGTCAAAGAACGTATTCCTTCTGAAATATTTTAAATTGGAAAACTGAGTTCTGTTGATTTCATACTTAAAGGTGAGGACCCAGGCTATCTGTAGTCAGAAGAAAAATGAAAAACTCAAACTAATGGCAACGTTAAATATATTTTTACATAAAATAAACAGATTCCATAGCTGCTTTTATAGTTTTGTCGTAAAAGGGATGACAGCCTAGATGATCGATTATGTGAAGGAAATTGTTACTTCCTTTAGCACATCCCAAGCGTCCGACTAAAACCTCTAGTTTTTCATCGGCCTTATTTTTGACGAATAGTAACATGCATTAAGCGCATAACCACACTGTAAGCGATTATAGTGTAGTCATACAGACTATTTCAGGAGTTTGATCAAGAATTTTAGCCAAATAATCCGTTTCCATTACCTTTGTACCTAATGGTGGAGGTGGTTACCCACATTTATTTACATATATGTATATACAATTACATAGACCAGCACTGGCCCCGAACAGATCGAATTGTTTAGGTTTTATCAAGTATTTCCACCAACGCAGCTGCGAGTGACAAACACTGCAAGTTTGAATTTCCAGCCGCCACATCACTCCTCTCCTAGTGACCTGATCACGATTGTCGTTGGGCCATGAGACTCTGGGCTGCTGGAGCCGTCGTGGAGCAGGGGCCGCTGGGACGAGCTGCTGGGCTCAAGCCCGAAAACGACGCGGGACGAGTATGGAGTAGCTCAACGAAAGGCTAGGATGCCGCTACTCCATAGTTGAGTTCCCTGGTGAGGAGGCCTCGCTATTGCTTGCGTGCTACAATTCGGGGTCACCAGAATGTAATGGTGGGAGTAGTTACCCACTTTTATTTACATATATATTAGATACAATTGTATAGGCCAGCACTGGCCCCGAACAAATCGAATTGTTTAGGTTTTATAATGTATTTCCACCAACGCAGCTGCAAGTGACAAACACTGCATGTTCGAATTTTCAGTCGTCACACCTTGATTGCGTCTTTGACTGGATCGGAATAAATTTTTGCCTCGACCACATGAAGAAAGCGTTAAATCTAATCCACGAAGCTTTTGGTTGAAATTGGTTAACCGAAAGCTCCGATTTATTCTAGGAGTTTAGAGCTTTTTCAATTTTTTTCGAAAATGGCTCCAACAGTTTTTTTTAAACTTATTATAGTTCTTCCAAGTGTGGCGCCCGGGACTGCTCTTCAAACTTAAAACTATCCTACCTACCCAATATTTCCTTATTATCCAATCATACCTAGCAAATCGTAGTTTCAAGGTAAGATGCGGTGCTGAGTTCACGCCTCCTGCCTCGATTTGTGCAGGTGTACCTCAGAGAAGTATCCTTGTTCCCATTTTATATAAGATATACACTGCTGACATACCAACCCATCCGCTATCTATAAAAACTACATATGCTGACGATACAGCTATCCCTGTAACGCATAACGACATAGTAAAAGCCTCCCAAATAATGCAGCATCACCTTGACTTGATATCTGGGTGGTGCCGAAAATGGAAGATCAAGATCAACGAAGAGAAGTGCACCATAACAACATTCACACTCAGACGACTGACTGACCCAACTATATACATAGACCACAAACAAATACTAACGTCAACTAATGTACGATACTTAGGTTTCCATCTAGACAAACGTCTGACATGGACTACACACATCAAAACAAAAAGACAGGAACTAAACAGACGATACGGACTTTTACGTAGACTTCTACGACCCAAATCAACAATTAACATAAAAACAAAACTGACTTTTTATAAAACATTAATCCAACCCATCTGGACCTATGGAGTAGAGCTATAGGGTTCTGCAAAGCCCTTAAATATCCAACGCATCCAATCAAAAACCCTTCGTTGTATCCTAAATGCTCCCTGCTATGTTAAAAATTCTATCTTTCACAACGTTCCATTCGTCAATAACCTAATTCAAGATCGTTTCCAAAAATTCCACAACAACCTACACAACCACCCTAATCCCTATGCTCAAATCCTTTCCTCTACATCGCATCCAAACAAACCTTCACGTCGCCTACAACGTCGATGGCCGCGAGACTTATTAAATGACGTCTAGGGAGTTCCAACAATGGTTGGATTCTCCCCACAAGTTTTCCAAGCCAGGCTGCTCCTGGGTGGAGGGTAAATCTCCATCGAAGAAGGAGATTTTATTTTTATTCTTTATTTCTTGAGCACATTGTATGTGCAATGCACAATGTATTTTTTTAAATGTATAGAATATGCCCGCCTGTCAATCTGAACTCGTCCGTGATCCCCTCATCTACCACCGTTAAATACCTTGGTGTTTACCTAGATAGGAGACTCACGTGGAAGTACCACATAACTCAAAAAAGGAAGTGCATAAACAACAAGTTCAAACAACTTTACTGGCTGCTGAGAAGGGGCTCTAAACTTCCTGTTGAAGACAAGATACTGGTTTACAAGGCTATCATAGTGCCGATCTGGACGTATGGTATAGAGCTATGGGGATCTGCCAGCAAAACTAGTATAAAGCTGATTGAAGCCACGCAATCAAAAATAATGAGACAACTGGTAGATGCCCCTTGGTATGTTACAAACGAGACTCTTTGCAGTGACCTGCACATCCCATCAGTAACTGATACAATCGCTATTCGCACAACAAACCACTTTGAAAAGCTGCACAGTCATCCAAATCCACTAATGGTGCCACTTTTGGTACTCCGAGAAGACAGAAGACTGAAAAGGAGAATTCCTGGTGACCAAATTGCACAATAAGGAAGTTCCTCCATTGGGAGTGGTTTCCATCACGCCAAGTTTCGGCCAGCAAATTGGATTATAGGACCTGGATCCTGATGGCCAATTTAAGGAGGAAAGAAAAAAAATGTATAGAAGTAAAATGTATAGAAGTAAAATGTATAGAAGGCAATAAATAAATTTATTTGAAAAAAAAAATATAGTTCTTACATTCATTAGTGGCTTCAACTTTTAATTGAAATTTTTTCCTGGGAAAATTCGAATAAGGACAGTTCTGGGGTGAAGGTTGGGAATTCGTATACATGTTATATGCACAATGTACATATTATATATACGTTGTACGTATGTATATAGTTCTGTTTTAATATGCATAGTTATAAAGTACTTATATTTCATCTATTTTATACCAACAGCGAGTTTCATAAATTAAAGTAAAAGAAAGTACTGTGACGTCTCGCAGCAGATATTTTTTCTTTAAAATTGTAACATGATTTGCTTGATTAGTACCGCAATAGTACAAAAGTCTTGCAATATATATTTTTTTTTGTTAATAATTGATTTGTTCTTTTTGGTAATTATTCATTAATGTATTAAATGTACCAATGTTTCAATATGTAAATTACCTATATATTTATTATAGAATTAGTCCCATTATTAATTAAAACAGCAATAGCCTTAGAATAGTATAGTATTAAAATAGACCTTAGACAAGTAGTATTTAATTTCTCTACATACGTTTCAATTATTAGCGCAATTTAACAGAAAAATGATTTGGCCATTAATATTGGTTTTGGTTTCATTCGGTTTTATAATGGCAAAATGCGAATGTAATTCAGAGACAATATAGGAGAATTTAAGTTATGATTTTAATTGGTTAACTTTTTTTTCTAGCTTTCATAAATAGAACAGATACAAGGATTCTCGGTGGTTTTGATTTGACTATTGAAAGAGCGCCGTACTACGTACAATTTTTGCGTGATATGCGGTTTAAGTGTGGTGGTAGTATTATAGCTCCTCAAGTGGTTGTAACAGCGGCCCATTGTGTCGTTGTCAATGTTGGGGGCTTTTCTGATGTTCACGATGCCAGATCTATAACTATTTTGGTGGGTTCAGATAAAATTGGAAAACGTGGTGAACTTATCCTGGTTGAAAAACTTATTTGTCATCCTGAATACGCAAAGTTTGTCACTCATAGCCACGACGTAGGATTAGTAATGGTAAATATGATTAAATCGTACTTTTGTCTTTCTGTATTTGAATTTTTCACATCTAAAGCTAAAAGTAGAGCTGAAATATTCAACGAAGGTTCAGCCTATTACGCTGCCAAGCTCGAGAACTTATAGAGTTGCAGATGGCACACCAATTTTAGTCGTTGGTTTGGGGAGTATTGCCGTAAGTTGCCAATACTACTGTAAAACTTTGTTCTTTCAATTTCTCCATATGTTTAGGTGAATGGACCACTTGCGTCAAAACTGCAAGGAATTTTTCTGCCAATGGTCAGTGACAGTGATTGCAGCCATTTTATGGAAACAGAAATAGGCAAGAGTGATCCAGCTCAGTTCTGTTTGGGAGATTTGAAAGTTGAAGGACATGATGCCTGTCAGGGAGATTCGGGAGGACCAGTAGTTCACACAAATATGAGCATGCTAATTGGCGTCGTTTCTTGGGGGCAAGGTTGTGGATATTTAGGTTATCCAGGAATTTACACCAATATCTTTGAGGTTCAAGGTTGGATCAAAAATACGATAGCAACATACTTTGATAGAAACTCAACAAATTAATGTAAAAATTGAATTTAGGCAGAAATGTGAAGTTTCAGAAAGTTAAAAAAACATTACTTTTAGTGATTTATAAAAGAAAAATTGATCATTTTATTTTATTGGAAATAAAATTAGTTTATCACACATGTATATATCTGTACATTACCTCAATTATATAATTAAACTTTATACAATTTAAGTACAACAGTTGGATTTTCTTCATACATTGTTTTCAATATATTAAAACCTTGCTTAATGAACACGTTAAATGAATGTTTTACATAACGAGCAAAAGAAAAACAATGTAAAAACGATCTTATCGATCATCTTAACTTCTTCACGATCCATGTTTTTAGAACGAGTGGCGAGGTTTCACTATACTCTGTGGTGTACACTAGGCATGTTCCGGAGATGGCTTTGTCGGAACTGAAGTCGGAGTCGAAATTTTTGAATTCAGTTACCGGAGTCGGAACCGAAATCGAAGAGCTGTTTGGACAGGTGGTGGCAGAAGAAATATGTAGAGAAACATGTATTGTAGATGATGAACGTAAAAATTATCATGATTCAATAAAAGATAGCAAACTTAATCAAATGAGTTGACTCCAAAAGTAAAATATTACATTTAATGAACAAAAGCTTTGCAGATTCCTAAGGAAATGGTCGTTACAACAAAGCAAGTTTTGCAGATCGTAAGAATAGGTGAGATTGAAGTATTAAAACTAATAAAATAATAAATTATATTGCTCGTCACGTTATATATTGTCACAGTCTAAAAAGCAAGGAAAGATCTTAAGACATCAGACCACCCGTGGCGCAAAGGGTTTGAGCAAAGCATTACTCGACGTATGAGAGAGAAAGGACAAACTTATAGTATTTTCTATCCGTAATTCCTAATGAATAAAAAAATGATAAAATGAATTGACGTGAGACTTTTCGAATGAAAATTAGGATGCTTTTTCGATATTAGGTAAGTCATTAAAAGGTGAAAAAATTAATTTTTAAATCAAAAAAATTACAGTATGTTTGGGACATTAAGAGATAAGTTTTTGCCAAATTTCATAATTTTTTTTTTGTAAATGATAAAAATAAAAAACCAAAAACTTGGTTATTGGAATTTTTTACATAAATTTTGAAGTTATGTGAAAAAAAGTGTAAGCACTAAAAGTGTAGGTCTACTTATTATCTACAACGTTGCCATTTAAATTTTTTCCATAGGACTTTGAGTTTTGTCGGAAATCGAGATTAACTGTTTCTATCCTTAAGCCACCCCCCTTTATCCACTTCCCCACCTCAGATCGACCTTAATTTATTTTTCCTTTCATTTTTGTTATATTCTCTTCCTTTTCTAATGGGTTTCATCTTACTATAATTTTTTTTCTGTTCAAAAATTATTTTCCCTTGTCTATTATGGGAAAGGATTCGTGTACCTATAGGCGACATTGGGGATCCCGTTACATTTGACGAGTATCAAGAAGGCATCGTTTCTTATGATCTTGAATGTGGAGTAGTATGAGCTCATAGAATTTTTAACGCTGTACTGTGTCGTCAGAACTTGTTTTTCGTTTATAATACTGTGTTTTTTTTTGTATTTATCATTGCGATAAGCCAAATCACAGCATTTATTAGCAATTATAGTCCAGTCAAATAACTCTTTAAATCGACATTCGTCCGGGGGGGCTGATTTTTTGATACAACATAAAGATGGCCATTCCTAAGAAAACTGCTAAAAAATCAGCCCTCAAATTTTCCGGGAACTTTGGGAAAAATAGGTTTTCTTTTTAATTTTCTATATAACTAGAAAACGGCTCACAAATAGTGAAAAAGTTTCAAACAAAAGTTGTAGAGGGAAGCATTTTACATAAAAAATGTTCAGTAACTAATTTCCGTAAAGTGGATAGTTAGTCTTCTACAAGCCTGTAAAGCTTTTCGGCGCTCAAAAGTTTGTGGGACGACGTGCCGTCATAAAAATGGTGGAAGAGAGACGACCGTGTTTAGAGAGAGACAGCCGTTGTGCCACATGAATACAAAGTATACATGTGTGTGTGCATAACGTATTTTTTCATTATTTGTTTCAAATAATTCTCTATTAACTCAAAAGTATATAATGAATTTGTAATTTATACAATATAAAGCAAAATCTAGTTTTATTTTGACCAACGCAAAAACTAAACAATGTTCTCAATTCCACATGTATGATATATTTCGTTTTTATGTCAGATCACGCATAACTTTTGACTTAATGATTCGATTTAAATTTTTTTTTATCTAGGTACATAGGAAATATGTCTAAGTTTATCCTATTTTTATTTGAATAAAAAATCCATCTCTAAAGGTTTGAAAAACAGGGAATGAAATATTAACATTTTATTGAATTACCCGATTTTGATGATTTTGTAATCCTAGACAATTTTTAAAAATTACTTATTTTAATTTCAATTTAAAAAAAAAAACTAATCATTAAGGGTTAAAAAACAAGGGATGAAATAGACACTTTTAACTGGCTATTCCGATTTGGATTATTTTTTTTTATTGTGTACAGCTTATCCTTTAGTTGATCACAGTACAATTAGTAGAAACAAAGCCGAAAAGATTTACAGGCTTGTAGAAGACTAACTATCCACTTTACGGAAATTAGTTACTGAACATTTTTTATGTAAAATGCTTCCCTCTACAACTTTTGTTTGAAACTTTTTCACGATTTGTGAGCCGTTTTCTAGTTATATAGAAAATTAGAAAGAAAACCTATTTTTCCCAAAGTTCCCGGAAAATTTGAGGGCTGATTTTTTAGCAGTTTCTTAGGAATGGCCATCTTTATGTTGTATCAAAAAATCAGCCCCCCCGGACGAATGTCGATTTAAAGAGTTATTTGACTGGACTATTAGCTACAGCATTAAATAGCAGTCTGACTAAAGCATTTCTAATTTTTTCTCAGAACTATAGCATGACATTGTTGGTCATTTTTATCATGTGTCAATTTATTGTTCAATTCCTGACAGTGAAGCGACATTTGGAGTATCCAAGCTATAATTCTGTTTCTAATTTTTAAAATAATAGTAGAAGATCCAAACCTACCTCGACCTTCACCGAGTTGATAATAGAATGAAACCTATTTTATCATGAATTTAGTATATTAGGAAATATATTAAACATGGGTTGGCTAAAAAATCGGGGTCAGACTATTTTTAATTTATTTTTTTAAAAAATGATTTTAATAAAATATTGCAACATATAGAAGAATTTTACACATCGCAGGCGATTGCGATGTTGTGTCCTTTATTATTACACAGTATACTTTTTGCAGACAAACCTATATCAACGTGTTCGCAATAAAACAGCGCTTATGGTGATATAATAAGATTTTTTCTATTATCTTGATGTTGCAATATTTTATTAAAAATATTTTTTTTTAAATAATTAAAAATAGTCTGCCCCAGATTTTTTTAGCCAACGCATGTTTAATATATTTCTTAATATAGTAATTTCATGAAAAAATAGGTTTCATTCTATTATTATCACGGTGAAGGTCGAGGTAGGTTCGGATCTTAGACTATAATGCCTATATTTTCAGTGAATGGTTAGCTTTGGGGTATTTACTGGATAGCATTTAGAGTTTACAAATCCGTATAACTTAAGTTTGCACTTCTGATCTCAATTTTTTATTATACAAGTCAACAGTAGTAACCCGCCCAAAACGGGTACCTAATCTCCCAGGTTCACAACCTCTATGTGACAACGGTTTCAAAAATAATATAAAACATGTTAATTTACTTTTAAAAGTACACAGAACCACAAAATAAGCCCCAGACAAACGTAAGCTCGTCAGTCATAAAAAAATCGACATTGTGAGTGAAACATAAATCGGGAGTGATAAATAAATCGTAAACAGTGAATTGCTGGTAAAAGGTTCATTTTATCTTCAAAAAAGTAAATATCTAAGACACATTCTTATTTTACTTTCAATTATTTTTGTTTAAAATTGCAATATAAATTGCTTGATTAGTACCGCAATAATTCAAAAGTCTTGCAGTATTTTTTTTGTCAATAATTGATTAGTTCTTTTTGGTAATTCGTTAATGTATTAAATGTACCTATGTTTCAAAATCCAAGCTATATACTTATTTATGATAGAACAAATTTTCTAAATTTGAGTTTCTTTGTTTATGAAATCAGTAAGAACCTTAGAATAGTATAATTTTAGAACAGACTTAGTAAAGAATAATATTTAATTTACTATAAACGATTCAAATTTAAAGGCAATTCTTACAAAAAAAGAAAAATGATTCGGCCAGTGATATTAGTTTTGGTTACATTCGGTTTGATAATAGGAAAATGCAACTGTAATTCAGAGGAAAAATAAGGAGATATTATGTAATGTAATTAATAAGATTACTTGTTTTTCTAGCTTTCAAAGGTAAAAACGGTGATAGGATTCTCGGTGGTTTTAATATGACTACTGAAAGAGCCCCGTACTACGTACAATTTCGGATTCGTTCGATGTATCAGTGTGGTGGAAGTATTATAGCTAATCAAGTTGTTTTGACAGCGGCCCATTGTGTAGTTATTAACGTTGATACATTTTCTGATGTTCACGATCCCAAACACATCACTATTTTGGTGGGTTCCAATCGAGTAGGAAAAGATGGTGAACTTATCCAGGTTGAAAAACTTATTTGTCATCCCGAATACGCAAAATTCGTCTCTCATAGCCACGACGTAGGACTAGTAATGGTAAATACGATTAAATCGCACTTTATTCTTTCTCTATTTGAATGTTTCTCATCTAAAGCTGAAAAAAGAGCTGACATATTCATCAAAAGTTCAGCCTATTACGCTGCCAAACCCAAGAACTCTTCGAGTTCCAGATGGCACACCTATTTTAGTCATCGGATTGGGATGGATTTCTGTAAGTATCCAAGGTTACTGTAAAACTTTTTCACTTCAATTACTCCGTATGTTTAGGAGAGTGGACCAATTGCGCCAATATTGCAAGGAATTTTTCTGCCAATGGTCAGTGACAAAGAATGCAGTCATTTCATGGAATCTAAAGTAGACAAAAGCGATCCGACTCAGTTTTGTTTGGGAAATTTGACAATTAAAGGACATGATGCCTGCAAGGGAGATTCAGGGGGACCGGTTGTCCATACAAATATGAGTATGCTAATTGGCCTCGTTTCTTGGGGGATAGGCTGTGGATATTTAGGTAATCCTGGAGTTTACACCAATCTCTTTGAAGTTCAAGGTTGGATCAGGGATACAATAGGCACATACTTTGATAGAAGCTAAATAAATTAATATAAAATTTGAAACTAGAGAGAAATGTGAAGTTTATGAAAGCAGCAAAAACATTGCTTTCTGGTGATTAATAAAAAAAAATGATTATTAAAATTTGTTACAAATAACATAAGGTTATCATACATGATTCTATACATAACCTAATTTACCTATATAATTAAATTTTATTTAGGTTAAGTACAACAGACGGATTTTCTTCATACATTTTTCCTATTTAAGCCTTGCTTAATGAACACCTTACACAAATGTTTTCCATAACGAGCAAATCAGAAATCTAGGAAATATTAAAAAATTACTTCGTAGACGATCACTGTTTCGTAGAACGTGTGACGACGTTCCACTTTACTCTGTGGTGTACACTAAGGATGTTTCGGAACCATTGGGCTTCCGTTATCAATCGTAAGACTCTGTTTTGGACTACTTGAACTCGGTTTATTTGAAAGCCGCTCGCTGCACCCCAGAGCGCGGAGACGTATTGCAAAATTTGACAAATTATCGTTAAATTTATTAGCCGCTTTTACGCAATTTAAAGAGGGGTATACTTTCCTAGCAGTGGTCTAAGCTGCAGGATTCTAGCTCTTAAGCGTTTGACTAGTGCGTCGATATGTGGAGCATATGTTAGTTGTTTGTCTAAGGTCATACCAAGATATGGTGTTGTGTCAGACTCTGGTATGATTGAAGTACCCAGCAAGGTTGGTATATTTCCGTCGACTCCTCGGTACATAAAACGCACTTTTGTGGATTTATGAAAATTTGTTTTTTTTTGGCCGTCCTTTTTATAGTCCATTTCGGCTACGAAATTTTGGTATGCTCCTCTCTTGCTGGTTATTATACCCTTAGTCAATTCACCTTGTTTTTTTCGTAGCAATAGGCAATCTTCTAATCGGTGTGATTTTTCAGCTTTTTTTCGGGCCGCGTTACGGTTTTTCTTGAGGGTATTAAGGGTTGCATTCCAGAAAGGACGGTGTTTTTTTACTTGACCTCTAGGAATACATTTCTGGGCAGCTTTGAGGATAACTTTGCAGCATTTTGTGTACGCGGCCTCGGGACTTCCTCTAATTAAGTCAGGTGTTAGGAGTGCGTCCGTAATTTTTGAGTATTCGCACCACTTTGCCGTGCTTTTTTCGGTTCACTGTTTTTTGTATTGATATGACATGTGACAAGTATCGCTCTGTGTCCACGGCCTGCTGTGTCGTCCAGAAGTTTACACTTTGTTCGCGCCGACAGGTTTGGATGTGTAATGATAAGATCAGGTCGTGATAGTGATCCTGTGTACGAGAGAAAGGTAGGAGGCGTGCTCATTACCACCATCATTTCTTCATCGACGAAGTTTTCTATTATTTGGCCAACAGGTAGAGTAAGCGGGTAGTCACATATTTCAATGTAAATGTAATTTACAAAAAATATAAGAGAATTTTAGTCATGATTTTAATTGGTTTCCAGCTTTCAAAGGTAAAAACAGTGATAGGATTCTCGGTGGTTTTAATATCACATTAGATTGCAGGTTGGGGGAAAGGGTTATGTCAAATCTCATAACATCTCACCGGGGGGAGGGGGTGGGATTTCAAAAATTGCAAAAAACGCTTTACGCAATTAATGGATGCCCCCTAAAATAGCTAAACGGTTTCAATGACATTTGGTATGAAAGATTTTCAAGTCCTAAAGGAAGGAATAGGTACAGGTACTGTTTTACTAAAAATCGTATAAAAACTGATGTGAGACAGCTAACATCTCTTGCTTAAAAAGTAGTTTTACGAATTTTGATGAACTTTCTTTGGATCTAAAGTCTGAAAGTAGGTTCTTATCTATCATCTTTTTCTGTCAAAATAGATTAATTTTTATATTTCGCGTTGAACGTAGGGAATATTTTAATCCATCAGTTAAATTTAGATACACTCAGCGTAACGAGCGAGTAACAGCTAGTTGATTATATAAGTCAACAGTAGCGACCCGCCCAAATCGGGTACCTATTCTCACAGGTTCAGAACATTTATGACCACGGTTTCAAAGATAAAATAAAACATGTTCTTTTACTTTTAATAGTACACAGAACCACAAAAGGTAAAAGGTACATTGTATCTTCAAAAAAATAAATATCAAAGGTCGCGTTCACACGAAGCAACTTTAGTTGAACGACAATTTTCATTTTTTTTTTATACCGTAGCGTGAAAGCGACGCGAGAAGTGAAGCACAAACCGACAGGATTGAAAGGAGTTTGTTAATTTGCTTTCAATTCTGCTCGTTTGTGCTTCACTTCTCGCTACGGTCTAAAAGATTGAAAATTATCGTTCAACTAAAATTGCTTCGTATGAACGCGTCAAAAGACACATTCTCATTTTACTTTCAATTATTTTTGTTTACAATTGCGACATAAGTTCCTTGACTAGTACCGCAGTAGTACATAAGTCTTTCAGTATTTATTTTTGTCAATAATTGATTTGTTATTTTTGGTAATTTATTAACGTATTTTATGAACTTATGTTTCAAAATGCAAATTATATATTTATGATAGAACAAATTTTTTTAATTTTAATTTGATTATTTATGAAATCAGTAAGAACTTTAGAATAGTATAATTTTAGAACAGACTAAGTAAAGAATAATATTTATTTTACTATCAACGATTCAAATTTAAAGGCAATTCCTTAAAAAAAAATGACTCGGCCAGTGATAATAGTTTTGGTTTCATTCGGTTTAATAATAGGAAAATGCAACTGTAATTCAAAAAAAATATTTTTTAATGATATTAATAAGATTACTCATTTTTCTAGCTCTTAAACATAAAAATACTGATAAGATTCTCGATGGTTTTGATATGACTATTGAAAGAGCACCGTACTTTGTACAATTTTTTCGTCATATTATGTATCCGCGGTATCAGTGTGGTGGTAGTATCGTAGCTCATCGAGTTGTTTTGACAGCGGCCCATTGTGTAGTTGTAAACGGTATGCCCCCGTATGCTGTTCACGATCCCAGACTAATCACTATTTTGGTGGGTTCAGAACGAATGGGAACAGGTGGTGAACTCATGGAAGTTGAAAAACTTATTTATCATCCCGAATACAGAAAATTCGTCAATCATAGCCATGACGTAGGATTAGTAATGGTAAAAATGATCAAATCGTACTTTTATCTTTTTGTATTTGAATTTTTCACATCTAAAGCTGAAAAAAAATCTGCTATTTTCATCGAAAGTTCAGCCTATTATGCTGCCAAACCGAAGAACTTATAGAGTTCCAGATGGCACACCAATTTTAGTCGTCGGTTTGGGGCTAATTTTTGTAAGTTGCCAATATTACTGTCAAACGTTTTTTCTTCAATTTCTCCATATGTTTAGGAGAATGCAGCACCTGCGCAAATATTGCAAGGAATTTTCCTGCCAATGGTCAGTGACAATGATTGCAGCCATTTTATGGAATCACAAATAGGCAAGAGTGATCCAACTCAATTCTGTTTGGGAAATTTGACAATTAAAGGACATGATACCTGTCTGGGAGATTCGGGAGGACCAGTAGTTCACACAAATATGAGCATGCTAATTGGCGTCGTTTCTTGGGGGGATGGTTGTGGACATTTAGGTAGTCCTGGAGTTAACACCAATCTCCTTGTAGTTCAAGATTGGATCAGAGATACAATAGCCACATACTTTGATGGAAACTTAATTAATTAATATAAAAATAAAAGTTAGACAGAAATGTGAATTTTATGAATGGTACAATAACTATGCTTCCTTGTGATTAATGAAAGAAAAATTGATTATTTTATTTTATTGCAAATAAAATTAGCTTATCACACATTTATTTATACATAACCTCATTTATATAATTAAACTTTATTCAACTTAACAGTAGGGGAGCCCACGATGCTAAATCGGGATTTACTCGAGCGTCATCAAGAGCTATTGGGTTGCGAAGCTTAGATGATAAAACGAAAAAAATGTCATGTATTCAAATATAAATAAATATTATAAAAAATTGAAAAACCGACTTCAAAATATATAAAAATTCTTAAACAAGAAATGCACTAAAAAGTAACAAAATAATGGCGTTGGTATCCTTGCAGTATCTACAACTTACAAATTATTAGAATGATACAATGTACAACTATTGTTATTTTTGGAGTTGGTGTCAGCCAAGGAAATACGACTATATTGGTACTTAGCAAAAAACGAGAATACCTTATGAAACTTATTTTTCAAATGAACTTTTAAACAATATACTCGAACTGTAACAATATCTAGCGACTTTTAAACTACACAATACCAATTACCAACTAAATCTTTTTACAATTTTTACAAATTACCATTACTATTTATTTTCTTGACTGACACCAACTCCAAAAATAACAATAGTTGTACATTGTATCATCCTAATAATTTGTAAGTTGTAGATACTGCAAGGATACCTACGCCATTATTTTGTTACTTTTTAGTGCATTTCTTGTTTAAGAATTTTTATATATTTTGAAGTCGGTTTTTAATGTTTTTATAATATTTATTTATTTCTCGTGTTTTAGTGATCTGAAGTTTGATAACTGATTTTATTTTTTTAAAAATGGTTAACCTTCCAAACGCGCTGCTCATATGAGGCAGCGCCGTTTAATATTAAAAGTTACTACATCATTCTTTTTTGCCCTTAAGGGTTGAAATTTTTTGATTTTAAATTAATTAAAACTAAATGGATTATTCTTTCAAACAGAAAAAAAAAATATCAAAATTCGGTTAAATGTCACTATTTCATCCCCTATATTCATCCTTAAGGGGTGGATTTTTTTCTTCAAATTGAAATGTGAACAATTTAAAGGTACGTTGTACGTAATAGAAACAAAATTATCAAAATCGGGTTAGCCAGAAAAAAATAATAATATTATTTCATCTCTAATTTGTAACCCCTTATGAGTGGAGTTTTTTTTTTAATGGATAGGAGATTAATTTAAGGTTGTGTTCTACAAATAAAAAAAGAATTATCAAAATCGAGCTATCCAGTAAGAAGTTAATATTTTATCTCTTAGTTTTCAACTCTTTAGAAGTGAAAGATGTTCCTCAAATTAAAATGGGAACACACGAGAAGCACTAGCTTTCAAATAAAAAAAGAATTATCGAAATCGAGCTATCCAAAGAGAAGTTAGTATTTCATCCCTTAGTTTTCAACCCCTTAGAAGTGAACGATTTCCTTCTTATTAAAATGGAATCACACGAAAAGCACTGGCTTTCAAATAAAAAATAATTTTCAAAATCGAGCCATCCAATAAGAAGTTAGTATTTCATCCCTTAGTTTTCAACCCCTTAAAAGTAAACGATTTCCTTCAAATTTAAATGGGATCATTCGGGAAGCACCAGCTTTCAGATAAAAAAAGAATCATCAAAATCGCTTCACCCAGTCGGAAATGCTGAGGTAACAAACATAAAAAAAATACAGAGTATATACTATTTTTTCAGTGGGGGGAGCGGCTTAGACTTTTAAAAATGTAAAAAAAAACTGTTACTTGGACATACTCGAGCGCGTCAGATATTGATATCATCCATGTCCTACGTATTTTTAAAAAAATGTACATATGTTAATCTTTCCATGATGGGGGTGGTCGTACGTAAGTGTTGAAAATAAAGAAAAAAAAATTAATCTAGCGCGTCAGATTTTCTAAGAGGATGTTAAGTGACCCTAAGACAAAACTCTTATATAATAATCTGACGATTTGAATGTGACGCAAACGCGGTGTCATTATTAGAATGTGTATAAAAATCGCCATTTTGAAATACTAAACCGCGGCAGTTTCCTTTAGTAAAACACATTCTTAGGAAGTTTAGAAAGAATATATGAAAAATGTGAAAATTTAAAATTGTCAGGATAATATTTATTTTAAGATATTAAAATAAACCTGAGGCGGTCCATCCAAGATCTTCCTAATGATTTGATTAAACTTCTGCTTCTATAGATTCATCATTTATCAAACTTATTTAATTTGTCTATTGTATTTTGTTTGATTTATTGATTTATGAAATACTGAAAAAGTGTTCTGCTGTTTGCATTAAGGGGCAAACCATAAATTACGTCACACAAATTTCATGATTTTTGGCACCCTCCTCCAACAGCAAAGCCCACCGACTTTCTAAAAAAAGGAGAAATTTTTATGTGAAAATTTTCGATTGAAAATTAGGGTGCTTTTTCAATATTAAGTCAAAATAAGGTGAAAACGAATTATTTAAATAAAAAAAATGACAGTGTGTTTGCAACATTAATAGGTTAGTATTTACTAAATTTCATGAAAAAATTTATTTTTTGGAAAAGATAAAATAAAAACCTAAAAACTTGGTTATTGGAATAAAAATATCTAAAAAATGTAATTATTAATTTCGCGGCACAACTAGATGTAATATGCAGGCTAAATTCCAAGTTTGGTGAAATTCGGATAAAGCTTTCGATACGATATGGCTGTCACACACACATAGATATGTTTCTAAAAATCAATTTTTTCTCAGAGGATCTCAAAACATGTATTTCCGGTGAGAGCTCGAACTCCAAAATTCGACCCAATTGCAATACTTCCTTTACTAGAAAGTAGTAAGAACAATTTATTTTCATAAATGGTTATCATTTTTATTATTTATTATTGTATCATTGTTCTTATTGTCAGATTAGGCGAATCCCCCATGATAATCATCAGATTATGAGACAGCATGTCTAAGGCATAAAGATGAATATAACCTCATTATGTCTTGATGAGGTCCTTGGCATATGGCTTATTGGCATAGATGTAGATTATAATCCGGTTTAACATATAGTATAATTTATATCCAGAAAAAATGGGATAGCATGGGATAGCAAAACAAGTATGTATTCTATAAGAACCGTGTATTTAAAAGCATTCATTTATTTTCCTTAAGAAGATTTGATCTACTTTTTACTCAAGAGAGATGTACTATTCCCGTGGGATAGAAATGTTTTTTGTTTATCACAGAGTTAAAGATTGATATGATTTTTGAAATGTGGTAATTTGGAAAATGATATAGCTTACCTTTAAAGCTAGAATAATGCATGGTTCCCATCGGGATGGCAAAATAGTTATATCCTACAGGAACCGTACATTTAAAAAGTTTCGATAAAGTTCGTGAAATTAAATTTTAACGCATTTTCCTCAAGAAGCCTGACCAATTTTACACAATAACGAAAGAAATCTCTACAAAGTTAAAATTAAAAATTGACAATTTTTACTGGAAAATAAACAAAAATTTTAATTGAACACCCGATAAAATGAAAAATGAAATTTTTTTCAATATTTGAATTATTTCGTTGTTCATTGTCGAAGATATTAATTGGAAATAAACGTATTAAAATATTAAACTAAAAATTTCAAAAAATTAACCATTACTTAACGGAACGAATTTTAATGAAGTTTTGCTAAAGATCCTGTCGGATATCTACTAATCTATTGTTTTAAGGGAACGTCCATTAATTACGTGAGGCGTTCAGGGGCCGAAGGGGTCGAGGCGATTCTTATCTAATCTTACTTTGGGGAAAAGGAAGGTCTCGCAAATATCGCAAATTTTGTTAGGAAAATAAACGTTTTGGAAAATATCACATAAGATTGCAGGTTGGGGGAAAGGGTTATGCCAAATCTCATAACATCTCACCATGGGGAGGGGGTGGGATTTCAAAAATTGCAAAAAACGCTTTACGCAATTAATGGATGCCTCCTAAAATAGCTGAACGGTTTCAATGACATTTGGTATGAAAGATTTTCAAGTCCTAAAGGAAGAAATAGGTACAGGTACTTTTTTACTAAGAATAGTATAGAAACTTATGTGAGACAGCTAACATCTCTTGCTTAAAAAGTAGTTTTGAAGAACTTGCTTTGGGTCTAAAGTCTGAAAGTAGGTACCTATTCTCACAGGTTCACAACATTTATGATCACGGTTTCAAAGAGAAAATAAAATGTTCTTTTACTTTTAATAGTACACAGAACCACAAAAGGTAAAAGGTTCATAGTATCTTC
The DNA here is from genome assembly GCA_958496155.1 of Sisyra nigra. Lineage (NCBI taxonomy): Eukaryota > Metazoa > Arthropoda > Insecta > Neuroptera > Sisyridae > Sisyra > Sisyra nigra. Next base: position 47,976,115 of record OY292315.1, read on the forward strand.
CTAAAAATAAATAGCTAAATTCACACGAGTCAACTTTAGTTAAACGACAATTTTCAATCTTTTAGATCGTAGCGGGGTAAGCGACGCTAGAAGTGAAGCACAAAAAAGCAGAAATGAAAGGACATTGTTGAACGTGTTGACTCAGTCAATCTTTTTGTCGTTCAACTCGATCAAGTCGACCCCGGTCAATTTGCTACAAAATTCTGCTCGTTTGTGCTACACTTTTCGCGTCGCTTACTCAGCTACGGTCTAAAAGCTACATAGCTAACATAAATGGCTTGATTAGTACCGTAGTAGTATATAAGTCTTGCAGTATTTTTTTTTTTGTCAATAATTGATTTGTTCTTTTTGGTAATTGATTAATGTATAATATGAACCTATGTTTCAAAATGCAATTTATATATTTATGATAGAACAAATTTTCTAAATTATAGTTTGATTATTTATGAAATCAGTAAGAACCTTAGAATAGTATACTTTTAGAACAGGCTATAGAATTTATTTAATTTTATTTAGTATTTAATTTACCTATAAACGATTCAAATTTAAAGGCAATTCTTAGAAAAAAAAAATGATTCGGCCAGTGATAATAGTTTTGGTAACATTCGGTTTTATAATAGAAAAATACGAATGTAATTCACAGAAAATATAAGAGAATTTTAGTTATGATTTTAATTGATTTACTCTTGTTTCCAGCTTTCAAAGGTAAAAACGGTGATAGGATTCTCGGTGGTTTTAATATGACTATTGAAAGAGCACCGTACTACGTACAATTTCGGATTCGTTCAATGTATCAGTGTGGTGGAAGTATTATAACTAATCAAGTTGTTTTGACAGCGGCCCATTGTGTAGTTATTAACGTTGATACCTTTTCTGATGTTCACGATCCCAAACACATCACTATTTTGGTGGGTTCCGATCGAGTAGGAAAAGATGGTGAACTTATCCAGGTTGAAAAACTTATTTGTCATCCCGAATACGCAAAATTCGTCTCTCATAGCCACGACGTAGGACTAGTAATGGTAAATACGATTAAATCGCACTTTATTCTTTCTGTATTTGAATGTTTCACATCTAAAGCTAAAAAAAGAGCTGACATATTCATCTAAAGTTCAACCTATTACGCTGCCAAACCCAAGAACTCTTCGAGTTCCAGATGGCACACCTATTTTAGTCATCGGATTGGGATGGATTTCTGTAAGTATCCTAGGTTACTGTAAAACTTTTTCACTTCAATTACTCCGTATGTTTAGGATAGTGGACCAATTGCGCCAATATTGCAAGGAGTTTTTCTGCCAATGGTCAGTGACAAAGAATGCAGCCATTTCATGGAATCTAAAGTAGGCAAAAGCGATCCGACTCAGTTTTGTTTGGGAAATTTGACAGTTAAAGGACATGATGCCTGCAAGGGAGATTCCGGGGGACCGGTTGTACATACAAATATGAGTATGCTAATTGGCCTCGTTTCTTGGGGGATAGGTTGTGGATATTTAAGTAATCCTGGAGTTTACACCAATCTCTTTGAAGTTCAAGGTTGGATCAGGGATACAATAGCGACATACTTTGGTAACAATAAAAAAAATTAATGTAAAAATTGAAACTAGAGAGAAATGTTAATTTTATGAAAGTAGCAAAAACATTGCTTCCTGGTGATTAATAAAAAAAGTGGTTGCGTGTATACTTATGTACGTGCGTAAGAAATTATACTTCTTTGATATCGTTAAAAATTAGTTTTTATTAATTTTATTCAATTAATCAATTTTAAAAAACTGTAATTTAATATTAAATAATAATAATATATATATATATATATATTTAAAGATATAATTATTAAAAATAAAATTAAGAGAATAATATTTTAATTTGTATCAATAAATAATATCCAAAGAAAGCTGCAAGGCGTTTATAAAATTTGTCTGGATCAGTTTTCTTGTTAACAATTCATGCATGTCATGAAAACGAACTTTCATAGAAATTGCGAAATAAAGTAAGTAGCTACTTGTCAAAGTAAATGTCTTAATCTTATTCATATCTTGTGTTACTAAATTATTATTCTAAGATGGTTGAATCATTTCAGAATCCCAGATTTTGTGATAACTTAGAATATGCATGAAATGCAGACGTCATTTTCATCATTAAATTTCAAATAGTGTAACAGCTACTGCAAAATTCGAGAAAAGTAATAACTTATTTATTTATAATCTGTGTCATTTGTAAATATAATTATTTTTAATTTAAATATATAAATAAGTAAATAAATACAACAAATATTCAAATTACGCGCGCCAAGAAACCCAGTGGTTTTGCAGCTAACTTTATTTTGTTAATTTTTGTCTCAAGATGGCCACCCATCCAAAAATGTCACTCTCATCATTTTTTCATAACGCGCCTAAAGAAGTACTTCAAAAAAATTATTATCTAAAATTGCAAATAAAATAAGGTTATCTTACATGCTTTTATACATAAACTTATTTATATAATTAAACTTTATTCAATTTAAATACAACAGAAATCTAAAAAATATTAAAAAATTACTTCTTAAACGATCACTGTTTCGTAGAACGTGGGACGACGTTCCACTTTACCCGGTGGTGTACACAAGGTATGTCTCGGAGGTGGCTTTGTCAGAACTTAAGTCGAAATTTTTAAAACTTGGTTATTGGAATCGGTTAATGGAATCGAAGTCGGAAGTGATTGTACAGGTGTTGGCAGAAGAAAAATAATTCAAGAACAAATAAAAACATTACACAGTTAAATTCTTTAATTATAATTAAAAAATAATAGTGAAACATGTAATGTAAAAGATGCACGTAATAATGATTCATATATTATTATTTATATATGGCAAACATTGTAATTAATTATTTACTTACCGTGACAGTATGCGAATGTCAATTTAAATATTTATTTTTAGTTTTTTCTATTTTATTTTGCTTTTTTTTTCGCAAAAGAAGAAGTAATTAAAATTTAACTGTTTTAAATTACCCGCTATTCTCAAATACCCAACCTTCCCCTACAATCAGGAGACCTGAAAAAAAAATGTTTTTAAGAGTTTTTTTTTCTCCCGCGAAGACTGCTGAATTTATTTATTTAAAAAGTAGTAAACCTATAATGGTAAGTAAAAATATATTACAACATGCCTTACCTATAATATATGAACTCTTAAAATAAATAAACAAAATTCAGGCTTTCGAAAATAAACATTTGTTTTAGCCCAGTCAAAATCAACAATAAATTCGCAAAACATGATGTGTCTCTGATTTTTTAATATGTTGTTTGGACCCATTAGGGCTATGTATTCTCATGTTTTTTCCCCAAAAGTTGTGGAAAAATTTTTATAGAGGAAAAACCGTGAAAATCTTGGACTTGTTTCAGATTCTGCTTGGTATCTCCTAATCTATGCATTATTCTTCAAAAGCTGTTCTGTACGTTTTTTAAGAGCATCAAATTTTTGCCAAATTAAGCACAATCAGAGCTTTGCACGTTAATGGGTCACTGAGTTACGGCACTTTGAACATAGGCCAGTTTTTTTTCAACAATTGGAAATTTTAGTTTTAGACCTTTTTTGAATCGAAGTTGCCTCGAAACCGTCGATCCTACGAGAAGAACTTATTGCATATCATTTTTAAACAATTTAACTAGCGTTAAATTAAGTACAAAGCGGGACCTTTAAAGATCGTAGTTCTGGTTTGAAATAAATGATTTTTGTTTAATTTCAAAAGGTCTTAGAATTAGTTTAAGCAATGAATAATGACTGAAAACCTTTTAATTGAATACTGATGGAAAAGTCACTACAATGAAATTTCTTTACAAATCACCATCTCTCAATCATCGCTTTTCTGTCTAAATCACTCCTTGGTATACATGACTGAAGCTTTCATCTGATTATCTTTTTTATCAAATAAAACTGTCATTAGGTGATGGTAGATAAAAAACATCAAACAATTTATTTATTCAAATATTTTTGAATATTTCAAATATTATTGAACATTTTGTCCCAATATTCATTTCTTTCTCGGTAAAAATTTATAACAAATAAAAATCTTCGTAATTTCCTACATAGAATTGTTGTTTTTGACGACTGGTAATTACATACATTTAGCCATAATAGCCATACAGACTATTTAAGGAGTTTGATCAAGGGTTTAAGCCAAATAACCCATTTCCGTTACCTTCATTGGTTGTCTTTGATAAAATAGGAGTAGATTTTTGGCTCGACTACACGAAAAAAGCCTTAAATCAAAATTTTTTTGGATAATTTAAAATAAATTTCACACTGAGTTCAGAACTGGGCTAGAAAACGATACCTATCGGTCAGTTGATCATGAGAACTACTTCATAGGAACCATGTAAATAGAGATCAGAAGTTCAAAATAATGATTCACTTTAAGCAAAGTATGAAAGAAAATGAAAATGGAAGAAAAAAAGTTCAATTAAAGTTTTTATGCTAAGTTGAGACCTAAGCAGCACTCCTTAAACAAAACCATTGTAACACCTTGTTCCTAAATTAATTTCAATGTATTTTATACAATGTCAAATTCTCAAAACAAAAGCAATAAAATTTAGACTCAACAAAGATTAATCAATAGATAGAATCAATAATAATCAAATGTCCTGGAGAAGGCGCTGAAACGGACAGTTCAGCCGGAGATATTAGTTGAGACGATGCTGTCCTCGGAGGCTGCCTGGAACGCGACCAGTACTTTCGCAACGGGAGTCCTTAAGGACCTGCGATGCGCGGAGAGGAGGAGAGCCGAAAGAAATGGCGGCTAAGGAGAAAAGCGACTGACAGCTTTACCCTCCCCCGCGAAGTAATACCTAGCGGTGGTTTCCGTGGGGGAACAGAGGCTGGAGGAAGAGGAGGTTTTTAGTCGGTATTGTATCTGAGTCCGATATACCAAGCCGAACAGCGGGGCCTGATGATACGTAAAGGTATTTTCCTTACTCTCTAAAAAAAAAAAAAACACAGACATTTTTTTAAGAACCACTTTTTTGGATTCAGGGGACCTCAAAACATGTATTTCCGGTGAAAGCTCGAATTCGAAAATTCGACCCAATTACAATACTTCCTTTATATAAAGTAGTAAAAGAAAGTAATATACATTTTCATTTATCTCTCATAGTGCACAGAACCACAAAACGTAAAAGGTTCATTGTATTTTCAAACAAAAGAATAGCTAAGACACATTCTTATATTTTTACTTTCAATTATTTTTGTTTAAAATTGCAACATCAATTGCTTGATTAACACCGCAATAGTATAAAAGTCTTGCGAATTTTTTTGTGTCAATAATTGATTTCTTGTTTTTGATAATTATTTATTAATGTATTAAATGTATGATTCAAAATGTAAATTGCCTACATATTTATAAAAGCACCAATTAGATTATTTATTAAATTAAAATGTCTTAAGAATAGAAAAGTTTTAGAATAGAACTTAGAATAGTAGGTGATTAATTTAACTAATACATATCAATTTTAAAGGCAATTTTTAGAAAACAAAACAAAAATGAATCGGCAACTAATTATGCTTTTGGTTTTATTCGGTTTTATAATAGGAAAATGTGAATGTAATTTACAGAAAATATAAGAGAATTTTAGTTAGGATTTTAATTGGTTTACTCTTGTTCCAGCTTTCAAAGATAAAAACAGTGATAGGATTCTCGGTGGTTTTAATATGACTATTGAAAGAGCACCGTACTACGTACAATTTATACGTTATAGAATATACTTTACGTGTGGTGGTAGTATCGTAGCTAAACGAGTTGTTGTGACAGCGGCCCATTGTGTGGTTCCAGAAGGTATGCCCCCTTCTGCTGTTTACGATGCCAATTATACCAACGTTTTGGTGGGTTCAGATCGACCAATGAAAGATGGTGAATATATGGAAGTTGAAAAACTTATTTGTCATCCCGAATACGCAAAATTCGCCTATCATAGCCACGACGTAGGATTAGTCATGGTAAATACGATTAAATCGCACTTTATTTTTTCTGTATTTCAATTTTTCACATCTAAAGCTGAAAAAAGAGCTGCAATATTCATCAAAAGTTCAGCCCATTACGCTGCCAAACCCAAGAACTTATCGAGTTCCAGATGGCACACCAATTTTAGTCGTCGGATTGGGGCGTATTTCCGTAAGTTGCCAATATTAATGTAAAACTTTTTTCCTTCAATTTCTCCATATGTTAAGGGGAATAAACCAATTGCGCCAATATTGCAAGGAATTTTCCTGCCAATGGTCAGTGACAATGATTGCAGTCATTTTATGGAATCAGAAATAGGCAAGAGTGATCCAACTCAGTTCTGTTTGGGAAATTTGACAATTATAGGGCATGATGCCTGTCAGGGAGATTCGGGGGGACCGGTTGTACATACAGATATGAGTATGCTAATTGGCGTCGTTTCTTGGGGGAAAGGCTGTGGAGATTTAGGTAAACCTGGAGTTTACACCAATCTCTTTGAAGTTCAAGATTGGATCAGAGATACAATAGCCACGTACTTGGATAGAAACTAAATAAATTAATATAAAATTTGAAACAAGAGAGAAATGTAAAGTTTATGAAAGTAGCAAAAACATTGCTTTTTTTGGGATTAATAAAAAAAAATGAGTATTTAAATTTGTTGCAAATAAAATAAGATTATCACACATGCTTTTATACATAACATCTTACTAATATTATAAACGTGAAAGTTTTTAAGAATGGATGTTTGTTGCTCTTTCACTCAAAAAGAACTTAACGGATCCGGATGAAATTTGGCATAGATATAGATTATAATCCAGTTTAACATATAGTATACTTTATATCCAGAAAAAATGTACGGTTCCCGTGGGATAGAAATTTTTTTGTTTTTTACAGAGCAAAGGATTAACTTCCTTTTTTGTAATGTGGTAGTTTAGGGGCCAGAAAATGATATAGATTACTTCTCATACCGGAATAATAAACGGTTTCCATGGGATAGTAAAACAAGTTTGTTTTCTATAGGAACCGAGTAGAGTCTTAACTCATTTTCCTTAAGAAGATTTTATCTACTTTTTACTCAGGAGAGATATACGATTTCCGTGGGATAGATATGTTTTTTGTTTACCACATAGTTAAAGATTGGTATGATTTTTGCAATGTGGTAGTTTGGGTTAGAATGATATAGCTTACTTTTAAGGCTAGAATAATGCATGGTTCCCATTGGATGGCAAAACAATTATATCCTACAGGAACCGTACATTTAAAAAGTTTCGGTAAAGTTCGTGAAAAAGAATTTTAAAGCATTTTACTCCAATTTTACACGATAACGAAAGAAATCTCTACAAAGTTGAAATTAAAAAATTGACAATTTTTACTGAAAAATAAATATGAATTTCAAATTAACAGCCGATAAAATTAATAATGAAATTTATTTCAATATTTGAATTTTTTCATTATTCATTGTTGACGATATTAATTGGAAATAAACTTATTAAAATAATAAACTAAAAATTTCAAAATTTAACAATTACTTGAGGCGTTCAGGGGGCGATGGAGTCGAGCCGAATCTCATCTAATCTTACTTTGGGGAAAGAGGGAAGGTCTCGCAAATATCAAGTATTTTTTTTGTTTTTAAAAATATCATATAAGATTGCGGTTTGGGGGAAAAATATATGCCAAATCTCATGACATCTTACCAGAGGGTTGGGGATGGGATTTCAAAAATCGCAAAAAACGCCTCGCGTAATTAACGGATGCCCCCTAAAATACCTGTACGATTTTAAATGGCATTTGGTATGAAAGATTTTCAAGTTCTAAAGGAAGGAATACAGTTACATTTTTATTAAAAATCGTATAGAAGCTGATGTGAGACATCTAACATCTCTTTCTTGAAAAGTAGTCTTACGAATTTCGTTGAACTTTCTTTGGATCTAAAGTCTGAAAGTATCTATCATTTTTTTCTGTCAAAATAGATTACTTTTTATATTTTGCTTTGAACGTAGGAAATCTTTTAATCAATCAGTTAAATTTAAATACACTCAGCGAAGCGAGCGGGTATTAGCTAGTTATTTATATAATTAAACTTTATTCAATTTAAGTTTCCAATAAAGTAAAACCTCGCGTAATGAACACCTTAAATGAATGTTTTACATAACGAGCAAAAGAAAAATATAAGAAATAATAAGAAATCATTTTTTAACGATTAATGTTTCGTAGAACGACTGGCGAGGTTCCACTATACTCCACACTAGAAATGTTAAGGAGGTGGCTTTGTGGAAACTGAAGTCGAATTTTTTTAATTTCGGCTATCGGAATCGGAACCGGAATCGAAATCGGAGGTGATTGCACAGGTGTTGGCAGAAGAAAAATGATTCGAGGACAAATAAAAAGATTATATGGTTAAAGATTTTAATTTTAATTAAAAAGAATATTAGAGAAACATGTAGTGTAGATATTGCACGTAAAAATTATCATGATTCAATAACACCGGTCAACAGTGATTTTGGTGCTCTTAATATAAGAAAAATGTGATTTTTACAAGCAAAACTTGTGAACCGGTGAAATTTTCGTCGCTTTGATAGAGTGGGGCAAACGATGTAATTCGCATGAACTAGAGAGAATATGTTTCTCCTTCCACAGCCAACTGATTATTTCATATTCGAATGTAGACTTAATTCAGCTCAGCGAGATATTAGATTAATAAAGATTTTTTGATTTTTTTTTCTATTTGTTTAGCAGTTTTTTGTAGCTTTTTTTAAATTTTTCTTTTAGGATTTTTTATATTTTACTGTAAATACAGATTTGAAATACATTTTTAAGTTACAACCGTTACAATAATCAAATTACATTTCAACACTCCGTTTTAGTATGGCATATATTTTTAACCAGAAAGAGTAAAAAAAAGTTAAGCGAGAAACTTTTTTTTTATTAAACTATATGCCAAAAAATTGCTCCTTCAGAATCCGCAATTTCTCTAAGAGTATAGTTTTTAATTGATTAATAATTTAATTTTTAAAAAATATTCAAACACAAGAATTAAAATCGCTATAAGACCCAAAATAAATTTTAATTTAAATTTTTGTTTTTTTTTTTTTTTAATTTCTCGATCTGCTCTCTTCATTACGCAAATAAGTGATCAAATGTTTGCAATATTTTTAATAATTAACTATTTTCAACTATTTATGCATGTATTGTTGTACTATAACGTCATCAACTGTTGTTGGATCTTATTACATGAATAGTTTAAAAATTGAATTACTAATTTACTATATACCTGGAGCAATTGTGGATCCGGAAAGAGCATTTTAGGAACTATTATTTGAAAAAAAAAATTAAAAACAGTAATAATTTTGGATTATATACTTAGCAATTTTTATTTTTAAATTTTAAATTTTTGAAAAATTTTTGATTAACTAATAAATATACACTTAGAGCAATAGCGGATTCTAAAGGAGCAATTTTTTGGCATATAGTTAAAAATGTTCTACGCTAAGATCTTTCCGGTTATTTTTTATATATTTTTGCTTTCAATTTTTTAAATGTTTTCTCTGTAAATTAAATATGTTCTTAACATAATAACCTACACAGACGACGTCGCGGGTATCAGCTAGTTACAAAATAATATTGTTTTATATTCTAATGTTAGCAATATGTTACGATATAATGGTAAGTAGTAACACAGGTGAAACTAAAATTTCTTCCATTTCTCAATCATATTAGCTTTGTATGTAAAACTTAATAATTGAATTAATTTAATATTTTATTTTACCTTTAAATCGATTTTTGGATTGAGAAATTGTTAAGAAAGACGTAAATCATTAATTTCTGATTTGTTACAAATCAATTGATAATATTTTAATTTTCTTAATTTTTTACATATATTTTTGCATGCAAAATCTTAGATCTTGAAACCACTGAATTTAAAACGCTTGAACGAAATGATTCTCAAACGGTTATTGATTGTAATTTTTTTGCAATATTGTGCTTTTGTAATTGGTAAGTCTGTATTATAACCATTTCAATTTCTCCTTTTTTTTTGAGTTTTCATAAAAATAAAAATAACTTCATCTTACACAATAAACGATTCCTCCTTAACACATGGAGTCTGGTTTGAAATATTATATATATAATATATTTAATATAATACATAATTTCCTTATTAACCAATATCCATTATTTCTTAAATCAGCAATAGCCTCGGAATAGAGTAGTATTAGTACAGTGGTACCTTGAGATACGAATGTTCTGACATACGAATGTTTTGAGATACGAAATGAAATATTCTTTAATTTATTCCTCGACATACAACGAAAATTTTGAGATACGAGTTTGCGATATGCGATTTTATTGAAAGGATTAACATAGTTTTTGGGGCCTTCAGTGAAAAAATACGCAATCAATAACGGTTTACGGCTTAAGTGTCTCCTTCTGTTGGATGATGCTCCCATTCCCCCCCCCTGGCCTTAAGGATGACCTTTTAATTGAATACAAATTCATTAAAATTGTCTATCTGCCACCTAATACAACGTCTACCCTTCAGCCCATGGATCAAAAGTTATCTCCCATTTTAAGAAACTTTTTACGAAGCATCTTTTCAAGCGTTGCTTCGAAGTTACCAAAAATACGAAATAAATATATATATATATATAATTATGTTTATTATATGTAATTCAACTGAGTTTTGGGTTAGTTTCATATCGCTAGAACGCCTTAATATATATTACATTATTTTAAATGGGAAAAATTGCTTTGGGATAACATTTTTTTGACATACGACGATGATCATAGAACGAATTAAATTCCTATCTCAAGGTACCACTGTATACACTCTTGAATAGTTTTATAACAACTTATATACAAAAAAAGAAAATGATTCGGCCAATAATAATGCTTTTGGTTTCATTCGGTTTTATAATAGAAAAATACGAATGTAATTCACAGAAAATATAAGAGAATTTTAGTTATGATTTTAATTGGTTTACTCTTGTTTCCAGCTTACAAAGGTAAAAACGGTGATAGGATTGTCGGTGGTTTTAATATGACTATTGAAAGAGCACCGTACTACGTACAATTTCTGCGTGGTATGCAGTTTAAGTGTGGTGGTAGTATCATAGCTAATCGAGTTGTTGTGACAGCGGCCCATTGTGTGGTTGTTAACGTTAATTCCTTATCTGATGTTCACGATGCCAGATATATCGATATATTGGTGGGTTCAGATCAAATTGGCAAAGGTGGTGAACTTGTCCCAGCTGAAAAACTTATTTGCCATCCCGAATACGCAAAGTTCGTCTCTCATAGCCACGACGTAGGATTAGTAATGGTAAATACGAACAAATCGAACTTTATCCATTTTGTATTTGAATTTTTCACATCTAAAGCTAAAAAAAGATCTGAAATATTCAACAAACGTTCAGCCAATTACGCTGCCAAACCCAAGAACTTATCGAGTTTCAGATGGCACACCAATTTTAGTCATTGGATTGGGGAGTATTGCCGTAAGTTGCCAATATTACTGTAAAACTTTTTTCCTTCAATCTCTCCATATGTTTAGGAGAATGGACCGCTGGCGACAGTATTGCAAGGGGTTTTTCTGCCAATGGCCAGTGACCATGATTGCAGCCATTTTATGGAATCACAAATAGGCAAGAGTGATCCAACTCAATTCTGTTTGGGAGATTTGACAATTAAAGGACATGATGCCTGTCAGGGAGATTCGGGAGGACCAGTAGTTCACACAAATATGAGCATGCTAATTGGCCTCGTTTCTTGGGGGATAGGTTGTGGATATTTAGGTAATCCTGGAGTTTACACCAATCTCTTTCAAGTTCAAGGTTGGATCAAAGATACAATAGAAACATACTTTGATAAAAACCCGAGGCGAAATTGAACGTTTGTTTGAGTGAAGTTTTGAAAGTCTGTTCCCCTCCGATAATAAGAACTAGAAGAACCAAAAGAAAAGTTCAGTGTTATAATGTTATATCCACTGAAATTCTGTTTTAATCCTAAATTTTCGTAATACGGTGCTCTCCAGAAAATTTAGAACTAAAACAGAATAACAGGATTATTATTTGGACATAAAAGTTCTTCACCTTTGAAAATAGTGAAATTCTAATTAGTGCCTGTAAATTCTCAATTCCTTATTGATCCCTAATCTAGTTAAGACTCAAATGGAACTGAATTCTTTTTTGGATCTGGAAATATATAATTAATTGACTACACAAATGATGTATCTTAATAATAAGTTTTTTATTCTGTATATTAATAAAATGAATGTAAAACGTCAAACAAAAAAAAAAAATCCAAACCATTACCATAAATCTCCAAATACGTATTTCGAATGCTATGCAATCGTCATTAGTGGATTAAATTGATGTGTCTTCGGCGACTGTTTTGCAAGGATTCACGGATATCTTTTATATAATATTTTGTGTTGAATTGTTTAATTAAATAAAAATTAGAACAATTAGCTTTAAATTCTTAGTATAGAAAAAAAAATTTGCAACTAAAAACATCTTCAGATATAATATTTCAAAAATATATACAAGATGATCAGTGTTAAGATGTTTAAAAGAAAATTTAGTTTCTACTAAAAGAGAGGCATTAAAATAACCCCCGAACAGTAGATATTAGTTTTTTTAGTAGCTGACATTTGATTTGTGATTTACTTTCTAACTTTGACCTGATATTTTACTTATGTTTTTCTTTTTCAATTCGAAAATTGAAAAATGTTATTTTTTAATTGTTTATTATATCAGCTCACAAATTTTTGTTTTTTGTCAGTAAATGAAGAGGAAGAATTCCAGTCCACACCAGAACTGCTTTCCAAATATAAGTTATATTATAACGCTTATTTATTTTGAAGGACAATCTTTAGATAGTGTAACGTTTTTACGGGTTCGAGGATTTGTGTTTAATGACTTCAAATTTATTTTTAAACAATTGTTTATTTATTTATCTCATTGTTGCTATTACACTGTTCACTTTATTTACAATGTTCACTTTCACAATTTATGTTGTTTACTATTTATTTAAACACTTCCACTATTTATTTTAACACTGGTCGAAGATTTATATCACACGTATGGTTATCGTTCGTAAATGTCGGTTTATTCACAACTGAACTGGCTGGCCTTCTTCTGGGTTATTTATACCAAACCAATCATCGTTCTCGAATTTTCCAAGCCATACATTTTCCATTACCAGAACTTTCGATCCATTGTTTTGGTGTCTGTCTTTTTTTCATTTATTGATAAATCAATGGAGAAATTACTAGAAACAACATGCTATCCTGCTCCTCTATTGTGATATTAATCCGCGCAACAGAAGTTCTAGCCAACCCTCCAATCCTTCAGCCATAAAAATGGTGCCACGGTGTCCACTCTTTTGTTCAATTCTTATCGCTGGGTGGTCTCAAAGACAAAGTTCTTAGAGAGAAAACCTTCTAGAAGTTCCAGGAATTAACAAACAATACTCCTTCTTTCGCTGGTGATTGGTTAATCCCACCTAAATTGACAGCGAGTGATAACACCTCCAAATTCATAAAAATGGCGGCTCTTCTTAGATTTGTGACAATAGTATAAAACAAAGGCGCTTTCGCTGCCTGTTCCCTTAGATCTTTCAAACTACAAGACGGATTTCAATACAATTTTCAGAAATTGATAGAGTGATTCAAGAGTTTTTAGATACAATACATGAATATTTTAGTAGAGAAAAGGCGGAAAATTTAAAGATTTGTAATGTGATGTTATAGCATGATGTTATATTTTTGTGCACTTACATTGCGAACACTGGCTAAACCTTACGAGATAGATCAAACTAATTTACAGCGAAATTGTGTATCTTAAAAAGATCGATAAAAAAGTCCGCGACAGTATACGCCTATCTCCTAAGGATAACCCACAGGAACCATTTTTATCTTTTACATATTACATGAATATTAACATATTTATTTTTTGAGGGTATAATTTTTTACATCAACCCTTAGAGTGACACCTTTATTTTTATTATTTACTTTTGCATTTATTATCCACTATTTACATTTTCTATAGGACTATATTTCTCAAACAATTGATTGCAAGAATCATAAGGGCCACCTATTGGCGCAGTGGCTAGAGCAGTAGTTCTCTCCACTTAATGCGTCAAGTGGTTCGGGTTCGATTCCCGTTGAATCCTAGACTTAAGATCATAGACCTAAGAATCAAATTGACCAACAGAAATTTTCTGTGTTTAGACAGTCGTGATATGACCTAAGCTGTTAAAGCGACTTAAAACACCAAAAAAAGAAAGAATCATAAATGACTTTTATTTTGATCAACGATAACTTCACAATAAATCATCGTACCATCCTTTATTACCAGTGAAATTTAAGGGTGGTAAATTTTCTAAAAGAATATTAAAATTAAATACGAAAAAAAAAGTTATTAGAGTCCATATATTTAGTTGAAACAAGAAAAATTTTGAAAAAATTGTTTATCTTCCTTATATACGCTACTCAAAACCCGTTGACAATAAAGAATTTTAATCTTCTGATTCTTAAGCTAAAAAACGCTAAGCAATTTTAATTTTCTATTTTTTCTTCTTTCTTCAACTATTCTATTTTAAGAAATAGCTTTTTGAAAATCGCATACAAGTTAATTCAGATAAATCATTTAATTTCATATAAAATTCTAAATTGAAAACCTCCACATCTTTAGATCCTTTAATCTTTTAAGTATTAGTTTTACATATTAAATAAATTGATTAGCCATAATATTTTTAGATTGAATTTCTGTATTTTATTCTTGCCGAATCAATTTCACTCATTTTTATTTTTCAACAGAAAAAAAAATAATCTTGAGATTTTTCTGTTTACATTCATTATTTTTCCATTGATGACTTATCGATAAGAATTATTTATACGATATCGAGAGCCACTTGAATGCTACCTTATTTCGCGTGTATAACTGTATGCGTGAGGATGCATTTACGTAGATCGTTCCAAATGAAATACTTAAATGAATTACGTAGTCGCATTTCTAAATGATTAAGAGATTTAAAACCGTTGCACTCTGTTAATGCGAGCGATCGATCAGGCCGAGTCGATCGATCGGCTGAGGCGTATTAAGTTAATGGTAATATGGAGCACTTACAGTAAACTCTCGTTAAATTGAACTTCCAGAGACCATAAAAATTATTCCACTTAAATAAGCAGTCGAGTTATCGAGGAGTTTGATATTTCAACTAATTAAAGAAAAAAGTTATTAAGAATTTTTTTAATGGAAGATTTGGTTTAATTTTATAAAACAAACATTAAATTTATAGATTAACCTTTTCAGAGTAAAAAATCAATGTAAACAGTTTGGCTTATAAAGGTAATGCTGAATTCGACTTATAAAGGTGAAGATTCCCGCAAGACCTTTTTCAGTAGTTTAGGACTCATCTTCTAAACAGGTGCATTATAAAGTATCAGAAATGTTTAACTCAGTGTACTTAGTATACTTGTAATTAGACATGGGATCAATTGGGACCCCGGAAAAATGGTTTGACCTATCGAGAATTCACTGTAAATGCATAATATTATATGCATTATGTGGCTTCATTGTGCATCATCTTAATCATTAATGCATGTATTATGCAATCAGTGGATCAATCGAAGGCGAAACTATCTTCCAACTTTACCTACAACAAAGATGATGCCAAGATCGACGCGAGGTTTCGCTGAGATTTGCGGTGATTGATGGCCTGCTGTCTCCACCACGATTCGTCCACTATGTGTCATCATTACGATGAATCGATCGAACAGCTAACGTATATATAGTAATATGCGTCTTGACTCCTAAAGGCAAAAAAATTGTTTACGGGAATGAAAAAATTGACTTTCAATTTTAAAATTGCTATATTATTTTTAGTTTAATCGACTGGCCTATTTATTATTTTTCAACTTGAATAATTCAATTTTAAATACATTTAAATAAAAAAATTTGAGAGACAACTCAATTTATTCTGTAATATGTTCAAATAAGATGTTGCATATGATGAAAATATGATGATATCATTTTAGACTTAGCTTTTTGATTTGTTACTTTCATTACCTTTAAAAGTTGAAGTAAATGTTAAAAGATCAACGAAGTGTCAGAGCTAAATGAAGCTTTTACTATTATCCCGATTAAAGTTATCATCGGGTCGGGGATGTTTCTTAAGTAGATGAACGCAACAACTTTTAACTATCGTTCGATCTTGTCAGCAAAAGGTTAAAGCTCAAATGTTGGAGTGTTACCGATCTAAGAACTATAAGCTAAGAACGACCACAAAATCCACAAACGGGGCAATATGGAAAGAAGCTTAGTTTAGAAGTCCAAGGCATAGCGACGGTTCTAGAACATTTCCCTGAAATACTCCTGCACGCAGTAACAAGTGTCAAAAATGCATATCCATCTCTGACTCTGAACTTCCTATCTTTCAAATCCTATCTTTCATAGGAGTGCAAAATTCTTTGGTGGGTATGGCCCCATTTTTTCATTATAAAAATGAAAGACAACAGGCAAATTTTCTTCTTGAAATTTGGGCAGTTAGAATTTTACTGCTTGGCTTGATTTTTAAGTTATTTGACTTGAAATCAAAACAAACTTAAGTTAAATGTTTGCATTTGAATATCCAGGTAAGTCAAATATTAATTATGCAAATTATTTCATTTTAAACGACTTCAATAAAAGAAATAGGTTCTCAATTCGACTTTTTTTTTATGTTTGTTACCTCAGAATTTCCAACTGGGTGAAGCGATTTTGGTGGTTCTTTTTTTATATGAAAGCTAGTGCTTTTCATGTGGTCTCATATTAATTTTAAGGAAAACTTTTACTTTTAAAGGGTTGAAAAATGAGTGATGAAATTTTTTCTACTACGTACGTTATACCTTTAAATTGTTCACATTTCGATTTACATAAAAAATCCACCCTCTAAAGGTGAAGGATGAAAATAGGGGATGAAATAGTGACGTTTAACTGAGTAGTCGGATTTTGATGATTTTTTCTATTAGAAGTTTCTTTCATTATATTTAAAAGCAAAAAAAAAAATCAACCCCCCTGACGAGCAAAAAGGGATGAAATAGTAGCTTTAACTTTGGCATTTGAAAAGTACTGTCTCATTTGAGCAGTAGGCAGTACGTTTACCCATATTCAAAGAAATAAAATCAGTTATCAAACTTTATATCACCAAAAATAAGAAATAAATAAAAAATCTTGAACAAAAAATGCACTAAAAAGTAAAAAAATAATTGCGTATCCTTGCAGTGTCTACAACTTATACAAATTATTAGGATAATATAACGTACAACTATTGTTATTTTTGGAGTTGGTGTCAGCCAAGAAAATAAATATTTGTTGTCATAATATTAAGCTTAAATCATTTCATGTTGTCACATTCTAAGATTTTAAAGATGGCGGGATGTCGCCATGTTAAGAGGCATCTTGAGAAGCATCAAAAACAATATATTTTACTTGGAACCATAGAAAGTTTTGGCAATGTAATATTCCAAGAAAAAACTGAAAGTTGTAGTTTCCAAAAAAAATTGAAAGTGTCAAAAACAAATCGTTCTAAAAAAATAGAAAATCCAGGGATAATAGAGTCGAATGTTTTAGAAGAATTTCGAGTTTCTATATAAAGGGAAGGCGAGCACAAACAATCAGTCTTAAATAAATCGTGAAAGTGATCAGTCTAAAATAAATAGTGAACGTGAATAGTCTAAAATAAATCGTGAACGTTAACAGTCTTAAAATAAATAGTCAAGGTGAAATAAATCATCAACGACATCGCGAAATATAAATCAAAAGTGATAAACGGAAACAGTGCATCGCAAGTGTAAATAAATTGTGAACACTGTTAAATAAAGTGTAACAGTGCAATGGAGTGACTGTAAAAACTGACTAGTTAAACAATGAACTAAATCATTGTTAACGTGTAATTAATAAGTGTAAATAGTGTAAGATAAATAAATTAATATTTGTTAAAAATAAACTTGTCGTCATTAAACACAAACTTAAGAACCCGTAAAATGTTACAATATCATATCCAGTAACTTAGCTTAATGAATCCCTAGAAATGTGAAACATGAAAAATTTTCTACAAGACCTACCGAATATCTTGGGTGAAACTCTAATGCTTTATATCCCTTCACAGTAAAATTCATTTAAATCTATTCAGCTATTTTAACCGAATTAATTATTTGATTTTCTACAGGAATCGTCAATTTTTCAAGAACAAAAAGTTATCAATGTCTAGTTTTAAAATCTCTAGCATATTTAACAAAAGAATACTAAAGTTCATTCACTTTTCTGTCCCGAAAGAAAATTTATTCTCCGTTCATTATAAACAATTTTCATATGAAAAATCATATTGATTTTTTATATCATATTGAACATAGTTTTAAATTATACAACTTCTTCAACAGAATGTTACCCCCTTAACTTTAGTAACCCTTGCACCCTTAACTTTTCTGAGGTCCCCCGTTTTATTTATATTTATGTTTATTTTTTCTGATCCACTATGTGTGAAATTAATTCAAATCTTTCAACAAGTGTAAACGTAATTTAATAGCAATCCATAGTCATAGAGCTTTGGTTCGTGTTAACTAACCATAACCCGAACTACAATAAAACCATCCCCGATCCATATGGTATCATTTCTTTTATGATTAATCGATTTTGACTTAAATAATATAAATACATTTAATAAAAAAACTGAAAGTATAAAAAAAATCACTTAAAACTAGAAAGAAGATAATCACAGAGATAAATCAGGAATTTTTCTTGATAAATTGATCAAGTATAGGCTTAGTTTTTTATCTTCTTTATGTTTGTTTTAGATTTTTAATAATCAAACTAAACGATAAAGATGGGGTCAAAGTCGTTTTTTAATCAGAAAATCATAGGATATAAAAAGAAATTGGCCAAGAATCTTAACTTGTACTCCTGGAAAAAATGTTGATCAAATTTTTTTGTTTGCTCGGAGTTTTAGTAGGAGCTTGTAATGGTAAGAATTGAAAAAAATTATTTTATGAAATTTATTAACAATGCATGTTTTGTCTTAGCCAAATTGATTTTTCCAAAGCAGTTCATGGATGGGAGGATTGTAGGTGGTGATGAGGCGAAAATCGAAGATTTTCCGCATCAGGTCTTGATGGAATACAATGGAATGCAGCTGTGTGGAGGTTCGATTATCGCTAATGATACGATTGTAACAGCAGGGCATTGCACGTATGGATTAAGTGCTAAGTCGATGACAATCCGTGCAGGATCGAGTATTAAAGGCCAAGGAACACAGGTTCGAGTTAAAAATTTTGTTCGACACGAAAAATTCGATATGGACAAAATTGACTATGATATCTCCATCTTATTTGTATGTACATCCAGAATGTAAATTTCTAAGTATTACTGATAAAAATCAATTTTAGTTAGAGGAAGAATTAGAATTTTCCGATACGATCAATTCAATTGAACTTCCCGAACAAGATGAGCCGTTAAAGACGGGAACTCCAAGCATTGTTACTGGATGGGGAACTTTATCAGTAAGAACTTGCATCCAAATTAAGCTTTAAAAAGTTAAAAAATTTCTTTACGTTTAATCAGGAAAATGGAATGACTCCTTCAAAGCTTCAAAAGGTAACAATTCCGATTGTCGATCCAAAGATTTGTTTGGGAAAATATCAAACTTATCATATGCAAATCACGGATCGGATGTTATGTGCTGGTGATGTTAAAAACGGTGGAAAGGACGCATGCCAAGGCGATTCAGGAGGACCTCTTAAAGCTAATGGAAAGCTGGTTGGTATTGTATCATGGGGAAATGGATGTGCCAGGCAAAATTTTCCAGGAGTATACACAAAAGTCGCTAGTTTGCGTGAATGGATTTCCGGTGTCGTTGGATTTTAAAATCTAAAAAAAAATTTGTCTCAATAAAAATTAAGCATAAATTTTTCGTTATTACAAAAATAAATATAAGTAATATAAAAGTTAAATTTGAAAAATATTTACAAATACTTCATCCCCTAATGCATTCATCCCTTGATCTCATTCGAAATCCCGACCCTAGTATCATTTTGTCATTATTCCATTATTACATATCTATTATGAACGGGCATCCGACCATGAAATGTTGAAGTCAACCACGGCAAGACCATAAGCACAGATTTTGTGTCAAATGCGACCCCTATTATGAAATGCGTGTGTGTAATGGAGCTACCCCAACCCTTGACCTCAACAGCAGGTCGTTATTACGATTGTAATTCGCTGTTTATATGCGAGCCGAGCGGAAACCACCCTCGGATGGTCGAGAACATCTTCAAACACCCCTGTGTTTCATGACTTCCGTTAATGATCCGGCTGTCAACACGTCGATAAGATAAAATTATCTACTAGTCAACCACCATCGAAAAGGGATACTAATCTTTTTTGAAATTGGCCCGACAACGATCGTGATTTATCTGTTGTAACACTCGTACAAGTCCCTGAAGAATTGAAAATTTTTAAATTCAAATCTTGATCATTCACACGACTTAAATAACATGAAATCTTTGGATTTTTGAAGTTATACTTTTTTAGGCGCGTTATGAAAAAATGATGAGAGTGAAATTTTTAGATGGAAGGCCATCTTGAGACA
The DNA here is from genome assembly GCA_958496155.1 of Sisyra nigra. Classification (NCBI taxonomy): domain Eukaryota; kingdom Metazoa; phylum Arthropoda; class Insecta; order Neuroptera; family Sisyridae; genus Sisyra; species Sisyra nigra. The sequence goes on from OY292315.1 coordinate 47,996,706, forward strand.
AAAATTAACAAAATGCAGTTGGCCGCAAAACCACTCGGTTTCTTGGCGCGCGTAATTTGAATTTTTGTTTTATTTATTTACTTATTTATTTATTTTTATATTTAAATTAAAAATAATTATATATTCAAATCACACATATTATTAAAAAATAAGTAAATATTTTTCTCGAATTTTGCAGTAGCTGTTATACTATTTGAAGTTTAATGATGAAAATGACGTTTGAATTCCATGCATATTCTTAGTTATCACGAAATCTGGGATTCTGAAATGATTCAACCATCTTAGAATAATAATTTAGTAACATAAGATATGAATAAGATTAAGACATTTACTTTGACAAGTAGCTACTTACTTTATTTCTCAATTTCTATGAAGCTTCGTTTTCATGACATGCATGAATTGTTAACCAGAAAAATGATCCTGACAAACTTTATAAACGTCTGGCAGCTTCCTTTGGATATTATTTATTGATACATATTAAAATATTATTCTCTTAATTTTATTTTTAATAATTATATTTTATTATTAAATATTAATTTAAATTTTGGTTTAAATTGACTATTTGAATGCAAGTAATAAAAACTAATTTTTAATGATGCAAACGAAGTATTACTTCTAACGCGCGTACATAAGTACACGCAACCACTTTTTTTTTATTTTAAATTTGCGATGTTACCTCGAACTAACGTCAACACATAGAAAAAAAAATAAAAATATTTAAACCACTCTTCACTTGACTCATTTTGACATCACCACATTGTAAATTCAATTCAAATCAATTTATAAATTTTTTGTGTATACTTTTGATTCAAAGTCTCGCATCCAATTTTCAATAATAATGATGTCAAAATAATAAACGTCGAACGACGAACGTTTGTTAGATCAACGTACGAATCTCATCAATCTCAAAACGAGAAACATTTCAATTGAAATAATTTGTAAGTCAAAAAAATGCGCGACTCATTTTCGAACGCATCATCTTCATCATCAAAACCCCCCAAATCAAACTTTTTTTTGTTGTGTGTCCCAACTACCTCACAGGTGGTTGATTTTTTTCTTTTCTTGTTCTTTTTCTTCGACACAAAAGTCACGTCACAATCACTTAAAGCTCGGCTCGTGATGGGGCGGATCACACTGTCATTCCCCTGGAGGCGCTAAAAATGGCCCTTTTGGACGTCTCGGAACCGTTCATTAATTTTATTAAAATCGTCCTCTTACATTGTATTTGAGGATTTTGTAAGAGGTATATTAAGCAAAAATGCAACAGCTGAATGCATTTTTTATCGTTTCAATCGGGATGCATTTAAGAGATTGATATAACGGTACCTATATAAATATTAATTTATATGTGTTTTTAATTGAGTCGAATCATGTTGATTTTGTAAAACAGTTCTCGTAAGTTATTTTCACCAAAAATGATTAATTCTGGTTTGCGACAAGTTTAAACTTGATTTAATACACTACTTGTGACCATCTGGATTTAATAAATAACATTTTACGTAAAAGTAATTGAAATCTTTAATTAGTTAAAATTTATTTAATTTAGAAACGGATGAGTTTTGTAATGCAATAATTTTTGAAAAAATTCCCTAAAATATTTTCATAAGAAAAGCATTTCAATGCTTGAATTAATCTCAATTTAACAAGCAGTGATAAATGAAATAAGTTATCTGAGCAATGAATAGCATTATCATTTAGAATTTAACAATTGTTGGTCCATGAAAACTTGTAAATTAAAAAATTTCCAAATACTATACATTATTAATACTTAAAAGTTTTATTCAGAAGAGTTTTATTTAATTTTTTCCAAAATTCTTTATAAAAATTCAATCAAAAATCTTGAAGAAGATGAATCCTGTATGAATATATAAGGAACTCTTTTTTCTGAACACGTCGTTTCATTATACAAATATTATCTGTACTATAAGAGGTATCAGGTTTTGATCCCCGGACAAAATATCCCCATGACAAAAATATTTGCGATAAAATATTACATGTAATTTGAAAACCTCATAATTTTCTGGTAAATTTTTTGAGCTCAATAACTAAGATTTTGTATTTAATAATTTTTAGTAAAAACGTGTTTAGTTGACCCCCAATTATTTATTGAAATAGTGTTAAATTGACCCCATGCGTCCGTGTTAAATCCGCAAAAACTGTGTTGATTAATGCCTAAGTGGTTCAGACAACAAAAGAAATTATAATCCTTGTTCGTTTACCCGATTTTCATTCATTGACTGAATGTGCACTTCTTGACACCGCGAAGTTTTACACAACTAAACGTTTTAATATCAAAATTATGCTGCAAAAACGATTTGCAGTTATTCTATGAGGAATTTTTGTCCGGCGATATTTTGTCGAGGATATTTTGCCCGGGGATCAAAACGCATGGAACTACTATAAGGGTAATAGATTGAAAAAAGAGCTAGTATCAATATATCTTAAAATCTCCTTAGATATAATATTATCATGGATGACACAGATTGAAAACGCTGCGGCAAAGAAAGAAAGCGATCCCGAATACTGAAGCGGTTTCCTGCAACTAAATGGGGAACCAACCAGAATACATTCCGCACAACCTACCTGTTCTATGTGCGACCTGCAATGGACTATGGAAGCGAAGTGTGGATTACTGCAAGCCAGGCACAACTGCAGAAGCTTGATAAAGTTCAGAACGTGTAAAGCGGATGAACCCCGAACAATGCCAACACTATCGGAAAACTCCAAATAGACTCAAAACGAATCCTTTCCCCTTGCCAAAGCAGAAGAACTAATAAATAAATATAGTATAAAGATAGGTGATCCTGTTCTGTCAATATAATAAACGATATATATGGCCTTCTCTCCGCCACCCTTCGACTAAGGGGTCAAACTTATCAAAATCATCATATGTGGATATCAAGCTACGGAAAGCCTCTCTAGAAATCATCCTCTCCATGTACCCAAGGTCAGAATTTCTACACAGCTATACAGATGGTTCATACATCCTAGGATCCGGAAAACTGGTGCTGGTTACTACAGCGATATATTTGAAGGATACACCATAGTTGGAGAACCTTTCAGCTGTTTTGATGGGGACATAGAGGCATTTTTATTAGCTACATCTAAACTACACGAAGTTCAGACTTATCATAAAGCTGATCTTCATTGGTTAATTGATCCTCAAGCCGCAACAGCAGCACTGCGTCCGTACCAACAAATGTCGAGCCGCCTTGGACAGTCTCGCTACAACAGGTTGGCGCCTGTCACTACAATGGATTCCCAGTCATATGGGTATCTTGGGAAATGAAAAATCAGACGTCCTCGCTAAATCTGGCACCTCTCTAAATCAACCGCCAACCCTCATATCTCTAACATCAGCTCAGAGCCACATTGCAAGCACTATCAACCGGCATTCTTACAATGTTCAAAAAAAGAAGCCCTAGGAATAAAATGGGGATCCTTACTGGAATCTCCTGTCCCACGACTTCTCCGCTCTCAAGGGTCAGTCGCAGTTTTCCAAACTATCACGGGACACGACTACCTCTGCAAGCACTTTCACTTATTGGCATCCTACCGATTCCAATCTGCTCTTTCTGCAATAAGGAATCCATGAACGGCATACATCTTTGCAACTACCCTGCACTTGCAGGTCACAGGAAGAAAAACGAAAACAACCAAAACCAACTAGTCTTCAACTCTACTGTTGGGCGCGGCACGGAATGGCAGAAATGTCAAGCGTGGGCGTTGGATAAGAAGAAGAAGATAATAAAATATAACATTAATTTTTAGATTCATGAAGCCATTATAAATTAATACGATTTAATCATTCCCTGATTCACTTAATATGTAAGAACAAATTCTAAATATAAGAACAAAAAATTGGTTAATTAAATATTGATCCAACAAAAATTTGATTTGTTTCGTCAGAGACCCAACTTAAGTAATTATTCCGAAATCCAAATTTTTGATTTCCTTAATTTCTGAACAGAAAGATTCTTCACATTGAAATTTCCTTTCCAACCAGGGTCATAATTTCATAAATATAGAATCTCTCAAACAAGTCGTATAGAAAAACTCGTCAACCGATCGGCTTTATTAGTCCATAATTATTAAAATTTCCTTATATAATAGCATTTGACATTTTTAATGGCAATTTTAACGGAGAAAAAAAATCTCTAACTAATTTCCTTATGGCTTGGTAGCGCAATAAGACGCAGCCTCTTTCAACTATAGATTTAAATATTTAATAACGATACCTATTATGATTAATCGGCCCAAAAAACGGATAAAATTAAAGAGAATTTATTAGCGCTGCGACTGAAAAAAATCATTTAATAATCAAATTTCCAAAAATTCAGTAGACAGCGACACGAAACAAAAAAAAAATGTGGTCGTTTCGTCTTTGTTGGTCGCTAGTTCGGGCGTTTGTTAATTATATTTCGGTAATGAAGAAAGATGTAGTTATTAATTAATTAATAGCGGCCAGATCATTAAGAGACGACTCCTGAAGAACAATCTTGCACAGTTTGACAATGTATTGGTGAGGTATAAATTATTCATTGAATGTTATGCTCTGTTGTGATTGGTTGATTTCCAAAAAAAAAATCATATACGAGAGAAGAACGCAAGATAATTTGAATTCTAATTATTGCGGCTTTTTCGCAATTTATTTCCTTCTCTTTCTCCATCTGTTAATTTATTTTGATTTGACTAATATTGAAAAATTATCATACGGTCTATCTTTAATTTTTCTTCAGATTTTTCTAATTAATTAGCCAAAAGTTTCTCTTGGACTTGGATAGATTTCCTTTTGTACGCCACTGTTTTGATATGCGTTAATATATTAACATGTAGCTAATAATATGAAATTATCTATGAACAAGATCTTGAAAGGGATCGACTCCTGTCGAAAAGCCTGAAATCAATTCCCCTCATCTCACTTCTGCACCCCTCAACTCATCCCAAATCTCGAACCGATTAAACCCACAAATCAATAGATAGAGATAATTACATAATTGCTTAATACCACTTTGTAATTAGGCCGATTCGATCGATCGATCGGTTCAATCGAATTACTCAACACTTGAACAAACAAAAAAAAATCTTATCAAGAGTGCACATTACTAAAGAGGTGATGCAGCTTATTTGCATAAGACTATAAAAAGTCGATTAGATCGAATTTATACCAAAGAAAAATTGGCTACCTGTAGATGAGTGGTTTATTGAGTCATTTGTAATGTAATTATTAAAAAAAAAAAAATTTGAAATATTCACAAGTCCGGCTCTGTTATCGTAATAAAATTTCAAGTGGCAACTTCATTGATTTTATTCCCACTTCTACACGAGTCAAATTTTGACGAATTCTAATCCCCGAATCTTTCTATTCAAATTTTTCAATAAATCAATACGAATCAATAGAAAATCGATTTATTTCAATAACACAAATCAAAAAAACGTCCGGCTGCATCTATCATATCATATCACCTATTGCAATCTTTAGATATATCGACCGTATGCATGCAAATATCGAAATCAAATTATTCAAAAAACCCGTATACAAAACAAGCTGAATGCAATATTCCTTCATCCCTCCGTTTCAGGTAGACAGAAAAAAAAACGGAGCACCGCAATGCAAATTATCATAGATCAGGTTGTTTTCCTGTTTTTAATGATGTAAAGAGTAAGAAGGTCCTTTTTTGTCCGATTATTTGCGTCCGGTGTGCCCCCTTTGTTTCATTCATACGCTCATTTTCGTTCCAGCACTCATTCATAAATGCCTTTTGGCTCGGCTCATCTTATACATTAATTATTACCCTTATCGTGTAATTATTATCATTATAAGGATCAGTTTTGCACATACCATCACATTAACAGGAAAAAATCAATAATGAATTATTGTACTCAACAAATTGAAAAAAAAAATCTTCAGCATACGAGAAACGGCATAAATGTATAATGGTTTGTATCATAAGGAATAAGTTATTCGGATAAAAATTACATCAAGAAATATTCGCATGCATGTTACATAAGTATAAAAAATTCAGTGTAATTGAAGAACATGTTATATCAACAAACAATAAGTAAACCCGCTTGATAATGAAAGGCCAAGTTTTATGCTATGGATAACTTTCAAAAAATTGATTTAACTTTGTTGAAGAATGATGAAAACTTTTTCTTTGGTAGAGTTCGAGATGCGTTTTAGTCTTCCTTTTTTTGTTTTTCCATTTTATTATAAACTATATTAGCTACTGTCAAGTTTCATCAAAGTTCCCTGATTATTGCGGGAAAGAGTAACAAACATCCATTACACAAACTTTCACTTTTAAACATCTATTAAAAGAATTTATAGGACTTTAAATGTAAACTATTCTGTTAACTATGTTAATGGTTACATTAGTACGATTTTATATATCATTTTCAACAATAGGATTTTCTAATTTAAATAATTTAAGGATAAAATAATTTGAACTTGTTTTATTTATTTATCTATATAATAATACGTGAAGCAAAAATTTGTGGTACATTTTTACAAAAACTACACGGACTGCGGAGTATGAAATTTGGTACAGTTAAAGTATATAAGGGGAAGTTGTGTATTAAGATAATATTTTTTATAATATGCTTCAAATACCTTAAATTAATGAAAAAATACTTAACACACACTATCATGCATTTGACCCACACAGACACACAATACACCCAAATATATAGATATTTAAATCTCAGTTGTTCAGTTTGACCACAGACCTCAACCATATTCCAAATGTCATTATTTAAATAAAATATTGTGAGGGAATTTAAATTTTGAAATTATAATTATTGAAATTGAAGGAAACAAATTTTACCGATTATTTGAATATTGAGTACCTAATATTATTTAAAATATTTTTACATAATATACTATACTATACTAATATACTATTACATATTTTTAAATATGTCGATTACAATATTTGAACGATATTTCGCAGAAAAGAATCTATCCTCCGTTGATTGAGCTTAATTCAAAGTTTTAAACAGGAATATTTTTTATCTTTGGCTTTTTAATGAAAATATCTTAACAGAAAGGTACCTTTGAAAATGAGAAACTCACTTAAAATTACTTCTGATTTTTTCATAGTCATATATAGTTTGTCTTATGTAAGAAATATTTTAAAATACATTAATTTGAATTGACTTACACCATAAAAAAAAATATGTTTTGTTGTTGCTGATCCAATGATATTTTTGAATCTATACTAATATATAAAATTGAAGAGTTTGTTTGTTTGTTTGTTTGATTGTTTGGTTAAACACGCGAATCTCAGGAACTACTGGTTCGAATTGCAAAAATTCTTTTTGTGTTGGATAGCTTAATTATCGACGAAGACTTTAAACTATACATCATCACTCTACGACTAATAGCAGCAGAGAATCAATGGAACATGTTGCAAAAGCCAGGAAAATTTGTTCCTTTTGAGAGCGTTTGTTGCCTGCCCTGCGTAAATGGTTAAAGTTACGTTAAAATCATGTGTAGAAAAATTGTTCCTCTTAAAAAGTTCTAAAAAAAGTCCACGACGACATATGTCTATCTTTTAAGGTTGGCCGGCTATAACCTTTTTAATGGTTATTAAAGTTGTTTCAAAAATAATTCATTATTAGCGAAATTGTTTTTAGAAACATATTATTAATTCTTATCCAAATAAATACGGGTTTTAATGAAATTTGGTATGATGACAAATGACAATCTGAGTCATTAAAAAGAATACTTTTTATTACGGGAAAATGACTTATTTATCCGGGAAATTGAAAAACGGGTTGGAACAAAAATTATGCATAAGCTATACATTTTTATTTGAAAATGAATATTGGTAATATTGAAGTATGATAATAGCTAATTATGCGAATCATTATCTACAATACGTTTTATTTTGGAAAAATTTATCATTTCAACGGGAAAATAGAAAAACTGGTTTAAAGAAAAATCATGCTGAAACTAAACGTTTTTAGCTGATTATAATAGAGTATATTAATAGTTATAACTCATAATGTCCTCAAGGAAAAAAATAATTTTCTTATCCTACAGTCTTATTTTTATGCAGGAAAAATGTGCGGTTCCCGTAGGATAGATATGTTTTTATTTTTCACAGAGCAAAAGATTACCATAATTTCTTACAATGAGGTGGTTAATTGAGAGTCAGAGAATAAATATAGGCTACCTTTTATGTCAGAATATAGCACGGTTCCCGTAGAATAGGATAAGAATGGTATCCTTCAGGAACTGAGTATTTAAAAGGAGTTTCGTAAAAGTTCATGGATAAGCGTTTTAAGGAATTTTCCTCAAGAAAAATTGGTCTACCTTTTATCCAGGAAAAATGTACAGGCTCGTGGGCTAGATACGTTTTTGTTTTTCATAGAGCAAAAAATCGACATAATTGTACTCTTCCCGTGGGATAACAAGACAATTGTATCTTACAGAAACCGTGTATTTAATAGAAGTTTTGTTAAATTACGTAAAATAGAGTTCTAGCGCATTATCCTCAAGAAGGCCTGATCTCTTTTTTATCCAGAAAAAATGTACTACTCCCATGGGATAGATATGTTTTTATTTGTCATAGAGCAAAAGATTGGCATGCTTTTTTGCAATATAGTGTATATAGTATATAGTGTAGTTGAAAGGTCAGAGAAAAATATAGATTATTAACTCGTTTGTTAGAATAATGCACGGTTCTCAAAAGATAGCATAACAATTGTACTTTTCCTGTAGGAATCGTGTTTTTAAAAAAGCTTTCTCTAAAGTTCGTGAAATAGCGTTTTAACACAATCACTCCAAAAAAGTTGAAATAAAAATGACAATTTTTACTGCAAAATATGATATTTAATTTAACATCCGATAACATCGGTAAATTAATAATGAAAATTTTTGAAACATTGAAACTTCTTTCATTGTTAATTTTTGATTGTCTATAATGTTTAGAAATAAACGTGTTAAATTACTTAAGGAACACAAGTATATGTATTTTATAATATTCATAAAAACGTATAGAACCAATAAGATAGCTCTTCTAGATAGCTATATAGAATATCTTTCTGGAAAAGTAGTTTATCTGATTTTCATGAACTTTCTATGAATTAAAGATCTAGAAATATCTATCTGTCTTTTTTTGTTGATGAGATGGAAGTTTCCATTATTCAATCAGTATAACTTAGATACGCTCAGCGAAGCGGGCGGGGCCAGCTAGTATAATATAATTGTGGTGGTAACTAAAATCTTTCTAATTTCAGTTTCTGTAATTGTATGAGTTTTCTTTTTCTACTTTCATTAGGTCTTGATATAGAACGTTGTCGGGTCGGAATGAGAGACACAGAAGGAATTTATATTCACATACACACAATAATACACTAAAAAACCCGGGGGGTAAATTTACGAAAAAAATAAAAAACTTATTGTTCGTTGACCCAATTTTCACTATTTGACTGGATGCACTAGGTATGCACTTACTGGGACCGCAAAGTCTTACAGGAAACCAAATGTCTTAACTATTAATAAATTATGCTACGATATAGTTCTATATAATTAATAAAGCTATCCTCACTGTTCGTATCCCCGAACATTTTATCCGGGGCTATTTTTTCTAAGTCTATTTTTCACTTTAAATAGTGTTAATTGTATACAAAATGTAGAAGTGATTTTAAGAGATATATTCAAATGTGTACTTAATGTCATCCTTAAGACTTTTTCATAGTTATGATTAAAGATTAAATGATTTACAATGTAGGTTTTGCAATTCAAAATATTTTTAAACTGAAGTCACTTTAGGTGGTAGGATTGTATTCACTTCATGTTTTGATAAAAGTAAAGCAATATTATCATTAAGGGGGGAAATCATTTTAGGACGGCGAATTTTAATGTTTTTTCAACATTTTTAACCCTTACAAAATTAAAAATGTTTTTGGGATTATGAGGTTATTGAATCCATATCTCCAAGAGTATATTAAGATTTTTTCTAAAAAAAAATCGAAAATAATCGAAGATAATCGAAGATACAATCTGTCGTGAACTACAGGCCACCATCTCAATGAGCAGTTTGTGTCAAATCAAAGAAAAACATTTTGCAAACATTTGCAAATACAATCATCATCTGCTATAGTTAGCTTAGGAGCTAAAGTTTTTGAGACATTTACAAGTGAAGTGTACCATTAGGTATATCATATTAACATTTAAACGAATTATGGTCGAATTTCGACCACTGGGCGACCACTAGAATTAATAAATAAGAGAAAATGAAATTATTAGAAGGTACCTTATACTAGTGTTATGAACTCATTTGTAACATTGTTAATGCAAACGATGAACCTGTTTCTTTGTTACTAATTGGGATCAGGTTTAATTTTCATTAATTTAAATCTTAAATTAGGAAAACGTTACAACCGTGTTCTATTTTAATTTTTTATTTTTAACATTGATGAAAACCCATATAATATGTTAAATTAAAACAATTTTTTTAAAATTCTATACCACTTAAAAGTGTTTTTAGTTTGAAGTTTTAACAGCAGATTTATATGACCGAAATATATTTTACTAAATGTTTTAACTGATATCCTTAAATTAATACAGTCATTGTTATTCAGGTTAATGGGGTCATTATTAGAGTATTAACCTTTTTCATTTTAGGATCAGTTTGTTAAAGTTATAAGCCTATTTTATAAGGTTTTAACAAAAAGTTGGGATTTTATTTGTTTCGGAAAATCTCAGGGTTTTTCTTAATTGTAAAAATTTTACTTTGATTTTTTGGCAGTAAGATATTCGTTTAATAATACGGAAATATTTATTATGAAATTGGGTTATTATGAAATACTACTGTGCTCTCATTTAAATAAATGATGTTATAATTATATATAGATAGACTTCTTTTAAGATGAAACAAAAATCGCTTCTCCGATACACCCATTTTACTTGCCTTCAAAATGTTCGTTTAAAAAGATCGTTATTAAGTCGGTAAATTCTGATTTTTTTATAATAGATAGATGTTCATGATTCCCACCAAATTCGTTCGCTATTGATTCAAAATTGACTCTTCCGATTTTTGGGATTTTTAAGACGAAAAATTTGATTTTGTCATCCCTAGTTAGAACCCTGTAGTTTATCCCTTGTTAGAACATGGGTAATTGTCCTGTTCTACTGTAAAAGTTGTTCAATCTTACGTTCTAGTTCACGTTTGCCTTTGAAGTCTTCTAAATTTCTGAAAAAATTTCTAAAATCTTATTATGATATAATATCGTTAAATTTTTAGGTCATACACTAAACTAACTCAAGTTAGCATTTAAAAGGATTCTTAATATGTGTGAAAAGGTTTATATTCATAAATTCAAAAGTCCTCCCAGGAAAAATTCTTAAAAAACCAGGTTTTTGGCCCTGATGCTGACTGTATATACAATAATAACCCCTTTAGTTCTACGTTAACGATGTCATGGACAGTTACAAACAATGAATAAAGTAAAAGTATATATAAGGGTACTTCTGCATTTAAATCTCCAAAAAACTTCAGAGAATCCTTTAATACATTAGAGTAAGGGTTCTCAAACCATGATACATGTACCACTGGTGGTACATTTTGATGGTACAATTTTTGATACATAAAAAAAGCAAACCAATAATATTTTTTTTTGTCTAATTTTATAAAAATTTTAGTTGCATTAAATATTTTACTGCCTTTACGTATGTCATTTCTCTGTGAAACTGCGTGTGTTCTTAAGGAGCTTTGTTCTTGCAACAGATTAAATTCATGTTAGCTACCATAAAAAAAGTTTCGAAAATTTTTAAATAATCAAACTATTATATATTAATTTTGGATTAAACAATATATAAAAAGAATGTTACAAAAGTGTTTCTTTTAATGTTCACTTATCGGTTGTCAAATAAAAAATTAAAAACAAACCAATACTTGATTTTAATCGAAAATATATGGTAGGTATAGGTAGGTAGGTACAAGCTAAAATATATTCAATGTCAAAAACGAGTTGATTCTTAGTTTACTTCAAAATTCTTAATTTAATGTATTTATTTAATTATAGAAACTATAAAATATTAAGTTGTGAGTATCTGTTACAAAAGTGGGCAATTATTATTTATTTGTATTTTTACCCTTTAATAGTATTGCTTAAACATCTGATAAAATACTACTACTGCAAACATTTTTTGCAAGGGCATTATGTGTTCTGTAAGAACCTGTCGATGTTGATTTAAAAATATATACCATTTGAAAACTGACATATTAATGGTTAAAAGATGGTTTCTGTATCATGGTCCCCACATTATGATTACTATCTGTAAAGTAACATGGTTTTGTTATACACCTTATTTAAGTGTATGACTGAATATAAATATGTCTTCATATGAAATTATCGCTCATTATTTGACTTATTCGACTTTTAATCCATGATAAATTCAACTACCTTCTGAAGAAACACAACGAATGTTATTAACAATCAATTTATTTAATGCAACGTTATTGACCATGCTTGTCAAAGTTATGTTTATAGTACACGACACGTATGCGGGCCTTAAACTCGTCAAAGTCACTTAATTATTAAATGTAGGTCGCAATATTAAAAAAATCAACGAGAATATATTTTACCAAAAGTAACAATTAAATTGTCTTCACATTATCTACCTACCATCAAAGCCTAGGAATCACCATTTAATAAAGATTTCTTTGAAATTTTACAAAAAGTTTTTTCCTCTACTTTCGATTGTAAATCTTAAGAAGTGTTCGGATATTAAAACTAAAACTACTTAAATTTTACAAAATAAGCAAGCAAAGTTCAAGCTTAAAGATAAAGCTCTTTTTTGGTTATTTAAGGTCGTATCAACTATCATGGTCATTAGTGACTGGGCAATCTGAAAACCTATGAAAATAATCTTAGGCTAAACTGGGATTCGACTCCAGGACCATTGTTGTATAGCATCTATCCACGCCACTAAATGACTTAAAGCTAAAAAAAAAGATAACAAGACCTGATAATTTCATTATAAAATTTTAAAAAGGTAACAATCGTCAGTTAAAAAAGATTAACCCAAATATTTAAGATAACGAACCTCGAGTAATTTTTAATACATTTTTTATCCCTCAAATAAACGAATTAAGAAACATCAGAAGTAAAAGTTCTTTAAACGGAAAAAAATAGTGGTGTAAAATTTACAACACTAAACTAGTAATATTTTTACTGCACTTTGTGTTCACTATAACCAGAAATGTAACATTAGATAACACACTGCGTTGTATTCAGCTCTAACGTATAGTATTTTTTACTACCGTAGTGTTAGTAAATATATGTAGCTGTTACAACTGCTGAGTGCTGTACAATTACCAAATTTTGGCGTTTGCGCATGCGGCGCGTACAACATAACCAATAATTTTGACAAATAAATGCAAGTGTCAAAAATTCAACTACATTTTTACTAGTTCATGTTGTAATTAATACTTCAGTTTTTTAATTACACTTGACTGGTAAACGTTACCACACGTGGTGTCATCCTATATAATACTAGTTAATGTAGTAAAATTAACAAGGAATGTTGTTAAATCTACCACACTTTTTTTGCCGTGCATAGTAGTTGATGAGACCTTAAATAAACCAAAAAAACAGCGACTTCCCCGTAACTTTGTTCACGTATTTAACAACCAAAGAAACAGATCCTATAGGGTCAGGTGGAATAAAAATGAGACATCCAAAATTTCGGGTAAAAATAAGACAGCATTTTATCTCTTTGAAATCAGCTTCAAATAAAACTGTATTTTATTCAAAAAGCAACTTCGTAAGAAACAGATTTAGAAAATAAATTTAAATGGCTTCGTTATTCATTCATATTGAATTTTTATGTAATATTTTATACATCACTATGAATTTTGGTACGAAATCTTTTCTACCAGATAAGTTAACTTTTCGTTGTAGCGCTCAAAGTTACGCCGCCCGCGCTCTTTTCCCCATTTCTTGCATATGGCGGAAGTTGATCTTGTGCTTAAACCTTGTGTCTTCAGTCTCTGGTTAGCTTACACTGGAGGAGAGCGTATTGTTTTTGGGGGAAAATATGAGACAGGCTGTCGGAAAAAATATAAGACAGTGTGTCGGTTAAAAATAAAGCAGTAAAATTAAACATGCCTCGAAAATATGTACCTAAACCAAAAACTTACGACGAATTCAAGTTACAAGAAGCTCTGTAAAATTTAAAAAGCGGAAAGTTATCCTTAAGAGAGGCCGGAAAGAAGTATAATATTGATAAATCCTTATTATGGAGACGAATTCACGATTTAAATACGAGCAAACAAGGAAGAAAAACGGTTTTAAGCAAAAAACAAGAAATTAATCTACCCGAAAATATAAAAATAACGGCTAAATGGGGATGGGCGTTAACCAGGCAGGAGATAAAGTCTGTTGTTCATACATACGTTGTTCAAATTAACATTCAAAATAATTTTACAAATAACTACCCTGGCAGGGATTGGATGATTTCTTTCTTTAAAAGAATTGATTCATTATTTACTTTATCTTTATACAGCATTGAAAATCAATGTCAAATCTCTCAAGCAAAAAATATTGTCCAGTAATATCGTAACGATGTTTTTGATTACTTTCTTGCATTTCAATAAAAGAATATTTGAATGAGCCAATGACATTTTTGCATAGTTTTTAACCTTCTTGTCTTATACTCAGCCCTCGATGTAAAATATATTGAAAAATAAAGAAAATAAAGCCTGTCTTATATTTTCCCGCCCATGTCTCATAATTACCCCTTTTTGGAGGAAAATAATGAGACACTAATTTTAAACTAAAACATGTGTTTATTCATTAACTACCTACAAACCAATCAAATTTTTTAATAGCTACCCGAGTCGAAATTTTAGACCTATTTTGGCTCTAAAATGTATCTTTTATCCTCATTTCAACCTACAAAGAGTAAAACGAACCTCATCTCAACCTAAACGATGTTTCATCGTCCTCATTTAAACCTACATGAAATTTTTATTACATTTTGTGAACCTCGTTTCGTCCCAAAAAAAGTTTTATCATCATAAAAGATAAAACTTGGTTGTAAACCTGCTTTTTTACAATACCTATTGCAAATATTATTTACTTATAACCCACATTTTTGAACTCTCTTTTCCCTATATTTGGATGCTTAATATAATATTGTGTAGCCTCTACTAGCTTAGAATTTATTGTGTATCTGCAGGATATCATCCATTACTGGTTTGATCCTTAATCCTGTTCACTTTTGTTCATTTTTACTCAGCTTTAATCTCTTGTTAACCGTTCGAGTGGCTATACGTTCGACATAATACAACAATTGAATAAACTTATTTCACTATTTGATTATTTTTCAATATTGTCAATATCAAAAGGCCTAAAAGTGTAAATGTAAAAAATTTAAAAAAAGTGAAAAAACCGAGTTTAAAAGAAAAAGTGTAAAGAAATTTGCTTTAATTTGTTATCTTGAAAGTAATCAGAGAGATGTTATACAATTAAATAAAATTTCTAAAGAAATCCACATGGTTGGGAATATTGTGGAGTATAATAAAAGGATATCCTGGAAAAAATGATGGCAATGGCGACAATAAAAGAGCTGGTAAACGAGGGCAAGAAAATTTAGAACTAAAAACTGATATTTGTAATATTCTTATTACTCTTAAAATCGCTAGTATTAATGAAACTTGTATATTTAATAAATAAAAAAAAAAAACAAAATATTAAAATAAAAATGTTATTCTTTTTGAAAAAAAAAACTACTAATAAAACAATAAAAGAGAGTGACAAAGAAAGAGCGCAAAAAAGAGAGAGAGTAAAAAAAATTGAACCTCATTTTAACCTAAACATTGTTTTTTGTCCGATAAATGCCACTTATAGGTTCAAATGAGGTCCAAAATTGAAAATAGGTCTAAAATTTCAACTCGGGATGGTATAAGTTTCATGTTCTTACGTTTCGTAGGTTTTTCAGCTAGGACGGACAAACAACTGTGATTATTAAACCGTTACCTCATTTACTAGCATAGAAGATAAATTAGAAGATAAATAATTTATAAGATAATATTAGATTAAGATAATAAAATTATTATTAAGATAATCTATATAATAATACGTGAAGCAAAAATTTTAAACCCCTTTTACCAAATATTATACGAACGGAGGAGTGTGAAATTTGGCACAATTGAAGTTTATATAAGGAAGTTGCGTTTTGAGATAATATTTTTTCAAAATAATGCTTTAAAATACTTTAAATTAATGAAAAAAGACGTCACACACACTACCACGCGTTTAACACACAGACACACAATACACACAAATATGTAGATTTTTAAATCTCAGTTGTACAGTTTGACCACAGACTTCAACCATATTCCAAATGTCATTATTTAAACAAAATATTGTGAGAGGAATTTAAATTTTGAAATTGTAATTATTGAAATTGAAGGAAACAAATTTAACCGATTATTTGATTATTAAGTAATATTATTAAAAATATATTTAAAAGATACGTATAACTTCAAATACACAACGTTTCAACCATTTTATTTGGTCTTCATCAGGTGTTTCTTGATTATTATATAACGTATAAATAATTCATACTATATTCTTTTGGCAAAATCATTCAAATAAATTACACAAAAAATTAATTTAGGTAGGTAGGTAGATACTATTTGAAAAAAAAAAGCTTAGCTTAGTTCAAAGTTTTAAACAGGACTTATGCAGCCTATTTCCATTTTTTTATCTTTGGCTTTTAAATGAAAAAATCTAAACATAAAGGTACTTTTGTTTTACTTATGAACGTAGGAAACTCACTTGAAATTACTTCTGATGTTTCATAGTCATATTTTTTTTTGTTTGTCTAAAAAATATTTCAGAATACTGTAATTTGAATTGACATACAAAGTTATAAAATAAAAAATATCTGCTGCGTGGCGTCACAGTACTTTCTTTTACTTTCATTTATGAAACTCGCTGTTGGTTAAAAGAAATATATAAGCACCTTATAACTATACATAGCAAAACTATATGCATACAAGTATACAACATATATGTATTTATGAATTCCCAACTCTCACCCCAGAACCGTCCTTAATCAAATTTTCCCAAGAAAAAGTTTCAAATAAAAGTTGTAGCCATTAATAATTCTAAGAACTATCGTAAGTTTAAAGAAAATCTTAGCAGCCGTTTTCGAAAAAATTTGAAAAAGCTCAAAAACTCCGGGAATAAAGTAGTGCTTTCGGTTAACCGATTTCAACCAAAAGCTTCACGGTAAAACAAGATATAATATGAAGGAATTTCCAAGTTTGGTGAAATTCGGAAAAGCGTTCGATACGATATGGCTGTCACACACAGGCACACACAGACATGTTTCTAAAAACTACTTTTTTGGACTCAGGGGACCTCAAAACATGTATGATATGAACGAATTGATATTTAGTTTTGAAATTTTTAGAGAATATTCTGAAATAATTTTGTAAAAGATTTATGGAAGAAAAAAATAAATATTATGAAACCTCTACACCTATTTCCTTCCTTAACTTAAAATAAATATTTTCAATCATTATATGATGCATTTTCTTTAAATGAACCTTGAAGAAAAAATTAGTCAAGAAATATTTTCCAAACATTCGCAAATGCAATTTATTATCTGCTATATTTAGCTTAGTAACTAAAGTTTTTGAGGCAGTTACAAGTGAAGTGTACCCTTAGGTATGTAAAAATTGTAACTAATTATGGTCGAATTTCGACCACTGGGCGACCTCTAGTTTTATTTAAAAGTTGAGATTTTTTTGTTTAGAAAATGGAAATAATAAGTATAAATAAAAGCTCTCACGGAGTTTTCAATTGTTTTGAACAGTTAGGTAAAAGCTTATAAAAACGTTATTTGAAATGTTATTGAAGCTCACGCGATAATGTGTACGGAAATATATTGATAGAATGTTAATTTAATTATACCAATCGTAAAAAGCTCCCGTTTTCCATCACACGACCAGCTGCACGGCTAAGCTATTACGAGCGTGAAGCGCCTAAAGCGCTGTGCCAAGTCAGGCTCACACATTGGCTCAGAATGTAACGCCTACCGAAGACTGATTGGTCACGCGTGCCAACAAGCTGTAGCATTCACCATCCGATTGGTCCACAACCGCGCCGAAAGCTCACATCCATTCATTGAGCTTCCCGCGGCGTGGCAAAGCTCGACACTCGCGACCCGTTTCGTTCACGACCAGAAAAAACCAATATTTCCAGCGGTTTTGTAGGGAAATTAGCGTGTTTTTTTTTTCTACGATTGATGTGCGATGGTTGAGATTGAAGTGGTGGCACTGGCCATGGTCTGGCTGTGGGTTTTGGTCGCGATCGGACCGTGAGAGAGCATTGGTGAGTGTGTGAATTGGCCGAGGCGACCATCGGATAGTGGTGGAACTTGGACACCACCCATGAGACACTCACACACTCACAACCGAGACCCTGTGAAGAAGTGACGTGACGCGGGCCCGTGACGCAACGCTACCAGTGCGTCACACTCCTTCGGCCGTGGTGGTCACACTTTTTCAACGCCCCGGCGCTTTAAAGCTCACTCAACGCTAGTTTCGTGGTAGGAACCGACGAACGGTTCTCAATTACACTTTATTTCGCGTTTAAAGCGACCACGAGCCAAACTATTTAAAACATTTTAGTTTTTTAACAAATTTTTTTTGACAACAAACTGGAACTTTCAAATAAATCAGTGTTATTCTTAAAAATAAAGGAAGACATTAATATATAAGTGCGTTTTGTTATAGTTTTGTGCTTCGTTCAACTTTAAGTAGTTAAGTAAGTAAATATAAAAATAAATTAAATTTTAAAGCATTATTTTCTTTTAGTTGGTCTTTTATTTGATAAACCTTTTTTTGCTTTTTGTTAACAAGATTCTTTCAATATCCTTAGTAATAATAAGTAGAATATAAACTGTGTTATTATAAAAATAGATAATTAAAAAATTTCTCGCAAAAGAAAGTAGAATTGAAAGCTTTTATACTTTAATACTTACCTTAAGATAGGAAAAACATGCAATGAGCTTTTTGTGTCATAAATTTTTTATATTTTTTTTTTGAAGTTCAAAATCCATTTAGTTATACTTAAATATAGTTACGAGGTTGAACTTAGTTTTAAAAATCTATAAAATAATTTTGATAATCTAAGAAGCAGCTCAGATTTGTTTCTTTATTTAAAGATCAATCAATATTCTCCTATTATTGTAAAAAAATTCATATTTCTTACTAATCTTTGGATGCTGACGGGGATTCACTTTGATTTTTGGATATATCTTTAATAATGGTTTGGACCTCTTATGAAGCTTTTTAAATTAATAAAATTCGAACCCAGCCAATATGCAATTAAATAATAATTATTTTTGACAAATAATATAAGATATAAATCTCTGAAACTATCATGATATTAATTTAGAAGATAAGCTTCAAGTAATTAAAACTATTTTCATAAATTTCCTTAAGGACTAAAGAGCTAGGTTGATAATTTGATCAACTACCAATATTTTTGTCATGGTAGAAATGGCCCTAAATAAGTAATTTTTAACTACCTTTATGGTAGTAAATTTGTTTTTATTAAGCGAAAAATTAAAGAAAAATATCCACCAAACACGAAAGTCTTTCTCAATTTGTTACTCCTGAAGCTATGAAACTTTTTTTAAAATTTACCTCTAGATAAAATACACATAAAAAATAAATCTTGAAATTACGAAAAATTCTGAGAAATTATTGCAATAAAGTTAGAAATACTGAAACTGTAAACATAATGTAAATAGTAATAGATAAGAAATATTATCAACGGTGGAGAGGAAATCGGCTTATTGCCTGCTCTGATGGTAACCATTTTTTCTTGATGTGGCAAAGGATTGTATGCATCACATATGACATATAATTATAAAATGTAATCCATGATGTTTTCGTCCTTGTAATTATAAATACTACAACTAATAGTTGGTAAATAAGGACTACTTTTCATCTAAAATATTATTTATTTTTGTCGCCAACGTTTGGTCAGAGTTTCTGACTTCCTCAGGGCTCAAAATTAACTTATATCACATTTTTCATAAAAATAAAATTTCTTAAAATGGCCCAACTGGTGGCAGAACAGCAACATGTTTTTATTCAAAACATTAATTGTTTAAACATTAAAATGTTTTTAATTAAAAAAAATTAAATATGGGTGCCAAATTGTGTGATTTGTGCTGTTTTGCCAACAGTTGGGTGATTTTAAGAAATTTTATTTTTATGACAAATGTGATATAACTTAATTTTGAACCCTGAGGAAGTCAGAAACTCTGACGAAACGTTGGCGAGAAAAATAAAGAATATTTCGCATGAAAAGTAGTCCTTATTTACCCACTATTAGTTGTAGTATATATAATATAAAATGTAAGGTTAAGTTTCTTTTAAACTTTCTGTTGTTTTATACCACTTAATTAAAGAATGTAGGAAATGTAAAGTTTGTCATTAGAGCTATTACACCAAATTGAGGGTTGCAATCTTTGGCCTTTCCCTCGTAAATATTACTTGTACAATATTTAAAAAATACTTAAGAAAATTGCAATCCATAAAATTATCTTGGTAAATAAAACGTAGCTATTTTCCCTCCATTAACAACAGGATTTTGAAAGTTATAGCAATATTACACACACTATTTTCTTCTCCTTTCATACTATTTCCCGATTAAGGCAGAAAAATTATAAGATATTCGTAATATTCTTTAAAAATCTATAAACGTTTATGATACAACTTAATATATTTTAATGGACTCATTCAATAATTTTTCATATAAAAAAATGCTAAATATATTATCAAAAAATTGATCGATCAGTTAGTAAATCTGATAATCTAAAATATATTGTTATGAAAAGTACTTCTACGTGCGTAAATTCATCTCGATTAGATATCGGAAAGTATGTAGAGGTTGTAAATGTATCAAATATGGAACTTTGTTGCTACAAATAATGGAAATCAGTATATACATCGTAAAAAACCCACAACAAATCATTTTTATTTAATTGATTTGGGGATAATACAAAATCATGTTTCAAAATTTTTAACGCGACGATCAAGCACATTTTTCCACAACTTAGAAGTATAAAATTAGTTGAGAATAAAGAATCATTACTTGAGTTAATTTTTAAGTTAAATGACTTAAATTTGGTGTAAAACCAAGTCAAAGTCAAGTCAAGTCAAAATTATAATTCAAATATCAAATCAAGTCAAATATTAAATTTGCAAGTTATTTCATTCTCAAAATATTGCACAAAATATTCAGAGGCTTGACTTCGTAAATCCCTAGTTCAGAACAAAAAAGAACATTGATACTTTTATGCAAGTTTTACTGAATAAATCCCAAACCCCTAAATAAAATTGGGCAAAAGTTAAGGAAAACCGATGTGTCCAGACAAAAAGTTTAAAAAATCTTTGCTGGTAAGAGCTTTCAAACCGCTAATAATCAAATATTTATTATCATTAACTTTCAACAAATTGTGTTTCAGTAACTTTTAGATAAACAAACATTCAAAGAATGTTCATGAATAGTTTTTTTATGGATATTTAGTTAGTAGATATTAAGAATACAATTCTAAAGATATATGACTAAAAAACCAATATATTTGGTCCTTAAGGAGTTATTTGTTTATGATTTTTATTATCAGATCCTTTAATTATAAGTGCTCCAAATAATTTTTCTTTACTAGAACTTCTTCACTCTCTTACTGTTGTTAATAAGAAAAAAAAATCTGCTGCGAGGCGTCACAGTACTTTCTTTTACTTTCATTTATGAAACTCGCTGTTGGTTAAAAGAAATATAACCAATTTATACTACACATATTCACAGAACTATATGTATACAACCTATATGTACATTGTACATATAACATATACATACGAATTCCCAACCTTCAGCCCAAAACCGTCCTTATTATTATTATTATTATTATTATTATTAAGAACTATAGAAAGTTTAAAGAAAATCATTGAAGCCATTTTCGAAAAAAATATTGGAAAAGCTTAACAAACTCCCATAATAAAGTGGAGCTTTCGGTTAACCGATTTCAACCAAAAGCTTCGCGGTACAACTAGATATACAATAAAGGCAAAATTCCAAGTTTGGTGTAATTTGAATAAAGTTCTTGATACGATATGGCTGTCACACTCAGACATGTTTCTAAAAACTACTTTTTTGGATCCAGGGGGCTTCAAAACATGGTTTCCGGTGAACTCAAAAATTCGACCCGATTACAATACTTTCTTTATTATATCTAGTAGTAAAAGAAAGTAAAAATCAAATTCCTCTTATTTGTACACCATTAGGAGGGTGTCAATGAATATAATATTATTGTGGCTTATTTCTTCCTCTAAATTGAACCTTTCAAAAAAGTTATAAAAAATGACATTCACGTGAGATATAGATTATATTCCTTATCATACAACTCACAATATACCTTAGTACTTAGGTGCTATTTGCTAACCATTAATTTTTGGGGGATTAAAAGGGTTCGTTTTTTCCCTTAATTTCTATAAATTCTTATGAAGTAATTACTGTGTTAATAAATGAACAATGTTGCATGGAGGCGGAAAAGTCGGAAACGGAAATTCAAAAATAACATGAAGAAGGAAACAATTGAACATATAGTATTTGTAACAATTATGTTAAAGTTAATCGAAATGTGCGGGTCGCAACATAACAATTACGTAACGAAACAAACGTCGGTAAATTGAGCTTCTTATTTGTACCTTTTTATGACCAGTTTGTTTTTACCGCCTTGTAATGATTAGTTAGAAATATGCACAGTTGCACTTTAATATAGGAAGCTTTCCTGTGTATGATTTTTACTTGATTTCAAAGCTCATAAAAACTGGCTTGCGGTGTACTTATGTCAAAGTCGAGGTAATTTTTTAAATATCAGCTTTGTAAACTTAAATGACATGTCACCAAGTTGTAGCTTTTACTGGCGACTATCTGATTTTCTTTGATATAGGTAACGATAAGAAAAAATATTGTGAGAAATTTGCGCGAGACTTACCTATAGGAAGAAATTAAATTAAAAAGCGGGCAATTTGTAAAATTATGGGGTTGCTAAACGTGTAATTTCAATGGTACGATTACGCTTTAAAATAAAACATAATGAAATGAAAGATTTTAATATATGTCACGTGTTTTGAACGATGCAAGCAATTTTCCAAAAAAAAAAAAAAAAAAAAAATGGTTGTTGCAATTAAACTTTGAGGTCCGCCTTAATATGGTGGTGGGTTTCTCAAAACACTTGCAAAATCTCTCTCTTCTCTACTTTTGGTCTTAAAATGATGAGATTTTTTACGTTTAAGATTTTTTCGCCTTAATTGCACCATCGACGACAGTTTTTTCTTCACCTTCGCATCTCATCAAAAATATTTAAAACAGCCAATTTCACCCACGTTCGGCCATTTCATATCCAATTTATTGGCAAATTGGCGAATTTATAGCATGTTTTCAACTCTTAATTAGCCACTTGCCGTTCGCAATGAGTGAAATGCCAAAAGTTTCTATACAAATTTTATTTAATAAGATGAAAGTTAAATAAATGTCATTGACGAAAAAAAAAATTGGATCCCACAGAATCAATAGATAACTTTTTTGTCCCAAACAGTAGCTCGTGGCATCCGATTTAATTTCTATAATCAAAAAAAGGGACTTGATTGAAAAAAATCGTTTTTTTTTTTAATTTAATGTCTTTTAAATCAGAAATACCAACCTAACAATTTATAATCCAAAAAATTGGGCCCATAAATAAAAAATTTCATCTCCCCATTATTACCTCTATTATAAAAGATAATTCCAATGTAACCGAGACCTCTATTATTTATATTGAAACGCGCGTCATTTTCAATCTCTATTAACTCCCTAACAGAAGCCCCCCTAATAATTATCCTCAACGACAAACTCGACTGCATAACTGCCGGCTAAAAACTAAAAAAAAAATTAGGCCAAAAATTGCAAGCTATTAATAAAGAGAAAAAAACGAACAGAAAACATAAAACGTGTAATTTTAAAATTCCTCAACTATTACCTAGTTATTTGCAACCCTTTTCAAGAAAAAAAAAATTGGACAACACCGCTCTCGTGCCGGGTCCTTCAAGTTCGTCCTGATGTGAGCTTGAAAAGATCAAACTTAAACTATCGTTTGGCATGCGACATATCAATTGCATTTGCATATGAACAGGCAACGAAAAAAAAAACAACACAAACATTAACTATGCAAATGCGGGGTTCAGGACGTTAGTGACTTCAAAAAAAAAAAAACACTGCTCATTTCACACTCGAAAAATCCAAGGAAAACCTCATGAACAAAGATAAACTAATCACAAGCGAATGATTTCCTCTTCGTTTATTTTCAACCCTTAAATCTTTCGTCCATGCCCCACAATTCCTTGTATGTTTAGTGTGGAGATTGTCGCGATTAGACTCAAATATAATTCGAGCTCATTTTCGGGGTGAGCTTTTTAATCTTTGCTGTTTAATATTTAATTTATACGAATTTCAACGGGGAAAATAGTCGGATATTTGCACGATATTACGCTGGAAGTAATTTTTTTTCGGTTCACTTGAGGCGTAGATGATTTATTACCTATATACTTAAATTGGTTCGACCCAAATGAACCATTCAAAAGAAAAAATTTTCCATGTAAATAAGCCAGAAAATTACTTATTTCTTTATAATTTAACGAGAGACCATATCAATTTGAAACAGTCCGCTTTTCATCTTTATCGTTCACCCCTCAACTCTCTTGATTGTAGCTTTGTCAAATTCCACTTTCTATGTCCTTTTATATACCTACACGTACCAGTAAAGTGTTACATGGTGTTGTGTACGCGTGTTTTTGAATATGTTAATGATGCGGACGTTTATCTGATAATCGAGTGCCCGGTAATGCTACGGTAATTACACCTTACACAATAATCGGGGTGTTGAGATTTATTTCATAAATGTGCCTATGTGACATGCCATATTAAAATTATTATTATAAACGACCAGGCCAGGGTATGGGAAACTTCATCTTTTACGAGCTATTAAATCGAAGACGGTTTCAACTATGTATGATATAAGTGTCCAACCTGAAAGGTGTCCATAAGCAATTTTGCATTAAAAATTCATTAAAGTGTCGCTCGTAATTAAAATCATCGGACAAACCGTGGTCACAAAACGTTTAAAAACGAAAAATTAAATTATACGACGGTGAGGGATGTTAATTTGCTTCCTCACTTTGAAAAATTTATTTTAAATTAAGTGGATTGAAATATTCGCGTCAAAATCTCTGAAATTAATTCATAAAGTACAAAGCTACAAAATATATCATCTTTACATAGTAGAAACAAAGTCGGTCCCGCGTCTGTTCCCTTAGATCTTTTAAACTGCAAAACGGATTTTAATGCAGTTTTCAGAAATTGATAAAGTAATTCAAGAGGAAGGTTTGTAGATATAATATATGCATACTATAGAAGAGAAAAGTCGGAAAATTCAAAGATTTGTAATGGGATGTCATAACAAACATATTTTTGTGCACTTACATTGCAAACGCTGGCTAAACCTTACGAGATAGATCAAACTAATATGCGAAAAATGGTGTATCTTAAAAAAATTAATAAAAAAGTCCGCGACAGTATATGTCTATATCTTAAGGATAACCCACAAGAACCATTTTTATGTTTTACATATGACAAAAAATTATTGGTTATTTACCAAACTATTTTAAACAATACAGTATTATTCTTTATGCAATTAAATACATTAGTTACGTTGTACATTTCATGTAGATCAAAATTGCCCTTTACAGCATATCATCAAAATGAATATCTTAGAAGATATCACAGATTTAAAAAGCGTTGACAGAGCGACTGGATATTGTACGTCGTACGTATTGGCTGTTTTATTGCTATCTTTTTCTTATAAATATAAAAATGTTATGTTGGTCCTTATTTAGAACATAGAATTCGAAAAATTCTACACCAATTAGGTATGTAAGGTACATGTACTCTTAAAAGAGTACGGTTGGTCACCCTACATAGGATAGCATAACAATTGAATCCTACAGGAACCGTGTATTTTCGGGAAGTTTTGTTAGAGTTCGTGAAACAGCATTTTAACGTATTTTCCTCAAAAAGGCCTGACCAATTTTACACTGTAACGAAATAAATCTTGACAAAATTAAAATTAAAAAATTGACAAAGTTTACTGGAAAATAAATATTATGAATTTCAATTAACACCCGATAAAATTAATAATGATTTTTTTTTTAATTTATTTAAATTTCTTTATTGTTCATTGTCGAAGAAATTAATTCGAAATACACGTATTAAAATAATATACTAAATTTTTAAATAATTAACAATAACTAAACGGAACAAATTTTTATGAATTTTTGTTAAAGATATAAGTACTGTGGGCGCTCTGCCTGCTCAATAGTGATTTCCTAGTGGTATAACTACTATAACAAAATGAACCAACTTCAAAGTAAATAAAAACTCTTTAAAAAAATGCACTAAAAAGTAAAAAAATAATTGCATATATTCTTGCAGTGCCTACAACTTACAAATTATTAGGATGATAAATACAACTTTTGTTATTTTTGGAGTTGGTGTCAGCCAAGGAAATACGAATATATTGGTAATTAGCAATAAACGAGAATACCTTAAGAAATTTATTTTTCAAATGAACTTTTATACAATATACTAGTACTGTCGCAATATCTAGCGACCTTTAAACTACAAAATATGTACCAATAACTCATTTAACTTTTTTACAAATAAACATTAATATTTATTTCCTTGGCTGACACCAACTCCAAAAATAACAATAGTTGTTCATTATATCATCCTAATAATTTGTAAGTTGGAAACACTGCAAGGATACGCAATTATTTTTTTACTTTTTAGTGCAATTTTTGTTTAAGAGTTTTTATTTATTTTGAAGTCGGTTTTTTATGTTGTTATAATTTTTATTTATTTCTCGATTTTTAGTGATCTGAAGTTTGATGATTGATTTTATTTCTTTGAATATGGGTAAATCTACTAAACGCTCTGCTCATATAAGACAGCGCCATTAAATGTTAAAAGTTACTACAACATCCCCTATTGCTCGTAAGGGTTGAATTTTTTTGCTTTTAAATGTAATGAAAGAACTAAGTGGAATATTCTTTCCAATAGAAAACAAAAACATCAAAATTCGATGATTCAGTTAAAGGTCACTATTTCATCCCCTATTTTCATCCTCAGGGGTTGGATTTTTTTCTTTAAATTGAAATATCAACAATTTAAAGGTATGTTGTACGGAATAGGGAAAAAAATCGAAATCTGGTTAACTAGGAAAAATGTACAATTTCATCCCTAATTTTTAACCCCTTATGAGTGGAGTTCTTTTATAAATATAGAAATGAGATTAATTTAAAATTATGTTCTGCAAAAAAAAGAATTATCAAAATCGAGCTATCCAATAAGAAGTTAGTATTTCATCCCTAGTTTTCAACCCTTTAGAAGTGAATGATATCCTTCAAATTAAAATGGAACTACACGGAAAGCACCAGCTTTCAAATGAAAAATAATGATCAAAATCGGTTCTCCCAGTCGAAAGTTCACAGATAACAAAAATAAAAAATACAGTCGAATTGAGAACCTCCCTCTTTTTTTGAAGTCGGTTAAAAATCTAATTCAAGCATATGTAGAGAAATCCAGTTTTACGGCCCTACTTGTATATAATCATAGAACCACTATCCCAAAGTTACACGTACTATTAGAAGTTTTTAACGCTATTATTTTGTATTAAAACTACATAAGCTTTATACTCAAGAATGTAACTATACTAGTAAAGAAATTATTTATACTTATATGTATAGGCATATAAGAAATATAAAAAGTTTAAGAGTTGCCTGAGCTTTTCTTTATCTTATAAAAAAATATTTTCACCTTTGTAAAATTTTTTCCCAAAGTAAATTAATAGTTTTGATTAAAACTTACGCAAAAAAGGCGGATAAATTGAACCTTACGTTCCATATTTTTCGTAATTCCTCCCTTGATAAAATTCAGTGGCGAAAGCTAAATTAACCCTTTTGAGTTCATGAAAAAAATTTATCGCCATTGCATTAATAATCGTTTTCCATAATTTTTCCTTTTTTTTTGGTAAAGAGATAAAGACAGATATTATTTCTGGTTCACACGCGAGAAACAGAGAGACGACGACGAGAAACGTTCTTATTAAGTGAACTTTTACACGCTTTAAATTAAAAAATTGATTTTCCCTATCAACTCGAAAAAGGAACAAGAAAAAGTGCAACTTTTAAACGAACCATGGAAATTAAGAAAAATAAACGGGTCGAGGGCTTTGAGCTTTGAACTAGAAATATTAAAATGAAATAAGCACGGTGGTTATTTTAAATTTCAGGTTTTTTTTTTCTCTTCTTTTGGAAATATCATTTTTTTTATTTAAAACAAGAAGCGGAAAGTTAACTATGCATTTAACGAAATATTTAAGATTTTTGTCTGTTGATTAAATTGTTTTTTTGGGATCTCACTCGCTCTCGTGGCGTTCTTCACGAGGACATGGAGAGAGGCGTGCTGATAAATGGCTACCAATTTAGGCCCGATGCAATTTTTAATTAACTCACTACATTTAGCCAGAGCCAATAAATTCCATATTAAATTTGACCCCAACGATGTGAAAGATTAAAATAATTATAAATTCAACATGGAAAAAATCTCTTTTCTTAATCTTTTTCTGCTTCTCATAGGCCATATATAGACGATAGTCGTGAGAGAATGACAATTTTTATATTATGTATATTTTAAATATTAAAGATTTTTTTTTTCGAAAAATTATAATTAAAAATTTTTTGGGTTTTTTAAATAAGGTGAGACAAGGTATGAACGTTGTAATGAGTGGAAATGAAATAATAGAAAGTGCCGCGGGCAATTATCATTAGTTTTCGCTTTGAACGCTCTGTTACATCTATCGATAGATAAAAGTCTGACGACATGGCTAATGGGGGCCCAAAATTTTTTCGAGGCCCAGCATGTGGTCCTCATTTCTTCTGTCTCACTTCTGTGCATTGGCCTTTCACTTGTCGCATCTTGCACGGCGGTATTTCTAAGCCATGGGGGGCTCGTCGGGAGGCAAGGGTGAGATATTGTAATGGCTATGGGGGGCCGAACGGGGGGCTACCTGTGGCACGCAGATTCTTCGGCTACCTGATTTTATTGGTCACCACAGTCGTCGTCATCTGATACGACGAGGACACGATCAAGAGAATATTTTTAAATAATTGATTATTAAACTCGTTATTTTTGAATAAACATAATTAAAAATCTTCATAAATAATATCGTTAATGAAACGTGAGATAAAACCATGAGATCTCCCTTCTCTATAATGTCCCCCCAATACCTGAACCACAGCCGGTTCCATTTCGAATCCTTTCATTTAACAAGTCGAAAAAAATCTCTTTCCCAATTTGTCGTCTTCGCTTCTCTTTCTCGATTTAACATCTTTTTTTCTTCTTAATTTGTCTTTAACGCAATCATTTCAAGTGCTAATTTTCGCGACATTTATTCAAAATTGGGTCTGTTTTATGGCGAAAATTATTACAATTTCAATTAAATTTTATTGATTTTGTAAAAATGTTGGCCATTTAGCCATTAAGAAAAATCTGTCGTAATTGCAACTGTTGAGACACCTACAAAGTTTTTTTTCCAAACCACTTACGTAAAGACCAGCATAAGACATTTGCACTTTACACTTGGGAAAAATGAAAATTATCGTTTAAAAATTGTAAAAAAAAATCAGTCATGGCGGTATGATAAAAAAGACCAGAGTCGACTACTTCATCAAGTCAAATTGAAATTTAATGCAAATATTACACAGCCTCTAATTACGTTTAATTGTATATATTATGCACTAAATCACAACTGACTCATTTTTTTAATACTGTTCAAACCTCTTTATTGGCAAAATTTAAAATACCTTTCGATATTGAATCAAGAAGACACGTTTTAAATACTTTATAGATACAACATTTCAAATTCATCAAATGGCTTATGGAAATGAAAATTTAGAGTCTAGACACCTATACATTTGTTTCCAGGGGAATTACTTTAATTACATTACAATTTTTTCATTTCACCTTTATTTAGTTCAGAAATCTTTAATGGGTGATAAAATAGTCCTATTTAAGGCTTACATACAATAGAAATATTTTAAGCTTAGAAAATTATACTTGGTTTCAAGGAATCACTTTAATTTATCTTAATTCTATTGTATCAGTTTTTTTAAAAGAGATCTTAATTTTATCTATCTACCAATCTGTATTAAGTTTATAAAGAGGAAATTTTTGTACCTAAGTTTGTATGTGGAGAAAAATCTCCGAAGTTGCTTATCTACGCCCAAAAATACCTGTACTTATTCTAAAAATCGCTCATGGGCTGCAACAGCGGTAAAACTCAAAAAATCATGGTTTGAGATAAGTGGGTTTAAAGTTTTCATTGCTAAGAAAATGCATAAGAAAAGCTTTAGTTTGCTTAAACGAAGCTTACTTTCAAGTTGATAACTTCTCTAATGCCGCGTTCACACGAGTCAACTTTAGTTGACCGATTTTAGTTGATCGACAAAAGTTGAATGAAAAACTTTGTGTGAACCTCTGTTTCAATTAAGTTGATGAACTTTTTAGTGGATCAACAAAAGTTTGAACGAGTCAAACACTAGGAGGTGTTTCATTCAACTTTTGTCGATCAAATAAAATCGGTCAACTAAAGTTGACTCGTGGGAACGCGGCATAAAGGGTCATTTAATAATGTGTGTATAATTTTGATTTTAATTTTTTTTACTTTATCTTTTAAATGCTAGTTTAAAAAAATTTTTTGAGTTATGGCACTATTTGCAGCCCACGAGCGAAATAGTAACCAGACAGTTGCGACCACATGACAATTCGGGCCCTTCACAAATGAAGTTATTATAACTACTGAAGCCATCGATAACTGGGATATTTTGCTGGTTTTTAATTTTAATCACGCTATTTTTCTTAAAAAACATTAGGTAATTCAATTAAAAGAGTTTTTTTTTTGCTTTTATAGCACAGGTAACTATAGAAAAGCTATTTTCCCAAAAATTATGATTTGATCTTAATTATCAGCAAAATGTAATTCTTAATATACCAAATATGATAACATAATGATGGTATTATTGAAAGTTCAAAATTCATAACTAATCATTTGAATCTTGAAGTAGCTGTTACCTTACAAAAATTTCAAAATGAACCTGACAAATTGTTAGAACAGTAACAATTCCAAACATTGCTTAACTTAGCATTGTTTTATTTGTAACAGCCTTTTTCATACAACAAAATTTCTGGTCCCAATTATAAGATTCTATTTGTCAATAGTCTTAGTTGCTAATGGTCCCAAATGTGGTAGGTCTTAATTATAAAGGGCCCGAATTATCGAGTAGTTCTAGATGTCAAAGAATTACTGAATTGCTGAGCTGTTATATCTTGGAAAAAAACAATTTCCTGTGGGATCGTGGTGTATTTTTTGAATGGATATTATCGATTCCTTATATAGAAGAAGCAAATTTAAAAAAAAAAAACGATGGGTAATTTTTATCCAAGAAAATTGGTTCCTGTAGGATAGCTATATGACGTTTTTATTACTTTTTAAATAAGAACGAAGTAAGAAATCAACGTAATTCTTCGTATAAAGCTTGTTTATAGATCAAAATTATGTAAGTTCCCACGGGATAGTTATAAAAAAAGAAAAAACCAAACCAAAATTAATATGAAATTTAACAAATTTACCAATCTACATCCAGATCATTATCCAGAATATTTATCCCTAAAAAATAGATGTTGGTAATAGGAACAAACAAAAAATGTAACGAATTTGTGTTTTATTGGGTTTTTTTGCAGTCTTTCTTTAAAGATTAGCGAGGGAAAAATTTGGGAGAACTTTTTATTTTGTAATAATCTATAATTCCTGTTGCAGACAATTGTTCTTTATACTAAAATGATAATAATGATAAATAAATATTATAAAAAAATGAAAAACCGACTTCAAAATATATAAAAATTCTAAAACAAAAAATGCACTAAAAAGTAACAAAATAATGGCGTATCCTTCCAGTATCTACAACTTACAAATTATTAGGATGATACAATGTACAACTATTGTTATTTTTGGAGTTGGTGTCAGCCAAGGAAATACGACTATATTGATACTTAGCAAAAAACGAGAATACCTTATGAAAATTATTTTTCAAATGAACTTTTAAACAAAATACCCGAACTGTAACAATATCTAGCGACATTTAAACTACAAGATACCAATTACCAACTAAACCTTTTTACAATTTTTACAAATTACCATTAATATTTATTTTCTTGACTGACACCAACTCCAAAAATAACAATAGTTGTAAATTGTATCATCCTAATAATTTGTAAGTTGTAGATACTGCAAGGATATGCCATTATTTTGTTACTTTTTAGTGCATTTTTTGTTTTAGAATTTTTATATATTTTGAAGTCGGTTTTTCATTTTTTTATAATATTTATTTTTTTCTCGCGTTTTAGTGATCTGAAGTTTGATAACTGATTTTATTTTCTTGAAAATGGTTAACCTTCC
The DNA here is from genome assembly GCA_958496155.1 of Sisyra nigra. Taxonomy (NCBI): domain Eukaryota; kingdom Metazoa; phylum Arthropoda; class Insecta; order Neuroptera; family Sisyridae; genus Sisyra; species Sisyra nigra. The sequence continues at coordinate 48,029,362 of OY292315.1, forward strand.
AAACGCGCTGCTCATATGAGGCAGCACCGTTTAATATTAAAAGTTACTATATCATCCCTTTTTGCCTTTAAGGGTTGAAATTTTTTGCTTTTAAATGTAATAACAAAACTAAGTGGATTATTCTTTCCAACAGAAAAAAAATTATCAAAATTCGGTTAAATATCACTATTTCAACTCCTATTTTCATCCTTAAAGGGTGGATTTTTTTCTTCAAATTGAAATGTGAACAATTTAAAGGTACGTTGTACGTAATAGAAACAAAATTATCAAAATCGGGTTAGCCAAAAAAAATTTATAAAATTATTTCATCTCTAATTTTTAACCCTTTATGAGTGGAGTTTTTTTTTTAAATGGATAGGAGATTATTTTAAGGTTGTGTTCAACAAATAAAAAAAGAATTATCAAAATCGAGCTATCCAATAAGAAGTTAATATTTTATCCCTTAGTTTGCAACCCCTTAGAAGTGGAAGATTTCCCTCAAATTAAAACTGGACCTCACGAAAAGCACCAGCTTTCAAATAAAAAATGAATTATCAAAATCGAGCTATCCAATAAGAAGTTAATATTTCATCCCTTAGTTTTCAACCCTTTAGAAGTGAACGATTTTCTTTAAATTAAAATGGAACCATTTGGGAAGCACCAGCTTTCAAATAAAAAAAAGAATCATCAAAATCGCTTCACCCAGTCGGAAATGCTGAGGTAACAAACATAAAAAAAATACAGTCGAATTGAGAACCTCCTCCTTTTTTTGAAGTCGGTTAAAAATTTGTAAACGTGTATAATGATTATGAATTTAATTACAACTCTTTGAAAGAAGAATTTATTAAAAAAAATTGATAGACAACAAGAAACTTTCCTACAACTCAATCAAAGACTTTTCATCGTTTTGAAGTGAGATTTCTTTTAATTTTTGGTGAAACTAAAAACAAATATTTATATTATCAATGATTTCATATTTTATTTAAATATACTCGTATACTTGCATTAAGTGTATTATACAAATTTTTGATTTTACTCGAGGTTGACAGAAAATGTACCTGTTGTACCTAAAAACACCCTTCGTAATCCATATAACCTAATCCGGAAATTAATTTGAACTTATATTTACAAGTTCTATTTGCCAATATTAAATAAACTAGCTCTACCAATAGTTGATAGAAATGAAAAAATAATACAAAAATGCAGTCGTGACAATAGTTATTAATCAATACCAGGGGAATTACGATTTTGGTTTCTCTCCTTCGTTAATTTTTTGCTAATATTTTAGTAACTGTTCGAGCTTTGATTCAATTTTTCGTAAGTTATCAACACTGCAAAGTATTAAGAGATTAGTATAAATTAAATTAAACATCAGAAAAAGTAAAATATGCCAGCGGAATGATATCACATGCCCAGGGGAATTACAATATATTTGCCTTCTTTTCTTGAATTGGTTGTGTTTTCTACGAACTTAACTGTACGCTTATGTTTTTTAGAAAAAAGTTTTTTTTTTCGTTTAATTATGGGAAATTAATATTAAATTATCAATCGTAATGGCATTAAATCGTTACGGAAAGCTCGTACACCCGACGCCGTCAATCGGTAATTAAGAGACTCGAGCGGAGCGACGGAAAAGCTTTTGCGTTAATGTAAATTTCATTGCGTTTCCGCCTCGACCCCCGACCGTATTTGGTGACTGCATTCCCCACATTATTTCCACATTTAATTGGTGTCACCATCGTACGAGGCGAAAAAAAAATCAAATCTACATAGGCTCATTTGCATCACAAAGCCGTTAAAGATAAGCTAATGATCGCTCGTCATGCTTTTGCCCCATAACCTCCCTGGCCCCCGTTCGCGACAGACCTTAAACCCCCAAAAAAGCTCCATGATATAAAAAAAAAACTGATCGCATGTTTCGACACTTAATGTCACTTAAAAAAAAATATCCTCACACTTTTCTTGTTTGCTACGAAATAAATTTTAATTAAATCACTAGTAAGAACCGGCTGAAACGGCATGAAGACAATCATAATTTAATTCGTGTTTTAATAGAAATTTTATAATTTTTTCCTGATGTAAAATTCTTAGTAGAGGTTGAGAGGATTTTGTTGAGAAAAACTGGAAATTTCCTAGTGCTGTTGAGTAAAGATTTTTTTTTTCCAACGAAACTGGTTTCTTTTCGGTTTTTGAATTTAGCGCCCTTCGGGCACTGAAACTTTTTCTTCGCTTCTGTTTTACAATCTGAAAGCGTAACTAAACTGTGTGTCTGTATGAGAGTATTAATTTTTTTTTCTTGTTCCCTTTACAGGCCCGGACCGGACCACCGAGTCGCAGCTTCTAGAAATCTTCGCTTTACTACAAAAAAAATAACGCAGAGAACCAGAAACAGAGAGAAACGAGACAAAAAAGTGAATCAATACGCAATCGTTTATTGTCTTTTTACCAATTGACCACACATTGATAGATTGCAAGAGCACATACGAGAGAGCCGATTGTGTGGTTGTGTGCGTCAAGTCAACTATGCCGCATACAGGTGAGTTTTTTCGGCGACGTGTGAAATTTTCGAAAAATTTCTCGATAGCGACTTATGAACAAATAAGCATTTAATATAGTAATTAATGAGGGAATTTTTCAAGTGCTTCATTAAGAAATATACAAGCCAAGAATTTCAACAAAGACAAAACACGTATTTGAAAGATTTACGAGATGAGAATATTTAACAGGTCGCATTCCATTTAATTTATTTGTTACAAGAAGAAAAAGATTTTTCATTGTTAAAATTTATCATAAAAAATTTGTCGAGAATTACGATGCCATCAAGGGATGTTTTACAGTAAAAAAATTCTCGTTTTTTGTTTAATTTTGAAATTCAGCGCGAATAATGGCTGTAGTTACTTTGATTCCTTAAAAAACCAGAAAATAACAAAAACAAGATGCCTTATGACAAACTATATTCTTATAAAATTTACTATATACCAGCTGGTACCCGCCCGCTTCGCGGAGCGTATCTAAATTAATCTGATTGAATAATCAAAACCTTTACCCAAAATAATAAATTCAGATATTTTAAGACAAATAGATAATTAGATATTTCTAGACCTTTGTTTCATAAAAAGTTCATGAAAATCCGTTAAACTACTTTTCCAGGAACAAATATAAGCTATCTTATATCTAGTAGGTGCTTTACGTTTTTTTGAATATTGTATATGACACCACGTGTGGTAACGTTTACCAGTCAAATGTAATTAAAAAACTGTAGTATTATTAACAACACGAACTAGTAAAAATTTAGTTGAATTTTTGACACTTGCATTTATTTGTCTAAATTATTGGTTATGTTGTGCGTCGCATGCGCAAACGCCAAAATTTGTTAATTGTACAACACTCAGCAGTTGTAACAGATACATATATTTATTACACTATGGTAGTTAAAAATACTATACATTAGAACTGAATACAACACAGTGTGTTATCTAATGGTACATTTGTGGTTATAGTGAACACAAAGTGTAGTAAAAACATTACAAGTTTAGTGTTGTAAATTTTACACCACTATGCTTTTCGTGTACCTATACTTGTGTTCCTTTAAGACTTGAGAACCGTTTACACCAAATGTCATATGAAATCATTTATTAATTTTAGTAGAATGGATTAGTAGCTATCCTTTAGGAAGTGTACCTTTTTTAGGTTAAATAATATTCAATGTACTATCTAAAGATCTGAGGTATTAGGTTAGGTTGCCTTAGGTTCACTATTTTAGGATATAGTATATATTTTAAGTCCATTATGTCTTATCGGCAAGTCTTATTTCCCGGGCTCCAAGATTAAACAACGGATTCTTATAGATCTTGCTAAAACAAATTGAAAACTAAGAATAAAGTTTTTTGGTAAAAAAACAACGCGATGGTCACATCTAACTTGCTATTTTCTCTTGAAAAATAAGTTGGGCTCTTTCTAACGGCTTCACCTCTCTTACAATTAGTCAAACTCCTAATCGGGATCACTTAAGTCGAACTGTCTGTTTTGGTTATTTATTCAAACGGGTGTCATTTTGGAACTAAGATATTTCTTTTTATGAATGAAATCATATTTACTGCAGAGGATTTCCTTCTCCTTCCTCGATAATTCGAATTTTTACTCAGCCAAACTATAGATACGATATTAACTACCTGTAAATTAAGTATGGATTTATGATTTCTAAGAATTGAACCTATCGCTAAAGGTACTTCTATGATCATTATAATTTTCAAAGTTGCGAACATTAATTTATAAAAATAACAAATTACATAGTTCAAAATAATGTCGTCTCTACGATATGATATATATATATGTACATTGTATCACAACTGCCTGCCGATGTATGTTTTTCGTTGCGCAGTTTTTATAGTTTTTATTTTTTTGCTCAGAAAATTAACATTTTGCGGAATAAAAAGTATTTTAAAGCACTTTTTGTAATATTTACTACTTGTAGTGAAAATCTCGTCCAAATCGGACCAGCCGTTTTCAAGTTTGCCAAGAACAAACAAACAGACAGAGAAAATTATTCTATAAAAAGTAGCCTATAATTAAAGTTGGAATATTTAATAACTTTTTGTGAAATTTTCATTGAAATCAATTCAGCCGTTTTCAAGTTTACCCTGGACAAACAATGTTTTTTTTTTGGGTAAAAGTGCAATGAAAATGGCATTTATTTTTTAGTGTAAACATATGAAAATGTAGGTAATAAAGAGTATTCAACAAAACACCTTACATTTTTTAGATTAGATAAAATCTCAGCTGAGAAAAGTAATTCCGTTTATGTTCTCTCGCGCAGGTGACATGTAACGTTTCTATTATATAGGTATTCAAAAAGCAGAAATCTTCAATCTTATTATTGGTAGGTATAGATTAAAAAATACTTAAAGAAAGCACCCATCGAAATTCGGAACTCATACGCCGATTCCTCCTAGACTATAATAAAGTTCTCATGAACAAAAATCCAAAGAGAGTAAAACAAAGTTAATATCTTTATTAAATACTATGTGCAAATCTCTCATTAATATTTTTCCAAGAAAAAAAAAAAAAAAAACACGAGGGAGTTATGAGGAAAGCCGACACCTCAATCTATCTATCTAGAGCTTAACGAGACGGTCATAAATCGAGACGAATTGAAAAATTCAATAAAGCCAGGAAAAAAAAACCACCCATCCCTCATTTGATTACCGTTGTGGCTGCGTTTGGTTAATGGTGAAGAAGCCTAGAAGCCGTTTTATGTATCGTCAAATTTAACGTCGGCCGCTCGTTTAATGAAACCTGTCCCGGCCGAGTGCTGCTGTGAGAATCGATTGAGTTGCATCAAACTCTCGAACCATCCCATATGTGAAAGATACTGAGGTCGTTCGCGTTATAAATCTTATTTTTATGCATTTTAAATTAAATTACAACGTTCGTTAAAACGATACTTTGAATTACGCGTTGAAGAAGAAAACAACACATCCCTAACTCATATATATAATGCTTAAAGGTTAACACTTTGAATGCGTTTATCTCAAATACTAAAATTTGTAACCTTATGAATACAGTTTTTGTCATCTTTACTATATCTACCTAGGATTTAGACCATTTAAAAGTTTTTACGACTACGATTTCAAAAAATTCTGGTTTCGTTGATTTAAACTTTAGTCTAGCTTCCAATAAAGCTTTTATTTTAAGCAGTTTTTTTTCTTGTCCCTAAATTTCAGACCAAAAAAATATTTTAAGGCAACTAAAGATTAATTGAAAAATAATTGTTAACAAAATGTTCTTCCTTTATGTGAATAAAAGGGGCTTATTTTTGGTCTTGTCTCCTGCTGTTTTTATTTAAGTTTGGTTTAGCTTAAAAGATCTCATAAAATAGGTGGGATCTCATAATCTTTTTTTGTCTTAAATAATAGTGTGAAAAATGCTAATCACCGTAAACTATAATAACAGATTTACACCGAGATCATCGAGCATTTTTAAGCTTATAAAAAATATAGAATCTAACTAAAAAAGTGTCGTAAAAGTTCATTTTTTGAAATTTGGAAAAAAAATTTCTTTAACGACTAGCCTTGATCATAACTATTTAAGCAAATGTACATCAGCATTACTAGGAATGAAACCCAAAGAACCACAAGTCTCTGTATATAAAGCAGAACTCTATCTGATTGAGGTTGCGTTCCACAATATATTGACAACGATTACGCTCATCGCCGTTATCTTTTGTCCATTATAATAACTTATAAATGTGGACGCAACGTTCTATACTTTGGCTCATCTTTTATCAAAGTTCGTAGGAGCAAAAATATGGTACGAGAACAATTCCAAATTTATTAAACTGTAACGGGATCTCTCAAAACTGTATTGAAGGCCACCTATTGGCGCAGTGGCTAGAGCAGTAGTTCTCTCCACTTCATGTGTCAAGTGGTACGGGTTCGATTCCCGTTGAATCCTAGACTTAAGATCATAGAACTAAGATTAAAATTTATAAGAGTTAAGATTAAAAGAGAAATTTTCTGTGTTTAGACAGTCGTGATATGCCTAAGCTGTTAAAGCGACTTAAAAACACCAAAAAAAAAATTGTATTGAGATTCGCACAATGGGTTCTTTTAATTCCTTGGAAATATTCACCAAACGTTTAAATTACTAAAAACGGTATTTATTTATTTATTTACTTATTTCTTTTTTTTTGTGTCTTTAGTCCTTTTAACATCTAAGGTCATATAACGACTGTAAAAACACAGAGAATTTCTGTTGGTCAATTTTTACTTAGGTCTAGCATCTTAAGTCTAGTATTCAACGGGGTCGAACCCAGAACCATTTAACGCATGAAACGGATAGAGCAATTCCTCTAACCACAGCGCCAATAGGTGGTTGTTATTTATTTACACTTGGTGATTTACAATGTATTTCACAAATCACTGTTCAATCACGTTTTGCACTAAATAGCTCAGAATATCGCACCTTTTACTGTTTATTGTCTTACTCAGAATCAGACTGACTCAATCTGGTGGACCCGTTGTATTTATATAGGCAATCAATGTTACTGGAATATGGTATCCGCCAGAATATTCTCGATTGTCCCATACGATTCTTCCAAAATTTGTTGACCGTTAAATAATGAATTGGTTAAATGTCTATTATTAAAGTTTCGATCGAACAATCGAACAAATAATATCCTATTATGGCTATACTAGCTGACCCGCGCAACTCCGTCTGCGTTAGATAAGAGTGAGAGAGGGTTAAAAGTGGGGAACCTATGGCACAATTCTAAAGGAGTTGAAACTTTCTTTGTTTTATCCACAAATCACTTAAGAACCATTGAAGAGATAAAATTTGGTACCTATAATGCTAATTTAAAACCACGCGGACGAAACCAAGAAAAACATTGTATGTCTGTAACGTTAAAAGTATAACACACGGTTTCCGCAGGAGACAATTATCATGCTATCCTTTGAGCACCGTGCATTATTCTGACATAAGAAATAATCTATATTATTATCTGATCCCTCAACTATCATATTGCAAAAAATTATGTCTATCTTTTACTCTGTGAAAAACAAAAACATATCTATCCTACGGGAGTAGAACATTTTTCCTGGATAAAAAAGAGATCAAGCTTTCCTGAGGAAAATTCGTTAAAACTCTTATTCATAAACTTTTAGAAAACTCTTTTGAAATACTCTGTTTCTGAAAGATTCTATTTTTAGCCTATCCTACGGGAACCGTACAATATTTTAAACATAAAAAGTAACCCATATCATTCACTGTCTCTTAAACCACCATATTGCAAGAAATTATGGTAATCTTTTGTTCTGTGAAAAACAAAAACGTATCTATCCTACGGGAACATACATTTTTCCTGGATAAAAAGTGGACTGTATGAAAAAAAAAATTATGATTTTGCCTTGAGGACCTTATAAGTTATTACTTAACTCTTAGCTAATAAATGAGTTATTAAAATGTTTGGTTTCAGCATGATTTTTCTTCGAACCAGTTTTTCTCTATTTTCCCGATGAAATGAGAAATTTTTCCGAAATAAAACGTGTTTCAGATAATGATTCGCATATTTATCATACTTAAATATCACCAAAATCCATTTTCAACTAAAAATAGAGTTTATGCATAATTTTTTTCTCCAACCCGTTTTTCAATTTCCCGGGTAAATGAGACATTTTCCCTTAATAAAAAGAATTCTATTTAATGACTCAGATTGTCATTTATTATCACAACAAATTTTATTAAAAGTCATATTTATTTGGGTAAGAATTAATAATAAGTTTCTAAAAATAATTTCGCAAATAATGAATTATTTTTGAAACAACCTTAACAACCATTAAAAAGATTATAGCGGGCTAACCGTAAAAGATAGACATATGCCGTCGCGGACTTTTTTGTAGAACTTTTTAAGAGGAACAATTTTGCTGCACATAATTTTTGCGTAACTTTAACCGTTTACGCAGGGCAGGCCACGAACGCTCTCAAAAGGAAAAATTTTTCCTGATTTTTGCAACATTTTCCATCGATGCTCTGCTCCTATTCGTCGTAGCGTGATGTTATATAGCCTAAAGCCTCCCCCGATAATTAGGCTATCCAACATTAAAAGAATTTTTCAATTCGAACCAGTAGTTCCTGAGATTAGCCCGTTCAACCAATCAAACAAACAAACAAACAAACAAACAAACAAACAAACAAACAAACTCTTCAATTTTATATATTAGTATAGATATGGCTGTTCGTTACAATAGAAGTTACAAATATAACTTATTACACTAATAATTATAGTTATAAATAACACCAACTATAAATACACGTCTTCTAAAAACTATGTACAGAAATGGATTCTTGTGTTGCTTCTGTTTCACAAAAAAAAAATCATTGTTTATCAAAAGGTATAATATTTAAAGACCATTGTTGGAACTCAGAGCAAAGGTTGAGGTATTTTTAACTACCAAAAAATTTACGAATTGCTGCAGTAGTTTTCTGGTCCTTTATCACAAATGAATTGGACTTATCTTATAGATATTTTTATACACCTTAATAAATTGAACTTCAATTGCAAGAGTATGGAAACAAAAAGTTGCATTTAGTTTAAAAAAAAAGCGTTGGGTCTTTCTTTGTAAACTTCAATCAGGACTACGAAAAATTGAGGATAATAATTATTCTGCAGTCACAAAACATTAAAAGTGCTTATTGAAGAAAAAGAGTATAACGTAAGTAGAGCAAACACTAAGATACTACAAATATTCCGAATTATATTCCTAAATATTCAGAATTTTCCGAAATAAAAGATAAAGTTGATCAAAAACTAATCCGTAACCCTTTTAGTATGAATTCTGGTTGGGTTTCAAAAAAAATCCAGGAAGGTTTCAATAGAGCCCAGGTTAGAGTTTCACTCAACATAAAGACCGTTGTTATAATAAATAAACGGCTAAAAAAACGTTCAAGATATTTTTAACGATATTACCACTTAGTGGAACGTAGCCTGTAAGACATACAGGAAGTTAAACTACTAAAGATGAAAGCATGAAATATAGCATCATTTCTGGCAAGACTTTGACTTTCACTATAAGGAAGTATTTTTCGATATTTCACCCTTGAGATGTTCAGAGAGAAAAAAATTGCATTTTTAAATCCCACTTAAAAACTAAAAACTTCTTCAGTTCTCATTTTTGTATCTTGAATCTACATGCAAATATTGAAAATCTCCTCTTTTGTAGTTTTTTCAGTATTTCAGTTTTCTTTTGTAGATCATTAAAAAATCATGATAAAGATTTTTAAAGTGTGTACCTAACGTATTTTATATACTTAAATTTAATTTTTTTAAGAAAATTCTTTTTTTTTATTCTTTTAGTTATTTTATTCTTATTTTGTTAAATTTTACGTGAACGAAGTTACTGGTAGCCACTAACAAAAGTCTTTGCATTCCACCAATTTGTTCATGTCTTCAAAAAAAAAAAAAAAAAAAATAGACGGTTATGTGTGGATAGATGATGATGACACGGGAAGTCAAGTGGCAGATGACGCCCGCAGCCCATGCCTCATTGCACTCAATGCAATCGAACCGAAATAAAATAAAAATAATTTTCACTATACATGCACATTTACTTATTGAGCACCTCATCATTTAAATCAATCAGATACTTTCGATTTGTCGCGTCGCAACGTTCCGACTGTGTGTTCAATTCAAGTGCCGAGACTTGTTTATAAAATCCGAAAAAAAAATCTGTGTGTGGTCCATTCACAAAAATGCAACGGTCCAAGCTGAAAGAAAAAAATGTCGAACATCTAAAACTCATTGAATGAAATCATGGCCAGAATCGAAAATCGTTCCATTTCCATATTTAAAACTGCAAATTTCTCCAAGCCAAATATAGCGTGGCAAAAAGTTCATATACGGACTCTAATATAGGGAATGGGAGCAGGTGCTTCCACTATGCGTTTAATTACTGCACATTTTCCGGATTCCCGGCGTGAAAAGTTGCTTGAAAAAATGCATGGCAAGGTGCAACACTTGTCTATTTTTCTTTTTTTGTATTTTATGTCCTGTCGAGAGTTAAAAGGTCAACAAGATACAAATTCTTAATGGCGTGAGTGTTGCAAATATTGCGACTTCTGCCCCTATGCATTCAATGTTTTTTTAAAAAAAATTTTTTTGAAAATATTACAAGCAATTAACAAACACCATATGTTTACATTCCATCAAAAATAAAATTAATAAACATTATTAAAATATTTTCAGTAATCATCAGGTTAAATGGCCAGTTTTTTATTTTAACAATTTATTTTCTTTTTGCGCTACGTTTCGTCAGTCTTATTCTGACTTCATCAGGTATCTTACAAGACAGACAATTTTTATATATAATTGTTATAATTATAATTGTTTATATATCTATCTTGTTAGATACCTGATGAAGTCAGAATAAGACTGACGAAACGTAGTGTAAAAAAAAACTGGTCTTTTAACCTGATAATTACTTAAAATATATAAAAATATCAAAACCTGAAAATTAGTATTATTATTAAAACTAGCTGATACCCGCTCGCTTCGCTGAGTGTATCTAAACTTAACTGATTGATTAAAAGATTCCTTACGTTTATAGCGAAATATAAAAATTAATCTATTTTGACAGAAAAGAAATGATAGATACTTTCAGACTTTAGATCCAAAGACAGTTCATCAAAATTCGTAAAACTATTTTTCAAGAAAAAGATGTTAGCTGTCTCACATCAGCTTCTATACGATTTTTAGTAAAAAAGTACCTGTACTCTTTCCTTAAGGACTTGAAAATCTTTCATACCAAATGTCATTTAAAACCGTACAACTATTTTAGAGGGCATCCATTAATTTCGCGAGGCGTTTTTTGCGATTTTTGAAATCCCCCCCCCCCCTCTGACAAGATGTCATGAGATTTGGCATATATCATTCCCCCAACCCGCAATCTTATGTGGTATTTTTCAAAACAAAAAAATACGTGATATTTGGGAGACCTTCCCTTTTTCCAAAGTAAAATTAGATGAGTTTCGGCTCGACCCCATCGGCCCCTGAACGCCTCACGTAATTAATGGACGTTCCCTTAAAATAATAGATTAGTAGCTATTCTATAGGATCTTTAGCAAAACTTCATTAACATTTGTTCCATTAAGTAATTGTTAAATTTTGAAATTTTTAGTTTATTATTTTAATACGTTTATTTCTAATTAATATCTTCGACAATGAACAATGAAAAATTCAAATATTTTAAACAATTTCATTATTAATTTCATCGGGTGTTAAATTGAAGTTCATAATTATTTATTTTCCAGTAAAAATTGTCAATTTGAGATTTCTTTCATTATTGTATAAAATTGGAGGAAAATGCATTAAAATTCTATTTCACGAACTTTACCGAAACTTTTTAAATGTACGGTTCCTGTAGGATATAATTTTTTTGCCATCCCATGGGAACTATGCGTTATTCTAGCCTTAAAAGTAAGCTATATCATTCTTCCTCAAACTACCATATTTCAGAAACCATATAAATCTTTAACTATGTGGTAAATAAAAAACATATCTATCCCACGGGAATAGTACATCTCTCCTGAGTAAAAAGTAGATCAAATCTTCTTCAGGAAAATGAGTTAAGACTCTATTTCGTGGATTTTAATGAAATTGCTTTTAAATGCGTGGTACTTATAGAATAAAAAGCTGTTTTGCTATCCCATGGGAACTGTTTATTATTCCGGTATGAGAAGTAATCTTTATCATTTTCTGGCCCCTAAACTACCACATTACAAAAAATTAAGTTAAGCTTTTGCTCTGTAAAAAAACAAAAAAATATCTATCCCACGGGAACCGTAAATTTTTTCTGGATATAAAGTATACTATATATATAAACCAGATTATAATCTATATTTATTACAAATTTCATCCAGATCCATTCAGTACTTTTTGAGTGAAATAGAAACAAACATCCATACACACTTTCACGTTTATAATATTAATAAGATATCAAGAACTGAAAATTAGTATTATTATTAAAATAGATGACCTCAAATGAGCTTTACGAGCTTTTGTAAAACAAAATTTTTACGTCGTCTTCTTGACACTTTCGTCACATTCAATTGATAGCCCCTAATAAAAGAACACCGCTTTCATGTCAATCAGCAATTAACACACGCAAATTATTTTTAATTTGACAAAGAAAAATTCATTTCCTCAAATAAAAAATTTGTATTCGATGGTGCGAGTGAGACGCGAAAATACCTACGATTATTTTTTGTCTTTTTCTTCGAATAAAAATCGTCTTCATCTAAAGATTTGATAGATTAAAGCCCAGTGGGGTTGAAGTGAAACTTCACAACTGACAAAATATGACGTTAAACACATAAACGACAAACGAAATTACACGAAGAACTTGTATTTAAATAATAAATCAAGATAAGATCAGATCAAGAGAGTGAGTAGGGAAAACACGTTGTCGCTTCTTTCCTATACGTATATGCTTATAATGAAGAATGAGCCTATATTATTATATCTCTTATATCATCATTATTATTAAAAAATTTATATCGTTTGCCGTTTTTTTAGACTATATATCGTGTCTTTTAAATGTACCGAGGTGGAGGATTGATATAAGGGTGGAGTGATTGGTTGTGTGGTGGCGGTTTTCGTTAACTAATATCAAAAACATCGAAAGCTCTGTTCGTTGTGAGTGTGGCAATTAATTATGATTGTGATCACAGCCCCGAAGGGTTGCTCTGGCCGCTGTTGTCGTTAATTTGTCCATCTGGAGGTACTAATGGACGGATGAGTAAACGAAAGAACATGACAAATATATAGTACGTGAAGGCGACAGAGGGGGTATAAGACTCGAAATCTTTTATGGAAATTTCCAAGGGGAAAAAAATTATGTTATTTGTGTCTTCGATCAACGCGTCATTGATTATAATTATTGTAATTATTTTATGGGTACACGTGCGGCAAATCTATACCGACTTACAGATGGAAATTCGAGTGTCGTTAATTATATGGGTTATAAGTAAACGATAGGCAAACGAAATATTTTTTGACATGAAACGTAGGTAATTGACGAAATAGCGACAGGTGAGAACGAGATGTGAGCAAATTAGTTACTTTGTCTGAGTAATTTGATGCAATTAAATATTGAGATTTGCAACTCGTGGCGCTCGCATTGTTCCATTTGTAAGTATTTTATAAGGCTAGGATACAAAAATGCTGCTTTTACAAATACGATAGATTCATTATTAGATTGTTTAAAAATATTTGTAATGAATGTAAATGAAGAAACTTTTATCATTTTTTCGTTACATAATTTTGATTACTTATTTTTCAATTTTTGGTCGATTCATAAGTATTGCTTAGAAATCAAAGCTTATCGCATGTTATTAGTTTAAAAGAATATTAAAGAGGACTTTTCTTTGATAAAGTTTTTATTAGGGATTAACGTAATAAATTGAGCTCAACATTTTACCGTTGAAATAAAATATCAGACGTAATAAACTGAATAATTGTCTTTACTTAGTTACTTAAATATTAACATTTGACTAATTTTAAAGTCTATAAGTCAAGTACGTAGTTTAAAATTAAGCTCAGCAGTGAATCCTTATTTTATATTGAACTTATTTGTCTCTGAAAATATTCATTTCCACCGTTTTATATTTAATCACTTAAACATAAGTGAAATCTTTAAAAGGATGTGAATTCTATTTTAATTACTTATTCATAATTAAAAAAAAATGAAATATTTCAAATTAACGCGTTTACACAAAGAATGAAAATTACATAAATGATTGGCAAGATATTTCTATTTCATCAAAATAACTTTTAAAACTACTTCCCGAGTCGAAATTTTAGACCTCTTTTGGCCCTAAAATGGATCTTTTACCCTCTTTTGAACCTATAAAGAGTAAAATGAACCTCTTTTGAACCTACAAAGAGTAAAATGAACCTCATCTCGACTAAAACGATATTCCATCGTCTTCATTTTAACCTACATGAAATTTTTATTATATTTTGTGAACATCGTTTCGTCCTAAAAAAAGTTTTATCATCATTAAACATAAAACTTGGTTGTAAATTTCCTTTTTTACAATACCTATTGCAAATATTATTTACTAATAACCCAAATTTTTGATCTCTCTCTTTCCTATACTTAGATGCTTAATATCATATTGTGTATTCTGGTATCCATTACTGGTTTGCTCATTAATCCTGTTCACTCTTGTTAATTTTTACTCAGCCTTAATCTCTTGTTAACCGTTCGCGTGCTACACGAGTTATTATAAAACAATTGAATAAACTTATTTCACTATTTGATTATTTTTCAATATTGTCAATATCAAAAGGCCTAAAAGTGTAAATGTAAAAAATTTAAAAGTGAAAAAACCGAGTTGAAAAGAAAAAGTGTGAAGAAATTTGCTTTAATTTATTATCTTGGAAGTAATCAGAGAGATGTTATACAATTAAATAAAATTTCTAAAGAAATGCACATGGTTGGGTATATTGTGGATTATAGTAAAAGGAAATCCTGGAAAAAAATGATGGCAATGGCGACAATAAAAGAGCTGGTAAACGAGGACAAGGAAATTAAGAATTAAGAACTGATATTTGTAATATTCTTATTACTTTTAAATTTATCGCTAATATTAATGAAACTTGTATATTTAATGAATAAAAAAAAGAAAATATTAAAATAAAAATATTATTCTTTTTGAAAAAATACCCTACCAATAAAACAATAGAAGGGAGTGACAAAGAAAGAGTGGAGAAAAGAGAGAGAGGCTCATTTGAAGATTTTGCTGTAGACCTCTTTTGAGCCTAAACATGGTATTTTGTCCGATAAATGCCACTTGTAGGTTCAAAAGAGGTCTAAAATTTAAATGCAAATGGTCATGTTTCAATCTACTTGAACTTCTCAATAGCCCAGATGTTGAGGTCGAAAAGAGGTCTAAAATTTCCACTCGGGTTACGATTTTGAGGACAATGTTATACCCACTCGAAAAGCTTAAATATAATGTTCTACTCTAAATCATTTCGTTATTTGATCCTAATCGTTATCATCTGATTAAATTCCAGCGGTCATCAAATAAGATTTTCTTGGTTAAGAAAAATTTCAAATAGCGATGTTATGCAAATATCAGTGGTCATCTATAAAAGCACAAATGATCTTTTTAAAACTAAAACAAAAAGAGAAATTCTCAATAGAAGAGAGTTGTAAAAAGCTATCACTGAATAAGTAGTAACCTACTGGTTATCATTGAATATTTACTTGATTTTTATGTAAATCGTCATTATAAGTAAATTATAAAAAATCGTGATAGGTTTTAACCATAAAAGGGTGGAGGAAGAGTTATCGTCCTGACATAGAAATAAAGATGCAATTAGCAAATTTTTTTTTCTACCTGCGTATGCATGTCATTAGTTTAGTTGAATTTTTAATATTTTCAGTTAAAGTATTACGTTCATTGCGTTTATATCGATAAAAGTGAATATCGTGCAGTGATAAAAATTTTCGTTTTGGATGGTTTATACTTTATCCCCTACGGAAATTCATCCGAAATTGACAAAAGTTTACGGGGATTCTGATCTGTTTATTTCAATTGTTAAAAGTGGGGAGTAGAATTTAAACGTGGTTGCACGCCCCTCGAAGATGACCCACGTGAAAGACGGCTAAAAACTGCAACTATACCGGAAACAATTCAAAAAGTCCACCACATCATGTTGGACAATAGAAGAGCGAAGATCCGGGAGATTGCTGAGACTGTGGGGATTTCGCAAGAAAGAGTGCGAAAGATCTTGCACAAAAAAATAGGGATGCGGAAGCTCTGCATGAGATGAGTACCGCATTTGCTCAATTGCGATCAAAAACCAATGCAAAAACGGTTTTCACTGGAATCCTTTGAAACTCTCCAATTAAAATTCAACGGAGACCCGACTGAATTTGTTCGAAGATTTGTAATCATGGTCAAAGCAGTGAGTGTACGCTGGTGGTTGAACCCCAAAGAAAGCGAAGTTGATCATGTCTGCAGAAATGTCATGGCCAGTGTGTTTTGGGATGTGAAAGGAATCCTGTTAATCAATTACCTGAAAATAGGCAAAACAATTAGGGGCGAATATTTTGCAAATCTTCTTGACCAGTTATACACCAAAATTCAGGATAAAAGGCCTGGTTTGAAGAAGAAAAAATCATCTTCCACCAGGATAATGCACCCGTTTCACAAAGGTGGTGGAGATGGGAAAATGCGGAATTTGGGGTACGATTTATTTAGTCATCCGTCCTATTCTCCAGACTTGGCGCCGTTAGACTTTCACCTTTTCCCAGCATTGAAAAAATTTATTTCTGGAAAGCGCTTTTCAACAAATGAAGAAGTTGAAAAGGTGAAACAATAACTAAAAAAAAATCTATCCGTAGCATCTTTTCAAAAATTATGATAGTTTTTATGATTTACTCGGAAATTACAACTTCTATCAAAAGAAGATTGTAAGCAAGATCATTTCAGAATTCAAAACCATATTTTCAAAAACTATCCTTTTAAGTATTTGAATTTTTAAGCCGGGTATTATTCAAAAATAAAAACAATAGAAACAAGAAATTTTCTACAATGGTTTTAAAACAATGGCCCCCAGCATGATTATGAACTTTTATGAAGTTCGCAATTGACTGAATCTAAAAAGTTTGATGAAATTCATATACACAAAAACTAACAAATTCAAAAAATTTCATGCTAAATACATTTTAGAATACTTTTTCCGTTTTATAGGTGATCTGACTATATGCATTTCTATTCATAATTTTACCTATACTTAGTGCTCAAATTAATAAACTTTCAAAATTTAACAATCCAATTTTTTCCTGACATTTCTGAAGGTTTTTACAACACCTTTTACTTCATTTTTTTAACCAAGACAAGAAAATATTTGAGAACTTGTGACGTTAATGGCTCTTACGACGCGCCCGTTCATATAATAATAACATGCACATTGTACCATAGTCCTAATAATGATAATTTTTTCGACAAAAAAACGACCTACGCGCCCGAAATTCGCCCAAACCGAGCCAGAAAAACACTCGCACACGATCAATGTCTCAGGTCTCAAATCCAAAAAAAAAGTATTGCGTGTCCAAAAAAAAAAAAAATCTATAGATGCAAGCAAAAAACTAACATCCAAAACAGAGATATGAATAGGGACAACTCACTCGAATCGATAAAAAACAGATGAAACTGAAAATAATTGCTCGCATTACAAATTGCATGATTTCGAATAGAAATTAAAATAATGACTAAATATATTTCAAAGTTGGGTCGTTGCCTCACGCCCTGCCAAGATTTACACTGATCAATACAACGATCTACAAGAAAACGGCCAAATTTGAGACTTAATTTTTTGGACACGCGACTTCTCGGCCCATTCAATCCCAACCTGCGGCCATTCAATACTGAAACCCCATCCCTTTACCGCTCTTTTTTCTTGAGCAAGTGTACCAACAAATAAAGGATAATTTAGGAGTCTTGTCCGACTAATTCTTGCATCATTATCGTCATCATCAATGACACATGCCACATTAAGGCTCGACTTAAGGCCAGAAAAAAAAGAAGTCAAGTCACCACGAAGGTGAAGCCATGTCATTTTTTCCTGATTGCTATCTCGCCGAAAACGAATCGGCCACCAAAAATTATAAACAAATAAATGTCTCTTTATCTTCTGCGGGCACCCGAAAACATCATCATTACGACGAAAAAAAAAACGTTAAATTTAACGATTTTTCGACCAAATGAACGCCTTTTTCCTTGACAAACGCAATAAAATTGAGACAATTAAATACATCAACCGATATCTAGATATCTTTGAAAAAGAAGCCACTCTGATTGGCCTGAAGCTTCTGTCTCACAGCCTACTTGATTCATCAAATAATTTTTCTTCATTTGTTACTAGTTTCCCTCCCGCTTCGCTAAGTGTATTTTAATTGAATAAATGATAATTTTTCATAGTTATATTACTCGTACATATAGACATTTTTTCCTTCACTTAGTTGATTTATATCAATAAATAATGTATCTCTAAATTATTGTCATGGTTTGACAAACGTTAAAAACTTACATGGCATATAAAATAAGCAATGCTAGTTCGGTGTTTAAATATTCTTCGAAAAAGGGAACATATTTTATATTGATAAATTGAAAAGCAAAAAAATACTTTATTTAGTCCAATTTTGCTACCAAAACTAGAGATTCATTTAGTCAAGTAGCTGAAAATTTTTCGAAAAAAAAATTTGCTTGACATTTTGACTTGGAGATGAAATGATTTGTCTTTAGAAATAATTGCTTGAGTTGATTTGAGATTTGCATAATTATATTTGACTTGATTTAATTTCAAGTCAAATTAGGCCAAGTAGCTTGAAAAGCAAGGCAACTAGTGAAAACTAAAAACCATCATATGATTAATTTTTCAAATTATATTTTGACAAGACTAAATTCTGTTTTTTTCTTAAATGATATTTGACTAATTATATTCGTATTGTCTAAGTAACTTAGACTTAGACCAGGGTCGATAATTTTTGAACCCAGAAAAATTATAGTAGGATGAAACCCATTTTAAAAGGAAAAGAATATAACAAAAATGAAAGAAAAATAAATTACGGTCGATCTTAAGTGGGGAGTTGGAAAAGGTTTTTTTAAGGGTAAAAACGGTTTATCTCGATTTCCGAGTCCAATGGAAAAAAATTAAATGGCAAAGTTGTAGATAATAAGAAGATCTACAACTTCTGTACTAACATTTTTTTCACGTAACCTCAAAATGTATGTGAACAATTCCAATAACCAAGTTTTTGTTTTTAGTGTTTTAAGTTTTTTAAGTCGCTTTAACATCTAAGGTCATATCACGACTGTCTAAACACAGAGAATTTCTGTTGGTCAATTATATCTTAGGTCTATGATTTTAAGTCTAGGATTCAACGGGGATCGAACCCAGAACCACTTAACGCATGAAACGGAGAGAGCAATTGCTCTAACCACAGCGTCAATAGGTGGCCTTTCTTTTTGGTTTTTAATTTTTATCTTTTACAGAAAAAAAATTTTTTTCATGAAATTTAGTATAAACTTACCTTTTAATGTCTCAAAAAAACTGTATTTTTTTTTTATTTAAAATATTTAATTTTTCACCTTATTATGACTTAATATCTAAAAAGCAATTGACATTTTAAATCAAAAAAATTACAGTGTATTTGAGACATTAAAAGGTAAGTTTTTACCAAATTACATGAAAAAATTTTTTTTTTTTTAATATAAAAACAACAAACCAAAAACTTGATAATTGGAATTTTTCACATAAATTTTGAGGCTATGTGAAATAGTGTTATCATAAAAGTTTTAGATCTTCATATTATCTACAACTTTGCCATTTAATTTTTTTCCATAGGACTTGTAGTTTTGTCAGAAATGGAGATAAACCGTTTCTACCATTAAAAAAACCCTTTTCCCCTTCCCCACCTCAGATCGACTGTAATTTATTTTTCCTTTAATTTTTGTAATATTTTCTTCGTTTTCTAATGGGTTTCATCCTACTATAATTTTTTTTTCACTTTTTACCATTTTCAAAGGCTTTGGTCTTTGGTCTCTGGTCTAACTCTCTTTTTCATTATATCTATATTTTCAATTCTATTTTCAACATTAATTACTATAAATTAACTAAGAATATCGCAATTATTTTTACTTTTACCAGAAATCAAGTATTGAAAGAGCAAAACAAAATGCCTGATAATTTGTTGAAATGATTTATAATTCCTCATCATCTTTAATCATATGAATAAGTCATGAAAAAGATAAATTGATTAAATCATGAAGAAAAAAAAATAACAACCTGTTTTAAAGGTACATTTAATTATTGTTAATTTTTCATCGAACCCACATTTATATAATATCCTTGTAATGATGGCTCAATCTAATCAGTTGCGAGAAATCTTGTAATTTATTTCGTTTAACATACACACTTATACAACAACCCTTTGGCCAATTTGCGAGCAAAAATATCAGCTTAAAATGTTTTAAATAAATCGAATGAGACAAGGTGTAAATTGCATGTTCGCACATCTGTTTCTGATTGGACTGATATAGATGAAACAAAAATGAATAATGGGGCAATAAAGAAAGAAACAAGAAAATTTTCAAGGAAGATAAAGAAATAAAATTAGTTGATGATTTATTAGTTTTAAACAAATTTTCTTGGCTGATCTATTTGGCTTAGTTTCACCAAAAAAAAAAGCTCGTAACAAATAAGAACAAAATTGGAGTTGATATTTTGATTCTGCGTCATTTAAATTTATTAATCTTTCCAATAAAAATGTAAATTGTAAATTTGAATAATAAGAAATCGTAGATCGACAGATCGTAAAAAACCTGTGTTGAAAGTTTTACTCAAATAAAAAAATCACCAGGGGTGGGCCCTAATGGAGTTGGTTGGACTTAATTTAATATTCAAACTTCAATCGAATCAAGCAGACAATTAATTAATATGAGAAAAGAAGCGGAATAAGGAGGCGAAAAAGAGAGACGGTTTTTTGTCTTGTGGTCCCCCCCCCCCCTTCACGGAGGCTAGGGGTTTTCATTTTTTTACAAATTACAACAATAAAATTTGTTTATCGTTAAAATTCACGACAATGTAAATCGAGCCGGTCGTATTTCACTGAAAAAGAAGAGGATTTTTCGATTTGATATTAATTTCATTAAGATTATGAATAATAAAATGAGGTAAATTTTCTCACGGTTCATGTTTGCTTTTGGGAAATAATTTGAATTTTTTGGAGACGTCCAAGTCAAGCCACCGTAGGGGTTTACATTAGTTTTTTTTCTTCTTGATTTTTTTCAGTAGAATATTATTTATTCGTCGTCAAGTTTTTGACGAACTTATTGTTGTTGTTTGTTGTGGATGTGAAGTCCGAAATGTTGCTACACCTGTCTCATTATGGCACAAAAGGCATTAAAGTCTCGGCGGAACCACACCGGAGCCTTCTTCGTCTTCTTCACTGTGTTACTGCATCATCAACATCAGTGCACCCCACAGATTGCGACAAATCGCCTGCGGAGTTGCAAACGAAAGATTTTAGTTGACGAGAAAAAATTAATTTTTTTGCTACTTTTTCGATTTGCGTAAATCATTAAGAAAGATCCATTCATAGTAACAGGCAAAAAGTATTTTTCTTCGTTTTATATGTGTACTATATCTTGAAAATAAGCTTTTTAAAATAATTAGTTAGAAGCTTTTTCAAAAATCTTTAAATAAAAATTCACCTGAACTAAAAGCATAACGATTTATCGCTACTTTATCCTCGTAACTTTTAGTCCTACCTTAATATCTTTTAACAAAATAATATTTATATAGTTTACTTTTGCAAAACCCTAATGAAGTTCACAAGGGGAGTTCTGTGAGAGTTTGGAGAGAGAGCAGGGTTGAAACCTCCCTCCCACCCTAGAAAAAATACTATAATATACTAAGTAACTATTTACGTACAATATCTATTATTATTATATCTATTATTGTATCTATAGTTTATTTTATTTATTTTTATTATTATTATAGTTTTTTTATAAGGTTTTAAAGTGAAACTTTTTATACATCGTCTCACTTTTTTTGGTCTGTATTTAGCATGTCGCTAAATGTAACACATTTTCGGCAAGTGTTTGGCAGAGCTCGTATACACATTGTTAGCTATATACCATGTCGTTTTCCCAGGCCTGTTGCGCAAGCTATTACTGAATGTAATGAGCTATTTTCCTCTCCATGACAACGTTTTAGTATATTATAAGTAGTCATTAATTGTCAATCATATTTGTATTGGTATTTGTATTTTGATCAGTGTATTGATATAAATGTTATTGTTCACTTGATCATGACAGACAAAGATACAGCTAGTGAGAATAGTGCAAAATATCCGACGGTGATGTTACAAGAGATAACAACAGGCAGATGATCGATTTAACAATAATCAACAAATTCAATAATGAAAATAACATTCGAGTATAAATAGCAATAATGGAAATTAATAAAATAGCTGCAACGGTGCGCGTCAAGTCAGACAGCGAATTCGTGCCACATCCCTTTCTTTCTATTCTATTTTCATACCCTAAATCGAATAATTTTCCGAAAATTTTCAGTTACTTAAGTGCTTAAAATCCGAAGAAAATTTCACTTGCATCGTGGTTTCGTAAAACCACGCAATATTTTTTATTTTTATTTTTGGCGCTTAGCCTATTATTGATGTCCAGTCTTCAATTCATTTTTGAGAATTCGCCCATGAAAACAGATACCCAACAATTCATCTCCGTGGTAACTTATCCCTGACTATTCACTTCTAACAATGTATGGCGACTGGAAACGGAATTGGAAAACACAGCGATAGCTCTCGCAACTGCCCTGACGAAACGACGTTATATACCTTAACCAATTCAATTTATATGGGGCCAGTGCTGGCCACTGTAATAATATATATTTTAAGCACTCCCACCTTACAAATGCATTCCCGATAATACATCCCGAGGGGTAATAACAAGCACTATATAAACTTTAAGTAATACTCATGCCTAAGTATTTTTTTAGGGGGAAGGTTTCAACCCTGCTTTCTCTCCAACCTCTCACAGAACTTTCCTTGTGAACTTCATCAGAGTTTTGCAAAAGTAAACTATATAAAAATTATTTTATTAAAAAATATTAAGCCTAATATTAAAATTTAGCTCTTAGCACTTAGATCATTATTGATGTCCAGTCTTCAATTGTTTTTTCTAACTTTTTAATTTCAGTTATTTAAAAATAGATTGTATAATAATGTAATCTTTAATTTTTATAAAGCTTTTGGGAAATCCTAAATTATTTCTAACTATTTAAAGTTAATGAGCTTATTATTATTACGTATCGCCAAGGAATTATTGTATTGAACCAAAGTTAGTAAGTGTCTTTTAAGAGCTATTAAAAAATCCCCAACCTTCACCCCTAAACCGACCTTATTCGAATTTTCCCAGGAAAAAATTTCAATTAAAAGTTGTAGGCCCTAATGAATCTAAGAACTATAGAAATTTTAAAGAAAATCTTTAGAGCTGTTTTCGAAAAAACTTGAAAAAGCTCAAAAACTCCATGAATAAAGTAAAGCTTTCGGTTAACCAATTTCAACCAAAAGTTTCACGGCACAACTAGATATAATATGCAGGCTAAATTCCAAGTTTGATGTTATTCGAATAAAGCTTTCGATACGATATGGCTGTCACACACACACACACAGATGTTTCTAAAAACCACTTTTTTGGACTCTGGGGACCTCAAAACATATATTTCCAGTGAAAGCTCGAATTCGAAAATTCGACCCGATTACAATACGTTCTATACTATATAGTAGTAAAAGAAAGTAATTATATAGAGATCTTTGGAGAGCTTTTTAACTTTACAGAACATCAAGGCAAAGACTTGACAAAAGTAATCGTTTCTACAACAGTTTTTGTTAGAAAATTTTGTGCAAAAATTTTCATGTTTTATATGGTTTTCGAAAACCAATATTTTCTTAATCCTTTTTCACGTTTTTAAAACGTGAAATCAAAAGTTTCACGAAAAACACAAACGTTGGTTTATCTTAGTTTTCTTAAGAAATTAATTGATTAATTTAATTAGATTAATTACTTATCTTCTAATTTTCTTTTTAAAACCAATATTTTCTGTGTCGTTTTGAAAAAAATTTTGTTTTATTTTTCATTATAAATCATCAACATAAATCAATTTCTCGTTCACACGAAACGGTTCTATATTAATTTAATATATTTATAACCAAACGCTAATAATATAATGTTTCTGCTCATAAATTCAACCACAACTTGTCTCCACATTTTTTCATTCGCCACGAACATTTCGGCGAATTTTTAGATAATAATTTGCCTAATTTAATTAGCTCTATTAATATTTTTGCAGCTATCGCTTTCTCTTCAAAATACAAACATACTTAGTTAGTCGTATGGCAAAGCCAAATCAACGACGAAAAAAACTGGAAATATTAAACAAATTTTATGATTTTTAAATAATATTTTTTGATTTCTCTCTTCATTTCATGAATAAATTCATATGAAAATGAGCCAATGTTCCCGCTATGAAGCTTCGAATTGTAGGAGGTGAAAATACCGTTAAAACTTAAAAGTCTTTAATATCTCTTCCCTTGTACCTACAACCCAATGCACTTATTATTATAAAGCTGTTTAATTCTTTACATTACAAGTGAGCTTTTTTCCCTTCCAGTGACAAGTTTTTCATGATATTTGAGCTGGTGCAAGTTGATGCGTGTGGTGTGTTAAAGTTCATCTCAAAATATAGTCATTTAAAAAAGATTATGAATATAATAAAAAATTTATTCGTTTAAAATTACAATTTACGAATGAAATTTTTTTTTCTGAAAAATATAATAACTTGTCTCTCCTAACGTTTTCAAAAAAAAAAAAAAAATTATACCTACAATAAATTTAATGACGTGTGGTCGAAAATAAAGTAAATAAAAATTAATCGCAAAGTTTTGAAGCGAAACGCTCAAATTCACGTCGTTTCGCCAAGAGCAATTTAGCATACGCGAATTTTACGACCATCGTCGCTATCGTCATTTGTATTCTACACACATACTCTTTGTTACTGTTGTTTTGTTGTGTTTGTTGTGAAACCTTTACACCAGTGATTTACAACGTTTTCAACATGGAGAACCTTTAGAAACTTTTATCATATACTTTGGGGTATCAGGCGTTTTGATCTATGGACAAAATATCCCCGACAAAATATCCCATGACAAAATAACAAAATCATCCCAAGTCCCAACTTATTTTTCAAGAGAAATTAGCAAGTTAGGTGTGACTATCGCGTTGTTTTTTTAATCAGATTGGACGTTATTAGGTACTATTGTCTGAGGATATTTTGTCGTGGGGATATTTTGTCGTGGGGATTTTTTGTCATGGGGATATTTTGTCCGGGGATATTTAGTCATGGAGATATTTTGTCATGGGGATATTTTGTCCGGGGATCAAAACGCATGGAACCATACTTTGGATTCCTCAAAGATAACACCAGGGAATTGGCACTCAATGTAGGTACGCGTTCTGTCCTATTATTTGTCCTGAGGTCAACAATTGTCTTCTTTTAGTGGTAGTTATCACCACATAATTTAAATGAAACTGATTGATTCATTTCTTGAATGCCTTAAATTCTATAATCAGGTCACATCTCCAAACTTCAATGGTACCATAATTTTGGAAAAAAAACACTTTTCCTTGGTTAATTTTTTTTTGACTACTCTAAGGGCTCCTCATGTCAAATAAGCCTATGGTAGAAGAATAATATACCAAGTTCTTGGCTAACCAGTACCAATAAAAAAAATATGTAAGAGGGTAATTCTCATGAAATCTTGAAATTCTTGTCCTAGCAGTTTTTAGAATAAACCTAACCGACTTAGGATGCTTTTTTTTTGGAAAGAACATCATCAAGGCTAAAAATGTTGGTTATAACTTTGGGATTGTACGGGCGTTTGTGAGGAATAATAAATATATAGTACTCTGAAAATCATTCCCTCACTATGTCCCAAACTCCAGATTAGAACATTGTCTAAAGTTTTTATGGAGAAGTTCTTAAGAAATTCGTTTGTAACTATAAGTTGTCTATTGTAAATACAACAACATTTCAAAATTTCTCTGAATTTATGATCATAAGCCATCAACAACTTGTCTAATGTTAACTCAACACTTGTTCCATGAAAAATAATCATTCCCTCACAGCATTACCAACAGTCGATAAGTAGGTATATTTTTGAGGACTTTGGTAACACTCTCATTAGCTTTTGACAGTTGGTAGTACGGTTACTTGTTCGGAATGGCGAATTAACTTCAAATTTGTTAGAGTAATTGTTGGAAAAAGATTTCATTGCAATATTTTAAAGATTACATTGTATTCAATCATTCCCTCACAGTGAAGAATAAAAAAGGTAATTATTATATTTCAATTTCGATAACGTACGAAAGTATGTTTTTAGAGGTGGAAAGCGTAGCAAAAAGCTAGCTGGTAACGAACGGTTATGTTGCGAAATTTTTTTGGGTTATGATTTGTTTTGTTATTTCCTCACCGTCATTTCCTTATTTTGACTAAAAGCGAGGGGATGATGAGTTATGAGGTAATGACTTTCAGACTAGATCGACTCGGTTTTCGTACATCTTTGCTTACAGAAACTTTTTAATTTGTAAGTTAATATAATCTAGTAGATTTCAAAATATATTTAAAAAATAAATAATACGATTTCATATGAAAAATAAACATAATCATCATTTCCTCATCTCGGTCAACATTCCCTCACATTTAAATCGTCAAAACTCATTTATTCTGGGAACCACGACATTTTTCACATCTAGTAAGATAAATAGTACAAATTTAAGAGCAAATGAAGATTTAAATATTTTTCATTAATTTATTGATAGGTAATTTCAAGAGTTTATGAAAATTACCCAACAACAAAAGATTATTAAAAATCTAATAGTGATAATCAAATAATCGAAGGTAGATTTGTGGGGATTATAGAAATAATACGAGCTTCATCGTAAGTGCAAGCATATAATCAGAAGCACTGGAATTTACTATCAACTCAACCTTTCTGGTCCACAGATTGGAAAGCACTGGTTTTGAGTCGCCTAGGCGCTCGCGAGCCGTCTTTCGGAAGCCGTGAGCTATCACATGCAAGAGGCACAGTAATAAAAAAGACATCAGCGCGCCTCGCACACGGCCCGAAAATTACGTCTCTATATATACGTACAAATAGCTCAGTAAATCTCTAATTGAATTAAGAGTCATCATCGAGATCATCTCTTGATTCGTACCTGGCAGCCTTAATGATAATAATAATGACGCGAATTTTTACGGGAGTTGATGTTGGGCGAGTCGGAGATACGAGGGATGGACACAGCTTGGGGATGTTGTTTGTGATGTGTGCGGTAAGGCGACAGTGTCCGCAACATCCACGGGCTCGCGTCTGATGATGATTAATTCAATATTTAGACGGAGAGTGCGTCCCAAAAGGAGGCTCGCGGCCTCGAAATCATTAAGAAATGGGATTTGAAGTTTTGTCTCACACAATACATAAACTTTGGATTCTTGATGACTATTTTATTAAATAAGTAAATAAAAAAACTTTTCAACGAAATATGACTTGATGAAACTTCCATCGTATTTCCAAGTAAGACCATTGGAAAAACCAAAAATTAAACTTAAAATTTTATTTATGGTAAACCTTTCTTAAAATTATTTTTCAAGGATATTTTAAATGTTACTACAAAAGAAGGTTGCAAAGGTTAAAATTTTTCACAAAAATTAATTTTTCTCTTGATAGCAATATGTAATTGTATCAAGAATATGTAGGTACCCAACATTTCAAGTCAGTTGGTGTAAGATTTATGAAAGTAGAGCTTTAAAAAAATTCTCTCTTAAGTTTAATATTATTTATATTTAAAACCTTAAGTGATTTTCTCGTTAATTTATTGATTTTTGAGCTTTTTCATACTGTCTCTTATATGTTCTTACTAATAGAACGAAGTTTTCTTAGCCTAAGCTTAAGTCTTTCCATTACGGTTTTATAGAGATATCTAAATGAGAAAAAAGAGTGTCAAATTCGTTTTTAAAATAGAAAAAAAATTATCCATAATATGTATATTTTTCACATATATGCAGGGCTGCAAATAGACAAGAATGCTGAGCATGCATCAGGGAGCCTGAGGAAGTTATAATATATGGCAAAACATCGCGACCTGATACTCTGTTTGTACTCATTGTAAATCCTGATCCATTGTCCCTCTATCTTTTATATCAAAACGAAATAACAGGATCTGAATAAATATAATTTATTAAATGAGAAAAAGAAATTTTATCGCACTATTGAAAATCTTTTTTCGTGCCAACTAAAACTAACTCAACTCTTAAGAAAAAGCGAAATTTATTAACTTTTAGCAGATTTATAAAAAAACTTTTCTAGCAATTTTAATATTATATTATTGTCTAGGAGCAAAAGATGTTCTGTATTTTAAATTTTCAGTTTGTTTTACTTGATTCTAACATTAGTGATGAGCAAAATTTATTTAGGTCTTAGTCATGTTTTGCTCATCATTAACAATTTGGCTATTAGAATTATACTTGATCATAATTGAGCTGTGAAGTGGGTGAGAATTCCAAGAAATTTTTGAGAAGTTTTTAACAATCTCCACGAAGAACAATTTTTGGTTTCATGTGTTTTGATCCCCGGACAAAATATCCTCACGATAAAATATCCTCAGACAAATATTTGCAGCATAATTTTGATGTTAAAACATTTAGTTTTGTGTAAAACTTTGCGGTGTCAAGAAGTGCACATTCAATCAATGACTACATTTTCTTTCGTTGGAGATTCCGCCCCCAAACCGCCACCAAGGGAACCCCTGGACTCATCTGACATTAATTACCACAGATTTTGTGGATTTATCACGAACACATGAGGGTCAATTTAACACTATTTCAATAAATAATTGTGGGTAAATTTAACACGTTTTTATTAAAAATTATTAAATATAAAATCGTCGTTATTGAGCCAAAAAATTGTTTGTCCACGAAATTAATCAAAGAGTGCTCTATTATCAGAAAATTGTGAGGTTTTGAAATTGCATGAAATAGTTTATCGCAAATATTTGGTCATGGGGAGTATTTTGTCTGAGGATATTTTGTCATGGGGATATTTTGTCCGGAGATCAAAACGCCCCTGATACCCAATTTTTGATTAATGTTAAGTAGGTCTATGTCTATGTTCTTCTCTACTATATGAGCAGGGAACTGTATTATATCCTGATTTAAATTACTGTCTTCGTTTCTTGGCTCACCATTTCCAACCTTGAGCACCCAGTCATTAAAAGCATGCTGTCCAGCAGTTCTCATATTATCAATTATTTAATTATTAATTCTGTCAAGTGTCAGAAAGAACGTTAGTGACGACAGAGCAAGTTAAAGTGAGCACCCCTTACCCCTTGACTGCAACTGACCAATGAACACGAATAAAATCGCATACGAATAGAGTCGAGATTCGCTGTGTATATATTTAGAAAAAAATAACATTAGTTTATTTTTCGGATAAAATCGCATACGATTTAAAAAATTCTCGAGATAATTCCTTCACAGTTTTAAGATAGGAAAACGTGTACTGTAAATGACTTTGAGTCTCGTAATTATATTATTCGATGAGTTAAATTGAAATATG
This sequence comes from Sisyra nigra, assembly GCA_958496155.1. Lineage (NCBI taxonomy): Eukaryota > Metazoa > Arthropoda > Insecta > Neuroptera > Sisyridae > Sisyra > Sisyra nigra. Next base: position 48,059,106 of record OY292315.1, read on the forward strand.
TTTTATAAGATTCGCTAATTTACTGTTTGAAGTTACGTATCTTGATTTTCAAGCTACTTTACTTGAGTTTTGCTTAAATAAAATGAAGCTCAAGTTAAAAATCAATATTATGTCAAGAAGTCTGCCATAGATTTTGCAAGTTAGTTCATTTCAAAGTTTCAATTTTAAGCTTGGTTCATTGCATAAAACCAGCTGCTTTACTTGATAAATCCTAAAATTACCTACTAATTTTAAGATACGTATTGAGTAATTTGTTGGCAAGAATTTGAAGATGAAAATATTTTTTGTACTTTTCCACTGTGAAATTTTGATAGTATTTTAAACTTCTTTTAATTAATCTTCTTTGTAAAGAAATGTGGAGTTACAAAATACATAAAATGAATAAAATTTCAATGGGACATAATGAATAAAGTATTAGAAATATTGAAAATTGCCAGGAAATGTTTTTGATGAAATTTCATACTTTTTAAGGCTTTTATTCGTAATGCTTGAAAATGACTAAAACTGACTTTATTAAGATATTATTTTTTATTATAAAGGATGATTTGATTTTTTTTTCCTAGGACAAGCTGGTGTTAATCAATTGGGAGGCGTTTTTGTAAATGGGCGCCCACTTCCAGACTGTGTTCGACGTCGAATCGTCGAACTGGCCTTGATGGGTGTAAGGCCCTGTGATATTTCACGACAACTTCTCGTCTCACACGGATGCGTTTCGAAAATTTTGACCCGTTTCTACGAAACAGGCTCAATACGACCCGGTTCGATTGGCGGAAGCAAAACCAAGGTAAGAAAAAACCTCACAAAACAAAACGTCTTTTAATATTTACAAGTGAGAATTTAATGAACTTAAAAAAAAATTTCCGTTAAACCCGTTACACCTTTAAGGTAATTAAAAAACCCAAAGTGTGAATCGTACTTTTTCCGAGCCTAATTAAAAAATTGGTATCATAAACTTTTTAGTGTCGTCATACAAACGAAAAAAAAAATCTAGAAATTAAATTATCTTTGAGGTGAACAAAAAAATTTGGGGGAATTTTTAATCAAAAAAAATTTCCGAAAAAAAATCAAATTAAATATCAATTTTATTAAGCTGATAAGCGTCTGAGTGTAAATAAAACAGGGGGAACGCGCGAAATTACACGATAAAAAAACAAATTAGCTGCTTCTGTAAATTAAATTTTGTGTTAATAAAAAAAAAACCAACAAGTGGATACAATTTGCGATAGTCAAAATTCTTGATTCGACCAATCAAAAAGTGAATGTCTGCTTTGATTACAATATTCATTATGAAGGATCAAATGAATTTTTTTTTTCAAAAATTTCCTCGTTTCGTTTCACTTCGCTCCTGCATGCCCTTCGAAGGTTAATGAGTTTTGGTCGGGTTTACGGTTCAACTTAATAGTCAATAAAAATAAAGATGGAGACGAGAGATGAAGAAAAATGTAGTAGTAGTAGTAGTTGTGATGAATAGTTAAACCACGTGTGTTAAGTTCGAGCCTCACTCAATGAGCATTGAAAGATTAAAGTCGGAATTTATTTACGACGCTATTAAATCACAACGAAACTCCTAGTGAAGACGCGATTGCAATTAACGCGAATGATGAGAAGGTTGATGAAACTATCAATGTGTCGTCGTCACACGGAAATGCAATTTACTGCAATTTTAAACGCAACGCCAAAAAAATCCAACAAATAATTAGTAATGATTCCTTTTATCGATGGTTCTGTTTTGAATGGTTTTGTTAAATAATTTAATGTTTAAATAACTCAACACAATTCTGGCTAAAAAAATTTCCAACAAAACGAAAAAAATTCATTACAAAATTTAAACATACCCGAGTCGAAATTTTAGACCTATTTTCGCCCTGAAAATATAGGCTATTCAGAGGTTCAAGTAGATTGAAAAGAGGACCATTTGCATTTGAATTTTGGTCCTCATTTGAACCTACAATCGGATAAAATACAATGTTTAGGTTCAAATGAGGTTCAAAAAATTTTTAATTACTCTCTCTCTCTCTCTCTCTCTCTTTCTCTCTCTTATCCGCTCTTTCTTTGTCACTATCTTTTATTGTTTTATTGAAAGAGTTTTTTTTTTTTCAAAAAAACTAACATTTTTATTTTAATATTTTTTTATGCATTAAATATACAAGATTCATTAATATTAGCGATAAATTTTAAAGTAATAAGAATATTACAAATATCAGTTCTTAATCCTTAATTTTTCTGTCCTCGTTTACCAGCTCTTTTATTGTCACCATTGCCATCATTTTTTTTCCAGGATTCCTTTTATTATACTCCACAATATTCCCAACCATGCGCATTTCTTTAGAAATTTTATTTAATTGTATAGTATCTTTCTGATTACTTTCTAGATAATAAATTAAAGCAAATTTCTTCACACTTTTTCTTTTAAACTCGGTTTTTTCACTTTTAAATTTTTTACATTTACACTTTTAGGCCTTTTGATATTGACAATATTGAAAAATAATCAAATAGTGAAATAAGTTTATTCAATTGTTTTATAATAACTCGTGTAGCACGCGAACGGTTAACAAGAGATTAAGGCTGAGTAAAAATGAACAAGGGTGAACAGGATTAAGGATCAAACCAGTAATGGATCATATCCAAATACACAATAAATTCTATGCTAGTAGAGGCTACACAATATTATATTAAGCATCCAAGTATAGGAAAGAGAAAGATTAAAAATTTGGGTTATTAATAAATAATATTTGCAAAAGGTATTGTAAAAAAAGCAGGTTTACAACCAAGTTTTATGTTTATGATGATAAATTTTTTTGTAGGACGAAATGGGGTTTACAAAATATAATAAAAATTTCATGTAGGTTAAAATAAGGACGATGAAACATCGTTCGGGTTGAGATGAGATTCATTTAACTCTTTGTAGGTTATATTTCACAAATACAATTCACAAAAATTCACAAAACAAGTTATGAATTTAAGCAAAAATAAATGTAAAAATTCACAAACCGAAAAATTTTTCCCTGGGGTATCTAATAAAATTTCAAACATTTTGAAACAATACGATATAAAGGCAGGATACACGACAGCTAAACTAAAGGATATTTTCCTGAGTTGCAAGGATAAAATACCTGATCTTTGAAGATCAGGTATTTATCAAATTGCGTGTATGGAATGCGAGAAAAGCTATATCGGACAAACCAGAAGAAAAATAGGAACTAGATACAAGGAGCACCTGGCAAATATAAAAATATTCCAGAACGGAAAAATCTTATGTAGCGGAACATAATGTTGAAACAGGTCACAAGTTAGCCGAAGTAAAACTTCTGAAAAATGTTCAACAGAACAAGAGATTGGATGCCATCGAAAGCATTGAAATTTATAAAAGAAAAGGGAAAGTTTTAAACTGGGAGAAAGGACCGATTCAGGATTCGGCGTTATTCGGCGTTTTGGGAAAGGGTAAGAAGAGAATGGACGAAAGGATTGCACCCCCAGCTGCAGCGATTGTAAAAGAGAAAGGGATCGAAAGGACCTATAAATTGAGGTCAATTCGGGACTATTTTGTGAATCAGCACGAAATTGTTCTCGAAGACACTTCAATTTGATCCACTGATGACGAACGCATGGCGTTTGAAATACGTATCTGGAGATACAAAATTAACAATTTGGATTTTTCGGTTTGTGAATTTTTACATTTATTTTTGCTTAAATTCATAACTTGTTTTGTGAATTGTATTTGTGAAATATAATAATTAAGTCCAAAGTCAGCGAAATTTAAATTTTTTTATCTTTGTAGGTTGAAATGAAGGTAAAAGATCCATTTTAGGGCCAAAATAGGTCTAAAATTTCGACTCGGGTAAGTATTAAAAGAAAGTTTTCCTCAATTTAGGATAGAGGACTTCGTAATAATTTTGTAGTGCTATCCATTTAGATATATCCAAGATATTTTTTCTGGGTTTTCGGATTCGACAGTCGCTAATAACCATAGTAGTTGATGCGACTTTAAATAAACCAAAAAAAATCCTTTATACCTACTCTACAATTTTAGTATTTAACTGATTTCTTATTTAATGCTGCTATGCTTAGAATAATTAGAATAATTATTACACTTTTATCGATTTTTCTAAATCTGAACATTTTTTTAAGTAGTACCAAGTTTTTTAAGTGGTACTCAGTATCTATCCATTGATTTTTTTTTAATTTTTCAAGTGCTTTTGATGTTTGATGATATTTCAACAACAAAAGTCAACGGATATGAAATTTTAACAAATTTTTATAGGATCTATAATAAAATAATGAAGAGCTCAATTATGAGATGTAGCTGTTCTTGTTATCACGCACTTGTCAATTTTCACACATTATTTTATTAGAAACTTGAACGAAACGAAATGTGTATACAAGTGAATAGATTGAGTTGTTTGGATTTTATTATCCATGTTATGATTATTAGAAATATGAAGGAATTATCGCGCTTCCTCGATCAGCTGCCGGCTCGCCATTAACGCGCGCTACTTTTTTCCCGAATTTAACGCTAAACGATTATATGATAAACTTCCTGGCAAGAGTTTTTTTGAAAAAATAAATAAATAAATAGAGAAGAATGAAACGAGTTCTCTTGAGGTTGCAAACCTTTTGAGTCCGAAAAAAGGCAGACTTAAGTTTGTCTTAGTCGGGCGTTGAAATCTCCGAAATTCAATAAAAAAATCGATTGAAATTTGGAATTAAAAATTAAACTTTTAAGATTTTTTTTTTAAAGTCTTGTCAGTAAAAATTGAAAGCTGCTTTAAATATTTTTGGTATTAGAAAAATGCAATCGATATCAATCAATATATCAATACAAATGCAATAAGAAAGATTATTAACACGAATAGTTTTACACGAAATAATACTATGTTTCCAATAAAGTACTTTCTTTTCTGTTAAGACGAAACAGAAAAAACTTTACACGCAATATATTTTCAAAAAAAAAATCAAAGAATAATATTACCAAACGTAATACCTATTATGTGTAATATTATGCATTTATGGCCTAAAAATAGAACAGTTGTTATCAGCAATTAACAGTCTCAATGATATACAATACGACAACAACAAATTTTATCTATAGAAGTTAATGTTTTTGAAAATAGTGTTTCTTTAACACGAAATCGTTTAAGACGAAAATATATTTCCGTCCCTTTAATTTTGTATTACCCGTTTCTATACCACCATACCGGTTATATCTATTATATTTTTGTAAACCTAAAATATTGGCCTTTTAAGATTTTTCAGCTAACTAATTTAGAAAGACAAAATTTAGTTTAAAGGAAATAATTATCAAATTATGTTAAACGGTATTGGAATCATCAAGTTATTGAAAAGGAATCGCCATTTACGATTTTGTTCACTACATTACAGGAAGGAATTAACAAAGGATTATATAACAGGACATTCATCAAAATTTTACGTCAGTTTGCATATTTATTCATAAATTATCTGATTTTTAACCGATTTTAGAAAAAGAACGGTTTTTTGCAATAACCCGATAAGCATTTCACTACTTTATTAGATTCTAAAGCTAATTGACTTGACTTTCAAGGTACTAAAAGCTAAATTTAACTTAAAATAAAGTCAAACTAGAATCAAGTATTAATTTATAAACGTCAAATCAAGTCAAGAAACTTTGTGAGTTCATTTACAAATCAAAATATTAAGCACACATGTCGTGAAAAATGTGCAGCTACTAATTCATGAATCTCAAACAGAATCTGTTCAGAATTTGCTACTTCAAAATCATTTTGGGGGGTTATCATAGTAAATGTCAATTAAGGATTATTTTTTGCTTTATCGTTCATTTATAACAGTTATCGTTCATAGAATAACTACAAATTGTATTTGCAGCATAAATTTGATGTTAAAACATTTAGTTTTGTGTAAAACTTCGCGGTGTCAAAAAGTGCACATTCAGTCAATGAATGAAAATCGGGTAAACGAACAATGACTATAATTTCTTTTGTTAATTATAATTTATATTTATAATGATTGTCTCCTTTTCAAAATGAGAGGGGTAATATCGACTTACGCAAAAATATTTCGAGGTAACGCCAAAAAAAGTTCCCCGATCGCTGATTTATAATAACATAATATTGCGAACGGATTATTAAGAGCTTTCGAATATATGCTTACGAATCTCATTAACATAAAACTATTAACTATTTCAATAAACTTTTCTTAGCCAATATAATTTTGTTCTTCTGGGAAAAATTATATTGCCTTGTAATTGTTTAATTAATGAACGAATTTTATTTAAAAAGTTTTACTACCTGATTCAATATTTATTTCCTATAAAAATTTAATTTTACTAAAAATTTTGTCAATAAGCAATCTATTTGTTAGTTATAGTGTTTGAATATCAAGTCAGGTCAAGCATTGCATTTTTATGTTGTTGCATGTTAAAATTGAAATATTAAGCTCAATTCATTGTATAAAATGTTCAGATACTTGACCTGATGAATCTTAAAAATCTTTATGAATACCTTAAAATTCATTATCAGCACTTTTAGAGCAATCATTCTCATTAATCAAACATATTTTAGTCAGGATAGGCATTATATTTAATGTATTTCTTGAAAACAAAATTTTGATTACCACCTATTGGTTAGAGCAATTGCTCTCTCCGCTTCATGTGGTACTGGGTTCGATCCCCGTTGAATCCTAGACTTAAGATCCTAGACCAAGGATAAAAATTGACCAACAAAATTTTTTTGTATTTAGATAGTCGTGATACTTATGCCCTTAGATGTTAAAGCGAAGATGTTAAAGTTTGATTGATAAGTCAATGACAATAATTGAGATTTTAAAGACCCACCGAAAAATCTATTAAAAGCTCACAAGATAAGAAAAATTATACAGTAATTTTAACACTATTCAAGGGTTGAATAATTATTTTGGAAATTATACAGTTTAAGATATAACCTTAAGTTTTTGGCAATCCTACGATTTTTATAATATCTACCATATTTTGAATGTGATGAATAAAATCGATATGGAAATAGAAACTACAAATTTGTCTTCAAATAAACTACCAACTATAGCAATGGAAGTATCAGCATTTCAACAAGTCAAGTATTTGGACACATTATGTAATGATTTAAGCTAACTATTTAATCTTTAAAACGAAATAACTTGAAAATTCAATGTTTAAGTTAAAGTAATATTAAAATATTAACATTTGACTTAAGTTTGGTTTCATATTAAGCCAAGTCAAGCAGCTTAAAAATCAAGTTCAATAGTAATTTAAAAAAAAAAACTTTGAAATAAGATTGAATCAGTTTGAGATTTGCCCAAGTTCTTAGGTATATGTAAAATAATGTTACCTATATATACAATAGATCAAAATAAAGGGAAACTTAAAAAGAAGAATGGTTCAATAAAAGAAAGGGTATAAGGGTTAGTTGTTAACATCATATAACTATCCCAAGAAAAGCATGTTGAAACAATAAAATCGAGGAAATTCTGATTGAATCCTCAGAATCGAATTTCGATAGCGCCTATATTTGCACAATAATCCGTTTACAGTTGTAACAAACGGTCATTATGTGTTTCATTGTGTAAAGGGTGGTTCGCGTGACGTTTATTATATTGATGATTAAGCAAATATTATATTAGTGAGGTCTGACAAAAAAAAATCCATCACACTCACTCGCTCCCACTCCCCTCACATACATATAATATTTTCCTTCTATCACAAATGAGATCTAGAACACATACAGTAAACAATTCAGTGACAATGTTTATAAAACAATTGAACTCAAGTGATAACCATCGAACTGGTCATCGCATGAAGCGCCCAAACAACCCCCTCGTTCCACCACTTCAACCCACCCCATTTCCGGCGCTTTTGCTTCCCCAATCTAGCCAATCAAAGTGGCCTCAACCATTTAAACACTCGAGGTCAATTATTTTGTTTCGTGTCTCACTTATTTCTGCTAAAAGCTTAACTAAACATTTTTTGTTCCCATTGTTGCAAAGCGAATGGTAAAACACCCACCTCAGTAATGAGGGAAAATTTGGCCTCATCATTTCCAACGAGTACGGAATACAATAAACAGCGGAAATTTTTTCTAGTCATGCTAACTGTAATAACAATTTTTTTTTTAAAGAAACATGCAATAGTATTCCAATTACTTATCAAACACAAACTATTATCCTTTTAATATGGAAAATTACTACTGTGAAAATTTCACAATGGAAAAACAACAGGACATAACTTTGATCAAACCAATTTAACAATTACCAACAAAAGACTTAAGATTTGTTTAGTGGCAAATATTTACGGAAAATAAATCGAAGAACATTTATGAAAGGGATGAATTGTATGGAAATGTAATTGGTGAGATCTAGGTTTGTTTTGAGGAAATTATTGAGGTTTGAAAAATTAGCGAGCTTTTTCTTTCCGATGTAGTTTTCAGAGTGTATCGGAAGCTTCCATCTCACGTGAGCTCACTTCACTTGTTTGTGTCACGGAGCGGATCAAAAGGGTCATCACGCAATCACCCCCTTTTATTTAAAAAAAAAATTGTCCCCTTTCCCTGTTATCGAAGATGAACATCTTGTAATTATAGATAAGAATTTTTTTCCATTACACTTTTGCCCTCTATATTAAGACTAATTGTTGGGAAGAATGAAATTTAAAAAAAAAAAATGTACAAATGACACTTAAAAATTTAAAAAAATATCCCATTTGTCATTGTAGGTCTTTTTTGTCGTTATTTAAATCCGTTTTTTTTTTTTTGGTTATAGCAAGTCGCAACTCCGACTGTTGTCAAGAAAATCTTGCGTTTCAAGCAAGAAAATCCAGGAATGTTCGCTTGGGAAATTCGGGATCAGTTATTGGCGCAGAGGATCTGCGATCCTCGAAGTATTCCATCGGTGAGTTCGGTGAATCGGATTTTGCGTAACAGTGGTGCGTGGACGGAGAGTGATCTGATGCCATCTTCACAGAGCCAACAGCAACAACAGTCATCTTCACATCATACATCAGCCTCGCACCATCTCACCACCCATATGGCTAGTCATCCACACCACCATCCATCTCTGTCCCATACCAATCCAGGTAAAGATCTCAAAGATTCACCTGTCCAAAAAAGACGATGCTAACCACCTTGCAATTTTTAGATTCTTTCGGTCATAAATCGTTGTCATCACCGCTGAGTGAAGTGGCGCGGATGTCATCCCTTTTCCAGTCGCATCTGAATCCGATGGTCGTAAACACGGAACCCTCCCCGGCTCATAGCTACGCAAGCAGCCGTCTAGCAGCTCTTCAACACCAACTTCACATCGCCACTTCAACCCCTATGCCGACAAAACCATCCCCATGGCCCGGTTTAATAATGCCATGTCGACCCACTGCATATTTCTCTTATCCAGGTAACCATCTTTTTAACTCTACCAATAATCCAGGAATTACCCATTTGTATTTTTTTTTCTTTAAGAAATAGCTTCGAGTAGACTTTCGATCAATAATGAGTCTCGATACATGGCGAATACAATATCTTCAGGAGTGGAAAAACCACGGGACAGTGCCTCGAGTGGAGCCTCCAGCGATGATACTAACTCGGTGAAAAGCGAAGCTGACGTCGAAGACGTCGAAGAAACAGTCACCCGCAGCGACAAGCCCGAAGAACGCAAAAAGAACCCATATTCAATCGAGGAACTCTTAAAAAAACCTGACAAAAAACCTCTAAACAAACCAACCACTTCATCCCTCTATAACATTCAACAACCGTGCGGCGTTCTCGTCACCAACGACCTGTTTCACAACAACAACAACCACTTAATTAAACCCGATGTGGAGGAATCTCCTAGTTTGCCAATTAATGAAGAGCTATCAAATCTCTCTTCGGTCACTTCGCCATAAATTGTACATATAATTTATAGCTTAGATAACTTCGTTTATTGTTTTTTTATTAATTGTACCTCTTCCTCTGTGTTTCCCTTACGCTTTACATATATTTCAATGGCACATTACACTAATCAAGTTTTTGTTATTTTTTAAGAAAAAAAAAATTAACCATAAAAATTGTACAAATTGTTATTTATTCATTATGAAAAAAAAAATGGTAGAAAAATAAAATTAATTCAAAATATAACACGGAATTTTCAATAATGATAAACCTTAGAAAATTTCCCAGAAACTCTTCGTTCGTTCAAGAAATAAAATCTTAATAAAAGCAGCATGAGATCTTTGATCTGATGACAATTATTAACGATCTGAACTGCTTTTTTTTTTCGTTCGTCACTTAAATGTTATTCTTCTAGATATTATTTATATGTACAATGAAAGAGAGACGTTTATTAAGAGCCGTTAAATTTTTTTTCGTTCACGTCAGTTATTGCCGAAACGAAACGCTCTTGAATCGAGGTCTATTATTGCGGGTCTCTCCAATTAAATACCAATAAATCATTTGACGTCCTCGTCGATAAAACGCCAAGAAAGTACAATCAAATTGAAGAGAAAAAAGTGGATGGTCATAAAACGTGATAAATTACAAATAAGGCAAATTTAACGCCAATTCGTTTAAATCTTTTACTAAGAGTTCAACAATCAAAAGCTAACTCTTAGCTATAGAGTGGTTGAAATATCAATAGATATAGAATTCAATACCTACAGCTTTTTAAATGTAAAAAAATGGTCTCTGTATGACCGAACGTGGATTTTGTGGGCCCTGGGCAAGACCTTCAAATTGGGCCCCCCTCAATAAAAAAAAATTATATAGTTCCTGTTCTTTCCCATTTTTAAAGTTTAGTAGGTATATCACTTAATAAATAAACACAAAATAAGGAATCTTTAAATTGGTCCTGTCCATAATTTTTGTAAATTTTTTTATTTTATATTAATGAAGAAAAACGAATTAAAAATCTATTTAAATTGCATTCTTCTTGCTTTTTTCTCCGCAAACTCATCAATTATATTATTAAAATCTATTTCTTGCACTATGTTAGATTCAATTGATATAATAGACAGGTTCGACTAACGCTGTTGTGAGAGCGACGATCTTAAATAGTTTTTAATTAACTTCAGTTTACTAAAACTTCTCTCGCAAGAAGCGGTGGTGACTGGTAGGGTTAGAAATATTCTTAAAGCAACAACGATGTTTTGGTACCATTCGACTAATTCGAAATCATGTATTATAGTCTGTAATAAATTTAGAGAAGTGGCTTCTTTCAAATTTTCCACCAGCCCACATACTTGAAATTTAAAACTTTCAATCTCACAGTTTAATTCGTGACTATTCAAATTTTTATCATATTTTCTGGATAAATCTGCCGCCGCCTTTTGTAATTCAACAACGCTCATTGATTCTAATGACGAGCCAAAAAGAAAAGAAAAATCTTCAAATATAGTTTTCATTTTTCTATAACGCCATTCTGTTTCACTAAGTAAAATGTCAAAAATATTTTACATTTACATTACAAACAAATTTTCTTGGTTGAGCTTAGTAACACTTTCTTCTTGAATTCGCTTAATTCGTTGATTAGAAAATTCAGCTTCAATATTCATTTCCAAAGCGACTTTTTGTGCATCCGAAATTATTTGTTTAAATCCTACTTCCCGTAGTCCTTGTAAAGAGCGACGCAGACCATTAATTAATTTTGTTGCAAGGTCTATTGATAGATTTCTGTGTTGTAAGGCTTTATTTGCACGGTCAACGTATTGTAATATTTTATTCCAAACATGAAGAATACATATAAATTTATAATTAATTTGAAATAGTAATCTTTTTGCATTTGACACTGCCTCAGAGTTTGACAAATCATCTTTAATTCTTTCAAGTTCTTTTTTTACTTCTGGAAGTTGCAAGCACAATGATTTTATAGCATTCGCCTTTGACGACCATCTAGTATCTGAAAACCCTTTCAGTGATAATTTTAAAAATTTCATAAGATTTTCCCAACGCTTCGTCGAAGAAGAAAAAAAGTTTAATAATCTTTGGATAGTGCCAAAAAAGGTAACCATTCCTGACGTTGTGGATACTGCGTGAACACCAGCTAAATTAAGATTATGTGCGGCAAATATTGCATATAGTGTGTCATATGGAAGAGGCATTATTCTCCTCAATTTGTCGGCGTTTGTGCTACTAAGTGGGGGTAAAGAAATCCCACGATCTGGCTTCACTGGCCCTGTCAGCTTTTTATTTATTGGGTGCTATTTAAAACTGCACACACTTTTTTATTAAGATAAGGTCTGTAAGCAATAAAACGAATAGTGCGTCAAGTGCGTGCAATAGAATATTAAGTATTAAGAATTAAATAAATATGGATTTTTAAATAAAAATTCTAATAGCATATTCTGGCCTTTTTGGGCTTCGTCTATCTGAGCCACCAGTGGTGTTACTTATATATGTGATTTGGAATATTCATTAAAATACGAATGAAAATAATTGAGATAATTTTTATCGGGGTCTTCTTGGGCCCCTCCGGGGCCCCCCTGGGCCCTGGACCCTGGGCAAGTGCCCCTATTGCCCCTGCCTAGTTACGGCCCTGTCTGTATGCAATATGTAAATAGGATATTTTATTTTTAAACAAATTTTTTTCCGTGTATTGATTACAGTTTTTCGATACTTCACGGCTTTTTATCTATACTATTTTATATTCAGTAAAATAGGAAATGTTTATATATTTGTATTTCGGAGGTACCCCCAACTGCAAAGCTACTCACCCTATTACAAAAATTCATGCTGCAATATTTATAATCGACCATCTTTAGATAGTATAAAACAAAGTCGCTCCCGCTGTCTATTCCCTTAGATCTTCTAAACTACACAATGGATTTTAATGCAGTTTTCAGCAATTGATAGAGTGATTCAAGAGGAAAGTTTGTAGGTATAAAACATGCATATTATAGAAAAGAAAAGTCGGAAAATTCAAAGATTTGTAATGGGATGTCATAACAAACATATTTCTGTGCACTTACATTGCAAACGCTGGCTAAACCTTACGAGATAGATCAAATTAATATGCGGGGAAATTGTGTATCTTAAAAAGATTGATAAAAAAGTCCACGACAATATATGCCTATCTCCTAAGGATAACCCACAGGAACCATTTTTATCTTGTACACATTACAAAAAAATGATTGGTTATTTACCAAGCTATTTTAAACAAGACAATATTATTCCTTGTTCAATTAAATACATTAGATACGTTGTGCATTTCATATAGATCAGAATTTTCCTTTACATTATACCATAAAAATGAATACCTTAGAAGATATCACCGATTTAAAAAAACGTTGGCAAAGCGTACGTATAGTGGCTGTTTAATTGCTATATTTTTCTTATAATTAATATAAAAATTAAAGTTGGCCCTTATTTAAAACAAAATTTCAACACCAATTACACCCTACATAGGATAGCATAACAATTGAACCCTACAGTTAACGCATTTGCCTCAAGAAGGCCTGACTAATTTTACACAGTAACGAAAGAAATCTCGGCAAAGTGTAAATTAAAAAATTGACAAATTTTACTGGAAAATAAATTTGTTAATTATGAATTTTAATTAACCCCCAATAAAATTAAGCCATAGACAAAATTAACAATGATTTTTTAAAATTAATTTGAATTTCTTTATTGTTCATAGTCGAAGATATTAATTAGAAATATATATATTGAAAAAATTTTAAATATACATAGGTACTAAATAATTAACAATTACTTAACGGAACTAATTTTAATGAGTTTTTGTTAAAGATACCTCAAATTATTTTTATTTTTGATAAAAACGTATTGAATTCCATTTATCCTAAAAAAAGGCACGGTTCCTGTAGGATAGCTACGAATCTATTCTACTAAAATAGTTGAACGGTTATAAATGATATTTGAAATGAAATATTTTCAAGTCTAAAGGAACATTTTATATTTAAAATGGTAGGTAATGAACCTGTAAGATAGCTAATATATCTTTCTAGAAAACTAGTTTTAATGATTTTGATGAACTTACTTTGGATCTAATGTCTGAAAGTATCTATCGTCTTTTTTGTCAAAATAGATTAATTTTTAAAATTCGTTGTGAAGGCAGGGTATCAGTTAGTATAGTTATAAAGTGCTTATAGTTCTTTTAACCAGAAGCGATTTTTTTTTAATTTTAGTTTGTGGTTCAAATAATGTAAGTAATTTGTTTTTATCCCGAAAAATGTCATGGTTCCTGAGGGAAAGTAATTCAATCTTCTGGCTAAAACGATTGACTGAATGTAATTAAATTTTACATGAAGTTGTCTTAAATTTTGATACAGCATAAATTTCATAGTTTTAGCAGTAAGTGGATCTAAAATTTGAAATAAATGTAGGTTATGCATATATACAAAGTTTTTCAATACCTAATTAAATGCCTGCAATAGTTTCAAAAGTTTATTTACTTCAATAATAGTGAACCTAATAAAAATTATTATAAAATTTAGTCAACCCCAAACAATGGAGGAACTACAAATTTTAGGCCCCCCGCAAAAAAATTAAATCGCCCCCCAACCTTATATGAATTTTTACTTTTCGTATCTAGCGTCCCTATATTTTAATTTAGCACCGATTTTCTTGCAAAAGGTTCTTCTTAAAAGGCCCTTAAGGTCTAGAGGAGTTAGCAGATATTATCATTTTTTTATATCAGGTGTAATATTTTGTTTTAAAAATTAGTATTGTCCGTTAAGAATAACGACAGTTTCTTAATATTCTTATTCGTAACATCTTGGTTGAAATCCATGGTATTTTCATCGATATTTAAATCAATTGCCGTACTGCTTCTGCTATCAACATGTTCAAATTGCCTTTCATCTCTAGGTGTAGTACCTTGATTTTTTAATTTTAAGTCAGTTGGATTAATTTTTTAGCTTTACACTTGTTCAAACACCTGTTCATCTTAATAAGTACTTTGATTTTCTGTGATCGTAGCAAACGATTTAAGAAAACGGGATAATTTTGATATTTTTGCTAAACGTTCCTGTTCTTTTCTCTACAGAAAGAAAAAAATTCTCTGCAGCACCACTAGTACTAATTTTCTCAAAATTTTCGGGCCCCCCAAGGCTACGGGCCCCGTAGTTCCGCCACTGACCCTAATCAAAGTAGGGGTAGGTTTGCTAATTTATAGGTAATAAATGAGAGATTTTTAACCGACTTCAAAAAAAGGAGGAGGTTCTCAATTCGACTGTATTTTTTTTTATGTTTGTTACCTCAGCATTTCCGACTGGGTGAAGCGATTTTGATGATTCTTTTTTTATTTGAAAGCTGGTGCTTCCCGAATGGTCCCATTTTAATTTAAAGGAAATCGTTCACTTCTAAGGGGTTGAAAACTAAGGGATGAAATATTAACTTCTTATTGGATAGCTCGATTTTGATAATTCTTTTTTTATTTGAAAGCTGGTGCTTTTCGTGGAGTCCAGTTTTAATTTGAAGGAAATCTTCCACTTTTAAGGGGTTGAAAACTAAGGGATGAAATATTAACTTCTTATTGGCTTGCTCGATTTTGATTATTCTTTTTTTATTTGTAGAACACAACTTTAAATTAATCTCCTATCCATTTAAAAAAAAAAAACACCACTCATAAGGGGTTAAAAATTAGAGATAAAATAATATTATAAATTTTTCCTGGCTAACCCGATTTTGATAATTTTGTTTCTATTACGTACAACGTACCTTTAAATTGTTCACATTTCAATTTGAAGAAAAAAATCCACCCCTTAAGGATGAAAATAGGGGATGAAATAGTGACATTTAACCAAATTTTGATAATTTTTTTTTCTTTTGGAAAGAGTAATCCACTTAGTTTTGTTTTTACATTTAAAAGCAAAAAATTTCAACCTTTTCAGGGCAAAAAGGGATGATGTAGTAACTTTTAATATTAAACGGCGCTGCCTCATATGAGCAGCGCGTTTGGAAGGTTAACCATTTTCAAGAAAATAAAATCAGTTATCAAACTTTAGATCACTAAAACGCGAGAAATAAATAAATATTATAAAAAAAATGAAAAACCGACTTCAAAATATATAAAAATTCTTAAACAAGAAATGCACTAAAAAGTAACAAAATAATGGCGTAGGTATCCTTGCAGTATCTACAACTTACAAATTAATAGGATGATATAATGTACAACTATTGTTATTTTTGGAGTTGGTGTCAGCCAAGAAAATAAATATTAATGTTCATTTGTAAAAAGGTTTTATTAGTTATTGGTATTTTGTAGTTTAAAGGTCGCTAGATATTGTTACAGTACGAGTATGATGTTTAAAAACTCATTTGAAAAATAATTTTCATAAGGTATTCTCGTTTTTTGCTAAGTACCAATATAGTCGCATTTCCTTGGCTGACACCAACTCCAAAAATAACAATAGTTGTACATTGTATCATCCTAATAATTTGTAAGTTGTAGATACTGCAAGGATACGCCATTATTTTGTTACTTTTTAGTTCTTGTTTAAGAAATTTTATATATTTTAAAGTCGGTTTTTCATTTTTTTATAATATTTATTTTATTACAATAAAGTCTAAAATACGTTTTGATGCTATTTTCTAGGGTCCCACTCGAATAATTCTGTTAAGCTTCTGTTGAAAACATTTACCATATCTATGATTTATCTATTATTACAGTGGAAGGTGATAAAAATATTTGTATGGATTTCATCGTTAAATAACACATAAATAGAGGTTTGATTTATTCAAACATTTGAAAAATTCAAAACTGAAATTTGTTTTAATATGAATAAAATTCCACTTAGGATGTGTTAAATATTCAGTTACTGAAATACCATGACGTCTTTATGTCTCAGATTGTTTATACGATAACGTCGCGTTTTTCTCTTCAGTACCAATGTGTAGGTATAGGTATACAGAAAAAAAAAATGATTATTTGTTAAACAAAGAAAAGAAAGGAATTCAACGCGTCCCAATATGCGATGAGACAAGAAGAAAAATATCAATTTCATATTGTTGACATTACGATCATTTAACAATTTATTACGATTGTGATTTCCAAGATAAACGCTCTAAGTTTTCCATTTACTTGTTCGAAGGAGTCGCTAAGTAATCGCCGATGGGAACAACACGAACTCACGGTCGAATATTATCTATTTTTTATGAGCCTGATTATTTTTGTCATAATATTTTCGAAAATTATGACCGCCACTTCATTCGGTTCGAATTTCATCGTTTTGATTTGATCATCGCATCTCTCGATCTGATAACATCGAGGAATTCGTTTAAAAGTCCCACAGAAGCATAAATGATTTACGGACCAAAAAAGAAAACGAGCCATGGCTTATCTTGAAAGTAATTGAAAATCGTGAAATTAGACAAAAAACATTTTTATTTGAAACTAGCTGATACCCGCGACGTCGTCTGCGTAGGTCATTATGTTAAGAACATATTTAATTTAAAGAGGAAAAACATTTAAAAAATTAAAAGCAAAAATATATTAAAAATAACCGGAAAGAATTTAGCGTAGAACATTTTTAACTCTATGCCAAAAAATTGCTCCTTCAGAATTCGCTATTGCTCCAAGTGTATAGTTATTAGTTAATTAATAATTAATTTTTCAAAATTTTATAAAAATTGCTACATAATCCAAAATAATCATTGTTTTTATTTATTTTTTCAAAAAGTTGTTCCATAAATGCTCTTTTCGGATCCACAATTGCTCCAGGTGTATAGTTAATTAGTAATTCAATTGTTAAACTATTCATGTAATAAGATCCAACGGGAGTTAATGACGTCATTGTACAATACATGTATAAATAGTTAAAAATAATTAACTTTTAAAAATATTGCAAAAATTTGATCACTTATTTGCGTAATGAAAAGAGCAGATCGAGAACTAAAAAAAAAAACGAAAAACAAAAATTTAAATTAAAAATTATTTTGGGTTTTATAGCAATTTTAATTCTTGAGTTTGAAATTTTTTTAAAAATTAATAATTATACACTTGGAGAAATTGCGGATTCTGAGGAAGCAATTTTTTACCATAAAGTTTAATTTTTTTAAAAAAATTTCTCGCTAACTTAGGTAAGTTTTTCTAGTTAAAAAAAAATATGCAACAATAAAAGGGGGTGTTGAAATGTAATTTCATTATTATAATGATTGTAATTTAAAAATGTATTTTTAATCTGTATTTACAGTAAATTATAAAAAAAGCTAAAAGAGAATTTTTAAAAAAGCTACAAAAAACTGATAAACAAATAGAAAATAGAATTAAAAAATCTTGAATAATCTAATATCTCGCTGAGCTGCACTAAGCCTACACTCAAATATGAAATAATCAGTAGGCAGTGGAAGGAGAAACAACCTCTGTCTAGCCTCCATTATTGTAAAAATCACATTTTTTTAAACGTTAATTCCTTTGTTTTTAATTAAGATATCGTGCTAGTTCTTTTTTTAGATAAGGACCAAGTATATAAGAAGTAAAACCATAAAAAATTGATTAAAATCTATCCAGTGGTTTTTGAGTTAAAAGCGAACATTGGAAAACAGCTATCATTTTATTTACATAGATCATTGAACGGCTGGTTCCATGGTTCTCATTATATTAGTCACTCTAAATCTCCCTATCATGCTTTTAGTAGCGAGGAAATAATCTTATTGAATTATCATTTATACTATATCATAATATACTTAAACTATATTATAAAGTAGCTTTTCAATGATAAAAAAATATTAAAATTTGTGAAAATTTGAAATCTTATTTTAGATGAACACCTCTTTTCTTAATGATAATTTTCATTTTTTTTTTTTTAATAGGAGTATATAATTTTGAACATAATTTACAAGTTTTGAAGTAAAAATGACAGAAAATATAACAGGTTAATTTAGAGAAGATGTAGGTTGAAGTTTTTAAGCATGTTATCAAATGTTTTTTTTTTTTTTTGGTTTAAATATAAGGTCGTATCAACTACTATATGGTCATTAGCGACCGTCGAATCCGAAAACCCATGAAAAAATTTTGGGTTTTCATTGGGATTCGAACCCAGGACCACTTGCGTATAGGGGAAGTATCTAATTACCCACGACAGTAAGTGACTTATCTAATTGTTATGTTTGCTTTCTTGACAAAAATCAGGACTAAAGCATTATAAATAGTTTGAAAAAAAAAATTTTATTCATTGAATAAGGTATACTTAATCCTTATTTATCCTAGTTTTTGATTGTTGCACTACAGTTTTATTTAATATCTCAAATCGATTGCAATTGAAGTTGCTAAGAAAACAAATATGCGTGTGTGCACTGTGAAAGCACAAAGCATTCCAGGGTTATGGGAAAATTTGAAATAAGAAGGCATGTAAAACTTGTTTAACATGGAAAATATTTTAAAGAGGAAATTCCATGAAGTATAAACAGTTTTTATAAACAATTTTAGTAAGTTGTTTTCCATTGCATACATTAGGTAAATCAATTCTTAGAGTTCTGTATAGCGGTACGTGTTTTCCAAAGTATTGGGGATATTTTCTTTAGTCTTGGTTGGTTTAATTTTTAGTTTTTAGATACCTTCTAGTTAAGCAATTTTTTTTATATTTAGATTCATAGAACCTCTACACACAACCAAGTGACTTTAATATGGTGTTACAATTATTCGTGATAAATAGAAAGTCTATAAAATATACGCGGGTTAAAACCAAGAAAGTTCTAGGAAATCATAAGAGATAGGTCAAAATTTTGGAAATTATTTCGTCTCGAAAAAAAAGATTGGAAAATTTTAGTTGAATTCGCAGTTTATTTCAAAACTAGATGGTTGAGAACATTGAGAACTCTTTTAGGTGAAAATTTTTCATTTTCACTGACTTTCTTATTATAAACAATACCATACAAAATACATCACTGATATCACAGTATTTTCAATAAATTTACATTTTTACATTGTTTTTAAAATACCTTAAAAATTGCTGAAGTCATTTTCACAATTTCACTTGATGCCATTTATTTGTAAATTGGTAAATATTGTTAACTACTTCAGCGACTGCAGCTGCTATTTAGTACTACTTAAATCATATATTTTGGTACTATGTTATCAACATTATGGACGAATCATATTTCATTAAAATTAAAACAGTTCGTAGTGTCAAATATAAATTTTTAATGAATTTTCTTCTTTTATTCAAATATCAAAACGAAAATTTATTAAAAATAATATCTAATAAATATATCGTACATTGATGAACTACAACAGTAATACGGTCGTCTAAACTCTAAGAAACCTATCTTCTATTTGTATTACGGACAATTAGGCAACCCCATTTACAAGAGAGTACATTTTTTCAACTACACATCGAAATTCGTTTCAAAAGTAATGGACATAGCAAAATGAAAATAAAATGTTAGGACAACTCTTTCATTCTTACTATTGAATAATCTACATTCTGAGATTTCAACCAAAAATTTAAGACCAACAAGTTGTACATTTTTAAAAAAATTCAGAAAATAAAAAGTATTCTGCTACATGTTAGCGTTAATCCATAAAAACTTCACGTTGTTTCAAATGATGTCACATATTCGAGAAAAAATACTTACTAGGGAAAAATGCAATTTACAAGTAGCTAAGCGATGAGTTGCTATCTTTAATAATAATAAACATACTAGTTTAATTCGTTCCGCAACCTTGCTCGTATCTTGAATTACTCGTATCTCAAATTTTATCTTTTATCTCTATTAAAATAATCAGATGCACGACCTGTTGCAACTTTTTTCGAGACCTTCGACCTGCTAAACTAAACTCGTATCTCAAATTTCGCTCGTAACTCAAAGCAAAAAATCACTCGCTCGCCGGCTCGTATCTCAAAAAACTCGTATGTCGAGGTACCACTGTATATTGAATATTAAATTCCTCAAGGGAAATTTGCAATCTATTTAGTCTTATATGATCTAATTAAAACCAAAATCCTTATCAATCTTATGTCATTAATATTGTAACATAAATATTGCAAAAACAATATGCCTAGTACCATTATATCTATTCAAAAATATTTACCAAAAAAAGTTCATCAAGAAAATTTTCTACAAAAATTTGCCTACAATTATTGATATTATTGGTAAACCACCACACAATCCACTCCACCCTGATCCTAGATTTTTAAAAGATTGGTATTCTTTGCTCTATGTTAGTGTTTTCCAAAGTGTGATACACGTACCCCTAGGGGTACAGGAAAAGTTTGATAAGGGTACGCTTTGCACAGGAGTTTGATGAGGATATTTGTTGCACTATGCTTGTTGACGAGAGTGATGGTCGTTATAGGATATTCATTTTTGACAAGGGGTACGTCGCACTAACAAAAATCAATAGAGGGGTCACTGTAGTAAACACTGTCTATGTCAGCAGAGCATTGTTCCAATTATGAAAATAAAAGTATAATAATAAGTCTTTTTTTTTAAATCAGATTAATTGCTATGGTCAAAGCAACCTTGTCGTTATTTTTGTTAGTAGATTAAAAATATCTGCTGCGAGGCGTCACAGTACTTTCTTTTACTTTCATTTATGAAATTTGCTGTTAGTTAAAAGAAATGTAACCACTTTATACCTATACATATAAACAGAACTAAATACATACAACCTATGTATATGTACGAGTACATATAACATATACGAATTTCCAACCTCCACCCCAGAAGCGTCCTTATTCGAATTTTCTCAGGACAAAGTTTCAAATAAAAGTTGTAGGCATCAATGAGTCTAAGAACTATAGCAAGTTTAAAGAAAATCATTGGAGCCGTTTTTGAAAAAAATTAAAAAAAACTCAAAAACTCCTAGAATAAAGTGGAGCTTTCAGTTAACCGATTTCATCCAAAAGCTTTGCGGTACAACTAGATATAAAATGGAGGCCAAATTCCAAGTTTAGTATAATTCGGATAAAGCTTTCGATACGATATGGCTGTCACACACACACACAAAGACATGTTCCTAAAAAACCACTTTTTTTGGATTCAGGGGACCTCAAAACATGTATTTCCGGTGAAAGCTCGAATTCAAAAATTCGAATCGATTACAAAACTTCCTTTTCTATATAGAAGTAAAAGAAAGTAAAAAGGATTTAGTAATTCTGACACTTATTATTTAACTTCGTATTAGTATTCAATTTCATTGTAATTCAATGAGAACTTTCCAACTTTCTGCGAAATTTCATATTACTATCGAATTAATTTAAAAACCATTTAATAAGATTTACATTTCCTTATACCTTTCCTATTAAGTAGATAAATTAAAAAATTGGTTTCTATTAAGGATTTTTCAATCGGGGTCATTCATAAATTACAATATACTTAAGACAATATGTGCTTCGCTTTCTCTGGAGATATTACAACGAAAAAGAAACCAACTCAGGACCAGGACTAATAACCGGACTGAAATAGCATCTACAATCAATTAGAATGTTCCAAAATCGCCCGAAATGAGATTGTGTGGAGATAAGAACGAAAGTGCAAACGCCCAAACAAGCTTAAATTGCATTACGAGTTAATAATACAGGGACTACTTCGGCTAGGCAGAACATTGATCCTTTAATAACAAGAATAATTGCGCAAACCAGGAGCACAAAAAACCTAAGGCTACAATGTAAGAGAATATAAATCCCATATAACAGATAGGTTCAATCGAAAGTAATAGCAATAGTAATAGTAACCCTATTTTTTTAAATATTTTAACGTTACTTGAGACAATGGGTTATTGCTTAGGATAAAAACCGTAACAATCGAAATTAAGTCCAATACTTACTTCCATTGTTAGACATTTTGACGGAAAATTTTCATTGGCTCTTGTTCACATTTCCAAACGAATAAGATATTGGGCAATTTAGATTCTCTTCTTAGTCGTCCGTTTTTCACTATACTATAACTAACTATTACTAAGCCATTATTATTTTTCTACTAAGAATTAAGTATTAACACACTTTTCAAACACTTTCTTCTTAACTTGCAAGAATGAAATACAACGTTTGATGGTAGTGGTTTAATTTGGTTGTCGTTAGAGGCGCTCGAATCTACTTTCAAAATACAGCCAAAATATATACTTAACTGTTAACCGGGTTGCATATGCTTGTCAATTTAAATCATTTCTTATATTGTACCAATGAAAGCCTCGATAATAACGAAAGTTTTTCCAAACCTCCTCACCAAATTTCCCACTGAAAAATTTTTATTTTATGTTCTAGATCTAGAGCAACCAGTGGTGGTATTGTTGTTTTATTAAAGGATATCAAATTTACACAAAAGTATATCATTTAAATGTACATAGGTACAATAAGTATAAATTTACTATACACCTTATTACGTGAATACTTAAAAAATTCATTAAAAAATATATTCTAGTTAAAATATAATTTATATAAACATAATATAATATATTAAAATAGTAAAAAGAAAAATAAATAAAAACTCATTTCTCCTTCGTCTTTCTTTCCACTTCTTCTTCATGTAGGCTTTGTACACTCAACTCGGACGTCAATGTCCGCAAAGGCGTTAAAATTAATTTAAATAATCACGAGTTTCATTTATAGTTGGAAATTGTGAATATTTGTCGCATATTCAGGACGAGGATATCCGTGGGAACTATGTTTCGAGCGGGCTGTTCGACTCGAAAATTGAGAGTAAGTGTCGTCGCCAGGAATTCCTGGAGGTCCAGGATGCATGAGTAAAACAGGATGCAAGTTAAGACTTTTTCGTGAGCCACCAGCCACACTATGGGCATCGTTAACATAAGCCCCATTAACTTCACCTGAAAAAAGAAAAAATTTATAATCTGTTAACTAATTGAAGAATTGCTTTATACCTTTATAAAGTGATCCATTTGCCAATGCCGAGCCATACATCGGTTCTGGTTGTAACTTAACATGGCGTGTAGCCAAAATAAACGCTAACGTCGATAAAATAATGGCATCGAGACATCCAATTGCGGCTAATAAATAAGCCCATCGTAATCCACACTGACCTAACTCAAAGCGGCCAGCATCGGCACCGCAAGTTCGCCGCACATCGGCCGCATCCCAGCCCAAAGGATAAATGCAAACGCCACCCAACATCGAAAACGCTGCAACAATAAAAACAAAATTTAAAATGCAAAACTCAAAAAAGGATGTTATTCCTATAATGTGAACCCATAAGTGGGTCGCGATTATCAGGTCGATCTCGTTGCAGTTCGTTTCGCTGCAACGCTCGCGTTTAATATAATTACAATTAACGCAATTCATAATTACTGCAATTTTTTCCTCATTAATAACATCAAGAAAATGTAACAGTAATTAATTTTTATTACTCTCTGGTTCTTTTAGTAATTATATGGCAATTTTCAATACTTTTCACGTTAACGCAACACCAGGCATTTAATCGTCCTAAAGAAGGAACTTCTTTACTTTATTACTTTAAAAAAGCCTCTTAAAAATTGCAGCAAAGGAATTTAAGGTCTCTAAAATTTAAGGGCTTAAATTAAAAACTGAAAGAAATCATAAGGTGATTTATAATCTCAGTTCTAAAACCCTCGATGGATTTAATTCCATTTAATATTTTACCAAATCTTAAAACCTCCATCTTGTTGAAATTGTATATGCCTAACATATTTATAAAATCGTAACTTTCGATACATTTAAACAGAATTTTATAATCAAAATATAGCCTTTAACTGGAAGCAATAATTTTTTCCTTTAAATTAGCACCTCGTTTAAAAAAATCGATTAAGTAATAAATGGTACTTTGAAATCGTTATACTTTCAAGAATAATATACCGAGGAAAACGTTTAAAAGGAAAAGATTTAAAATAAAAATCCGTTTACACGAAATATTACTGTGGTCTTAACTTGAGATTCATCAAGAAACGTAGCTGGACATTTTGTACAATCAATTGAGTTTGACTTGAATTTTAACTTGAAAATGAAACAATTTATGGAGTCAATGCTTGACTTGATTTGATATTTCTCTTTTTTTTCTTTTCATTATAAATATTTAATTTGCGTTTGACTCAAGTTCATGTTAAATAGCTTGGAAATCAAGTCAAACATTCTTAAAATATAATTAAACAATTAATCACTTGTCCCAACTTAATATGAAAGTGCTTAAAATGTTATGTACTAAAATGTTAAAAATATTTCGTGTTAAAAGAACTACTATTTTTTAAGCCGTCAACCTTTGTTAAATATCACTGTTAATGTCGTAGTTTATATTACATACACTAATTGGGTACTATTGCATTGTTATACGTGTACCGGCCATCATTACATTAATACTAAGGATTCATCAAGTCAAGTATTTGTATAATTTGTACCAGAAATTAAGCTTATTATATACCAAATTTTTGAAATGAAATTATAATCGTATTCCATGTTTGACTTGATATTTAAAAAATAATATTTGACATGAGTTGAGCTTGATTTAAAGCTAGTAGCTTGAAAATCAAGTCTAATAGCTTAAAACCAAGTCAAGTAATGAATTCTAAATTTACCCACAAATTATGTGTGATCTGTTTAAACGATTTTTTTTTTTTAGAAAAAACCAGAAAATCAAAATTTTTCGTTAAATTTATTTTCGTGTGATTTATAGTGGCGTTTTGTTGGAACTATAATTTTATTCGGGTTAACCGAATTTCGTGGTAAAGTTCACTGTATTTTTCCCCGTTAGCAGAAAACCAGGTTAGTGCTCGTTCCCCCCGCACTGCAGTCTTAGGCTTATTGGACTCCCGTTCTGCTCAAGGATTCTTTCTTGTTCCAGGTTCAGCATTCTGCCTAGCAGAAGCTGTCCCTGTACTAAGCTTTTTGCGCGATTTGTGCCTGTTTGGACGTCATTTATCCCATACAGGTGTCGCCACTTTGTGAGGGCTTTGCAGTTAAAAATGACATGGGTCACGTTTTCCTCCCCATCCCCACACAATTTGCAATTGAGGTCTTGTAAGCTCACAGTATACTAAATATGATAGGAGTAGTATTTTATGGTACATATTGTGTACGAGTATATAGTATGTATATATAGTAATGGTATTTTGTAGTGCTATTTCCGCTTAAACGAATCTCATGATTAAGATAATATACCACAAAATGTAGGATTTACCACAAAATTCGAAAAACCCGAAATTATAATACGATCTTAACAAAAAACCACAAAAAATGTATTCATTTTTTCTTTTAATACGAAACAAAAGTCTCAAAAAAGAAAACGTTTGAAAAAAGTTTCTTATCTATAAATTCGATTTACGGACGATAGTTTTACGTGATAACGTCATAAAAAAAACATTTTTACTTTTAAGAATTGAATTTAAATGTTATTACTGAATTATTGTATTATTCTGTATGATACAAAGGAGTTAATTGAAAATTACAATTTTTCCAAAAATGAAAACAGAAAACTATGAAGGAAATCAATTAAATCTTATTAAGTAAATTGTAGAAAAACACAAAACACGTTGTCTAGGATTCAACAATTACTGAATACGAGATTATAATAGAAGTTCTCCAAAAAGCTCGCGTGGCGGCGTTCCAAAATCAGAACTCTATCGTGCCTCTCGATCGCTAGTATCGCGTTCTCGCTTGCACGCACAGGCTCAAACGGAACGTGACACTTTTTCGTACAGGGTGCCCATGTTCATCAATTTATAAGACGTTATCACATCAAAATATTGTAAAAAAACTGCTTAATTTTTGGTAGAAATGATTACATTGTCGGACTCGGATCTACTCTGTAAGATAAGTCACTTTTCAAGTGAGACAACAATTCAAATTCATATTTTGTAATCTATCACTTTACGACAAATTTCATATACGCGGCTACGTGCGTTTTTTGTTGGTATTGTTTAACATAATGAGAAATGGCAGTTGAAACAAAAAAATTACGAGGTTTGTCGTGAAGAGACAATTATCATCTCACTTGACAAGTGATACGTCTTATCTATACCAATAATAAGATTGAAGATTTTTACTACTTGAATACCTATATAATAAAAACGTTCCATCTCTCCTGCGCGAGAGAACGAAAAACGGAATCATTTTTTCCAGCTAAGATTTATATCTTAATCTATTTAATACAAAAAAATAAATGCCATTTACAATGTAATTTTCCCCAAAAAACAGGGTAATAACAATGTTTGTCCAGGGTAAACTTGAAAACAGCTGAGCCGATTTCAATGAAATTTTCACAAAAAATTATTAAATATTGTAACTTACATTATAAGCTACTTTTTATTTCGAATAGTTTTCCCTGTCTGTTTGTTTGTTCTTGACAAACTTGAAAACGACTGGTCCGATTTGGGCGAGATTTTCACTACAAGTAGTAAATATTACAAAAAGTGCTTTAAAATACTTTTTATTCCCAAAAAATGCTGATTTTCGGAGCAAAAAAATAAAAACTATAAAAACTGCGCAACGAAAAACATACATCGGCAGGCAGTTGTGATACAATAGACATATACTAAGATATCGTAGAGACGACATAATTTTAAACTATGTAATTTGTTATTCTTATAAAGTAATATTCGCAAATTTGAAAATTATAACCATTATAGAAGTATAGCGATAGGGTAAATTCCTAGAAACCATAAATCCATTGTGAATTTACTGGTAGTTAATATATTATTAATAGTTCGGCTGAGTAAACGTTCGAATTATCGAGGGAGGAGAAGGAAATCCTCTGCAGTAAATATGATTTCATTCATAAAAATAAATATCTTTGTTCAAAAATCCGACCCGTAAGAATAAATAACAAAAACAGACAGTTCGACTTTAGTGATCCCAATTAGAAGTTTGATTAAGAGAGGTGAAGCCGTTAGGCAGAACCCCCAGAACAAAAAGAAATCCAGCCCAACTTATTTTTCAAGAGAAAATAGCAACTTGGATGTGACCATCGCGTTGTTTTTTACAAAAAAAAATTATATACATAATTTTCTATTTATTTTAGCAAGATCTATAAGAATTCGTAGTCTAATCTTGGACACCGGGAAATAGTAGACTTGCTGATAAGACATAATGGATTTAAAATAATACTATATCCTAGAATAGTAAACCTAAGGCAACGTAACCTAATACCTCAAATCTTAAGATAACACATTAAATATTATTGATCCTAAAAAAGGTACACTTCCTAAAGAATAGCTACTAATCCATTCTACTAAAATTAATAAATTATTTCAGATGACATTTGGTGTAAAAGGTTCTCAAGGCTTAAAATGTTCTTAATATTTTACAATATTCAAAAAAACGTAAAGATCCTACCTACAAGATAGCTTATATCTGTTCCTGGAAAAATAGTTTAACGGATTTTCATGAAATTTCTATGAAATAAAGGTCTAGAAATATCTAATTATCTTTTTTTGTAAAAATAGCTTAATTTCTTATTTTGGGTAAAATTTTCTATTATTCAATCAAATTAATTTAGATACGCTCTGCGAAGCGGGCGAGTATCAGCTAGTAACCAATAACTTTACAACACAGTACAATAATAAACAGTGTCATTAAGATCTTTGAAAAAAGTGTTTCTTTTAACACAAAATTAATGTATCACGATAAAATACTTAAGCCCTTTCAGTTTTGTATTAACTATTTTTCACTGTATAGTTTAATGCACCAAAATCTATATAAGAAACCATTAAGTAATTTGACTTAAGTACAAGAGGATTTATTAAGATTTATACAATTCTAATATGTAATCACCCTTACAAAATAAAATTCATTTCAACTTTGTTAGAATTACAAAAACATTTCTTTGGCTCCCACAAGAACTCGACAAGAGAAAAAAATTCACCGTTTCCCGTTGGCACGAAACTGAGAATCGCAATCGCACCTAATTATAATGTTACTAAAGTCAATTCTATTTCATATAAATTTTATCATATTATTATATTATTATTAATATCATTATGTAATTATTTTCGAGGAACGAAAGAAAAAATGGATCTCACACGTTATCAAAGTGAAGAGATCGAGAAATCGATTTTTGCTGGTTGGAAAAAGGAAACGAATTTCAAAACGATTACAAATAATTAGAGGCTACATGACCTGTTTTTGGTGCTCTTATAACCACAATGGCCATAAATTCAATCGTTAGCCATTTGGAAGAAAAGAAATTTAGTGAATATTTAAGAGTATTTTAAACTTTTATTTGGAGAGAAAATCAAAGTTTTATCGTCCGTACGCCATATGGTCCATAGATGAGTGATTGATATCTGATTTCGTTTTCTCTTCGACTTGGTTTCTTTCTTTAGCCTCTTAATTTTATTTTTTCTATTGTTATAGTCTACTTAATGAATTATTTATTGAATTACTTCATTCGTTATGTTTATTTTTTTTTTAAATTAGATTCATCAAGAACTTGTGGGAATAAAATGGTTTAATGTTTGTACATGATGAGTTTCCAATGCAGTTAAATGCTTGAAAAATGAGAAAAAAGCCGTGGTCTATGAATGGACTAACTGTTGAACTTCCTGTTGAAGAATTATGTTTTAAAAAATCCAACTCAAAGATGGTAAAAAACGTACAACTAAACAATGTTCATGGTGAACTAATTTTAAAAAAATTCATCACGCTTAAAGTTAAAGGTAATCATTAAAAACGAAAAAAAAATGAATCAGAAACTTATGAGATAGATCTTCAGGACTTTTCCGAGATGAACAACCGAATTTTGTTATCTATGCTAATAGCATCTTCTTTTGGTGATATGAATTATCATTAATTTTCTTTATTGAACTTCGATTAACAATAATAAATAGATCGATTCATGTATTGTCTTTCAGAATATAAGCGTATGTGTGTGTATTAAATTTTAACTTGATTAGTTACTGAAGTATTGAATAAAAAATCGATCATAATGCCACGGACTTGATAAGTAGGATTGGGCCTATGCTTGTGTGAGCGTGAAGGATGTATAAAGACGGGGCGTAGTCAGCGGAACAATAAGCTTCTGAAACGTTCTCAAAGAACTTAGTATTTGAGACCACCTGCTGCGAGGGTTTGACCAATAAAAGATTACTTGGTGAATAAAAGAGAACAAAGCTTCTAGCACTTTCTGTGCGTAATTCTTTATGGATGGGAAAAGGACAGATTGTAACACAAAAGAATAAAAAGTTCTAGCTACTGAATAAGTGGGGTAGGAATGTTCTGGAGAAATGGTCGAGTTCCTGTATAAGTCCCGGACAAGCATACACAGGACAGTCATAAATAAATCATCAACCGAGTGATACATAAATCGTCAACGTGAGATATAAATAAATCTTAAACAGTGAATCGCGAGTGTTAAATAAACTGTGAACAGTGCAGTGTATATAGTGAAATATAAATAGTGAGTGACAATTAGTGACTGTGTCTATTGTAACAGTGACGAGTCTATTGTTAACTAGTGTAAATAAATAAAACAATTTTAAAAAATAAATTGTCGTCATTCAAACAC
This sequence comes from Sisyra nigra, assembly GCA_958496155.1. Lineage (NCBI taxonomy): Eukaryota > Metazoa > Arthropoda > Insecta > Neuroptera > Sisyridae > Sisyra > Sisyra nigra. The sequence continues at coordinate 48,089,444 of OY292315.1, forward strand.
AAATCTAAGAACCCGTAAAAATGTTATAATAAGATAAACTAAGATAAGATAAAATAAGATAAAATAAGATAATTAAGCGTATATGTAAAAAAATTGAGGAACCAGAAAACACCAGGATATGATCTAATTACCGGAGGAATAATGAAAGAACTGACAAACAAAGCTCTAAATATGTACCTAGGCATTGGAAAATTGCGGAGGTGATTTTGATACATAAGCAGGGGAAGCCTATGTCAGAAGTAATATCATATTGGCCAATATCATTACTGTCGATTATATCAAAAGTATTTGAAAAAAATACTCCTAGAAATACTTAATCGAATCATTATAGAAAGAAAACTGATTTCTAATCACCAATTTGGGTTTAGAAATCAACACTCTCCAATAGACCAGGTACATCGTATAACTGATATAAGATAGAGAAAACCCTGGAGGGCAAAGGTCTCTTCCAAAATCTTTCTGGACGTTGTCCAGGTTTTTGATAACGTTTGGCATGACGGCTTACGTTTTAAATGGCATCCAGATTTGTCGCAACAGTATTCTGAAATCATAAGCTCCTATTTGGCCATTTTTTTTAAAGGCTATGCGGGGCTCAGAATATTCCTTCCTTTTATCACTGCAACCAAGGAGGTCTATTGTGATGTGACCCTCTGTTTTTAATAGGGAAGCTCCAGGCTTTTAAAGAAAGTCAGCACCTGCCTAGGGGCTGCCGTTGCTATCTCGCCAGGTGTCATGTCCGTCTTTCCGAGATGCTACAGTCTTCAGCTATTTGGCGGATAAATATTTTCGTGTTTGACATGGTATAGAGTACTCTGAGATGAAAGAAATATCAGCAGGAGTTCCACAAGGACTCTGGACTGGTCTTAGGACCAACACGGTATCTCTTGTATACACAAGGGACGATGTTGGGTATATTTTCCGATGACACCGCAATTCCTTCAGTTGCAGAAAGTTCGGAAAAAGTCACAGCCAAACTACAAAATGCTGTAAATAAAGTTTGTTTGGACGGAACAGTGGCGTATCAAGTTGAATTAAGGAAAATCTAGAAGACAGCCACTCTACCCATAACAATAAACGGACCAACTGTACCGTATCTTAACACAGCCAAATATTTGGGAATAAATCTGGATGCTAAATTAAAGTGGAATGACCATGTAAAAAAGAAAAAAGTCTAACCTAATATTAGATACAGAAAACTCTACTGGCTCCTTGGGCGCGAATTGGAACTGACAGTCGAGAACAAGCTATTGATATACAAACAGATGCTGAAGGCTGTATGAACGTATGACACCCAATTATGGGGGTGTACTAAAAGAACAAACATGAAAATGATCCAAACTTCCCAGAACCAAGTACTGCATGGAATTGTAAATGCTCCTTGGTATATACGCAACAGGGATCTGTACTGTGACCTACAGATCAGCCTAGTCCCTGAAGAGACCAGGCGATATGCGATCAAGCATAACCAAAGGCTTCAAACGCATATTAATTTCGAAATGGAAGACATCCTTGATGCCAGCATTCTTCGACGACTTGAGCGAATGAAGCCTCAGGATTTGAGGGAATAAACGATATGGAAATTATTTTAAAATAATTTTCCCCTATGCAGCACACCCAAGAAATAAAAAATTATTGTGTGGTTTTACGAAAACACGATGCAAGTGAAACTTTTTTTTGGATTTTAGGCACTTAAGTAACTGAAAATTTTCGGAAAATTATTCGATTTAGGGTATGAAAATAGAATAGAAAGAAAGGGAAGTGTCACGAATTCACTGTCTGACGTGACGCGCACCGTTGCAACTATTTTTGATGTTCCATTATTGATGTTAATACTCGAATGTTATTTTCATTATTAAATTTGTTGATTATTATTGTTAAATCGATCATCTGCCTGTTGTTATCTATTGTAACATCACCGTCGGATGTTTTTGCACTATTCTCACTAGCTGTATCTTTGTCTATCACGATCAAGTGAACAATAACATTTATATCAATACACTGATCAAAATATAATTATACCAATACAAATATGATTGACAATTAATGACAACTTATAATATAATAAAACGTTGTCATGGAGAGGAAAATATCGCATTACATTCAGTAATAGCTCGCACAACAGGCCTGGGAAAACGACATGGTATATAGCTAACAATGTGTAAACGAGCTCTGCCGAACACTTCCGATTTCCTGCCGAGAATGTGTTACATTTAACGACATGCTAAAGACAGGCCAAAAAATTTGAGACGATGTATAAAAAGTTTCACTTTAAAAATCACTAGGCGATTGTAAAAGTGCGTCGTTTAGAATAAAAACCAGTTATATCTATTTCTCAAAAGTTTACAATGGGGTAAAAAACTATGGATCTAAAGGAGTTTTACTTAAAACCCTACCCTTATTATTCACTTTTTGTTGGGAACTAGTAGTTTCTGATCGATTGCCTTTTAGTAAAGGAGCTTTTAAACTTAGATTTTTTTAAATAATTTTTTTTTTGGCTTATTTAAAGTCACATCAACTACTATGGTCATTAGCAACCGTTGAATCCGAAAACCCAGAAAAACATCTTGGATTTTTATTGGGATTCGAACCCAGGACCACTGGCGTATAAAACAACTATCTAGTCCACCACGACACTAAGTGACCTTTATCATAAAAAGTGGACTAAATGGGTTTTGATCCTAAACGACTCAATTGATCGTGATTCGAAAGGTAGTTTTAATGGGTAAAATTCGCACACTACCACGAGGCACGGGTCTTATGGTGTCATTTGAAGATTTCCACCCTCCAGCACAAAACAAAAAACATCATAAGATAAGATGGTAGTAAGAATCAAATTTTCAAATCACTTATTGAGAAGAAAATCAAACATATTTTGATGAGTAATTCAGGTCAAATAATCGAATTCATAAATGAAAGGGAGAAATTTTTTCAATTTTAATATGTGGGTAATTAAAATTTATCTCTGAATCACGGTGATCTTTTGCTTTTTTAACTGTGAATTTTAATTTTACTAATGAATATAATTAACGAAAAAGTAGAGAAAATAAAACGAGTGCAACCATATTATTTTCGAGCCCGTTTTTGAATTGTTCGGTGCGATTTCACAGATGAAATGGAAAGAAAAATGAAAACTAAACGATTAAGTACCGTATTGTTTCAGTAAAAATTTTCTCTTAATTTCAGTTGAAAAGTGAACATGAAACCTAGACGTAATTGTGCGAAAGTTTAACAGATTGATCTGTAGAAGACAAAAGTGAAACTTGAAAATTCGAGAAAAAGGATAATTTGTGTGATTTCATATATATGGAGAAAGCTAAAAAAAATTTAAAGAAGACACTTTGCTTTTATTAGTTGATATTTTTCACGGAAAAATTTTAATTGAAAAATTTCTTAACGCTCGATTTATTTTTATAGATTTCATTGTGATAAAATCAGATTTGCTAATATACACTAAAGGTGAAACTTCCGGTTAAATTTCAAGGAAATTGATGTGAAACCGAAATCAGGAAGCCCAAAAATTTCGTTTGGTTCATTCAAGCCAATAATTGGATACTTCAAGCGTAGAAATGCCGCTCGTTAAAAAAGCCAAATGCAAAATTAGACTGAAAGAGAGGAAAAGGTCCGATTTATATCCGTCACAGTTTGATAAATATAACGTTGATATCACAGATTAAAAAAAAAAATCTACCACAGAATGATTTCTAAATATCAAATCGCTATATTTATATCATTAAAGACTTCGACTGGACGAATAGAATCAAGTGAAAGTTTTCCTCGTATCTGTAATTTAACAATTGGTGTCTTAGAGTTGACTGAAAAACCACGAAGGCGAATGAAAATTTCCGTGATATTAAGAGAGAACAAAACCAAAATGCTCTCGAGCATGGCTCTGATAATGCGAGATATGAGTGCGATTTATAAATAAACACACAAACGAGTTCTTAGATCTCATTTTCTTCATCACATTACTTATCAGCATCCGTTATGGTGATGAAATCGATACTGAAAGTACCGCATCTAAGTCGACGGAGATTTGCTCTGAATAGCTGCCTTTTTTCTATAGCTACGCTAAAATTTTCGTAATGCACTAAAGTTTGAGAACACCAATTCAAGTCAATCAAAAAAGTCATATATAATTTATTATCAATGATTTCAGTATGAAAAAAAATTTATTTTACCAATATATAGCTTTGAAAAGTCCATATCCTGAAGAATATGAATGGTGTAAATTGGGTTGCATAAACTAAGCAATTTAAAATAAAATTAGCTCAAGACAATTAATATCTAAAGGAATAAAGCCTTGATTAATTTAGCTGATGTAAACAACTGACATAAAAAATGATCAATAAATTAAAGATCTTAAGTTGAATTCTACTGAGTTATTGAGCTATTGAATTATCGAAATTTTATCTACGCCCACTTGTAACTAAAAACCAAATTTCAAAAAAGAAGCATTAAGTACCTAGTTTTTCGAGTTACAAAGCCTAATAAATAATACTAATTTTCAGGTCTTAATAGTTTAATATTTGAAGCAATAATCAAATGGAAAGACGACTGTTTCAACAATTTATTTTTCTTTTACCCAACGTTTCGTCGGTGTTATTCCGACTACATCAGGTATCTTGAAAAGTATGTTAAAATTGTCATACCCTATTTTATTACGACACAAAAAAGGGTATGCTAATTTTAACAGACTTTTCAAGATACCTGATGAAGTCGGGATAACACCGACGAAACGTTGTGTAAAAGAAAAATAAATTGTTGAGGCATAAAACAGTGGTCTGTTCACTTGATAATAATTGCTTCAAAAAATAAAAAACTAATAAATGAATGAGTTCAATAAAAACTAAAAACTGCTTCACAATAAGAGAATCCATTAATGTGCCTTGTTCAAAGGAACTCTCAATACCAATCCCATAATAAATCGAGACTAAAGATTGTTTGACTTGATTTTTAAGCGGCTTGACTTGGATTTCAAGCTACTTGTCTTAATTTTGGCTTAAAATGAAGTCAAACTCTAGTCAAATAATATTTAAATATCAAGTCAAGCAGTGGCGTAACTATACCATCTGAGGCCCGTGGCAATTTCATTGAATACCCCCCTCCCCGTTATTAGTCATATTATTCCCCCCCCCCCCGTTTATAATGTTAATAACTTATATGAATTGTTGTGTGTTGTGATGAACTTTAATTGATTTTCAGTATCTACTTATATAAACTTTTTAATTTCTATTAAATTTTGTTAAAATATTAGGTTACTTTTGGAGTAGCGGCCTCTCGAACCGGGGCCTCACACAAAATGTGAAATTACTTGACTTAATAAATTCAAGAACCTAAACGTAACAATCAAATCCAAATTAAGTCTAGCCACATTTGGAAAAAGCTATGCACGATTTTAAAATTTCATTGTTGGTAGGAAAAAAATAACTATGGTTGACGTCAAACGATATTATTTTCCACACCTAAGTGGCATAAAATCATCTTTCATTGTTAATGATAAATTGAAATTTTCTTTTGTAAGGTGTATAACATTTCAATTTAACAAAGGTCTCCAACAAATATGTAGTTTATTTTTTCTAGTCGAACAAATTATTTACAAATTTTATTTCTCCTCAGACTAAATAAGTTGATTATAAGTGACGGAATCAAACTTGAGAAATTTAATTCAAGTTTGTATTTTTTATACATTTTGTTTTTGGTGTTTTTTTTAAGTCGCTTTAACAGCTATGGTCATATCACGACTATCTAAGCACAGAAAATTTCTGTTGGTCAATTATAATCTTAGTTCTAGGATCTTAATTCTAAGGGTAATGGTATTCTAGGTAATGGTACCAGACCACAGAACAACTTGTTAGAATGATCAACAATGAAAGTCTTGTAATATAATATTAAAGTTTTGTATCTTGTATATTCATCTGTAAGTTAAAGTTGTAATATTGAAAAAAAAAATAGTAAATGTTGGTAAAATTTAAGATGAAGCATTAGATTCAAATGTATATATAGTATAAATTCATGGATATTCATTTTACTTAAAGTGAGCCTTTACTTAATATTTAAGAATTTGATATTGCAAATTTACTATGGAATCCAACAAAGTCTAACTAAATGTAGACAAAAAAAAATATTGTGTGGTTTAACGAAACCACGATGCAAATGAAACTTTTTTCCGGATTTTAGGCACTTAAGTAACTGAAAATTTTCGGAAAATTATTCGATTTAGGGTATGAAAACAGAATAGAAACAAAGGAAAGTGTCACGAATTCACTGTCTGACGTGATGCGCATCGTTGCAACTATATTTGAATTTCAATTATTGATGTTAATACTCGAATGTTATTTTCATTATTGAACTTGTTGATTATTGTTAAATCGATCATCTGCCTGTTGTTATCTATTGTAACATCACCGTCGGATATTTTTGCACTATTTTCACTAGCTGTATCTTTGTCTATCATGATCAAGTGAACAACAACATTTATATCAATACACTGATCAAAATACAAAAAAAAATACAAATATGATTGACAATTAATGACAACTTATAATATACCAAAACGTTGTCATGGAAAGAAAAATAGCTCATTACATTCAGTAATAGCTCGCGCAACAGGCCTGGGAAAACGACATGGTATATAGCTAACAATGTGTATACGAGCTCTGCCGAACACTTGCCGATTCCCTGCCGAGAATGTATTACATTTAGCGACATGCTATAGACAGGCCAAAAAATTTAAAATCATGTATAAAAAGTTTCACTTTAAAAATGTTAGCTTGGAATAGTTTTTTTATGGATTTCCTAAGAAAATTGTAAACTCTCAAAATTTTTAAATCTACAACAAAAATATTTGCTGCGATGCGTCACAGTTCTTTCTTTTACATGAACGTTGTTGGTTAAGAGAACATAAATAAGACATTAAAAAATTTTAATTTAAAAATGTATAAATATCTATACAAACAGAATTATACGCATATAGTCTATATGAATATTCAAACTCTCACTTTTAACTCGAGAACTCCCTTTATTTGAATTTTTTCAGAAAAAATTATAAATAAAAGCTGTGGGCATTAATGAGTCTAAGAACTATAGCAAGTTTAAAGAAATCATTGAAGCCGTTTTTAAAAAAATCGGAAAAACTAAGACTTGCTACCAACCGATTTCAGCTAAAAGCTTTGCGACATAACTAGATGTAATATGCAGGCTAAATTTCAAGTTTAGTGAAGTTCGGATAAAGCTTTTGATACGATATTGCTGTCACACCCACACATAGACATTTTTCTAAAAACCACATTTTCGGATTCAGGGCACCTCTATACGTGCATTTCCGGTGAAAACTCAAAAGCGAAAATTCGACCCGAATACAACACTTCCCTTTACCTTTACCATATATATTAGTAAAAACCTAATATATTAGTAAAAGAAAGTAAAAATCTATCACACAATGATAATATCTAAATATCAAAGAGTTATAAGAACAAGAAGGCAAATCATCGGGACAGTCTCGTCTATAAAGCTCTTAATATAAAAGTGCATCTGGATGAATATGAATTATAATTTTTCTATTATATATACAACCGGCAAAGTGCATATTAAAACAGTGTGGCTATAAGGCTATAATATCCTTATTTTACAAGTATACTTTATAGACTCAAAATTAAAGATTTTTTTGGATCTTTGAATGGCATAAGAAATACTGTATTATTCAATTATCCTTATTTGTATTTTATCCCAGACATCTTTTGTGATTATCTGTATGATATAATTTTTCTAATACGAAAGCACGGTGTCTCAGTGACTTCATGAAATTTTTGAAACGAATTTCTTCCCTTTAAACTATCGAAAATGTGGTTATCGATTTTATCTCTAAAAAAAAGAGCTTTTAAGCAATAGATATGCATGGTGATAATACCTACTATTTAAAGCAGGATTATTTTTCTAGAGTTTCTATTATGTTGGGCTAAACTTTTGGAAACTAATATAAAAACCAATATATAGAAAAGAAAAAAAGTTCCTTAAGGATTCAAAACACGTTTAAATTTTTTAAATAATCCTTCTAGTTTTTGTGAAAAACGTAATTTTCTAATTTTTTTCACCAATTTTTGCAGCATGTTTAAAATGAAAATTTAGTGAGAGTAACAGCAGATATTAAATTTGACATTCATTTTCAAATTTTTAGTAGTCAAATTAGATAGTTTTGAAAGTTTTTATGGTTCTTTTAAAGTAGGGTTCCATCAAGTTAAGTTAATTAACAAATGCATATTTTATGTAACGAATTGAACTTAACATTTTCGCTTGGAAATGAAATAACTTGCTAAATTCTTGGCTTGATTTGATATTTGAAGTGTATCGTATAGTTGACTTGAGTTTGACTTGACTTTAAACCAAATTGTTAAGTCAAATAACTTGAAAATCAAATCGAATGCCTTATAAATTAAGACAATTAGTGAATCTCTTCTTTTTAGTTTTCAGAATCAGAAAGACCCCCAGTCCCCAATACTATTAGAACCTACTTTTAAGGAGGTTTTATTATAAACAGTTAAATTTTTACCATAAAAAATCGATCATTTGATTTTCTAAGAACGATGCAATTGGCTGTTAAGGCATTTAAGTTAAATACAAATCTTCAACAAATAACTTCAGCTATAACCATTCTAACATCCGTAACGAAGAAGTCAAAGAACCATGTATTTGTAAAACAAACTACAAAACCCAGAATAAATCAATTTTGGTGATTTCAACAAAAATGGTGTGAAATTTCATTAACTCAACATCTTATTTTAATCTGCAAGTATAAACAATAGAAAAAATTGCATAATTTTTTTTTTAATTGCAATTCCAAGCGATTCATTTTTGCAATGCTTTTAGTTTTGAATAATTGGCCAATTTTTTGTTTATTGTAATTAATATTTGTTTAAATTTTGAAAAAAATAGTCACAATTACATCACGGTGTGATATTCCTTGGGAAATTTCGTTTTTTTATCAAACTTTATAACCATAAGCAATTAATTTTTAAATAAGATTTTTAATTAGATTTACGAGAAAATTTTATATGGTACATTTTTTCCGCAATATTTTCAATCTACGAAATAATATGTGAAGAAGCAGCGATTGAAATGATTTCCTTTTTTAAAGTTATTAATATTAAAAATTCTTTTCATAAACGAGTTATTGATATGGTAAATGAAAAGACGAAAAGTGGAACACACAAAGAAAAAATTGCATGAGGCAGCAATTTTTTTTGTGTGTTTGTATGTTTCAATGAAACTCATTTCTAGTACATGAAAAAACATTTTTAAACTGTAATTTAGATTTTTGAGGTGCTAAAGTTTGTTGAATGGTTGCATTTTTTATTTGAATTACATATTTGTTGCCGGAAATTAAAAGTACGGTTGATAAATTGCTGGTATTTAAGGCAACACGATTTTATCGTTGCGTGTCAAATATATTTAAATTGAAATGTTTAACATATTATTTAAATAGTTTAAATTGGTTCTTCATTAAAAATGATCTGTATTATTATTAGAACTAGTTCCTAGCTTCCTTTAGGACTTGAAAATCTTTCATATCAAATGTCATTTAAAACCGTACAGCTATTTTAGAGGGCATCCAATCCCATCCCCTCCCCTCTGGTAAGATGTCATGAGATTTGGCATATATCATTCCCCCAACCCGCAATCTAATGTAATATTTTTCAAAATAAAACAAGTCAATCGTAAAAAATACTTTTTACAGCATCTTAACCCTTTTAAGCTTCACATCTGTGCATCATCAATAAATTTTTTTACTTTTTTTATTACTAATTTTATTAGATCTATTAAAGTCTATAGAAGTCTATTGAAGTCTATTGAAATCTATTGAAGTCTATATTGAAATCTATAGAATCTATTGAAGTCTATGAAATTTGTGGCGACGACATACATACATTGCACGTTACACATAGCGATCAGTAAGTGTAGAAAAGGCTTAAGAAAAAAAAAATACGTGATAATTGGGAGACCTTCCCTTCCCCAAAGTAAGATTAAATGAGATTCGGCACGATTCCATCGGTCCCTGAACGCCTCAAGTAATTAATGGATGTTCCCTTAAAAGAATAGATTAGTATTTAGCTATCCTACAGGATCTTTAGCAAAACTTCATTAAAAATCGTTCCGTTAATTAATTGTCAATTTTTTGAAATTTTTAGTTTATTATTTTAATACGTTTATTTCTAATTAAATCTTCGACAATAAACAATGAAAAAATTCAAATCTTTTAAAAAATTTCATTATTAATTTTATTGGGTGTTAAATTGAAATTGATATTTATTTTCCAGTAAAGATTGTCAATTTTTTAATTTTAACTTTGTAGAGATTTCTTTCGTTATTGTGTAAAATTGGAAGAAAATGCGTTAAAATTCTATTTCACGAACTTTACCGAAACTTTTTAAATGTACGGTTCCTGTAGGATATAATTGTTTTGCCATCCCATTGGAACCATGCATTATTCTAGCCTTAAAAGTAAGCTTTATCTTTTTCTCCCAAACTACCACATTTCAAAAATCATATAAATCTTTAACTCTGTGGTAAACAAAAAACATATCTATCCCACGGGAATAGTACATATCTCTTGAGTAAAAAATAGATCAAATCTTTTTAAGGAAAAGAAGTTAAGACTCTATTTCGTGGATTTTAATGAAACTACTTTTAAATACACGGCTCTTATAGAATACATACTTGTTTTGCTTTGTTTTGCTATCCCATGGGAACCGTTTATTATTCCGGTATGAGAAATAATCTAGATCATTTTCTGGCCTCAAACTACCACATTACAAAAAAGGAAGTTAATCTTTTGCTCTGTAAAAAACAAAAACATATCTATCCCACGGGAATAGTACATATCTCTTGAGTAAAAAATAGATCAAATCTTTTTAAGGAAAAGGAGTTAAGACTCTATTTCGTGGATTTTAATGAAACTACTTTTAAATACACGGCTCTTATAGAATACATACTTGTTTTGCTTTGTTTTGCTATCCCATGGGAACCGTTTATTATTCCGGTATGAGAAATAATCTAGATCATTTTCTGGCCTCAAACTACCACATTACAAAAAAGGAAGTTAATCTTTTGCTCTGTAAAAAACAAAAAAATATCTATCCCACGGGAACCGTACATTTTTTTCTGGATATAAAGTATACTATATGTTAAACCGGATTATCTATATATATATAAGCGAAAAACGATCACTGACTTATTACGAGATCTCTGAAACTATAGGTCCGATCGACTTGAAATTCAACATAGTTACTCCTCTTACCATGTAGACGCGTACTAAGAACGGATTTTACGCAAATCCTATCCAAAATAAAGTTTTCATCTACCCATCTTTACAAAATTTACTATCTTTTTACGTAAACATAACTCTAATGACTTTTTTATATTTTGCTATGACGGTTTCTATTAATTATGATAACCAGTCAATTTAGCTATGTTCAGCGAAGCGGGCGGGGATCAGCTAGTAATCTATATCTATGCCAAATTTCATTCAGATCCATTCCGTACTTTTTGAGTGAAAGAGCAACAAACATCCTTACAAACTTTCACGTTTATAATATAAGTAAGACTTAGTGAGACTTTAACAACAGCCAGGGGAATTAAATTTTTTCACATTTTTTTCATTGAAACATATTGAAGATTTGAGTCAAGAGATTTATGAGTCATTCTATATAAAACATTGAAGTCGTGCCTTTCAAAAACGTGAAACAGGATTTGTACGTACCTACTCCACTCCTCTTAATTCCAAAAATACTTTTATAATAATAGTCATATCGATTTAATCGAATTACCAACAGACGAAACCTTTGAAGAGATCGTCACCGAAACCAATTACATTTCACTTTTCGAGAGGCTAACAAACGATTTTTAACGCAGTCCAACGAAATTTTGTGAATTCATCATAGAAGAATTAAATAGATAAGAAAAAAAATCTAACAAAAGCATCGCTAAATGACGAGAGATCTCTCACTTATGAAATAATTTCGTTAGATCGAAGCAAGAAGCTATTATACAATCCATCCATTAGAGCATTCATTCATTCTCTTTCCTGATTTAAATTAGTTCCATTCTTCTTGCATTACACCAAAGGTTAAGAACTCCAACTGAGGTAATCCAATTATCTTCCTACCTACGTGGAAAAAATTATTGAAATATCTTTGTCATTTCTGTTTGAATTAAAATCTCGACGAAGAAATAAAGAAACCTTTCTCTCGTCGCGCGTTTCTTGATGTAATTTTAATCTCTTTTTCATTAAAAATAAAATTTTTCCTGGTGATGGTTTTTATTATTTTTATTATTGTTGGCACAGAATGTGCAGATGCTCGATAAATGGGGACAAAAGTTTGTGGTTCAACTTCCTTGGTTTCACTTTTTGTCAGCTGGCTCTGAGATGATTGATCAAAAATTCATTTCCTGACCGAAATTTAAAATTTTTTACTTTAATAATATAAATATAAAAAACCAATACAAAGTTATAATACTTTCATTGAATTTTTTAACGTAGATATTCAACGACTTATTATAAGATTTTAAAGGGGAACGAGTTCCTAAATATCTCCAAAACCGTAAGATTTTATGAAGTAATCTTACTTTTGAAAATTTAAGATCAAAAAATTTTTAATTAAAAATTTCCTAAAATATTTTTCTATCTATCATCGTTTTTAAAGTATCGAATTTTGTGTATCAATAGTTCTTAAATAGTTACTATAAACATAGAATTGCGACTATAATTCTTAGTTTAGTCATTGATTAAGTAGGGGGCAAACCCTCGAAAGTCCACTTTGTGAATATGAATTCATCAAGTCAAATATTTTAACATTTTGTGCAATGAACTGATTTTTTTATTTTAATTTTGAAATGAGACAACTTGTTAATTCAACTTGACTTGACTTGATATTATATCAGTTTGACTTGATTTTAAGTCAAATTTAAGTCAAGTAGCTTACCATAATTTCTTACAATGTGGTGGTTAATTGAGAGTCAGAGAATAAATATAGGCTACTTTTTATGTCAGAATATAGCACGGTTCCCGTAGGATAGGATAAGAATTGTATCCTTCAGGAACTGAGTATTTAAAAGAAGTTTCGTGAAAGTTCATGGATAAGCGTTTTAACGAATTTTCCTCAAGAAGGATTGGTCTACCTTTTATCCAGAAAAAATGGACGGGCCCGTGGGCTAGATACGTTTTTATTTTTCATAGAGCAAAAAATCGACATAATTGTACTCTTCCCGTGGAATAACAAGACAATTGTATCTTACAGGAACCGTGTATTTAATAGAAGTTTCGTTAAATTACGTGAAATAGAGTTCTAGCGCATTATCCTCAAGAAGGCCTGATCTCTTTTTTATCCAAGAAAAATGTACTACTCCCGTGGGATAGATATGTTTTTATTTGTCATAGAGCAAAAGATTGGCATGCTTTTTTGCAATAGTGTAGTTGAACGGTCAGAGAAAAATATAGATTATTAATTCGTATGTTAGAATAATGCACGATTCTCAAAAGATAGCATAACAATTGTACTTTTCCTGTAGGAATCGTGTTTTTAAAAAAGCTTTCTCTAAAGTTCGTGAAATAGCGTTTTAACACAATCACTCCAAAAAAGTTGAAATAAAAATGACAATTTTTACTGCAAAATATGATTTTTAATTTAACATCCGATAACATCGATAAATTAATAATGAAAATTTTTGAAACATTGAAACTTCTTTCATTGTTAATTTTTGAATGTCTATAATGTTTAGAAATGAACGTGTTAAATTATATTCAGTCAACAATTACTTCACTTACTCAATTTTTTGAACTATTGAAAAATTTGAACTTGGCGAAAAACTCAGTTAAATATATAATACATTCAACATTTTCGAATTGTATTGCTACTTAAAGAACACAAGTAAAGGTATTTTGTAATATTCATAAAAACGTATAGAACCAATAAGATAGCTCTTCTAGATAGCTATATGGAATATCTTCCTGGAAAAATAGTTTATCGGATTTTCATGAACTTGCTATGAATCAAAGATCTAGAAATATCTATCTGTCTTTTTTGTTGATGGGATGAAAGTTTCTATTATTCAATCAGTATAATTTAAATACGCTCAGCGAAGCGGGCGGGGACCAGCTAGTAATATAATAAAATTATTAAACATTATCAATTTAATTGTTATGTAAACGAACTATTTAAATTTTACTTAGAATACGTTGAAATATGAAGCCTGGAACTGTGGTTCTCAAAGTGTCAATTCAGCGGGCTTCGTTCAGCTTCGTATATTTACGCTTAAGTTCGTGTATTCCAGTCTGTGCAACAAGCAAAACTGACACTGTGATATCGGCAGTGCCAGTACGTACGTAGCCACGATGAGAGACGTTCGTTGTAAAATCCTTGTGTTTTTAAAGGGCAAATTAATTTTGAGGCTACTTTCGACTCTACTTAAAAAAAATACATTTAAACAATAGTACACTACTCTAAAATGACAATGAATTGAGTCATTGCTAAGGAATAATATATCAAGAGCGATTAACTCCTTTATTCAGCTAAAAATCGAAAAATGGATTTGGTATACAAATGATAAAAAAATATACATAAATTGAATAGGTGCATTATGCTTTTTAATTTGTTTTTTAACACAGCACCCCCATGTCAAAATCTCACGAGCTGCCACTGGATATAATAGTTTAAGAGCTAGCAACGTTTTCGAGAGAAAATTTTAGGTCGGCCAGTTTTTATATATGTTATCTCTCGCACTATCCCGGACCTCATACTGGGCTGTCTGGCTGACGGGAGGGGTTGCGTTTATTAGTGCGTATCGCATCTGTACAGGTAAAATATTTAAACTTTCAGAAAAAAGAAAAAGTTTCAGATGAAATTTGTAGAAAATAACATTTTACATAAAAAATGTGAAAAGTGACTAATTTTCTTCAAGTGGCTAGTTTGCCCGCTACAAGCTTGGAAAGGCTGGCTCGACGTGACGTCATTTGAGTAGCCGACCGTTCAGAGATACCGTTGTGCTGACATGTATACAATGAGTTTTACAAGCTTGTAGCGGGCAAACTAGCAACTTTACGAAAATTAGTCGCTCTACATTTTTTATGTATAATGTTATTTTCTACTAATTTCATCTGAAACTTCTTTTTTCTGAAAATTTCAATATTTTACCTGTCATAGGTGCAATGCGCACTAATAAACGCAACCCCTCCCGACAGCCAGACAGCCCGTATGTTGCCCGGGATAGTGCGAGAGATAACATATATAAAAACTGGCCGACCTAAAATTCTTTTTTTTTCGACGTCGCTAGCTCTCGTACTATAACCAAAGCAATGTGTATTCAATAAGAAACAACAATGGGTCTACTACACTGTGAGTGACCATATGAGACATTTTATCAATTTTAATATATTTAATGCGTGGCTCAATGTGACATAGAAAAAAAAGATTGTATCGATAGTAGAGTCTTTGCTTTAATTAATTGGTAATACAATGATTAAGATTTGATCGTTTTTTTTTTAAGCGAAGAAGTTTGTTCGGGTTGTATAGTGCCAAATAACTTGTTTAACATCCTATATTTAGCCCGCATAAAGGCCTTGTAATAAAAATTAATAATCAACAACTCGCGAACAAGTTTCTCGCGTTCGTTAGACAGAAAATATGCAGAAAAAGTCACTCTCAAGGTTTTTCTTTAAACGTCTCGAATTTCCTCTTACAATTGTTATATTTATATTCATATTCCATCGTATCTAATCACCGAAAACGAAAAAACGAACCAAATTGGCATTCTTTGTCGTGTTTGATTTTCGTGACGTTCATAAGATCGAGAGAATAACTGGATTTGGCTTGAATCCGAAGACTGAACTCAATCATCGATGTAATAGGTATGGTGAGTAAGAGATTTGAACGCGTGTGTAAGCAAATGAACAGTTATGTGGCACCTATTTATGCGGCCGATTCTCGATGACACCAAAACCTGACGTTATATGACGACGAACGACGACGAAAAAAAAAGATGGAATGTGATAATTATAATGTAAATATTCTCTTTGGTTTGGTACATAGTTAATGAGATTTTTATCTAGGCGTCGAGTCGACACAATGAAATTTCATCAGTGCGCCATTGTTTACCAGCAGGGCCGGATTATTCATAAGCCAGAGTAAACGATTGCTTAAGGGCCCCGCATCTACTAGAGCCTTGATCTCCGAAAAAAAGTGGGTGCGTGTACTTATGTACGTGCGTGAGAAGTTATACTTCTTTGGCATAATTGAAAACTAGTTTTTATTAATTACATACAAATAATTAATTAAAATAACATTTAAAGAAAACTATTTTAAATTATATCAATAAATAATACATACGGATATTTAACCTCAACTATATTGGAGCACTTGAAAAAGTATATAAGCACAATTTTTTTCACTAATACTTGCAAAAAGTAAGTAATATTAATCCAAATATTCAATTTAAATCACTACTGAATATAATTTATTTGTGGAGCGAACACTTTTACGAGAGGTGCGCTTCTTTTGAATTTTAGTACGGTGCGTTGAACAGAGATGACGGGGCTATGTTCAAAATGCATTTAAGCATTACGAACTTGCGCTGTGATGATAAAATAGACCGATACTAACGCCTCTAAGAACAACGCGCCGTACTAATAGCCTAAAAGTAATCTGACGTTGGACACGTTTTTTTCGAGTCACCGTTTGTGTAGTAAATTTGTATTTTTATGACTATTTAATGGTTGAAATACTATGAAAAACTATGGTTTTCAATGAAAATAAAATCCAAAATTAGCTGCAAGACGTTTATAAAATTTGTCAGGATCGTTTTTCTGGTTAACAATTTATGCATGTCATGAAAACGAAACTCCATAGAAATTGCGAAATAAAGTTAAGTAGTAGCTACTTTTCAAAGTAAATGTCTTAATCTTATTCATGCTTTGTTTTACTAAATTAGTATTCTAAGATGGTTAAATAATTTCAGAATCCCAGATTTGGTGATAATCAAGAATATGCATGGAATGCAGACGTAATTTTCATCACTAAACTCCAAATAGTATAACAGCTACTGCAAAATTCGAGAAAAGTAATAACTTATTTATTAATAATATTTGTCATTTGTATATATAAATATTTTCTAAATAAAATATTAAAAATACATTTAAAGAATTAACTATTTTTAATTTAAATATAAAAATAAATAAATAAACCAAAAATTCAAATTACGCGCGCCTAATTAAAAAAAAAAAAAAACGAGCGGTTTTGTGGCCAACTTCATCTTGTTAATTTTGTGTCCCCTGGTGCGCGCGCATCTTAAAATTTAACTCTCATCATTTTTTCACAACGCGCCTAAAGAAGTATAACTTCAAAAGTTTTAAAGATATTTATGTAACATACCTTAAATTACCCTACCTTACATTAGTAACCTAGTAGTACCTACCTAATGGTAACATATTGTACTTTAATGGACGATTCAGTCAATAAATATGTAGATACGCAAATGTAGTGTTTTAATAATTTTTTTTAATTGGGTGATGGCATACCTAGCTTTTGGTTTAAAGGAGGACAAATTAGAAGAAACATTCAGTAAATGCAAAATTGTTAACTGAAATCTTTTTTACTCTCACTAAGTCTGTTCCTGGTGAAAATAAAACCGTCCATTTACGGTACAAGTGTACAATTATCATAGCAAAACATTGTATCGTAACCATACGGTTTTATTTTCATCTGGAACAGACCTGCTATTAAAAAAAAAAAACTATCAATATTTGAAATAAGTAAGCTGCATTTCAATAATTGCTGTAGAAATTATTGATATATATATACAGTAAAAATCGTTTATAACGACACCGGATATAATGAACAACCGGTTATAACGTACAAAACTTTCGGGCCCGTGATATGTCTTAGATAAGACGATACATGCGATGCATATCGGTTATAGTGAATATTGCTTATAACGAACGAAATTTGACGGTCCCCTGAAGTTTGTTATAAACGATTTCTACTGTACATATACCTTATCAAGTATTCTCTTTTAACCGATTTCGTTTAATAAGGTTTCAATTTAAAAGAAATATAATAACGGTTTCAATAAGAAATGCTATTTCGATCATCAAGCATTACTCGAAGGAATCGAAAATTTACAATTTTGTCTTAAAATTGTTGAACTTATGTTATAAATTTTATTTGTAAGCTCAAAAGGGATAGGGTCTGATCTATGTTGGGATATTACCCCTTAGACTTTCAAATACCAAAATTACTTTTTTCAATTTTCAATTAAAATTCTTAAATTTTAGAGAATTTGCTTTACGGTGTAAAGTACGTACTACTTGACTTATTTTTCAAGCTACTTGACTAAGATTTGACTTGAAAGTAAGTCAAATGTTAAAGGCCCCTAAGACGTGCATTGCCTAAGGGGATCCGTCATGGTTAATGCGGCCCTGCTTACCCGAGATTAATTGCATCCAGCCGCAAATGTAAAACACTTTGGTCGACTGGCAAAAGAAGAATAGAAGCATTGCACAAATGGTGAAGATTGCCACAAGACACGACACTCCCACGAGAATCGTGGCGATTTGAAATGCCGTGCTGGAAATTCCGGCCAAGTCGTCCAAGCGGCCGCGACAGTGCTCGCCGTCCTCGTCGGCCTGGCAAATGGACCAGAGGCCAAAGCGACCCGGATATTCCGAGTCCAGGTCGCCGATCCACTCGGGGGTGACAAACGCGACCACGCCGATTATCGTGTAGCAGATCGTGAATATCGCCCACAGGACGCCGATCGCTTTTGAATTACGCACATAATTCGACGCATACATATGCGTCGAGTCCACATATTCCACTTTTGAGCCCATTGCGGATCAGTTCAAGCACATACTTTTATTTATATATTAATTTTATATATATATCACACTTGTTTATAACATGGCCGAACAAAGACTGGGTCACTCTATTCACAGATCGGTCGTCTACTTGATAATAAACGCGGATTACCAAACACCTTTTGCCTCTACCTGTTCTGAGTCGCCGCTCAACACTGCTCAATAGTCAATACAAACCATGTACAAATACAAGCCACAAGGTACATGGGTAGGAAATCCAAGTCGCTCGAGAGAGTTGGAAATATGGAAACATCTGCCCCACTCCCATACAAAAGCCATACAAACGCCATACAAATTACAAAGGCCAGAAGCGACCAAAAACTTCATCGCAGCCAGACAATGGAAATAGCCTATGACGAGTTGTTAATTACAGAGAAAACTATTCGTGCTGCAACCCAAATAACAAGACTTGGGCAGTGGGCTCTAGAAATCCATTAATATCAAATCTACCTTCTAATTCAAATTGTTCTAACAAAAAAAAATGAAAAACCGACTTCAAAATATATAAAAATTCTTAAACAAGAAATACACTAAAAAGTAACAAAATAATGGCGTATCCTTGCAGTATCTACAACTTACAAATTATTAGGATGATACAATGTACAACTATTGTTATTTTTGGAGTTGGTGTCAGCCAAGGAAATACGACTATATTGGTACTTAGCAAAAAACCAGAATACCTGATGAAAATTATTTTTCAAATGAACTTTTAAACAATATACTCGAACTGTAACAATATCTAGCGACCTTTAAACCACAAAATACCAATTACCAACTAAACCTTTTTACAATTTTTACAAATTACCATTAATATTTATTTTTTGACTGACACCAACTCCAAAAATAACAATAGTTGTACATTGTATCATCCTAATAATTTGTAAGTTGTAGATACTGCAAGGATACGCCATTATTTTGTTACTTTTTAGTGCATTTCTTGTTTAAGAATTTTTATATATTTTGAAATCGGTTTTTCATTTTTTTATAATATTTATTTATTTCTCGCGTTTTAGTGATCTGAAGTTTGATAACTGATTTTATTTTCTTGAAAATGGTTAACCTTCCAAACGCGCTGCTCATATGAGGCAGCGCCGTTTAATATTAAAAGTTACTACATCATCCCTTTTTGCCCTTAAGGGTTGAAATTTTTTACTTTTAAATGTAATAACAAAACTAAGTGGATTACTCTTTCCAACAGAAAAAAAAGTTATCAAAATTCGGTTAAATGTCACTATTTCATCCCCTATTTTCATCCTTAAGGGGTGGATTTTTTTCTTCAAATTGAAATGTGAACAATTTAAAGGTACGTTGTACGTAATAGAAACAAAATTATCAAAATCGGGTTAGCCAGGAAAAATGTATAATATTATTTCATCTCTAATTTTTAACCCCTTATGAGTGGAGTTTTTTTTTTAAATGGATAGGTGATTAATTTAAAGTTGTGTTCTACAAATGAAAAAAGAATTATCAAAATCGAGCTATCTAATAAGAAGTTAATATTTCATCTCTTAGTTTTCAACTCTTTAGAAGTGAAAGATTTTCCTCAAATTAAAAAAAGAATTTTCAAAATCGAGCTATTCAATAAGAAGTTAGAATTTCATCCCTTAGTTTTCAACCCCTTAGAAGTGAACGATTTCCTTCAAATTAAAATGGGACTATTCGGGAATTCATCAAGTTTGTAATTATCACCCACGCCACCGCCACTTTCACTTGGTCCAAATTGATCAAAATCAAATCGGTTCAAAGAAAATTAAAGCGATTGATTAATGTTCTATTCCATAAAATGTTAACTATCAAGTACCTACTCAGGGGGTCACTTAGTGGCGTGGTGGACTAGGGATGTGAGATTAATGGAAAAGAATCGATTAAATAAAAATCGATTTTTCTTTATTCAATAATTAATCGATTTGTCAAAAATCGATTTTAATTTTAAAAAAATTGATTTATGCGAAAAAATTGATTTATGCGAAAAAATTGATTTTTTCTATTATTTAAAATTCTACTTGCTTTAAACTACTTTGCATTAAACGTTTTATTATAATAAAAATGAAATGATGAGCATCCTAACAAAATTACAACCTTATTGCCTCAAAAACTATTTTCGATTTCAATCTTTGAATAATGAATTTTAATTTTAACAATCAAATATTTGAATGAAAATGTCTATTATATTTAAATGACAAGAATGAAAAAAACCGTTACAGCTAGTTTGCATTTAAATTTGCGCTGTTTATGAAAATCGATTTAAACGCGTAATTTATATAAACGATTATTTAAAAATCGATTATAAAAAATCGATTATTTTATAACATCCCTATGGTGGACTAGATAGTTGCCTTATACGCCAGTGGTCCTGGGTTCGAATCCTCTGAAAGCCTAAGATTTTTTTCTGATTTTTCGGATTCGACGGTCGCTAATGACCACAGTAGTTGAAGCGACCTTAAATAAACCAAAAAAAAAACAGTACCTACTCAGTTATACCTTTTATAAAGACGCGTTAAGAGTTTTCATTGATTACAATCTGTAATCTGTTGCACTTGTGGCGGCTGGAAATTGGCGGCTGAAAATGCAGTGTTTATCTCTCGCAGCTGACTTGGGAAAAATATATGATATACCTTTATGATGTGATCTGCTCTTGGCCAGCGCTGGCCTATGTTATTGTATATATATTTATGTAAATAAAAGGTGGGTAACCACGCCCACCATTACATTCTGGTGACCCCGACGTGATCTAAACACGCATCAACAGCGAGGACCAGTCATTCTGCGTGGACCTGCCAGTTCGCCTCATTATGGACGCCGCCAGTCGCCACATACATCCGGCCCCCTCACCAGGGAATTCAACGGTGGAGTAGCTGCATCCTGATCTTCGGTTGAGCTACTCCATACTCGTCCCGCGTCGTCTTATGGACTCGAGCCCAGCAGCTCGTTCAAGCGGCCTCTGCTCCACGACGGCCCCAGCAGCCTAGAGTCTCACGGCCCGACGACAATCGTGACCATCGTCACTAGGAGGGGAGTGATGTGGCGGCTGAAAATGCAGTGTTTATCTCTCGCAGCTGACTTGGGAAAAATATATGATATACCTTTATGATGTGATCTGCTCTTGGCCAGCGCTGGCCTATGTTATTGTATATATATTTATGTAAATAAAAGGTGGGCGTGGTTACCCACCATTACACACTAAAAACATCGAAAAGAAAGACATTTAAAGTTCGTATTTTTTTTTAAAGCTTGAATGGCTTGAACTCTATTTTTAAGATAAAAACTGAAGGAGTTCGAAATTTTCTGAAGACATTAATAGAGATTCAATAGAAAAAATGTTACCATTCAGATAATATGTTAAAGGGCCTAATATAGAAATAGAGAAAATAGTGCTTCTTTCTGAAACAATTTTTTCGTTAATTGATTAATAGACCAGAGCCGATAGCTTTTGAACACAAAAAAAAATATAGTTGTCTGAAACCCATTAAAAAAGAAAGAGCATATAACAAAAATGAAAGAAAAAATAAATTACTGATCTGAGGGGGGGAAAGTGAAAAAGGGTGGGGGTAAGAGTAGAAACGGTTTATCTCGATTTCCGACAAAACTACAAGTCCTATGGAAAAAAATTAAATGGCAAAGTTGTAGTAAATAAGTAGATCTACAACTTTTGTGTTAAGACTTTTTTCACATAGCCTCAAAATTTATGTGAAAAAAACCAATATCCATTTTTTTTTTCCAAAAAAAAACATGAAATTTGGTAAAAATTTACCTTTAATGTCCCAAATACACTTTAATTTTTTTGATTTAAAATATTTATTTTTTCACCTTATTTTGACTTCATATTGAAAAAGCACCCTAATTTTCAATCGAAAATTCTCACGTCAAAATATTTACTTTTTTAAATAAGTCAGTGGTAGAGATTTCAATGCACAAAAAGCCTACCGACTTTTTTTAAAAAATAGATAATTTGACGTGAGAATTTTCAATCGAAAATAGAGGTGCTTTTGCAATATGAAGTCAAAATAAGGGTAAACAAAAAATATTTTAGATCAAAAAAATTACAATGTGTTTGGGACATTAAGAGGTAAGTTTTTACCATATTTCATGAAACAAAAATTTTTTAAAGAAAAAAATAAAAAGCTAAATACTTGGTTATTGGAATTTTTCACATAAATTTTAAGGTTACGTGAAAAACGTTTTAGCACAAAAGTTGTAGATCTTCTTATGACCTACAACTTTGCCACTTAACTTTTTTCCATAGGACTTGTAGTTTTGTCGGAAATCGAGATAAACAGTTTACAACCCTTAAACCCCTCCCCTTTTCCACTTCTCCACCTCAGATCGACCGTAATTATTTGTCCTTTTATTTTGTTATATTGTCTGCTTTTTCAAATGGGTTTCATCCTACTATAATTTTTTTTACTTTTTACCATTTTCAAAGGCTCTGGTCTATAAGTAACATCACTAAAATCAAATTGCATTTAAAAACTCAAAAATCTTAAGGATCCTAACGTTCACGTATGAACAAAAATGTGTAGCAGAAAATAAAAAAAATAGCGTTGGCACAACGGCTGGCTATTTTGTACGGCGTACGTAGTCGCTGTTTTATTGATATCTTCTTCTTATATATGTAAAAATATTATGTTGGTCCTTTTCTAGGACAAAATTCGAAAAATTCTACATCAATTGAGCTCAAATTTTGATACAATATCCGCTTCCTTGTGATAGTTAACGGGACAGAGAGTGATATAGATTGCTTCTTATGCCGGAATAATCGACGGTTCCCATAGGATAGCATAACAATTGAGTCCTACAGGAACCGTATGTTTAAAATAAGTTTCGTTAAAGTTCGTGAAATAGCAATTTAACCCATTTTCCTTACGAAAAAATCTCTTCAAAGTTTAAACTTAAAAAATTACAATTTTTACTGGAAAATAGTTATGAATATGAATTTAACACCCGATAAAATTAATAATGAAATTTTAAAAAATATTTAAATTTCTTTATTGTTCATTGTCGAAGATACTAATTAGAAATAAACGTATAAAAATAATATAATACATTTTTAAATAATGAACAATTACCTAACGGAACAAATTTTAATGAAGTTTTCTTAAAAATACCTCAGATATCAACATATTGAATAAAAAGGTAGGGTGCTAAAAAAGGTAAGGTTCCTGTAGGATAGCTCCTTTATCTTTTCTACTAAAATACCTAAACGGTTTTAAATAACATTTGTTATGAAAGAATTTCAAATGTTCTTAAAGGAGCTTTTTATATTTAGAATGTGAGATAGCTAATATCTCTTCTTAGAAAAGTAGTTTTAAGGATTTTGATGAACTTACTTTGGATCTAAAGTCTGGAAGTATCTATCATCTTTTTCTGTCGAAATAGATTAATTTTTATATTGCGCTATGAAGGTGGGGAATCTATTAATTAATCAATTAAATGTATTTATTTATTATTTAATTATAATGGTATTTTCGTAGATATTCATCTCGTGTTAACAAAATTTCGTCGTAAACGTTGTTCACCCTATTACTTGTTATTCTTTTATGTATGTTTGGTTGACTATACACCTACACTAGTAGTAAGCCTCATTCAAGCTAGTACGTCTAACAGATTATAAAACAGTCAATTTCTATTTTTGTTCTATCCAAAAAAAATTACATTATAAGAAATAAAAATTATTTAAAATGAGTCTTGTAATTTATTTAAACAAATATCTCCTATTTTTTCAATGTAATTTAAGACTTCACGAATTTCTAGTTTAACAATTACGTAAATAATGCGTTTGTGTGTAAGCCTTATATACAAAACTAAAATGTGATTTGTGTCAATGTGAAAAAATATTTGAATTTAAAATTACTTTTAATAATTTCTTGTGAAAATGGCAAATCGGACAGTGAAAGACGCGAAATGTGTTCACGGCACCAATCCCCAATATTTAATCGAAAAGATTATTCGATCCCGAATCTACGATTCCAAGTATTGGAAAGAGGAATGTTTTGCTTTGACCGCCGAGCTTTTAGTCGACAAAGCGATGGAAATACGATATCTTGGAGGCGTGAGCGGTGGAAATATCAAACCCTGTCCATTTCTATGTCTCACATTAAAAATGCTACAAATCCAACCCGAAAAAGACATCGTCGTCGAGTTCATCAAAAACGAGGAGTTTAAATATGTAAGAGCCTTGGGCGCGTTTTATATGCGGCTTACGGGAACGTCTCTGGACTGCTATAAATATCTAGAACCTTTATTTAACGATAATAGAAAGTTACGACGTCAAAATCGACAAGGAAAATTTGAACTGGTGCATATGGATGAGTTGATCGACGAGTTGTTACGTGACGAAAGAGTTTGCGATGTGATTCTTCCGCGTATCCAAAAACGGCATGTTCTGGAAGAGAATAACGAGATTGAACCAAAAATTTCGGCACTGGACGACGATTTGGATGAGGAAATGATGAGTGATGAGGACGATGTTAAGATTGAGGAAAAATATTCGTTGGACGAACATCATTCAAAGATTAAAGACGATCGAGGAAGTCACAAAGATGATAAAAGGGATAAAGAACGGGAACGAGATCGGGAACGACGGCATAAAGAACGGGAGCATCGGTCGGAGAAGAAACATCGGGATCGTAGTCGGGAGAGGCGACGCGATAAACGAGACCGTGATCGACACTATCGTGACGACGATCGTGAACGACGAAGAGATCGAAATCGACATTAATCTTATTGTAAATCTAAAACTAAGAATAAAAAAATTTTTCAAAATTTTTTTTTAATTTTAAACAAGAACAAGCAAGAATCTGGGCTACATAGTAGCTGCATATTAAATAACATTAATTAATTGTTCTAAAATATATTAACAATAACGAAGATAGATTTATACAATGGAAGTTTTTTTTTTTTGTACCCGTATGGCTTCAAAACTGATATAAATTTTTTTAAAACGTGGGAGCGTTTAGAAGGAATAGGCAATCTTCCTTTTTCTTGATTCCTCCAAGTAATGTATTCATGGCGTCGATTGCAGTCCTTTTATCGACCAAAGGTTCGAATGCCACGTAAATCTCGAATTCTTCTCTCAGCTAAAAAATATTTAAATTTTAAACAAAAAATTTAATAAATATTCGAGGCAGAGGGAAGACTGAGAGAGCCAGATCGCATGAATACACGTACTGCCAACTACTCTGACTAGGAAAGGGTCTAGCTGAATAAGCCTATCTGAGGGGGCCCGGGGTCGTTTTTTAGCCTGACGTTTATTTTGTTCTTCTCCACATGACATTACCACCTCTAGGTGGAAGTAGTAAATATACTCGATATTAGACCGCTACCCCTTCTATTATCGGAGCTAGAAGGGTTGAAACCCTTAAATTATTTTTTTTAATGTTTCGACAGACAGAACCTTTTCTATTAATTTAAGAGCTAGCCACGTTTTTGAGAGAGAATTTTAGGTCGGCCAGTTTTTATATATGTTATCCTTCGCACTATCCCGGACCTCATACTGGGCTGTCTGGCTGGCAGGAGGCGTTGCATTTATTAGTGCGCATCGCACCTATGACAGGTAAAATATTAAAATTTTCAGAAAAAAGAAAAACTTTCAGATGAAATTTGTAGAAAATACCATTTTACATAAAAAATGTCTAGTGGCTAATTTTCGTCAAGTTGCTAGTTTGCCCGCTACAAGCTTGGAAAGACTGGCTCGATCTGACGTCATTTGAGTAGCCGACCGTTCAGAGATACAGCCGTTGCGTTGTGCCGACATGTATACAATAAGTTTTACAAGCTTGTAGCGGGCAAACTAGCAAGTTTACGAAAATTAGTCACTGGACATTTTTTATGTAAAATGTTATTTTCTAAAAATTTCATCTGAAACTTTTTCTTTTTTCTGAAAGTTTCATTATTTTACCTGTACAGGTGCGATGCGCACTAATAAACGCAACCCCTCCCGACAGCCCGTATGATGTCCGGGATAGTGCGAGAGATAACATATATAAAAACTGGCCGACCTAAAATTCTTTTTTTTTTTTGACGGCGCTAACTCTCGTACTATAAAGCCATAGAGAAGATTCTAGGTTTGTTCGCGAGTCTCATTCAGAACCGATTACGAATCACTTCAAGAGGATTTAGGATAACGGCCAAGTGTATACACGCTTATGAACTGATGAAGCGTTATTTTTCCGTGAACCAGTTTAAAAATGTTCGAAAGTAAGACGAGGATTAACGAGAACCCACGAAAATTGCTAATTGAATTTAACGTCGACAGCGAAACTGGAATTTGAACTAGCCACGTTTTATCAATCGTAACTGATTCAGAGTTGGTTCTAGCGATTCTCGGGTTTTTTTTTTAGGACGAAAACTTCGATTCTCTTACTCATGCGCAGTTTGATAAATCGTGGCTAGTTCAAAATCCAGTTTCGCTGTCATGCTGCGTTCACACGAGTCAACTTTCGTTGCCCGATTTTAGTGTTTTGATCACGAAAAGTTGAATGAAGAACCTCGAACCGTGATCAACTTTTTAGTGGATCAACAAAAGTTTGAACGAGTCATCACACTAGGTTTATCATTCAACTTTTGATCGATCAACTACAGTTGACTCGTGTCAACGAGGCATCAACGTTCAATTCAATTAACAATTTTCGTGGGTTCTCGTTAATCCTCGTCTTACTTCCGATCATTTTCGACTTATTCACGGAAAAATAACTCTTAAACAGTTCATAAGCGTGTATGCACTTTGCGATTATCCTAAATCCGCTTGAACTGATTCGTAATTGGTTCAGAATAAGCTCCGCGAACAACCTTCTGTCTGTCGAAACATACTTGGAACGCTCTTCTTCTCTGTCATGAACATAGATAAACCGTAGTCTATCACAAAATAAGTAGAGCTAGGATTCTCAACTGAAATACATTTAATGTATGAAGACAGCAATATTAAATTTAATTCTATTATTTCGTTATTTTTTCGAGACTTCTGCAACTTCTGAAATAATAGAATCAAATATAATATTGATTTCTTTATACATTTAATGAATTTCAGTTGAGAATCATAGCTCTACTTATTTTGCGATGGATTACTTCTTATCTATGCTCATGACAGAGAAGAAGAGCGTTCCGAGTAAGGTTATTAGATACATAAGATATGGTCATTTGACTAGGCGGCGTTTCTTTGATCTCTGAAAATGACGTCACTGGTTTGTTGTTTCTGACAGAAGCCAGTAGAGGCGTTAAAGGCCATTAACTATCATTGGTTTGTGGGGGATTCCACCTGGTGACTGCATTTGGTTGGCACTACTATATTTAATAAAATATGATTTTTATTTAGGTTATTAAATCACTTTAACAAAAATTTTAAACTTTTATTATGTCAATAGTTAATTTTTTTGAACATAATAAAATGTTAATTTGATCTTTCTTTGTTATTTTATTTTAATTAAATAATGAAGATAAATTTCTTCTAGAATCTATACCTTATTTAGTTAAATATTTTGAATTCCCGTGTCAGTGTCAGTCAACAAACCAGGGTTTTGAAATATCAGCATTATTCAATTTAAATCATAAGAACGATAGTATCGATAAGAACCAACGACAGCAGATAGCTAATGGCTTTTAACGCCTCTACTGGCTTCTATCAAAAATAACAAACCAGTGACGTCAGAGCAAGGTAATAACCTTGAAAGTGAGCACCCCTTGCGTTCCGAGTATGTTTCGACAGTCAGAACCTTCTCTATGGCTTCAGACGTTCCGAGTGGAGAAAGGAACAAAAAACTGACCAAGGAATAGTTCCGAATTTCCTAATCGGAGTAGGTGGCAGCACGTGTATTCATGCGATCTGGCTTTCTCAGTCTTCTCTCTGTTCGAGGGAAGTTTTTACCCAGCCTAGGACAGTTTCGTTTTGTAACTGTTGATACATTACTCTTAACGGTCTTGTCGAGTTGTGTAACTTAGCATTTATCGATAGATAAATCGAATGCAAACGTTTTCGTTCACTTTCAATCGTATACGGCGGTTGATACTCTGGGCTGTAAAACTGGGCAATAAGTTTATTTTTATAAAGAAAATGTCGCACTTCGGGTATCACTGTAATGAATTTAGTGTAAGGTTTTTTGTTCATCGACTCGTTGATCGGTTCCAGGCAATTCAAGCGTCGTAATTTATCGACAATCTTTTGCTTTGCCTCTGATAGTGGAAAAAAAACGTCCCGATCGACAGTGATTAAAAGCAAGCACGCTTGACAGTCTTCGGCCAAATATGAAACATGGCCATGTAGGAAACCACTGGCGTCAAATTTTGGCAGACAAATCGGTGTCCAACTTTCAGCCGTTTTGAAAGACTCCGATGAATTAACTAAGTTGAAAATCAAGTGCAAATCGGCGGGATGCATCACATACTTTTTCATTCGAACCATTGTAATCAATTGGTTTTGAGCGATAAGTATAGCAAAAACCAAATTCTAAAATAAAAATTTAAAAAAATTTTCCTTTTTTTAAAAATAAAACCCAAGATATAGAGACGTGTGGTATTTAAAAACGATTAATTTTTTTTCTTAATTATATTGAAAATGTTCTTGGAAATGACGAAAAAAGAAGGCTGTGAAAGTTTGAGCTTTTAATTTATTAAGAAGTGCCGTATTAGACCAGGGTCGATTATTTGATCCCAAAAAACAATTAAAGTAGGAAGAAACCCATTAGAAAAGGAAGAGAATATAACAAAAATGAAAAGAAATATAAATTACGGTCGATCTGAGGTGGGGAAGTGGAAAAGGAGGAGGTTTAAGGGTTGAAACAGTTTATCTCGATTTCCGACAAAACTACAAGTTCTATGGAAAAATGTTACCGTATTTGCCGGACCATAAGACGCACCCTGATTTTAGGTTAAATTTTCAGAGCAAAAAAGTGCGTCTTATCGTCCGGCAAATACGATAAATAGCAAAGTTGTAGGTAATAAGAAGATCTACAACTTTTGTGCTAACACTTTTTTTCACATAACCTCAAAATGTATATGAAAAATTCTAATAACCAAGTTTTAGATATTTAATTTTTTTCAAAGAAAAATTTTCACTTGAAAATGGATAGCCGGGTTTACATGACAAATCTGCCCCGCGGCTTTTTCGATTTGCAGTTAGGGAATCGATTTGACATCAAACAAAAATAATTCATCCAAATTTTTAGCGCCCTATCTCCAAAAGTTTTCCAGATTTTCAAGAAAATCTAATTTTTCGATTTTATTTTTTTTAACCGACTTCAAAAAAAGTAGGAGGTTCTCAATTCGACTGTATTTTTTATATTTTTTTTTATGTTTGTTACCTCAGCATTTCCGACTGGGTAAAGCGATTTTGATGATTCTTTTTTTATTTGAAAGCTGGTGTTTTCCGAATGGTCCCATTTTAATTTGAAGGAAATCTTTAACTTCAAAAGGGTTGAAAACTAAGGGATGAAATATTAACTTCTTATTGGAAAGCTCGATTTTGAAAATTCTTTATTTGAAAGCTAGTGCTTCTCGTGTGGTCCCATTTTAATTTGAGGAAAATCTTTTACTTCTAAAGGGTTGAAAACTAAGGGATTATATATTAACTTCTTATTGGATAGCTCGATTTTGATCATTCTGTTTTTATTTGAAAGCTGGTGCTTCCCGTGTGGTCCCATTTTAATTTGAAGGAAATCGTTCACTTCTAAAGAGTTGAAAACTAAGAGATGAAATATTAACTTCTTATTAGATAGCTCGATTTTGATAATTCTTTTTTCATTTGTAGAACACAACTTTAAATTAATCTCCTATCCATTTAAAAAAAAAAAAAACTCCACTCATAAGGGGTTAAAAATTAGAGATGAAATACTATTATACATTTTTCCTGGCTAACCCAATTTTGATAATTTTGTTTCTATTACGTACAACGTACCTTTAAATTGTTCACATTTCAATTTGAAGAAAAAAATCCACCCCTTAAGGATAAAAATAGGGGATGAAATAGTGACATTTAACCGAATTTTGATAATTTTTTTTTCTGTTGGAAAGAGTAATCCACTTAGTTTTGTTATTACATTTAAAAGTAAAAAATTTCAACCCTTAAGGGCAAAAAGGGATGATGTAGTAACTTTTAATATTAAACGGCGCTGCCTCATAGGAGCAGCGCGTTTGGAAGGTTAACCATTTTCAAGAAAATAAAATCAGTTATCAAACTTCAGATCACTAAAACGCGAGAAATAAATAAATATTATAAAAAAATGAAAAGCCGACTTCAAAATATATATATAAGATATATATAATGCACTAAAAAGTATCAAAATAATGGCGTATCCTTGCAGTATCTACAACTTACAAATTATTAGGATGATACAATGTACAACTATTGTTATTTTTGGAGTTGGTGTCAGTCAAGAAAATAAATATTAATGGTAATTTGTAAAAATTGTAAAAAGGTTTAGTTGGTAATTGGTATTTTGTAGTTTAAAGGTTGCTAGATATTGTTACAGTTCGAGTATGTATATTGTTTAAAAGTTCATTTGAAAAATAATTTTCATAAGGTATTCTCGTTTTTTGCTACCACTTAGTACCAATATAGTCGTATTTCCTTGGCTGACACCAACTCCAAAAATAACAATAGTTGTACATTGTATCATCCTAATAATTTGTAAGTTTTAGATACTGCCATACTGCAAGGATACGCCATTATTTTGTTACTTTTTAGTGCATTTCTTGTTTATAATTTTTTATATATTTTGAAGTCGGTTTTTCATTTTTTTATAATATTTATTTATTGTCAATAGTAAAATTGAATATTAATGATGGTGATCTTTTTATTTCAAATTTCTAGGACTAAAAGAGATGACCCTATCATAATAAATCTCAAAAGAAAGTTCGATTTTCCAGAGGAAATATAAATTTTTTTTTTAATCCTCGTTATTTAAAAGTCTCACTCACCAAACTTGAGTTGAAAGAAAATTGACCGGCTGGTCGACTCGAATCCGACTCATCACTTGAACGACCAAAAGTTTGAACGGTTCAGTGATTCGAGTCGACCAGTCGGTCAATTTTCTTTCAACTCTGTTGGTTTGTGCTTCACTTCTCGCGTCGCTACCCCCGCTATGGCCTAAAAAATCGAAAATCGTCAAGCGATTTTAGTTGAAACATGTGAACGCCCCATAAAGGAGTGTAAAAGACATTTTCTAAGAAAGTTTGGTGAGTAAGACTTTTAAATAACAAGGATAAAAAAATATTTTAATTTTATATTTCCTCTGGAAAATCGGACTTTCCTTTGAGATTTATTATGATAGGGTCATAACATCTTTTTTAATCCTAGAAATTTGAAAAAAAAATCACCATCATTAATATTCAATTTTACTATTGAAGAAAACAAATAAAATCGAAAAATTAGATTTTTTTGAAAATCTAGAAAACTTTTCGGAGATAGGGCGCTAAAAATTTGGGTGAATTATTTTTGTTTGTTGTCAAATCGATTCCCCAACTGCAAATCGAAAAAGCCGCGGTGGCAGATTTGCCATGTAAACCCGGCTATCCATTTTCATGTGGAAAAATTTTTTTGAAAAAAATTAAAAACTTGGTTATTAGAATTTTTCACATATATTTTGAGGTTATGTGAAAAAAGTGTCAGAACAAAAGTTGTAGATCTTCTTATTATCTACAGATTTGCTATTTAACTTTTTTTCATAGGACTTGTAGTTTTGTCGGAAATCGAGATAAACTTTTTCAACCCTTTAACCCCTCCTTCTTTTCCATTTCCCCACCTCAGATCGACCATAATTATTTTTCCTTTCATTTTTATTATATTCTCTTCCTTTTCGAATGGGTTTCATCCTACTAAATTTTTTTTCACATTTTTACCATGTTCAAAGGCTTTAACTCAGGTCTATGTCTAAATTTCCATTTTAATAACATGGGAAAAGCATTCGCTTTGACTTAGGAATTTTATAGCTCACGTCGGGAACAATAATTTTGAACGACCAAAATATAGAAAATTCAATTTCAAATTTCTTATAGAAAATTCAGTGCTCTACAAAAAAGGACTTTTGCGATTCTTTGATATATTTATTTCTTCAAAAGTTATTCGCAATTAAAGTTGGATTGATGATAAACTCTTACAATTTTTTAATTTATTGACTCAACCATCAACTAGGACATTTTTTGCAGAACTTTATATTTTCTATAACTCATCTCCATTAAATTTTAATACAAATACTTTCAGTTCTTACTTTTAATTTACTACACGACTGTGAAATGATTTGAGTAATCGTATCCCGAACTGAGGAATGCAAAGGCAAACATTTCACAGCACTTAACATAAATGCCGGCTCTGTCTCCATAAAAGTTAACAGATGATCGATCAAACGTTCAGCTCCCGATAGCAATCGACGTAAATCGTAATTCCTTCTCTGCTCAAAAATTCGATTCAACTGAGTCAATGTTAAAACGCTGCAAATTTGATTAAAAACATGCCTAGAAACGAAAAAAACGATCAATTTTAACAGCTTATACATGCCGATTTAATATTACGTTAGTTGCAGGATAATTTGGGGCACACTATCACTGGTTCGAGCCACACACACTAAGATTAAAGGTCCTTTGACTAGAAAGACAAATTTCATGTTTCCTGCATGGATTGATCGAATTAAATCGTTCTCTATTTGAATAAAACTAACTAATGCCTGCATCACACCAAATAACGTCACCAATTTGTCCTCATTACCATATCTAAGTAAAAAATATTTAATTAAATTGAAAATAAATTAATCGTTTAGGAGTTTTACCTTGAATAAATAGGTTTTCCTGCAGTGCTTAAAATAAATATGTGCTTTTCTTTACTTAACCATTCCTCGTCGTGCCAATAATCTCCCTCATTGCTATCGTTGTCTGTACAAGTAGAAACTTCCAAATTTGAAGAGTTTAAGTCGTTCTATAAAACATTGATTGTAAGTATAAAAAATTTGTTGGAAATAAGAAAATTACATCAGGTGTGATTGTGTCGTCTTGGGGGCAGTTTTTTTCTTGTAGAGATATGTTGGCGACGTCGTCTTGGAGTTCACTGATCGCACTTGTGGTACTTTCTCGCATTGTGCGATCTTCTAAACTGGAGCTCATTTCTTGTTCGCATTCCTCGTACGAGTCGGTTGTGACGAGAATTTGAACGGTGGGTTTGTCGGTGGTTTCGTTGGTGTCGTCGTGTGGACCAGCTGGTGCTGGTGATGGAACCGAATTTTCCATGGTTTATGTGGTGCAGGATAATAATCTAATCGGTTTTAATCGTATTAGAACCATTGGAATGACATTCGGAATTGATGTGGTGCTTCTTTGACAGGCGATTTGACAAATCGAAGTGGACAATCGGTGCTGCCACAGGTGAACGATCGGCGGAACTACGGGGTTTGACAGTAAAACCGGTCAAGTGCTAGTGAAATACATGCTAGAAGGGTTTCGTAATACGATTGCACTATTACCATTGTTACCATTGTTATGACGGCTATAACCATTGCTATTTCCAGCTATTTCATTGACTATCAGTGGCGGATTTAGATTTTATACCGCCTTATTTACATTTATTTATCCACATGCCGCCTTTTTTCTACATAAAAGTTATTTAAAATATCTGCTGCGAGGCGTCACAGTACTTTCTTGTACTTTCATTTATAAAACTCGCTGTTGGTTAAAAGAAATACAAGCACTTTATAACGATACATATAAACAGAACTATATGCAAGACCTATAACGACTTATGAAACATAAAACCTATGCAACAACCTATATAGCAGAGGCGTGCGGTCCATACATGCTGTAGATGCGGCGCATGCCTATGGATTGTAAGACGATTTTAAAAATTGAATATTTTTTTATGATTTATTCATTTAGTTTTTAATTTACGTAATTGCATTTGTAAAATCATTCTAAAAATGATATATTTTTATCATTAATAAATTTTTTAATTTACGTAATAATGAAAGGTATCACTCATAAAATTGGCATAGTTTACCACGTCAAATGAACGGCAAAAGCCGAATGAATGCGTTGGCGACAGTAGCATGCGATTCTTTGCCTCAAATTGGTCGCGCATGCGCACTAGTACGGTCGAATACTATCTCTCTCGGTATTTCACATAGCTGATTAACGGTCTGCAGATACGTTTGCCGTTTTGAATCTAAACAGTGAATTTAATTGCAACCGATTCTTTTTGTGAGTTATTTTGAATTATTGACCCAAAGGTCATACAAATGTTCTGTTCTTTAAGATAAGAACTATTTTCGTGGTTTTTAAATACATTATATGATGCGGTTGTTGATGATTTTTGTAAGAAGGAGCGTCGAATAAGGCTAATTTAAAAAAATACTTATAACACCACGTTTATCAAATAAAAAAATAAATTTTAAAAAAGTGGTTCTTATAACCCCCCCCCCCCACTACTAACCGCATGCCCTGTTTCAAAAGTCACCGCACGCCACTGCTATATAGGTATATACGAATTTCCAACCTTCACCCCAGAACCGTCCTAATTCAAATTTTCCCAGAAAAAAGTTTCAAATAAAAGTTGTAGGCATCAATGAGTCTAAAAACTATAGAAAGTTTTAAAAAAAATCGTTGGAGCCGTTTTCGAATAAAATTGAAAAAACTCAAAAACTCCTAGAATAAAGTGGAGTTTCCGGTTAACCGATTCTAACTAAAAGCTTCGCGGCACAACTAGATTTAATATGAAGGCAAAATTCCAAGATTAGTGTAATTCGGATAAAGCTTTCGATACGATATGGCTGTCACACACAAACACACACACAGAAATGTTTCTAAAAACTATTTTTAGAACTTAGGAGACCTCAAACATGTATTTCCGGTGAAAGCTCCAATTCGAAAATTCGACCCGATGACAATACTTCCTTTAAGTACTATATAGTAGTAAAAAAAAAAGTAAAAATATATCTAGTTATAAACTTTTACTTATCAAATATCATTATACCTACCAATGGCGTGCGGTCCATACATGCTATAGATGCGCCGCCTTGAGCTTTTAAGACGTCTTCTATCTGACGACGACAAAAAAAAATAAAGAAATTTTAAAAAAAGATCGTTTTTAAGTTAAATTTTTTTTAAATATGCTAACGAATATTAACAATTGTGTCTTGATAAAGTTTATTCAATTAATATTTTATATTAATTAGGGTAATTAGGGTTTTGCTGACAAGGGGGAGGGAGGGGTTAAAAATAACTAAAATTCTGCTTACGTAACACTTGAACGACCCCCTAGGCGTAAATCCAGCACTTTTGTTAACTATTTGTTAAATTTTTTTTTTCTGAAACCAAATTTGTTTAGAGATCTAGAAAATTAAAATGGTGATAAAAACCTAAAATATAAATTTGAGGTAGAAAGGCATGGCATTAACACATTTCAAACGAAAAATGTTAATTACATTTTTAGTTTATCGATGTTGATGTACGAAATCCATTAAATTTTCCAATTTATTGAAATTTCATAAATATACCATATTTGCCGGGCGATAAGATGCACTTTTTTACTCTGAAAATTTGACCTCAAGTCCGATGCGTCTTATAGTCCGATAATATAATACTAATAATATTATTATTATAAATAATTATAAAAAAAAAATAATTATAATAAATACCTATGTATTACAATAATAAAGTGAATTAAAATATTTGAATTTTTTGTTTTTTGTAAAAATTATGTCAGTGCGTCATATCGTCCAAACCATATTATTTCTAAAAATTTATGGAAAAATTTTGGGGTGCATCTTATCGTTCGGCAAATACGGTATTTATTTAAAAAAAAGGAATTTCTTTGATGAAGCAATCAGAGAAAAAGGAGTTAAATGGATTTAAGAATGTAGGTGTATAGCAAACCAACTACATATAGTATAGGCAACCAAAAGAATTTAATTGCAACAGTATTTGCATATACATATGAAAAATTTTGAAAATAAAAATACATACTTATATTTACAAAAAATAATCTGTAACGTTAATTCTGAATTTCGGATGGAATAAAAGGAAAACATTGGGAAAAATTTGGGACCATAAGAAGCTAATACAGATTTCAAACAATTGCTTGTTCCGTTTTCATTTGGTTGATACACGTAGATTGTGACATTGTGATACTTGGGTACACTTAACATTTAGAAACATTCATTGTTTTATTGTTATGAGGGCCCAGTAAATTCCCTTTTTACTTGGGTTTGTTTTAACAGTTAAATTAGCCTATGGACATAAATGAACAGCAATATCAATATAGACAGGATACAATCGTTGAATTTAAAACATCCTTTGGTCTGTGGTTTGCAAAGGTTTCTTGTTTCATCAACAATCAATATCTTATTGTTAAACAGTTATTTTGTCACGCTACAAAAATTCTGGAACGAACAACATGTAAGTTTTATTTATTTATTCTTAATTACGTTTACATTGAGTTTAAATTTTCAGAATTAACAATAAAAGAAAAAAAAATGAAAATTTTGATCTAAATGACTATCACAGGAAACAGAAGAAAAAAAAAAACAAAATAAAAATGTGATAGAAACGTTGTTAGAACATTCCGTACTTATACTTCTAACAATAAAATATATACCATTGTAGTAGAAAAGTAGATAGTTGAAGATAAAAAATACTTTTTTTATAACTACCATCGTCCAAAAATTTTGAAATAATTTCCATGATAAAATGTTTTTTTTTTTTAGTTTTTGTTGGTTTCCCTCCAAAGATAATATGTTTCCTCGTTAAATTCAACCATTAACTTAAAATACCGGTTTGATTTTTTTTTTTTAATATAAATGATGTCTATCTTAGTTCCAGCAGTTCTGGAAATTAACCAAAACTATATTAATAGGCTGTGAAGTCAAGTGGTGAGATAGACATAGAAAAAGATATAGAGCAATAAGAGAAAAATTGAGAGAAAAGTAAAATAGGACAAAAAAAATTTTACTTGGTCCCACACACATACACTCCCACAGACTCAAAATATACACACATTTTTCAATAATTCGCTTGTTTTTTTTTTTTTTAATTGAAAGCTTTCCGTTGTTTTTGCCATGCACAAATGGCGTTACTTAATAGTTAAAAAAGCATCCCAAAAACAAACGATGTGACAATTCAAAGAGTTACATTAACCAGGAATACTCTTTGGCGCAATTATACGCGCAATCCTTATGAAAGGCTTGATCATTGTTTTGTAGCGAGTGTGTGTGTAGCATTTTGTTGTTGATGTTGTTTTGTTTTCTATGATTATATTTTGTTTTTTTATATGTTTGCAGCGTGTGCGCACGCGCCCGCTCTCCTCATATTTTTCTATATATTTTTGTTTTAATTTCCGTCAGAAAAATTCATGAATATGAACGACCAGGCCGTTTTGTTGCGGCCCTACAGTTTAGTTAGAGCCGTTCACACCCATGGCGTCCACCCCTCGTACAACAGGGCCAAGTTTTCCAAGTTTGTTGCCTCACGTATAACGTAGTCAACCTATGAAAAAAAAAAAATAAAAATGTTATTTCCCAGAAAGATAGATTTGTCGCCGTACGATAGACAATCTGAAATATCCGGGTTAATCAATCCGTTGGCCATCAATTTTCAAGTTTCAATGATATTACAACTCCTAAAGTCCATCAGACATCGATGGCCATCGGTCTGATCCGGCTATCAGACGAGATTTTCTATCGGACGACGACAAATATATTATACATAAAATTATTTAGTCATATAGTTTGTTCTTAAAGCAGTGGTTCTTAACCTGGGTTCGATCGAACCCCTGGGGTTCGGTGAGTCAATGTCAGGGGTTCTATGGAAGTCAAAACATACATCCGACTCATATAAGGTATATGAATATATTTGGTGAATGCGCATATGAAACTGGTGGGGTTCGGTACCTCCAATAAAGTTAAGAACCACTGTCCTCAAGAAAGCAAAAGAACTTTTGTAGTTGTACAAAGAAGTCGAAGAAAATAAAAAAAAGTTTTAATTCCTATTATTTTAATATGTCCGCGAGGCTTCCCTGATAATTATAGTGTAAAATAATATTTGAATTAGGGAT
Source organism: Sisyra nigra (assembly GCA_958496155.1). NCBI lineage: Eukaryota > Metazoa > Arthropoda > Insecta > Neuroptera > Sisyridae > Sisyra > Sisyra nigra. Next base: position 48,128,359 of record OY292315.1, read on the forward strand.
AAAAAAGTCGACTCTGATTTTAGTCGAAAATCGACTTTTTGTGTAAACTAGTCGATTAAATTTAAGGTCGATCACGCTCTACTTCAAGTCGCCCAAAATCGACTTTAATGGGCCCCATATACGTTGAGATCTGCATCGCTACATGTCGCAAGTATCAGTATTGTGATACAAATCTCACCGTGTATGGCCCGATCTCAGTATCGCTGTACGGCAACCTCGATACCGATCGCATGCGACTGATACATGTTGCAACGTGTGTGGTCACACTATTATGTATCGCGTGAATAAAGTTGGATAAAAATGAATACAACATGGATACAAATCTCAGATGCATGCATCGCCACCTGACGCGATGCATGTATCGATGCAGATCTCAACGTGTATGGGGCCAATTATGAGCGACTTCGATTTTTTTTTCAATGTCTGCTCAATATAAACGCTGATGGTAAATTATAAAGTAGTTAAAAAATTTAATTTTTTTAAGAGCCAAATTTAAATGCACCAATCAAATTATAGGTAGTTAATATAGCTGCACGCCAAAATTTTGTGCTAAAAGCTATACACAGTAAAAGCTCCTTATTCGCGCTTCCTTCATTCGCGTTTTCACTATTCGCGGACTAAAAAAATACGATCCAATTCCTATATTCCTATATTTTACTATTTTAAAAAAATTCAAAACAGTTAAAAAAAGTGGCACAAAAATTGATTTTTTTCAAGCAGTCGCCATTTTGTAAAAAAATTTTTTTTTAATTTTCCGTAGTTCCAGACATTGCGACATTACTCTAGATCAGTGGTGGCGAACCTATGACCCGCGGGTCAGGCACTGACCCACGAAAGCTATTTAAATGACCCACGCGTTGATTTTTATAAACATATTTTTTATTTCATAAAAGTGAGAACAGACAATCGAAAATATTAATAAATTAAATTATAAAATATCTAAATATTAAATGCTCTTTTAACGATGTTTGGCTCCACATATTCGTGTGAAAAATTGTTTTCCTCAATGAATTTTGTAAAATCTACCAACAGAAATAAACTTGGAAATAAATTGACTGCGAAATGCGTTAAACTAATGAATACGGAATATGAACCTAATATTAAGAAATTATCTGAAAATAAGCAACAGCAGATTTCACATTAAATTACTTCCATCAAATTTATTATACATAAACATATCTGTAACTATGTTTATTAATAAAGAATATTTCATAATATATATATGTGTGTGTGCTTTTCTTAATTCCTTGTTCATTCACATACTTAGTGCAGAAGCGCCCCTGGGCATGGTGTCACCTGGTGCAGTAATCACCCCAGTATCACCCCAGTTATATAATTTTTTTGACGTCGACCTTTATTTTTTGTTCTTCACTTGGTAAAATAAAAGTCTTAAAACAGGAAAAAAAACGAAAATCTTTCGGATCAACTAAAGTGGATAAAAAAAGATCAACTGTCAAGTTTTTCTGTTAACAAATTTTCGGTGTTTCCAAATTATTGGTACCATTTTAACCCCCCCCCCCTTTTCAAAGTGACACCACTGACTAAGTGACCCACGGGTTAGTATTAAAAAAAAAAAAAAACAAAATTTGACCCACTTCTCAAAAAGGTTCGCCATCACTGCTCTAGATTAATAATCTTTTTCTTTTTTGTGTTTCAAATAGCTAGGAGGGTTGGAATCGGGGGTATGGTCACGTGCCAATTTTCTGAGACCCCCCACTTCATCAGCTGCTAATTTTTGAAATTTTTAAAAATCTTTTTTTGTTTTTTGATTTTTTTTTGTATTCTTGTAAGGTTAATAAAAAACTAATAAAAAAATGGCTAGTAAAAATTTTAATAGCCTTTTTTTATAACACTTCAAAAATTACCTGAAATTCGTGCCTCTAGACTAGAATACTGCCAATATTTGTATATTGCGCATCATTTGTACAGTAAATTTCATTTTATGAGAGTTAAATTAAGATGTCATCTCATGCATTGCTCGCTTTCCAGCGATTTGGGTCACGTGGTACGGTGTCGACCAATGTTATGCCAGGATTTTGAAATTTAAACTGCTGCATTAGCGCCGCTAGCGTTAAATCCTTGAAGCTTACAATCGCTCAGATGGCAGCCATTCACCAATTTCAAAATCCTGGCAGCACATTGATCAAAATCGTACCGATCGTACCTCGTGACCAAAATCGCTGGAAATCGAGCGATTGATGAGATGGCACCCTTAAACGGAAAACATTTAAAAAGAAACTGAAAAGCTTGAATTACAACAATGCGTATTAAGTTTGGATCTCAGTACTATTTCGCGGTAAAAGAATTTTCGTTAAAAACGTTTTCCATAGTAATATAAAAAAGTTTTTTCACTTTTATTTTGTATTTCAAAAAAAAAAAAAATTAAGAAATCGTCCATTGAGAAAATATTATTAAATTGTTGTAATTTTCGAACCTGTTCTTGCAACGTGTAGCGTCTTCCCGGATCGGGATCCCGACCTTCCAGTTTCATTCGCACCCGTCTCCATACCCCAACCGCATAAGCATTCCGCTGCTGTCCACGTCCGCTACTGTTGGTCCCATTATTCGTGCCATTCATCTTACGAGGACTCTGCCAAACGGTGTCCTGGCGTAAAAGCGGCGCTCGTTTCAATTTCCCATTCGCCGACGACCCAAGCATATTGGCCACTGCACTATTACTATTTGTGACATTATTATGATTCGATGACGATGACGACGTCGACAACGACGACGAAGACGACGTTGTTGTGATCGTGGTTAACGTTGTCGTCGACGTGGTGTTCAAAGACGACGTCGATGTAATCGCCATCGCAGAAAACGGCCCCAATAAAGTCGTCGACAACGACGATGTTATATTCGGCAAATTTTGTCCGACGACCGGAATTTTAAATTCTAACAATGTCTCGTAGATAAAATCGGTTTGTGATTCGATTTCTTGTAAGTTCGATTTGATTTTTTCCACTTCGACAATATTCAATTCATTTGATTGAGAAAACAATGAAAATGTTAATGAAATTTTGTCTGAAAATGCATAGTAATTACGCAGGTAATCATGAAGTCCAATCAGTGAATATTCCTCATTTTTCGACATGGATTTTAACAGGTTACGAACATCAGCCATTAAATGGTGATGGGTACCCCATAATTCTTTGAGTTTTCCAATTGAATTTTTTAAGATATCATTGATTATGTTAACATTTTCGGTTTGTATCACCATTTGTTGTTGACGTGTTGCGATCATTTCTGAGATTAACGCCGCGGCTTTTCTTAGCCATTTAATATCGATGTCCACGTCCAAGGGCATTAATTCCATTAGACTTTCTTCGGTGGGTGAAATTGTTGAGTTGCACTGTTTTATTAGAACACAAGCCTGTTTCCATTGTTTCACTAACGTAATGAAAGTTGCATCGTGGGTCATACTTTCGGAAGTACGAGTTCGTAGTGCTTCGTGATGTACCAGAGCACTGCAAGTATTAGCGACTTGCACGGCTAGTTGTTGTTCGAGATTGATTCGATCTTCACGGATATTAACAGCACACTCGAACGAGGCTAAGATATCATTCAAGGCCGGATTAGCTCCAGCCGCCCATTTTAACCGTTGCTCCGCACTGGCGATCAACGAACGTTGCAGTTCCCGTGCCTCCGACAATCGACCCTGCATTGCCAACAAACTCGAAGACGCTTTTTTCAGTTCTTTCATGAACGTGGTGCGAATCACCGGCGACATATTCGCCAAACCCGGTTGCAACATTATAATATCTTCATGCAACCAACAATGCGCCGTCAACTGCAACTGAATACGCTGCAACGTTGCACGTTGCGCCTCAACATTCTGCTGCAACAAACGAGCGACCTCTCGTCGTCGCCAAGCGTTCTCTAAAGTCGAACTCAATCCCGACGCTTGGGCTAGCGTAGTGCTTGTGAATGAACCGCGTTTTAAGTGCAAATCAACCAGATTGCGGCAAACTTCATCGAGTGGAACTTTGTGCTCGTTGCTAATGTCGCGTTGTTCAATCTCATTGGTCACGTTCAGGCCCATTCGTTGGACAAATAAGCATACAGCCAACGCGATTATTTGAGATGTGACGCCTAATAGTTGACGACTCACGTAATCAGCAGTGAAACGATGAATCGGTTTGTTTAGCTGGGAATCGTCGTAAACGGTTGCCAGACCGACTCCTTTGAAGGCACAGGCCATTTTGCCGCACAATACGAAAAAGTCGCTGATTGTTTGGAGGCGTTTCAAAAAGAAAATGTCGTCAAGTACAGAGCGAGTGCGTTCATTGAAAATTGGAGCCTGAAATCAACGTTATAGATATTAATTAAAATGTTCTACTGAAGTTTTCTGGGATAAAAAATTAATCTAGCTTGGTATAATTTCTAGAAAAATTAATTTTCTCCATTCTTTGGGGCCACCCATAAATTACGTCATTCAGTAAGGGGGAGGGAGCGGGTCGACGAAATGTGACATTGTGTGACAAGGGGGTATTGGAGGAGTCCTAAATTTCGTGACGTCACATTTAAAAATCTATTTTAATCTAAGTGTTAAGTAAAACACGAACTTTGAACTATTAACGAAAAAATCAAAAACATTTGCAACGTTCTCTGAAGAAACGAAAAGAAGAAAGAAAAAAAAAAGTTCAAATTGTTTTTTCGACCACTCGTTCTACTACACTAAGAAATTTTTTTTCCTGGCAACTAAATTTCATTTACGCCAACAAAATGATTTGAAAGCCCAGTGCCAATCAAATATTTAATATTTCGATTTAATTGTCCAAACTAATTTTTTTCTCGGTGTAGTGTTACGCGCTGATACCATTCAATAATTATTTGTAGATGTAAAATTGTAAAAAATGTGACGTCACACTAAGGAGGGGGGCGTCGACCCACTATGACAAGGACGAGAAATCATAAAATTCATGTAACGTAATTTATAGATAGCCCCTTTCGTGTTTTTATTACGAGATATTACTAATAGACCAGAGTCGATAATTTTTGAACCCAAATAAATTATAGTAGGATGAAACTCATTATAAAAGGAAAAGAATATAACAAAAATGAAAGTAAAAATAAATTACGGTCGATCTGAGTTGGGAAAGTGAAAAAAGGGGGTGTTTTTAAGTTTAGAAACGGTTTATCTCGATTTACGACAAAACTACAAGTCCTATGGAAAAAAGTTAAATGGCAAAGTTATAGATAATAAGAAGATCTACAAGTTTTGGACTAACACTTTTTTCACATAACCTCAAAACTTCATAACTCAAAAATTTCAATAACCAAGATTTTGGTTTTCTATTTTTTTCTTTTAAAAAAAAAATTTCATGAAATTTGGTAAAAACTTACCTTTAATAAATTGCTCAAAGTTGTACATAATACAATTGAAAATAAACAATTTTGAACTATTTATTAAAATTTACATATAATTATTGCATTTTCTGGAAACATTTAACATTAGTAATGTATATTTTTTGCACCATCAGAAAGTAGTGATTTCAACGAACAAAAATCCCACCGAATTTTTTAAAAAAGTAGATATTTTGATGTGAAAATTTTCGATTGAAAATTAGGGTCCTTTTTCAATGTTTAGTCAAAATAAGGTGAAAAAATAAATATTTTAAATCAAAAAAATTACAGCGTGTTTGGGACATTAAAAGATAAGTTTTTACCAAATTTCATGAAATTTTTTTTTGTAATAGATTAAAATTAAAAACCAAAATCTTGTGTTTTTTTTTTTAAAGTCGCTTTAACAGCTAAGGTCATATCACGACTATCTAAACACAGAAAATTTCTGTTGGTCAATTTAAATCTAAGGTCTAGGATCTTAAGTCTAGGATTCAAAGGGAGTCGAACCCTTTCTTGGTTATTAGATTCTTGGTAATCTTGGTTATTAGAATTTTTCGCATAAGTTTTGAGGTTATGTGAAAAAAGTGTTAGCCCAATCTTCTTATTATCTACAACTTTGCCATTTAACTTTTTTCCATACGACTTGTAGTTTTGTCGTAAATTGAGATAAGCCGTTTCTACCTTTAAAAACACCCCCCTTTTATACTTCCCCACCTCAGATCGACCGTAATTTATTTTTCCTTTCATTTTTGTTATATTTTCTTCTTTTTCTAATGAGTTTCATCATACTTTTTTTTTTTTCACTTTTTACTATTTTCAAAGGGTCTACCTCTTAGGCAATCTCGACGGTAACGTCCATTTCGCTCACGACGCCTGCGCTTCAAAATGTCAAAAACGCTCAGAACGCTTAAAAAATTTGCTGAGTAGGCAATCTCAAAACGTCGCTGGTTTCTGACATTTTGAAATTTTTATAAATTTATAAAAAAAAAATTTTTTTTTTCATTTATTTAAGGTCGCATCAACTGCTATGGTCATTAGCAACCGTCGAATCCAAAAACCCAGAAAAAAAATCTGGGCTTTCATGGGATTCGAACCCAGGACCACTGGCGTATAAGGCTACTATCTAGTCCACCACGCCACTAAGTGACCTTTTATAAAAATTATAGGGTATAATTTAAAAATTATATTAACTAAACAGTTTAATTTAAATTTTTCGAAATATTCTTTCACTTTTCTGCTTTTAATTTTATTTTTTCCTTATATTTTTATATCCTCTTGAAGTTTTATCTTATAATATTTTATTATATTCAATTAATTTATTTCAATATCAATTTTAAATTATCAACACATGTAGTACATTCTACTTTGACGCCTCGTGAGCGTACTATCTATCGCGTCGCCGTCGAGTTTAATCATTCCTATGGAATTCTATAAGTTTAACTATTTTTTGACATTTTGAAGCGTCAGCGTCGTGGACGTCGAGTTTAACTCAGACATTAGCTCTGGTCTATAAGCATTGCTGTATAAAAAATTGCCTATCCGTCTACATTGTATTAGTTGCTGAATGCATTGCCTGGAGTTAGGTACAAAATTACACTTGAACGTACAACTCAAAATACTTGACCGTTATACTAACAAAGAGTCCAAGTAGTAAAAATTCAATCATCAAGTAAACTTTGAATACCCAGGAGTATCCAAAATTGCATATATCACTGTTTTAAATAAATTTTGTCTTTTGTTGGAAAATACTTACACATAGTCCTTTAGCATCACGATACTGATCAACACTTTTCCAGCACGGTGGAAAATCCAAAGTACAAAAGGACGAAATCAAAGAACTGGCCTCAACATTCAACTTATCAAAAAGACCATTGAAACCCATCAGAAGCATTTTACCCGGAGTTAAAGTATCACCAGAACTTTCAGACACCTGCGAATGAAGTAACGCTTCATATTTTCCTCGCAACTGTGCAACAAGCGCTTGCACATTAGAATGTGGAGACTAAAAAAAAAGTTAAAAAATTTAGTTTAAATTTTAAAATATAAAACATTAAAACTACCTCCATTTCCATGATCATAAAACGTAAATGCATTTCTAGTTGTGTTAAAACTTTCGGTATTGGATATCCAATATCTACGATTATATCATTCAATTCCGAAACGATTGCAATCACAGTTGGATCTTCGGTTTGTATAGTTTTCATGGCTTCTGGTAAGATGATCGTATGGAAATTAAAGTTTAACTCTTGTAAGCCTCGATATAGATTACTTGCAGTTTTCAAGCAGCTTAAAACTAGTGAAATTCGATTGTCGTCGACTTTATTGTGTTGTATCGGGATTAAGCTTGATAGTTCTGTCACTAAATTACTCATCAAGTACATTTCGTCTAAGAACCAGTCTCCATCCATTGAATGTAAGTCGGCCAGGACGTCTCCAGCACTAGCAGCAGCCTGTTCCATCATTAAAAATCTTTTATTCAACGCACATAGGGCTGTAATTATGACGCATTCAAAGGCTTTAGATGCATTCTTTTCGTTTGCCAGGAACGTTTTGATGCAGCTCTTTGCATCGTTGTAAGCTTGATCTAGGCGAGATCCCGGTGAATCTGGAATACCTTCAGCGGTAAGACGTTCGAAAGTATTCTTAAATTTCACGTTAGCATCGTTTAAAATTTGCTGAAGATGACAAGAAAATGATACAATTTGCTGGACTAATGGATTGTTGGTGGTTTCGGGGGCGTAAATGCTTTCAAACTGAGTTAAAACATCCCGACAAATATCAGTCGATTTGGTTTCGAGTAAAATACGACACCATTTCAAGTAACAAACCGTGCGATGTTTTTCCATATAAGAATTGGGATAGTTACTAGAAATAGCTGCATATTGACTCATTAAATCTAAACAGTCCCGGATTAGTACACTTTGTTGCTGGGCCAGTTGCGCGAGTTCACTTTCTGATTGCTCGCATTGGGTTATCATTGAAGTCTGACCGGCATTTTGTAAAAATTCCTTGATTATATCAAACACTAAATGGCTGTCGTGTTCTATGGGGAAATTCAATTCTTGGATCCATTGAGGCAGTTGAGTTCCACGAATCGCCACTAGGGCATTGGCGTGGAGAACTTTATACTTTTCACACTCATCGATGCGATCTTCCAAGGCTTTTTTGGCTACGTTGTATGTGTCGAAGGTACACTTATGGGAGTTATATCGGCTGGTTAATGAAAACAATGGATGATTTTCGGTGCTTGCGTGTGCTTCGGCTTCTTTAACCAGTGCCATTTGTTGGTGTAAGTCTTGTAACGCTTCTTCGGCTATTTTAGCGCTTTGATGTTCGTCGAGCCATTTGGTCAAGTTTTGTATGACGACTCCAATTTGTCGACGAACGTCCGATCTGTAAAAAATTAAATTTTAAAATCTCTAAGAATGAAAGAAATTTCACCTTGAAAGCAACAAGAGTTTGATATTTTTAAGCTTTTGTTATAAGATTTTTATTGAGGGGTAATACTAGTATGCATTGACGAATAACGGGTTGCCTATCCAACAATATTATATTTATTTATAACGGAATGAAGCTTAAAATTGAAATATTAATAACTAGCTGATGCCCGCTCGCTTCGCTGAGTGTATCTAAATTTAACTGATTGATTAAAAGATTCCCGACGTTTATAGCAAAATATAAAAATTAATCTATTTTGACAGAAAAAAAATGATAGATACTTTAAGACTTTAGATCCAAAGAAAGTTCATCAAAATTCGTAAAACTACTTTTCAAGAAAGAGATGTTAGCTGTCTTACATCATCAGCTTCTATACGATTTTTAGTAAAAAGTACCTGTACTCCTTCCTTTAAAACTTGAAAATCTTTTATACCAAATGCCATTTAAAACCGTACAGCTATTTTAGGGGGCATCCATTGATTGCGCAAGATGTTTTTTACAATTTTTGAAATCCCATCCCCTCCCTTCTGGTAAGATGTCATGAGATTGAACTCATTTCTAGTACATTAAAAAACATTTTTAAACTGTAATTTAGATTTTTGAGGTGCTAAAGTTTGTTGAATGGTTGCATTTTTTATTTGAATAATTTGTTGCCGGAAATTAAATGTACGGTTGATGAATTGCTGGTATTTAAATCAACACGATTTTATCGTTGCGTGTTAAATATATTTAAATTCAAAATGTTTAACATATTATTTAAATAGTTTAAATTGGTTCTTCATTAAAACTGATCTGTATTATTACTAGAAATAGCTCCTAGCTTCCTTTAGAACTTGAAAATCTTTCATACCAAATATCTTTTAAAACCGTACGGCAATTAGGGTACATGACAGTAAGAAAGAATTAACAAAATTTGTTATTTAGATGGTAGATTTACGTGTAAGGATTAAGAAAATCACGCTTATTGAAGTAATATTGAAAGTTTTATTATTTAAATTAATAAAATAAAAGTCTTAAAATTCAAACATTTGTCACGTGATACTAAACGCAAATCAGAGCTCGTGACGTCGGTGCTCTGTCGGCTCCAGTCGGCTCTGTCAATTGAAACGACCGAACCCACTGACAGCTACAAACCATCAGTTATTCGCGTCTCTATTTTGTGTTCAGTAAGATTAGTTGGCTACCCAACTTATCAAACTTGTCGCTTTGTTGTGACATATGACAGAGAGCGTGTGGCTATATTTACCGCGCCCTGACGTCACAGAAGCCGCCATGTCATTTATCGGCGTTTTGGCGCGAATATAAAATTGTATATAGGAAAATGGAAAATTTTAGGAAATTAACTTCATTTTTAAAAAAATATTGCACTTTTGGGCTGTTGTGAGTGCATACGAACAATAATAACCAGGTTAAAAAAAATTGTCATGTACCCTATTGCGAGAGGCATTTTTTGCGATTGAAATCCCATCCCTTCCCCTCTGGCAAAATGTTATGAGATTTGGCATACCAATATCATTCCCCCAACCCGCAATCTAATGTGATATTTTTCAAAACAAAAAAATACGTGATATTTGGGAGACCTTCCTTTTCCCCAAAGTAAAATTAGATGAGATTCAGCTCGACCCCATCGGCCCCTGAACGCCTCACGTAATTAATGGATGTTCTCTTAAAACAATACATTAGTAGCTATCCTACCGGATCTTTGTCAAAACTTCATTAAACTTCGTTTCGTTAAGTAATTGTTAATTTTTAGTTCATTATTTTAATACGTTTATTTCTAACTAGCTGACCCGCGCAACTCCGTCTGCGTCAGATAAGAGTGCGAGAGGGTTAAACGTGGGGAACCTATGGCACAATTCTAAAGGAGTTGAAACTTTCTTTGTTTTATCCACAAATCACTTAAGAACCATTGAAGAGATAAAATTTGGTACCTATAATGCTAATTTAAAACCACGCGGACGAAACCAAGAAAAACATTGTATGTCTGTAACGTTAAAAGTAAAACATGACTCATGAGCTATCTTAGGCACATCACACTATGATCAGTAAGAGTGGAACTATAGTAAAAAATGTCACGGGAACGGGAATAATAAAGGAACGCTGCATAACACTACTGGGGTGTTTTATTGATAAAATTTACGTATGTAAACTTAAAATATAATGAAAAAAAAAAGAATATATGAAACTTAAACAAAGAGTAACGTAAGAAAAAATTGAAATGTTATTTGATTATTGCAACGCTTGTAACCGTTGTAACAAATAATATATTTTAAACTTGTACTTCTGTATCTGATATAATATATTGCAAGGAGCTGAATGCCTGAATGTCTAATGATCTATGAATCAGCTCAGTACTGACTACTGAAAAAAAGTTAGAAGTACACAAATATTGAGAAGGAAAAGCGCAAGCGCTCACTTAGGAGGCCTAACATATTTTTAAGAGTGGGGAGTCTTGAAAAATGTAAAAAGTTAAAAATGTAATTGTTGATTTTTTAAATGTACTTTAACACGTTAAATTTTAAATATGTATTCGAAAATTAACAATGAAAGAAACTTCAACGTTTCAAAAATTTTCATTATTTTTCGGATGTTAAATAAAAAATCATATCTTCAAGTGAAAATTGTAATTTTTATTTTAATCCTAAAGAGAAAATGTGTTAAAACGCTATTTCACGACCTTTTTTTTAACACACGGTTCCCGCAGGAGACAATTATCATGCTATCCTTTGAGCACCGTGCATTATTCTGGCATAAGAAATAATCTATATTATTATCTGATCCCTCAACTATCATATTGCAAAAAATCATGTCTATCTTTTACTCTGTGAAAAACAAAAACATATCTATCCCACGGGAGTAGAACATTTTTCCTGGATAAAAAAGAGATCAAGCTTTCCTGAGGAAAATTCGTTAAAACTCTTATTCATAAACTTTTAGAAAACTCCTTTGAAATACTCAGTTCCTGAAAGATTCTATTTTTAGCCTATCCTACGGGAACCGTACAATATTCTAACATAAAAAGTAACCCATATCATTCACTGTCTCTTAAACCACCATATTGCAAAAAATTATGGTAATCTTTTGTTCTGTGAAAAACAAAAACGTATCTATCCTACGGGAACATACATTTTTCCTGGATAAAAAGTGGACTGTATGAAAAGAAAAATTATGATTTTGCCTTGAGGACCTTATGAGTTATTACTTAACTCTTAGCTAATAAATGATTTATTAAAATGTTTGGTTTCAGCATGATTTTTCTTCGAACCAGTTTTTCTCTATTTTCCCGATGAAATGAGAAATTTTTCCGAAATAAAACATGTTTTAGATAATGATTCGCATATTTATCATACTTAAATATCACCAAAATCCATTTTCAACTAAAAATAGAGTTTAAGCATAATTTTTTTCTCCAACCCGTTTTTCAATTTCCCGGGTAAATGAGACATTTTCCCTTAATAAAAAGAATTCTATTTAATGACTCAGATTGTCATTTATTATCACAACAAATTTTATTAAAAGTCATATTTATTTGGGTAAGAATTAATAATATGTTTCTAAAAACAATTTCGCAAATACTGAATTATTTTTGAAACAACCTTAACAACCATTAAAAAGGTTATAGCGGGCTAACCGTAAAAGATAGACATATGCCGTCGCGGACTTTTTTGTAGAACTTTTTAAGAGGAACAATTTTGCTGCACATACTTTTTGCGTAACTTTAACCGTTTACGCAGGGCAGGTCACGAACGCTCTCAAAAGGAAAAATTTTTCCTGATTTTTGCAACATTTTCCATCGATGCTCTGCTCCTATTAGTCGTAGCGTGATGTTATATAGCCTAAAGCCTCCCCCGATAATTAGGCTATCCAACATTAAAAGAATTTTTCAATTCGAACCAGTAGTTCCTGAGATTAGCCCGTTCAACCAATCAAACAAACAAACAAACAAACAAACAAATAAACAAACAAACTCTTCAATTTTATATATTAGTATAGATTAATATCTGCGACAATGAACAATGAAAAAATTTAAATATTTTAAAATATTTCATTATTAATTTTTATCGGCTGTTAATTTAAAATTCATATTTATTTTCCAGTAAAAATTGTCAATTTTTAATTTCAACTTTGTAGAGATTTCTTTCGTTATTGTGTAAAATTGGAAGAAAATGCGGAAAAATTGTATTTCATGAACTTTACCGAAACTTTTTAAATGTACGGTTCCTGTAGGATATAATTGTTTTGCCAATCCATGGGAAAGATGCATTATTCTAGCCATAAAAGTAAGCTATATCATTCTCCCCCAAACTACCACATTGCAAAAATCATATCAATCTTTAACTATGTGCAAAACAAAAAACATATCTATCTCACGAGAATAGTACATATCTCCTGAGTAAAAAGTATATCTAATCTTCTTCAGAAAAATGAGTAAGACTCTATTTGGTGGATTTTAATGAAACTGCTTTTAAATACACGGTTCTTATAGAATGCATAGTTTTGCTATCCCATGGGAACTGTTTATTATTCCGGTATGAGAAGTAATCTATAATCTAAACTACCACATTACAAAAAAAGAATTTAATCTTTTGCTCTGTATAAACAAAAAAATATCTATCCCACGGGAACCATACATTTTTTTCTGAATATAAAGTATACTATATGTTAAACCGGATTATAATCTATATCTATGCCAAATTTCATCCAGATCCATTCAGTACTTTTTGAGTGAAAGAGCAACAAACATCCATTCTTACAAACTTTCACGTTTATAATATAAGTAAGAAAGACTTTAAGAAATGATGATTTTTTTTTTCTCGGATACTTTCTAAATAGACTATAATCATGATTAATACCTATTTGCTAGCCAGTCGGTTTTCATTTCAACACATCGCACATTGAACATAGCGGTGGTAACTTCGCGTTCCAATTCTCGTCGGGTTTGTCGGGTTCCATTTGTTGCGGAGGCAGCGACGACACCTCCAAAAGCCGTTGCCACCAGGCCTCCATCGCCTCCATTTACAGTCCAATCTACCAGTGGATCGTAGACAAATGCTTCGAGGAGAGTTAGCAAAGTTTCGCATCCTTTCTTCATTGTACGTAGAACGTGTTCACAGGCCAATCTAAATATGCCCTATAAAAAAAGAAGATTAATTAATGATTTTATATTTCCTAAAATAAATTAATAATTTTTTTCATGTTTAAATTGCGTCATTTTAATCGCAAGTTATTTCATTTTCAAGTCAAAATATCAAGTAGAGTTCATTTAAAAAAAGTACAACTACTTGAAGTTTGTAAATTCTTTTTCTACCTAATCTCCAACAACTTATTTTAAACATCTTTTCAAGTCTTTAAAAATTGTGAGAGGAAGCATTTTTTAAACATTTTTAAGTCTTCAATCGGTTATTAACAGAAAATATTCCAGTTTGATAACGAGATAATGAGGCTATCGCGAGGATATTTTTTGCTAAGGGATTTCCAAAAACCACGTTCAAACGGCCACATTGTCAAACTTTATGAATGAACATTTTACAAAATATTGTGTAAAAAATTGTTCTTTTTTTTTAATAATGCTTTTAATTAATTTTTTAAAAATTAGAGAAATTCTGCATTTTTTTCAGGTTTAAAATTTTTGTAAGCCCTTAATATAAAACAATGCAATATTTACTTTAAGATTTGGAAATTATGCCACAGTCCTTAAAGTTTAGGCTGTACCTTACCATTTTATACAGTGTTTGGTAAGAATTGAAAACTATTTCTTTCGTGAAAACATGAGAAAATGTAACGTCTTTGATCATTGATTTATCAATATTTCAACGTGTAATGTAAGTTAGGTTGCCTATGTACAGCAATTAAAAGTTAAATATGTACATACAAGTTTCTTTAAAAGTTTAAAAGATTACATAATTTTGAAACTTTTAAAAGAATTCATCTTTTCATTTAATCCCTTAATAGCACAACATGACAAAAATATTTTCCAAAAGGTCCAAGAAAACTGGAAGAAAACTCTAAAAGAAAAAAAAGCTTTAAAAATTCCTATCTTTAGATTCATTCTTACTTTAAACTGTAATCGGTTTTTCATTAAAACTTAATTTTTGATCTTAGCGCGGGATCGAAATTTCAAAATTTGCTTGTTTAAATCTAAACAAAAAAAAACAAAAAAAAAAAAAAAATCCAACTCATTAAGTGGGTAATTTGTTATGGGAGCTAATAACATAATGCTTTGCAACAAAAACCATTATAAAGTTTTTCTCCCAGTATTCCTAAGACCATTATGAAGAAGGATAGGCTATGTTAAGAACAAATATTTTAGATATTTTTGGAAATCTTTTGTCTTGGTTTAAATGTTGAAAGCTAAATTTTGTTATGTATTTGGTGGACACAAAAATCGAGGAATATTAAAAAAATTTTTTAAAGCTCAATGATTTTCAAAGAGCTGTAACTTGAAAAAAAATAGCGAAAAGAAAAAAACAAAACAGGAAATTGTAGTTTTGAGTTTCTTATTTTTGAATCTGGACTTCACAACGTTTAACATCAGCGATTTTAAAATAATTGTGATAAGACCAACTAGACTAATCCAAGACTAATCAGACCTTGTTACAATATTTTGTAATAAAAAAATTAGTAAATGTTGTTATTTTCAAAGCACCTATGAACTAAAGTATTTTTTAAAATTTAATCTTAGTACTCGTTTAAAGAATTTAATCCCCTTTAATTTTGGTAGCTTTAGAGATCTATAAGATTGTTTGTTACGAAGTCATCGTTGGTCAAAGCAAAAATTTATTATATCCATATTATCTTTAACCCTCTACCACCTTTCTTTCAAATCATCTATGCCTTTCATATAAAATTGGGCGTTTTTTGATCGAAAATAGTCTGAGAGGGCCGTTTTCATCTCTTCTAAAGAATCGAAATTTTGATATCTCAGAAAATGTTCCATGAAACGAAATAAATGGAAATCAAATCGTACGAGATCCGGCGAGTATGCAGGATGCAACAGGGTGACCCACCCAAAATCCCGACGTTTTTCAGGCGTCAATTTCGCAACATGAAGTTGCGCGTTATCAAAATTGACACGTGAAAAACTTCGGGATCTTATGTGGGTCACCTTATTGCATACTGCATACTTGCCGGATCTCGCACCATTTGATTTCCATTTATTACGTTCTAGGGAACATTTTCTAAGAGTTCAAAATTTCGATTCTTTAGAAGAGGTGAAAACGGCCCTTTTAAACTATTTTCAGTCAAAAAACGTGCAATTTAATAAGAAAGGCATAGATGATTTGAAAGAAAGGTGGCAGAGGGTTATAGATAATATGTGAAATTATTTTGATAGAAGATATGCTGAATAAAATGTAAGAAAAAATATTTTAAATTTAATTGAAAAAAAAAAACAACATTACTTATGAATACCCCTAATATTTTTGGCTTTTTTTTCGTTCTACGGGTCTCGGGATATTTCTTCCCTTTATCACCGCGACCAATGAGGTCTACTGTGATGTACCCCATTACCCAATTACCGATGAAACTATGGTCGTACAAAAATGTAAGAATGGTTCTGAAAACTCCAAAACATTATCAAACATCATAATAAATAAATAAATAAAAATAAATAAATTTTTTGGAAATGCACGCAAAAATTTGGATTTTTAAAAATATCCCTCGATTTTTGTGTCAATAAGGAATCCACCTCTTGTTTAATAAGTTACTTGACTTTCTTTTCAAGTCATTTATTTTAAATTTGATTTCAAATCAAGTCAAACTCGAGTCAAATATTAATACTTAAATATTGCCTTCGCAAGTTATTTCAGTTACAAGTCAAAATTTCAAGCACAATACTTAAAAAAAAAAAGTTCAACTACTTGACTTGATGAATCCTTAGTGTTTACGAAGAAAAAATATTTCCATGGTATTATTAACTTGAACCAAAATATTTTCTTTTAACCATATTGTTTAATTTTCCGTTTTATATGTATACTAGCTGATACCCGCGACGTCGTCTGCGAAGGTTATTATGTAAAGAACATATTTAATTTAAAGAGGAAAAACATTTAAAAATTAAAAAAATTGCTCCTAAATTGCTACTGCAGAATTCGCTATTGCTCCAAGTGTGTAGTTATGACTGAGTATTTAATCAATAATTAATTTTTCAAAAATTTGTAAATTCAAAAATAAAAATTGCTACCTAATCCAAAATAATCAAGGTTTTTAATTTTTTTTTTCAAAAAATTGTTCCTTAAATGCTCTTTTCAGATCCGCAATTGCTCCAGGTGTATAGTTAATTAGTAATTCAATTTTTAAACTATTAATGTTTATAAGATCCAACGGCAGTTGATGATGTCATAGCACAACAATACATGTATAAATAGTTAAAAAAAAATTAATTATTAAAAATATTGCAAAACTTTGACTTTTTTTGGCATAAGTATAGTTTAATTTTAAAAAAATGTTACTCGCCATCTTAACTCTTTCTGGTTAAAAAATGTAGCTATGTGAACGCTGCAACCAACTTACAAATTTTTGAAAATTTCTTTCATAGATCGCCTGGAAATCGTTAGTACCCGTTTGTACCGTTTTTCTTTACGTTTGTACCCTAACCGTTTCCGAGATCCGGCAGGCCCTTAAAAGGGCCCGCAACCAACTTTCATGTATCAACATGAAACCTTTACAAATCGATTGTACTACGTTACTAGAGGATTGTACCGTTAAAATTTTCGTTTGTACCCTAACAGTTTCTGAGAAAATCATCCCCGAAGTTAGGGGATGATAAAATATCTATACATAATATATCAATAACAAAATATAATTTTTCAAATCTGATCTCGTACATCGCTTGACAATTGTGAAAACTTGCTTGTGTCGTTTTTCTATTCGTTTGTACCCTTCAGATTACAAAATGGCGGCCAACCCTTAATACGGCACATAAAGATCTCGGAAACGGTAGGAAACTTTTAAAATCTATATTTTCACATTAATTGCTAGTCGTTAGTATTCTCTTAACCACTTTTATTTTCATTTGTACCCTAACAGTTTTCCGCATACTAGCGAGCCCTTAAAAGGGTCTGTGCCCAATTTTCATGCATCACCATAAGGCATTTACGTATCAATATGAATAAAAAAACATGAAAAAAAACGGAAAATATTCACCTCT
The DNA here is from genome assembly GCA_958496155.1 of Sisyra nigra. Taxonomy (NCBI): domain Eukaryota; kingdom Metazoa; phylum Arthropoda; class Insecta; order Neuroptera; family Sisyridae; genus Sisyra; species Sisyra nigra. The sequence continues at coordinate 48,146,288 of OY292315.1, forward strand.
AACTAACAAGATGCGAAGAAAATACACCCTAAGGTTAAGGGTGAATTACAGCTGCGAATATACGAAAACCCAAACGGCTCGGAATTTTCCAAATCTGATTTTTGCATTCGGTCAGAAATCGTTAGTACCCATCGAAAATACTTTTTCTTTCGTTTGTACCCTTACAGTTACTGAGATAATCTACCCCAAAGATGGGGGGGAATTACAGCTGCAAAAATACAAAAACCCAAACGGCTCGGAGTTTTCCAAATCTGATTTTTGCATTCGGTCAGAAATCGTTAGTACCCATCGAAAATACTTTTTCTTTTCAGGTTTTCGTATTTTCGCAGCTGTAATTCACCCCAATTTTTGTGGTCGATTATCTCAGTAACTATAAGGGTACAAACGAAAAGAAAAGTATTTTCGATGGGTACTAACAATTTCTGACCGAATGCAAAAATCAGATTTGGAAAATTCCGAGCCGTTTGGGTTTTCGTATATTCGCAGCTGTAATTCACCCCCATCTTTGGGGTCGATTATCTCAGTAACTGTAAGGGTACAAACAAAAGAAAAAGTATTTTCGATGGGTACTAACGATTTCTGACCGAATGCAAATATCAGATTTGGAAAATTCCAAGCCGTTCAGGTTTTCATATTTCCACAGCTGTAATTCACCCTTAACCTTAGGGTGTATTTTCTTGGCATCTTATTAGTTAGAGGTGAATTTTTTTCGTCTCTATTTTTATGTTTCTTATTCATATTGATACGTTAATTCTTTATGGTGATACATGAAAATTGGGCACAAACCCTTTTAAGGGCTCGCTGTATGCGGAAAACTGTTAGGGTACAAATGAAAATAAAAGTGGTTAATCGAGTACTAACGACTAGCAATTTATGTGAAAATATTGATTTTAAAAGTTTCCTACCGTTTCCGAGATTTTGATGTGCCGTATTAAGGGTTGGCCGCCATTTTGTAATCTGAAGGGTACAAACGAAAAGAAAAACGACACAAACGAGTTTTCACAATTATCAAGCGATGTACGAGAACAGATTTGAAAAATTATATTTTGTTATTGATATATTATGTATACATATTTCATCATCCCCTAACTTCGGGGATGATTTTCTCAGAAATTGTTAGGGTACAAACGAAAATTTTAACGGTACAATCCTCTAGTAACGTAGTACAATCGATTTGTAAAGGTTTCATGTTGATACATAAAAGTTGGTTGCGGGCCCTTTTAAGGGCCCGCCGTATCTCGGAAACGGTTAGGGTACAAACGAAAAGAAAAACGGTACAAACGGGTACTAACGATTTCCAGGCGATCTATGAAAGAAATTTTCAAAAATTTGTAAGTTGGTTGCAGGGTTCACATAGCCAAAAAATGTATGCAATAATAAAAGGGAGTGTTCAAATGTAATTTGATTATTGTAATGGTTGTAACTTAAATTTTTTTTTTTTTTTTTGGTGTTTTAAGTCGCTTTAACAGCTAAGGTCATATTACGACTGTCTAAACACAGAAACTTTCTGTTGGTCAAGTATATCTTAGGTCTAGAATCTTAAGTTAAGGATTCAATGGGGATCGAACCCAGAACCACTTGATGCATGAAGTGGAGAGAACTAATGCTCTTGCCACTGCGCCAATAGGTGGCCTTTAAAAATTTATATTGGATTATTTAGAGTAAATTATAAAAAATGAGAATTGTTAAAAGAGAATTTAAAAAAGAGCTAAAAAAATATTTTAAAACATAGAAAAATAGAATTAAAAGAATATTTTATTTATTCTCATATCTCGCTTAGCTGCATTAAGTCGTACCGCGTACGCTCAAATATGAAGTAATCATTAGGCAGTGGATGGGGAAACATTATCTAAACCATGCGCAAAACACCGTTTGCCCCACTTTATCAAAGCAACGAAAGCATACGCGGTCTGCTTGGAAAAATCGCAATTTTTAAAACTTTAATTACTTTGTTTTTAATGAATATATCGTGATAATTCTTTTTTTAGATAAGGACCAAGTATATAAGAAGTAAAACAAAAAGAAATTGATCGAAATCTATCCAGTAGTTTTTGAGTTAAAAGCGAACATTGGAAAACAGCTATCATTTTATTTATATAGATTATGCTTCTATATCGAATACTACAATTTAAATTGAACCGCATAAAACTCTCTTCAACTCTTCCCTTTCATTCGACTACTGAAAAAAAATCCCATTATTTATTAGACAAGTTTGTTATTCTTCCCATAAAATCTATGAAAATTTCACTTAGTCTTCGCACTTATAGCTCCCAGCTAATATTTATAGATTCCAATACGTCAAACAATATTGGCCTTCACTACCCAATTTTTACCTATACACATTAAATGTTTATTATATAGATATTTATTGCCTTAACCAATTCGTCTTGGATTTCTACACAAATAACGATTAGTTTAAATAGAAAAACAGGATATAAATTATGAGTTGTGTAATAATTATTCTAGCAATACAATGAAGTAATAAAGTCCTTATTGATCGGGGGGAATTGTAATCTATCGATGGTTCATGACGATAAAAATAAATGGATCGGATTTTTATTTATAGTGTAAGTATTTTTTTACCAATTTTTAATTTTGAAAAAAAATCAAGTAATCGATCGGAATATAATTTATCTCAATTACATCTTATTTTAATGCTTTTTCTTTTATGACTAGTCCATAAATAGATTAGAAAAATTTTTTTAGTTCTATTGTAGATATGGTTTTGATATTACAATTCATTGGTTCGAGTAAGAAGACTCTTGAAGAATGGTCAAATTCCAAGGTGGTTAACAAATCATTTCATTTAGAAAAAATATGAAAATATTATGTTCTTTTTTATACAAATAATTTAAATTTATTCTCTTAATAGCATTAAAAAATAAATATTTACATAGTCATAAGATCGGTACGAGAAAACTATGACTATGCATATAATAATAAACAAAGACTCGAAAGAATCCCCAAAATTTCATTATAATTAATTTAGCCAACCTCAAAGGCTTTAATGAATTTTTTAGTCAATACATTTTTTTTTTTTATTTCAAAACTTGAGACTTTAGACCATTTCGCAATGGTAATGTGTTTCTTTGGGTTATTTGAAGGAAAAAAAATCTACTTAAAGACTATCATCAAATTTCGTCTTGTTCTTGTTCTCATACACGAGCCAGGAAAACTGATCATTGAAATCGCGTCAGCATTAAAAATAATACGAAAAGTACAGGAAAAAAAAACATTCAAATATATAAAAAAAATAAATGATCAAGCAAAATTTTAAAAACCGAATCAAATCGCCACGGAACAATTTTTTTTTAAAATTTTATTTTATCGTGTCTAAACTTCATTCAAGTGCACAACGATTAATTAAGTTTTTCTTTTTTTTTTTTAATTTTAATTACTTCATACTCATTACACATACATATTACATATTAATTACTTGTACTAATCCCCCCACCCTCGCCTCTCGCTGGCCACGATCATCACAATCCCCTACTCATCATCCAAAATATTCTATTTCCACCCACTCAAGAGTCAAACACTATGTTTGTTCAACGATAATATTTTAATCGTCTCTCAGTTCAAAGCCTAATGTGAAACGAATTTAAAACTATAAACTACGTGATTCAATTGATTGATTTTTACAAAAAAAAAAAAAAAAAAAAAATTAATCATTTTTTTTTAAACGAAAAACTATGCAAGCCACAATTGCAACAAAAGACACGGACAAACAAAGCTCGAGTATACCACAACAAAGAGATGTCTAGAAAAAAATCGATTTAGTGATACCAAGTTCTTCACGAAATGAAATTTGTAAATTTTTACAACACTTCAACGTCTATGTTAGTGATTTCAACGAGTGAGCCAAATAATTTCTCGTCGAACTACATCGAGGAGGATGATTCGCATACCACCCACTTGGTGTGGTGTATCATCGACACGTCGCTGATGCTTTCAATTCTTTTCGGTAACATTTTAACGATTTGTGCCGTGAAACTTAGCCATAAGCTTTCAAGCTTCGTATCCAATCAGTTTGTATTAAGTCTGGCAGTGTCTGATACTCTAGTAGGGTTGATGATGCCCTATCATCTAGTGTTCTATATCGGCTCCAACACCCTCGGTTTACACAAGCCAACATGTTTACTACGTTTCATGCTCATTTCAATGGCCTGTACAGCCTCGGTCTACAACATGATCGCAATTGCAGTCGATCGGTGCGTTCATTCAACCCCAAAAAATTCAAATTTTAAAACAATTTTTTTTCTAGATACATCGCCATCATTCATCCCTTACACTACAACCGGTATATGACCAGAAAAATGGCATCCATTATTATTATAATTGGATGGACAGTGTCTTCGGGAGTCGCAACATTTCCACTGTTCTGGAACAAGTGGGACGAAAACAATGGAGAAATGAAATGCGAGTTTCATAACGTAATGCCTAAACAGTACGTCACTGGGGTTATGACCCCGTTTATTTTGGCTGTCTGGTTTACCCTATTGGTCGTTTATATTCGAATTTGGCGCGTTGCAGCTGAACATGCAAAACGATTGCAAGCGATGTCCAACCATGCAAGTCGATGCAGTTATTTTTACAAATATGAATGGAAATCAGTTCAGGTAAAATGCCTCAGATATCAAGAGTAAGCATTAATCTATAAATTCTAGAATAAATCAGCGTTTGAATATCGTAAACTACAGTGGTACCTCGACATACGAGTGCCCCAACATACGAGTGTTTTGAGATACGAGCGAGTGATTTTTTTGCTTTGAGTTACGAGCGAAATTCGAGATACGAGTTCAGTTTAGCAGGTCGAAGGTCTCACAAAGTTGCAACAGGTCGTGCATCTGATCTTTTTAATAGAGATAAAATTCGAGATACGAGCAAGGTTGCGGAACGAATTAAACTCGTATGTCGAGGTACCACTGTATTCTGATAGAAGTTTCATGAATGTCTTCAATCAATTATAAATACTAAGTATAAAAGTATAGATACAGTCAAACTTGAATGAGTGAGAACTGGATAAGCAAAAAATTTCTCTAAAACTCTTTAAGTCGTTTTTCCCCCTGGGGCTAAATTTCGTTAAAATACGAGTACGACTGATTTTGATTTATTAAATTTTCTATTCAAATGCCGCAAGTCAATGCAGTTATTTTTACAAATATGAATGGAAATCAGTTCAGGTAAAAAGCCACAGATATCAAGAGTTAGAATTAATCTATAAATTCTAGAATAAATCAGCGTTTGAATATCGTAAACTACAGTGATACCTCGACATACGAGTGCCCCAACATACGAGTGTTTTGAGATACGAGCGAGTGGTTTTTTGCTTTGAGTTACGAGCAAAATTCGAGATACGAGTTCGGTTTAGCAGGTCGCAGGTCTCAAAAAGTTGCAACAGGTCGTGCATCTGATCTTTTTAATAGAGATAAAAGATAAAATTCGAGATACGAGTAATTCAAGATACGAACAAGGTTGCCGAACGAATTAAACTCGTATATCGAGGTACCACTGTATTCTGATGGAAGTTTCATGAATGTCTTCAATAAATTATAAACACTAAGTATAAAAATATAGATATCACTTGAATGAGTGAGAACTGCATAAGCAAAAAATTTCTCTAAAAACTCTTTAAGTCGTTTTTCATCCTGGGACTAAATTTCGTTAAAATACGAGTACGACTGATTTTGATTTATTAAATTTTCTATTCAAATGCCCAAATGTGCGTTTTAAACGACGAAAAAGAACATTCTTGTATCCAGAGAGAAGGTTGAGAGAGCCAGATCACACGAATACACGTGCTGCCCCCTACTTCGACTACGAAATTTGGAACTATTCTTTAGTCACTCATTTGCACTTTTCTACACTGTTCTACACTCGGAACGACTAAAGCCATAGAGAAACGATCAAAACTTTAGTGCTTTAGGCATTCCGAGTGTAGAACAGTGAAGAGAAAGGAACAAACAATAAACTAAATAATAGTACTAAATTTCGTAGTCAGAGTAGGGGGCAGCACGTGTATTCGTGAGATCTGGCTCTCTCAACTTTCTTTCTGTTAAATCTCTATAAGCTAGAAATTCGAGTTAATTAGTTGATTCTAGAATCTTCTATAATCAAAAATGAAATCGTGGTCCCTTGACCTCTTGCTTATCCAGGTTTAATTATATAAAGTAGAATTTTTTATATAAATATTGAGTATAGAGAAAAATAGATAAATGGTAAATTGAAGATAATTTATTTCTCAATAATATTTGCATCTTAAGGTTTTTCATAAGCCTGATAGTTTATTAGTTATTTTAAATAGTTTATTATATCTAGTGCTATAGTAAATTTTTGTTTTTAAAATAGCTGCTAAACTATTAGTTTCATGAAAAATTCTTAAGATACAAACTTTATTAAGAAAAAAATCATCCACAATTTACTACTTGACAATTTTTTTTTCTATAATCAATTTTGATTAAGTTTTCGTACTTAAAGTCAAACATGTAACCTAAAAAGGGCCAATACATTTAATAAAAACATTTCTATACAAAATGAAAGTAGAGAAAATTTCGTACAATTTATGTAATAGCCATGTTTTTCCTAAAATCAACAGTTTTGGCGTACGAGCGCCGTTTACTTTTATACATCTGCGCCAACCCGTGGCATTACACATGTATAAAATAATCAAATACACATTTAAAATTGAATGTGACGGATGGCAAAGATGTATTCGGGTTTGCGGCATACATACGCCAAAACTGTTGATTTTACGAAAAAAATGGCTATTACATAAATTGTAGGAAATTTTCTCTATTTTCATTTTGTATAGAAATGTTTTTGTCGTAAAATGAGTTGGAAAGGAGATATTGTCAAAAAACGCTGTTCTAGGGGCCATTTTCCAATATGGCGGCGCGAGCGGTAAAAATACGAGGTGACAAAATCTTTTCAGAAAACCTCTTATTTTAGAACCAAATGACTATTAATATGTTAAAAATGTAACTCTTTGAACTTTAAAAGCGTATAACTTGTTAATTATTATTTATTTGTACTAAAGTGATGATAATGTTTAAGCAATATCAGACTCTATGGTAATTATATATTTATAGCTACGTTCCACAACGCGTTTACAACGATTACGACCATTGCCTTTATTTGTATTTTATCTCACTAACTTTGAAACGCTTAAGAGACGTTCATTGCTCTGACCCATCTATTAAGAATGATGCCATGGTTTACTCAAAACAACGACCGTGAATGTTCTAGTACAGTGCTTCTTAAAGTAGGGGGCCGTGGCCTACCCGCAGGGGGGCCGCGAAGAGTCGGAAATATAACAAATAAATTATTATCGTTAAATAAGTTTAACTGTTTAAATATTCAAATGCTTGGATTAGAGTTATGAAATTTCGATAATGTATTGAAATGTCGAAATGATTATATTTTTGTAACTGCTTATAACACAGCCTATCGATTTTATGCGTTCATTATTTTTAAATCAAGTATTTTAAACGTTGTCGTTGCGTTGGCGCCAATTTAATTGTTACTTTTTCAAGTTTTTGTAACCTATTCACATTAATGTAATTTTATTATATTATTATTATATAAAATAGGGTTAGGTTAGTTTATTTTCCATAAACTTCCAGTATGACTTTCCAAAAAACTAACCTCACTTTTTGAAAATTTAACCTAAAATTTGGTTGAAACCAGATGTAAGAAAATAAACTAACCTGATCTTATTTTTACCTAAACTAACCTAACCTAAAATGTTGTTAATAAAATGTTTAAAATAAAAAATTGAGGTTATGTTATTTGATTTATGAACAATTAACGTATTTTTCAAAGCATAATTATCCTATTTTTTTATGCCTTTACTTCTAACATTAGTAAATGCATGCATTGACTAGTAAGTGAATGCATTTACGGAATTCACGCTTTTATATATCATAATAAAAATTAAAAATAATTTTTCTAACTAATCTGAATTAGACAAAAAACATGGGTGGCGTGAGCTATCGCCTTAAGTTCCAGAGGGGCCGCGGCCCCAAAAAGTTTAAGAACCACTGTTCTAGTAAATGGCTGAAAAAAACTATTCTAAACTAGTTTCTTAGTTGGTGGAATGTAGTTTATAATATTTACTATGTATTGAGTAAAGATTTCATCGTAATAGTTTTCCACTCCAATCCCTCAATTAGAAAGCTTAAAATAAATTTTAATTAATTTTTAGGTAGTCGTTCTTGTCCTCGGCTGTTTTTCATTTTGTTGGCTACCCTACTGGATTGTTGTACTAGTCCAAGCCGTCAATGAACGACCTCAAACAATGCTTTTCTATCGAGTTACCTTCTCGTTAGCAATCGCCAATTCTGGTCTCAACCCTTTGATCTACGCATGGAAAAACAAAGGATTCCGCAAAGCCTTCGTTCGCCTACTTCATTGCAATTCACCGGATTTTCACGCTACAATCCGAACGAACAGCTACCAAAACAACTTCATGCACGCAAAACATAACAATAACAACAGTGAAAACGTTGATAAGTTCAAAGTGATCGACGAAAACAACCCCACCGCAACCAATCAAAACCAGTTCGATCGTCAACTGTCTAATGATAGTCTGATAAACTGTAAAACGGATGTGATATTAGTTACAAATCGGCAACAATCAAGTTGTAATTCGGCAACGGACATGAATTCGAATAATAGTTTAGGAAAAATAAACCAATATTTTATAGTGGACGATGATGTCAGAAAGGTAGTGTCGTAAAATGAGACGGAACAGGAAAAATGTGTTATTACATTTAATAACATCACACAAATACCCGATAACCTTAAACTTTCCCTTTTCTATATTAGAAACTTACATAATTAATTTTTAAAAAATAAATATCTACATATACATACAAAATGACGTCATTAGTATGAGATACAAAAAGCTGGTGTTAATCGCTGTGTTTTAATTCCAATTAATTGTTGGAACGAAAAAATTGTTACCACTAACAATTGTTAATTAGTGGGTTAAATTAATTCCAATATGAATATTCTCGTGTATCATTCAAATGAATAAACAATTTAAAAAATCGACATGTAATTGCAACCTATTAAAATGTTTAAATAAAAAATTGTTTTTATCTTAATTAAATGGTACACAACAACTCAAAAGTTTAGAGCCCCTTTAGTATATTGATAATAAGATCAAGACAATTGCATTGTTATTGCGTACATATTTTGTTGGTTTAAAATTTCAAATTTTAATAAAAAAAACTTAGTCAAGGTTGTTAACTTGGCCAGCTCAGAGCCGATCGATCAGTTTATCAAAAGATATCATTATCAGGTTTAGTACATATATGTATGTGTTAATATGTAAATAATTCGCCTTTGATTTTATTTTTATAATATATAAATAAAAGCAATTAATTGCGTCATTGAGATACGTTTTTTGTACCTCGTTTTTAATAAATAAAATTATAACAAAATGAAAAACCGACTTCAAAATAAATAAAAAATCTTAAACAAAAAATGCACTAAAAAGTAAAAAAATAATTGCGTATCCTTGCAGTGTCTACAACTTACAAATTATTAGGATTAGATAATGTACAACTATTGTTATTTTTGGAGTTGGTGTCAGCCAAGAAATACGAATATATTGGTACTTAGCAATAAACGAGAATACCTTATGAAAATTATTTTTCAAATAAACTTTTAAACAATATACTCGGACTGTAACAATATCTAGGGACCTTTAAACTACAAAATACCAATTACCAACTAAACCTTTTTAAATTTTTACAAATTATCATTAATATTTATTTTTTGACTGACACCAACTCCAAAAATAACAATAGTTGTACATTATATCATCCTAATAATTTGTAAGTCATAGACACTGCTAGGATACACAATTATTTTTTTAGTTTTTAGTGCATTTTTTATTTAAGATTTTTTATTTATTTTGAAATCAGTTTCCATTTTGTTATAATTTTTATTTATTTCTCGAGTTTTAGTGATCTGAAGTTTGATAACTGATTTTATTTCTATGAATATGGGTAGATCTACTAAACGCGCAGATCATATGAGGCAGCGCCGTTAAATGTTAAAAGTTACTTTATTATCCCTTTTTGCCCTTAAGGGTTGAATTTTTTTGCTTTTAAATGTAATGATAGAACTAAGTGGAATACTCTTTCCGATAGAAAAAAAAAATCATCAAAATCCGATAATTCAGTTTAACGTCACTATTTCATCCCCTATTTTCATCCTTAGGGGGTGGATTTTTTTCTTCAAATTGAAATGTGAATAATTTAAATTACGATGTACGTATTAGAAAAAAAATTATCGAAATCGGGTTAGCTAGGAAAAATTTATTATTTCATCTCTAATTTTTAACCCCATATGATTGGAGTTTTTGTTTTACTGTAACAATTTCTAGCGACCTTTAAACTACAAAATACCAATAGCCAACTAAACCTTTTTACAAATTACCATTAATATTTATTTTCTTGGCTGACACCAACTCCAAAAATAACAATAGTTGTACATTACTTATATCATCCTAATAATTTGTAAGTCGTAGACACTACAAGGATACGCAATTTTTTTTTTACTTTTTAGTGCATTCCTTGTTTAAGATTTTTTATTTTTTTTGAAGTCGGTTTTTCATTTTGTTTTAATTTTTATTTATTTCTCGATTTTTAGTTATCTGAAGTTTGATAACTGATTTTATTTCTATGACTATGGGAAAATCTACTAAACGCGCAGCTCATATGAGGCAGCGCCGTTAAATGTTAAAAGTTACTACATCATCCTTTTTACCCTTAAGGGTTGAAATTTTTTGCTTTTAAATTTAATGATAGAACTAAGTAGAATACTCTTTCCGAAAGAAAAAAAAATCATCAAAATCCGATAATTCAGTTAAACGTCAATATTTTCATCCTTAGGGGGTGGGTTTTTTTCTTCAAATTGAAATGTGAATAATTTAAAGGTACGATGTACGTAATTACAACAAAATTATCAAAATCGGCTTAGCCAGGAAAAATGTATAATATTATTTCATCCCTTATTTTTAACCCCTTATGAGTGGAGTTTTTTTCATAAAAAATGGTTATGAAATTAATTTAAAATTATGTTCTACCAATAAAAAAAATTTATCAAAATCGAGCTATCCAATAAGAAGTTAATATTTCATCCCTTAGTTTTCAACCCCTTAAACGTGAACGATTTTCTTCAAATTAAAATGAAACTACACAAGAAGCAACAGCTTTCAAATAAAAAGAGTTATCAAAATCGAGCTATCCAATAAGAAGTTAATATTTCATCCCTTAGTTTTCAACCCCTTAGAAGTGAACGATTTTCCTCATATTAAAATGGTACTACACGGGAAGCACCAGCTTTCAAATAAAAAAAATCATCATAATCGCTTCACCCAGTCGAAAATTCTGAGGTAACAAACATAAAAAAAAAAAACATACAGTCGAATTGAGAACCTCCTCCTTTTTTTGAAGTCGGTTAATAAAAATTAAATCTATTATCTACCAACAATGGGCGGCAAAAGTAAGACGTTAAAAAATTGAATTTGTAGTAATTCTTTGTTTAAGCGCAGTTTTTCACACTTCGACCAGCGTAGATAATTTTTGATCAGACAAAAAAATATAGTAGGATGAAACCCATTAGAATAGGGAGAGAATAAAACAAAAATGAAAGGAAAAATAAATTACGGTTGATCTGAGGTGGGGAAGTGGAAAAGATGGCGGTTTTTAAGGGTAGAAACGGTTTATCTCAATTTCCGAAAAAACTACAAGTCCTATGGAAAAAATTTAAATGGCAAAGTTGTAGATAAAAAGACGATCTACAACTTTTGTACTTTTTTCACATAACCTCAAAATGTATGTGAAAAATTCAAATTACTAAGCTCTTGGTTTATTTTCATCTTTTACAAAAAAATATTTTTTTACACAAAATTTGCTGAAAACTTATCTTTTAATGTCCCAAACACACTGTATTTTTTTTTTACTTAAAATATTACGTCAAATCATCTGATTTTTTTTAAAAAGTCAGTGAGCTTTTTGTTTGTTGAAACCTCTACTTTCTGATGGTGCAAAATATATATACATTACAATGTCATATGTTCTCAGAAAATGCAACAATTAAAGTCTAAATTTTAATAAATTGCTTAAAATTGTACATAACACAATTTTGAACAATTTATTAAAATTTAGACTTTAATTGTTGCATTTTCTGAGAACATATGACATTGTAATGTATATATATTTTGCACCATCAGAAAGTAGAGGTTTCAACAAACAAAAAGCTCACTGACTTTTTAAAAAAAATCAGATGATTTGACGTGAGAATTTTCGATTGAAAATTAGGGTGCTTTTTATGATATTAAGTTATCTTAAGGTGAAAAAATTAATATTTTAATTTAAAAAAATAATACAGTGTTTGGGACATTAAAAGGTAAGTTTTCAGCAAATTTCTTGTAAAAAAATTTTTTTTTGTAAAAGATAAAAATAAACCAAAAGCTTGGTAATTTGAATTTTTCACATACATTTTTAGGTTATGTGAAAAAAGTGTTAGAATAAAAGTTGTAGATCGTCTTTTTATCTACAATTTTGCCATTTAACTTTTTTCCTCAAACACAATTTTGAACAATTAATTAAAATTTACATTTTAATTATTGCATTTTCTGGGAACATTTAATAATGTATATATTTTTTGCACCATCAGAAAGTAGAGGTTTCAACGAACAAAAAGCCCACCGACTTTTTTAAAAAAGTAGATATTTTGACGTGATAATTTTCGATTAAATTTTGAGGTTATGTGAAAAAAGTGTTAGTACAAAAGTTGTAGATCGTCTTTTTATCTACAACTTTACCATTTAACTTTTTTCCATAGGGCTTGTAGTTTTGTCGGAATTCAAAATAAACCGTTTCTACCCATAAACCCCTCCTCCTTTTCCACTTCTCCACCTCAGATCGACCGTAATTTATGTTTCCTTTCATTCTCTTCCTTTTCCAATAGGTTTCATCCTACTATAATTTTTTTCACTTTTTACCATTTTCAAAGGCTAAAAGCACTGGTCTAACTATTTACTATAGCACAGTGTTACAGTGACTTAGATGTTGTCTCTAAGCTATCGAAAACGTGGTAATTGATGCTATCTCTAGGAAATACAGGTTTTGAACATGGTACATGAACAAGATAAACATGGTAGGGATATTATTTAAAACTAAAGACTAATTAAAGAGGAATCAAATAGCCTCGGGTGTTACTTGATTTTTTTGAACCCTTGAAACGTTCCTGGATTTTTTTAAGACCTTAACAAGTTAGTAGGGTCTTAAAGTGTTTCTCAAAAAATGTGTTTTTATAGAGAATACAAAAAATAAATTTTTGGTTCAAATTAAATGTTTAAGAGAACCACCTAAGTCAAGAATCCTAGACCTAAGATATAATTGACCAACAGAGATTATCTGTGTTTCGACAATCGTGATATGACCTTAGATGTTAAAGCGACTTAAAAACACAAAAAAAAAGAATTCAAGTACAGTCTAGTTTATAATTAATAATTTAGTCAACTCACCTCAACTCCAGCAACACCCAGGGCTGTGCGTATATTCGCTGTCATCCTAAACGGCACTTTTTCTGGCACTCGCAAAGTTTTTCCTTTTTCAAAGCACACATTATAGTCAATATGAACCACTTCCCCACTCGACAAGTCCACCAACACATTATCCAAATGGCGATCACCCAAACCAATTATATACCCGATGATACTCATCACGGCGACCGAATAAGAGTAGTTCCGAATCGTTTGCCACCATCCACCCGCATTTATACTATGACACCAAAACTCTTTAGCGAGAAGATCGTCGGGAGTTTCGGCCATTAACTCGGTGAGCACTTGCTTCAGAACACCTACCGGCCATTCTTTCCGATTTTCCACGTTTTTGATTCCATGTTCTTTCAGAAGTGGATTTAGTTTGTTGTAGAATAAGTCGGAGGGTCGCAGAACTGCAACAGTGGCGTCACTTTCGCAGTTGTTTTGTTTTAGGGATGATTTGATCGCGGCTTCCCGTTGTTGCCAGCGTTTGTATAGGGCAAAAACTGGGGTCACTCCGTCGACCCAACTAATTAATCCTGAACGGGGTCCTAGAGGAATCACCGAGTAGTGTTTGGCTCGATAAACATTTTCATCACGTCCATCGGTACTCTTCGCCAACATGGTATTGGCAATACTTAAAAATTGCATGATTCGTTCATCCAGATGCAAATCTTCTAGGCCTTTAAACAAATAGGTGTACGTTTGTCCGTCGGAACCATGGAATATCAATTTTTTTGGTTTAGTTTTTGTTGGTAAAATCGATACGTGATTATCAACCGATAAAATTGTTACGAGTTGCTTTGAGTTACGAGTAAGTCCGGGCATGGCGATAACAGTATCGTGTAAGTTGGCCAGAATTGGACTAATATCAGACATTTTCAACGTGTACGAAGCTCGTTTATGGGCTCGTTGTTGGAGTCGATTTTGTAACAATTTCAACGGTTGCCACGATTCCTTCGGTTTGTTCGGATTTGACGGATTTTTCAAGCGATCAATCACGGTGTTGATTAAATCTTTAAACCGTTCCTGGAACAGTTTTTCATTGGGCGTTTCAGCCTCGACGGAAGTAACCGCGTTCAGTTGTTCCAGGATAAATATAATCGGTTTAATCAGAATCCGATGCTTCTCCGTTACCAACTGTAACTTTTCGTCTTTTGTCAGATTCTGATTGTTATTCACCTTGGCGATTTCTTGTTCCAATTGGGTTAGTCTCCGAATTATTTCACTGTTATGTTGTACCAGGGTTCCAAGCCAAAGTTCGTCCCATAACAGGGTGATTCGTCGAAGTTCTTTGACCAGGAGCTGTACTTGAGTGATTGTTTCGGGTGCTTGTTTGCTTAAAGTTTCCACCATGGCCATGAAGCAGGAGTTTAACACGTTTGAAGTTGATACATCTTTTTCGTTTTCTTCGCTGTCATCGTCATCGACTTCTTCATCGTCACTTTCATTGGCCTCGTCGTTGTTTTTGTTGCTTTGTGACAGATAGTCTTTCGGAAGGCTCATTTCAGCGAGTTGCATTTGATTCACTCCGCCTTCCACAGCACCAACCACTGCTGGAAAGGTGATTAAGTGAGGAGCGTCTTCAGCAACTCGACACAAAAGCTCGGAAACTCGACGTCGAACGTACGGTTCTGGATGGTTCAACCGCGAAAATAGCTGGGGAATGATTGATTTCCACGGATGTGTCGGAGTACTGGCCAATCCTGATTCCAGGACAATTTGAAGTTCCAAGGCATGTTTTACGATCAACCGTAAAAGACGTAACGTCGCCGTTATTGTTGTACACTCCCCAGAATTACTTACAGTTTCTGAACTGCTATAAAGTTGGAGATATTTAAAGTAAGCATCTGCTGCAAGTTCATAATACGCGTAGACACGTTTCTGGGCTTGACGCCAAATATCGACCAGCATTTGAAGATGATCTGTGTATGCGTTGTTTAAAATCGCCACAGATCGAAGTTGAGCTTTGATCATTTCAGACGTTTGAATATCGTTTGAATCGATATCATCTTCATCGGTTACAGCTTGGGTTTGAGATAAAATTTGGTAGACGTTTTGTAAGTCGTCCAACGAGGTTCCAATTGGCATCAAACGTTGAATCGCAACTCGATCATTTTCAGATAGCTGACCTCCGGATTCTGATCGATGATCAACGATCTTCCGACCCCATCGATAACACCACGATCCAAAAACAAACCAAACTTTCGCTAAACTTGGACACTGATTCACACCAAACTGTAAAAGTTTCCCGACTGCAATATCTTGGGCGGGGATCACATCATTTTCGTTGTGTTCGACCAAACCAATTTCGGGTAGGAGGGATACAAATCGTCCTAATGGGTTTCCTATGTCGGTTACGTAGCTACTGGAACGATTGTTTGAATCGAGCTGAACCCATTTTGCTAGAGTTAACAGCATTTTGGTTCCACGTTCACGTAGTTCATAGCCAGAATCTGGTAAGGTGAGTCTTTGGGATACCCCAAAAGACGCGACTGCGCATAAAAATAACGCTAGTTCTTTGTTTTCATGGCTTACGTATAGTAATTTGGCTGCTTCCAGGATAGCTCGAGTGTTGTTTAGACTCCATGTGGTCACGTCGAGGCTTTCACATTCGATTAAAGTTTTCGCAATGCTTTCTAACATGGTCCATTGGTTATCGCTAGCTTCGCTCATCGCATACAAATCTTTCTTTAAATCGAAATACTTTTGGATTTGTTTTCTGGCCAAATTGAAGTTGGTCTCTTTCCGAGCAGCTCGGACAACTTCTAGTCGAATATTAGGAATATCAGCCCCAGTACCAAGATTATTAATCTTACTGATACACTCGGTCCACCATAGGGTCTTTGCTAGGATTGAAGATTTGAAATTTTTTAGTTGACTAGTCGAGGTCATCGTGAATGGATTTGAGGGTAACTTTGCCGTTGAACTATTTAATAGACCATTTGTGATATAATTTAATAAAATTGATTTTTCCAAAAATTCACTGGGTAAGTTTCGGAGATTTTCTTGAGTTATAGTTTCGGTGGTGAATTTTAAACGGTTTAGTTTGTCGATGACCTCGGTTCCGTCGAGTTGGTTGTTACACTGCGACATGGTCATGCCCGTATCGAAGAGATCAACGTCGATGCTATCCAGAAGATAAAACGAACTCCAACTATTTGGTTTAGTTCCAACATTCCACTTGGTCAGTTCGTTCATAAAAATGAAATCGTTATCTTCAAACTCCAAAATCGCGTCGACACACTCTTCAGTGTACGTCGTTGAAAAGCGATTGATCGTCTTTCCATTTTGGTGGTCGAGCAAAATTTTACGTTCTTTCTGCTTCCATTTTTTCAAATCCGACCAGTTATTAACACTTTTATAGCATTCAACTAGTTGATCGTTGATGAAAGTTTGCACCAGGTGGTTGATATCGAGTTTCGCTTTTTCTTGGTCGACTTCTTCGACGGTTTCTTGGTTATTTTGTTGGGATTGAAGTTCCAGAAAGTGTTCGTACGCTTTGGCGGCGGATTCGAATTTATTATTGGCTTGTTCAGCGGCTGCTTTTAACCAGGTGAATTTTCGGCCGCAAACAGAAGACGACCAGACGTAGAGACCTTGGAGGGCTTCCGTTTCGTGGATGTTTAAATAAGCCCATGCTAAATACATGACGATTCGTTCGAAGTCTGGACCTTTTGTGTTGTCGCTCAGGGCCAAATCGTTGAGTAACGCTTGACCATGTCGAATTGCAGTCGTGCTTTGGCCTGCATGTAGAGCAATTACTACAACCGCGATTCGAATCCGATTGAACCATTCTTTGCAAGTGCTGGCATTGGTGTGGAAAAAAGTCCGGACCGGTTTCGAAGGTTGGACCATCGCCGTGGCACAACCTTCAGCAGCATTGTAAATCACTTTTTCCAAATGTTCGATGAATTCCAGTAAAATGTTAACACGTTTACTTTCATTTAACATCGAATATAAGGAATTAGTTGGGGTTTCTTCGATCACTGAATTCGACGGTGCTACCAAAGCGACTTCTCGAGCTAATTTTTTAATGGTACTTTCGATGCTGGTGAAAGTATCAGTCGGTTTTCCTAGGGGTGTACGAAGTTTGTTATTGACGCAGAACTGCGCCGCTTCCCAGGTGACCCAAAATATTAAAACTTCCCGAGAATGCGATGCTAACAGTCCGAAATTTTTTGCATAGTCGTCACCTTCGACTACCTCCAACGGCCAGCACGAACTCAACAAATGCTCCAACCAATTGGTTTCATGTTCAAAACCAAACAACAAATACGCCATGAATTTTTTAAAATGTTGAGTTTGGATCTCGGCATAATTTCCACGTCCTGTATGTAAATGCTGTGCCAGAGCAACCACTTCACCGTTGTACCCCCCCAGTTGATT
This sequence comes from Sisyra nigra, assembly GCA_958496155.1. Taxonomy (NCBI): domain Eukaryota; kingdom Metazoa; phylum Arthropoda; class Insecta; order Neuroptera; family Sisyridae; genus Sisyra; species Sisyra nigra. The sequence continues at coordinate 48,164,241 of OY292315.1, forward strand.
TTTAAATTTTCTTTTAATTTCACTCATTTGTCGCTGATTTCCAAATGTATTCAGTACAACATGCCAGGGAAGCTTCACCGAGAGTTGGGCATAGGCTGACCGAAGTTGGGCATGTGACGAGTTTAAATGTAAAGCACACAGATCGGCGATTTGAGTAAAAAATTCACAATCCCATTTTCCTTGAGATATTGATAGGAGCACCTTCAGAGTTTCATTAACACCAAAAGCGACTTCGTCGCTTAAATCATAGCCACATTGCACGACTGATCGTAAAAAATCAACAAACGGGGTCTTATCGTAGAGTTTATCATGAAACGGTTCTGATAGGCTAATAATTTCACAGGCCCATGCCAAGATTAAACATTTACTTTCAACGTTCGACTTCATCGAGAGTGACCTGGTGAGAACATCTAAGATTATTGTTAAATGTCCTGAAGTGGGCGAACTGGTCGCACCTTCCCCTAAATTAATATGTAGGGGAAGACCGAGTAAATCGCACACATTTGTACTAGTAGTACATACCAAGTTGCTACTCGACACAAAATGATTGTACCGTTTACAATGCGAATATAACAAATAAATAATCGAATAATGTAACGAAGGGTTGTCCAAACTTAAATGCGGATTATACGGCACTAATTTAACAGCCAAAAGTTCTAGGATACTAGGACGAAGCGCCCACATTCCAATAATCGAGCTACTAGCATTGGCAAGATCAGCTAAACATCGTAACAGGAACAACGTTATAATTTCGGCGTCATTTTCTTGATCGTAAGAAATGCTCAACATTGGATTGTTGATGGAAAAGGGGTCGATATCGGGAATGAGCGTGGTGTACGCTCGTTCCAGGTCACCCAGCACATGCCGATAGGCCTCCTGAAGAAGTGGAATGTTTTTCAAGTTTAATAAACTATGATAAACGGTTACAACCCCGCATTGAACTTGAACCGAGTGGGAAGTTCGTAATTTTAAAATATCCGAGTGGGGGCCCAGAAGTTTCTGGATTAGTTCAATCGGAAGATTCGCGGAAACTTCTTTGATCGTTTGTGATATCAAAAGTAACATTGAAACGAGGGTGGCATCGCTAAAATCTTGAATTAGCGACAATTCGCTATCGATGAGATTATATAAGAAATCGTTAACATGGGCTGATTTTGATTGCATGAATTCCAGTAGGATAAATGCGGATTCATTGGCGGCAATGATTAAATTTTCTGGGAGATATTTATCGAGGGTTTTCGTCGCGGTTGAGACTATGTTAATGAAGCAATCGGTTAAAAATTGGAGGGTGATATATGTGTTGTTTTGGGGGTTGAGACAGGGGCCGAGACATTTTAAGATGGTGTTGATGACTCGTGTTAGGGCCGTGACTTGGTTGAGGGAGGTTTCGATTTTTGGGGAGATATAGTCGAGGGGGGTTGAAGACCCGGATGCGTTTTGGGTGAGGGCTTCGCTGAAAGAGACGAGGTCTTCGAGAAATTGGGCGAGGAGTTGAATCGAAAATCGGATGTTGGTTTGCCAGTGTACACCCAGACGTTGTAAGCTTCGGGAAGCATAGTCTGCCATTTCTGGTGAATGCTTACTCTCCACTAGCCAACCAACGAGGATATCAACGACATCCCGAAAATGGTCAGCCACGTCGGGATAGCATTGAATTATAAGAATCGCCACGTCTATTAAACTCATGAACAGTTCCGGTCTTTCGGCGTATTCCACTTGATTGATGACCTGGTTCATGGTCGTTTCGTAGAAATCAAACAATTTATTATTGTTCATTTCCAGGGTGTACGTTTCGATCAGAGCTTTCATGAGTAAGATTTTAATTTCATCACCACGATTTTTACGGAATTCTTTGATGAGCCAGGTGAGAAAAAATTTAAAGTCGTTTTCCATGATATAGCCGATGCGACCAAGAGCTCGGGCAGCCAAATGTTTCGACTCGTCACAGGGGGCATAGGAAATTATATCGATCAAAGAGTTGGCTAAAATACCGAAAGCTCGTCGGATATACGTAGCGTTATCGGGGAGCATGAGCATTTCGAGTAGTTTATGGCATAGAGCGACTGATTTATCTTGGTCATTCTCGACGGAAAGTTTTCTCAACATTTTTGAAATGCGAGGATCGTCGGGTAGATTATTATAAAACGTTTCGAGTTTATTTTTATCGATATCATAGGCGTGTTTTGAGTGGGTGTTGATATCGTTTTTGTTCAGCGATTCTTGAAATTTGCGATTTGATAGTTGGTCACGTCTTGAGTAGTTGTAGGTAGAAAGTTTGTTGGCACTACGTGTTGATGAAGATGTTCGTCGTTCACCTCCACGACCTTGACGAAATTCCAACAACCCACGGACCTTGGAATACGGCGAGAATACCATAAAACGGACGTGGTTGTTAGTCGAGCCCGGTTCATGCTGCTCGACCTGGTGCTCGTCCTCGTCGGCATTTTCATCCGTCTCGACCCGATTGACCACTTCGTCGGAATCGGTGTTATTGGCCGCTTCATCGTCACTCCCTGGTGGCGTTATCTTATCGTTGTGCAGATTAGAATAATCTCGCGATGTTTTCGAAGCCTTAAGCTTAGCAGAGTTGGATGTACTATTTGATATCATCACCCAGCACTTACATTACGGATTTTTCTCAACTTATATAACGATCTCCCAAATACAATAATTCCGGTTGCGATTTCGTCGATTGCAACTCCTCGTGGTTCCGCTCGATCTTGATAATTCGACGTTGCAATGTTGATAATGTAAGCATTAAGGTGATTTTCAATTGAACACTTGTTCCCGTCAAAAATATTAATAACAATTACGGAAAACGAAACAAAAATTGAATGTTTAAAGACGTTTGCAATTTGCAATCACTTGGTTTCCGATATTACATTGATTTCAATTGAAATTTTCTTTCAACATTTTCACATTCACACGAAATTCTCGTCGTTCACAAACACGTCTGAAGTTATTTGATAATAGAAAAAAATGACTAAATATCACTAAACATTGTTACCAACTCGCCGGAATATCAGCTGTTTTAAATTTTCACCGATTTCCATTTCGTTTTTCCAAATATTAATTGAAAATCTATAATTTCTAATTGAAATCATCTACAAAGATAATCATAAAGATAATATTTAAATATTTTTTATATAAACTAGTTAATAATTATAATAAAAAATTAGTCGTCATGGGATGCCTGATAAATGTAAAATATTTAAATTTTACTAATTTTACAATTCATGTATGAACTCATAGATTTCTCTTCCTTCATGGATGTCCCTGAATGTCCCATTTTCGGAATTTTTTCTATCCCTATTGCCTCTAGAATCGAGTAATCAATAAAATACAAATAGTATTCCGTAGTTATATTCGTGGAAAATAATCAGATATAATTAAATAGGGTATAGCCGGGTTTATATGGCATAAGTTCCGAGATGCTGCAGTCTTCGGCCTTTTAACTTGGAAAAATTTTATCTTTTCGCAATGGGTGCCGTATTATAAGAAATTTATTTTCTTAAGCCTAAAGCTTGATATCCTATTTTGTTAAATTTTACTTGAACGACGTCACGGGTAGCCACTATAAGTTAAGATATAAAGCTCATCAATTTGAAAGGCTTGGGCTAATATCATTTTTTTGGTCCTTTTTCTTATGATCTTAGCGAATTTTCTTCTAATTTCGATTATTTTAAGCTTTCAACTGATTTATCAAATTAAAAGTGTCTGCATTTAAGCTAATTTTGAAGCATATTTTTACAATTATTGGGGGCAACTCTGCCCCCACGGCTTTTTCGATTTTTAGTTGGGGGATCGATTTGACATCAAACGAAAATAATTCACCCAAATTTTTAGCGTCCTATCTCAAACGGTTTTCAATATTTTCAAAAAAAAAACTCATTTTTCGATTTTAATTTTCTTTCAATAGTAAAATTTTATATTAATAAATGGTGATTTTTTTCTCAATTTCGAGGACTAAAAGAGATGTTATGATACTATCATAATAAATCTCAGAAGAAAAGCCGATTTTCCAGAGGAAAAATATAACAAAAATATTTTTTTATTTATATAATTTAAAAGTCTCATTCACCAAACTTTCTCAGAAAATGTCTTTTATGGAACAATATGATTGGATGATAATTGGAATATGAAAAAAATTAAAAAAAAAATTTTTCAACATTTTCTGAGAGAGTCTGGCTAGTGAGACTTTTAAATTATATGAATAAAAAAATATTTTAGTTTTATTTTTCCTCTGGAAAATCGGCTTTTCTTCTGAGATTTATTATAATAGTGTCATAACATCTCTTTTAGTCCTCGAAATGGGGAAAAATATCACCATTCATTAATATAAAATTTTACTATTGAAAAAAAATTAAAATCGAAAAATCTGTTTTTTTTTTTTTAAATATTGAAAACCGTTTGAGATAGGGCGCTAAAAATTTGGGTGAATTATTTTCGTTTGATGTCAAATCGATCCCTCAGTTGCAAATCGAAAAAGCCGTGGGGGCAGATTTGCCCCCAATAATTGTAAAAATATGCTTCAAAATTAGCTTAAATGCAGACACTTTTAATTTGATAAATCAGTTGAAAGCTTAAAATAATCGAAATTAGAAGAAAATTCGCTAAGATCATAAGAAAAAGGACCAAAAAAACGATATTAGCCCAAGCCTTTCAACTTGATGAGCTTTATATCTTAACTTATAGTGGCTACCCGTGACGCCGTTCACGTAAAATTTAACAAAATAGGATATCAAGCTTTAGGCTTAAGAAAATAAATTTCTTATAATACGGCATCCATTGCAAAAAGATAAAATTTTTCCAAGTTAAAAGGCCGAAGACTGCAGCATCTTGGAAAGACGGACATGACGCCTAGCGAGATAGCTACGGCAGCCCCTAGGCAGGTGCCGGCTTTCTTCAAAAGCCTGAAGCTCCCCTAGTAAACACAGAGGGTCACATCACAATAGACCTCCTTGGTCGCAGTGATAAAAGGAAGAAATATCCTGGGACCCGTCAAACAAAAAAATAGAAGTTAAAAGGCCATTTCTATTGTTTAGCACCTGATGCCGGGATACCACTCGCACCACCTAAACTACGACATTGTCTCTGTCTTTGAAGAAACTACAAAATCATCTTGCCCAATTTTTTGTAGGTTTTTCTTTTTTAAACCTGGTGTAATCGAGATGAATCTTATTATTTTCAGCTATCTACGTGTCTGGTACTGTCAGACAATCACGATGTTGTTGTATGTATAGAAAGTGTACAAAATAGATTCCAATGATGGATCATTTCTATTAATACATTTACCCAAGATGTTTCACATCAAAAATTATAGCAAATCTTAAATATAATTTTATTGAACATTAAACTTAAGATACTAATTTTACAACTTTATAAGCTTTATATCTTAACTTATAGTGGCTACCCGTGACGTCGTTCACGTAAAATTAAATAAAATTGAACATGAAGCGTTACGCTTAAGAAAATAAATTCCTTATATCACGGCACTCATTGCGAAAAGAAAAAATTTTTTAAGTTAAAATGCCATCTCTATTGTTTAGCGCCTGATGCCGGGATACCATTCGCACCACCTAAACTACGGCATTGTCTCAGTCTTTTTTTTTCTTTTGATGTTTTAAGTCGCTTTAACAGCTAAGGTCATATCACGACTGTTTAAACACCGAAAATTTCTGTTGGTCAGTTTTAATCTTAGGTCTAGGATTCAACGGGGATCGAACCTGGACCACTTGACGCCTAAAGTGTAGAGAAATATTGCTATAACCACTACGCCAATAGGTGGCTTCTCTGTTTTTGAAGAAACTACAAAATCATCTTTCTCAATATTTTTGTAGTTTTTTCTCTTTTAAACCTGGTGCAATCGAGATAAATCTTATTATTTTCAGCTAACTACGTGTCTGGTACTGTCAGACAATCACAGTGTTGTATGTATTAAAAGTGTAAAAAAAAAGTTTCTCCTAATACATTTACCCTAACGTGACCCAAGATGTTTCACATCAAAAATTATAGCAATTCTTAAATACAATTTTATTGAACATTTACATGATTATAAAAAAAACTTAAGGTGATAATTTTAGCCAATGAAATTCATTACGACTAAATGCAAAACTATATGGGCGAACACGAAATCGGCAAATCCACGTTCCGGGCTGATTCCATAAAATTTATCCTTGTTTTCCGGATTGACTTGCAATCGTAGACAGACTAAAAGAAAGACCCAAAATTAGCAATAGATTTATGAAACTGTTATTAGATTAATAATTAAATACATACCGGCTAAAATAAAGCAGCTTATGCTTGAAATGAAGCCGCTGAGGAATGAATTGAATGGAAATGTCCCAACCAAACAACAATACAGGAATTGGAAAATGCCGGTTAGTAAAATATAGAATAAATACGCATCGATGATCTTTAATTTTTTCGGTGTTCGTAACGCATATTCGTTAAAGAATTTCGTTATTACAGCCACGAGTTGAGACATTTTTAAGGACAATTTTACAATTTTTTTTTATATTGAAATCAATTGAAATAATATTTGACAGTGAGACGTGTCAATTCCAACCAACTTCACGAGGTACTTAATGAAAACATACAATGAGAGTAACTTCGGGCTGTTCCGCTCAATTGTAATCTAATTGTAAACCGAACATTTCCGAACGTATTTTATCAGGAGGCAAAATGAATCGTTTCGAATATGCAGATCAAACTTTATCAAACACAGAAAGGATAATTTGTAAATCGTACAATGTAAAACTTTACGATGGAGACGAAAAAGTAAAGAAATATATTTAATTAATTTTCTTAAATTAATTTTTTAATTAATTCTTTTGTAGACAAGTTTCGAACATGGCGAAGTTACGTTGACTTCTCATCGAATCCTTTGGATGAGACCTGGAGGAAATCAAGAAACCACCTGTCTATCACTCCCTCTTCATTATATTATTTTCATCGAGGACGAAATTCCTGGAACATTTAGTTTTAGTAAATCCCAAAAAGTTGTGATTCACTTAAGTGAGGTCCTGCTGGATAAAAATCCCGGTCCTGTCGATAAAACTCCAAATAATTATATTAAGTTATCATTCAAAGATGGTTTAAATGTGGATTTTACAAATCAATTAAATAGGGCTGTCCAGGAGAAAGAATGGGAAAAAATAGCTCCGATCGCGACGAGCAGTCAAGCGGCTGCACCTCTGCAAATCAAAACTCGAACGGGGATTGTCGGGATCGAGCGTGGTATCCAGGAAAAGCAACGTGCGACTGATGAGAGTATTTACACAGCGTTTCAGGATCTTAGTAAATTGATGCAAATGGCCAAGGACATGGTGCAAATTTCACGAACTATATCCAATAAGATTCGGGAAAAACAAGGGGATGTGACTGAGGATGAGACAGTGCGTTTCAAATCGTATTTAATGGGTCTTGGGATCGATGATCCTGTAACACGTCAAGGACATAAAACTGAAAATGAGTATTATAAAAATTTAGCTCGACAACTCTCGACGATGCTGATCGAACCCATTACAGAAGTTGGTGGAATGATGTCATTAGCTGATATTTATTGTCGAGTAAATCGGGCTCGGGGTCTAGAACTTTTATCCCCTGAAGATTTTCTTAATGCATGCCGTCTCCTGGAATCACTAGGATTACCGATTGTCTTACACGAGTTTGAATCAGGAGTTATGGTATTAAAACTACAAACATACAACGATTCTAACATTGTTAAAGCTACTAAATCTGAGGTTTGGACCTTCGCAATTTTCACTGAATATTTTCACCGATAATTGGTTTATTTTTAGTTGGAAAAGCAAAGCTTGACCGCGGAGGAATTAGCACAGTCATTAGGAATTTCAGTGTTGTTAGCTAAGCAACGTTTAATCACGACTGAAAAACATGGATTTGCATGTCGAGATGATTCGATTGAGGGGTTGAGATTTTATTTGAATCGATTTTTAATTGAAGAATAAGTGAAAATATAGTCATTATTGTAATTTATTAATAAAGTTTATTTTCTATGAATTTATTGTCATTTTTGCGGAGTCAACTTTAAGTTACAGATAAGAACTACTTGACTTGAACTTCAAGCTACTTGAGTGAAAAGTTTAAAATCAAGTATCAGGCCAAGTCAAAAAAATTTACACATTATATGATATTAAAATTTTAAGCTCAAATCATTGCACAGAATATTTATTAATTTGACTTGCTGAATTCTTACTAATAGGATAAGGTAGCTACCAGAGCTAAAGCCTTTGAAAATGGTAAAAAGTGAAAAAAAAAAATCTAGTAGGATGAAACCCATTAGAAAAGAAAGAAAATATAACAAAAATGAAAGGAAAAATAAATTACGGTAGATCTGTGGAGGGGTAGTGCAAAAAGGGGTTGTTTTTAAGGGTAGAAATGGTTTATCTCGATTTCCGACAAAACTACAAGTCCTATGGAAAAACTTAAAATGGCAAAGTTATAGGTTAAAAGAAGATCTACAACTTTTGTACTAACACTTTTTTCACATAACCTAAAAAATTTATGTGAAAAAAATCCAATAACCAAGTTTTTTGTTTTTTTACAAAAAAATTTTTTTTTTCATGAAATTTGGTAAATTTTATCTATTGAGCAAGAAAATTGAAATTTTCCAATTTGATGGTGAAACTGAAAGTTATGGAGATGTTAAAAAGGAAAATCTAGAAGCATTATGTGGAGATTTTCAGCTATAGATTTAAGTTCAAAAGTAGACACGATCCCATTTTTGTACAAGAAAATTTTTAAAAATTAACAGGAATATCAAGAAAGGAAAAAGATTAGATTGGAGACGAAAAGTTAATATTTTCCTAAAGAATGACAAATATATTATTTTAGTAAAATTAACGTCTTTTAATTTTTTATATTTCAGTTTTTTTATTATATATTCCAATATATTATTTGACCATTAGACAAGGGCCGATAATTTTTTAACACAAAAAAATTATAGTAGGATGAAACCTATTAGAAAAGGAAGAGAATATAACAAAAATGAAAGGAATATAAATTACGGTCGATCTGAGGTGGGGAAATGGAAAAGGAGGAAGGGTTTAAGGGTAGAAATGGTTTATCTCGATTTCCGATAAAACTACAAATCCTATGGAAAAACGTTAAATGGCAAAGTTATAGGTTATAAGAAGATCTACAACTTTTGTTCTACACTTTTTCCACATAACCTCAAAATTTATGTGAAAAATTCAAATTACCATTTTTTTGGTTTTTAATTTTTATCTTCAAGAAAAAAATAAATTTTTAACGAAATTTGGTGAAAACTTACCTTTTAATGCCTCAAACACACTGTATTTTTTGTATTTAAAATATTAATTTTTTCACCTTATAATGACTTAATATTGAAAAAGCACCCTAATTTTCAATCGAAAATTCTCACATCAAAATATCTACTTTTTTAAAAAAGTCGGTGGGCTTTTTGTTCGTTGAAATCTCTACTTTCTAATGGTGCAAAAATATATTACATTACAAAGTTAAATGTTACCAGAAAATGCAATAATTTATGTGTAAATTTTTATAAATTGCTCAAAATTGTACATAATACAATTGTACAAATACAATTTTGAGCAGTTTATTAAAATTTACACATAAATTATTGCATTTTCTGGGAACATTTAACATTGTAATGTATATTTTTTTTACACCATCAGAAAGTAAAAATTTCAACGAACAAAAAGCCCACCAAGTTTTTAAAAAAGTGGATATTTTGACGTGAGAATTTTTGATTGAAAATTATGGTGTTTTTTAAATATTTAGCCAAAATCAGGTGAAAAATAAATATTTTAAATCAAAAAAATTACAGTGTGTTTGGGACATTAAAAAGTAAGTTTTTACCAAATTTCATTTAAATTTTTTTTTTGTAAAAGAAAATATAACAAACTAAAAACTTGGTTATTGGAATTTTTCACATAAGTTTTAAGGTTTTGTGAAAAAAGTCTTATCACAAAAGTTGTAGATCTTCTAATTATTTACAACTTTGCCGTTTAACTTTTTTCCATAGGACATGTAGTTTTCTCGGAAATCGAGATAAACTGTTTCTACACTTAAACCCCTCCCCCGTTTCCACTTCCCGACCACAGATTGACCGTAATTTATTTTTCCTTTCATTTTTGTTATATTCTCTTCCTTTTCTAATGGGTTTCATACGACTATAATTTTTTTGTGTTCAAAAATTATCGGCTCTGGTCTAGATAGCTATAATTAGGTTTGTTCGCGGAGCCCATACTAAACCGATAACGAATCAGTTCAAGTGGATTTAGGATCGCCAAGCCCATACACGCTTATGAACTGATTAAGGGCTATTTTACCGTGAACGAGTTTGATAATGTTCGGAAGTAAGACGAGGATTAACGAGAACCCACGAAAATTGTTAATTGAATTTAACATTGACAGAAAAGGAAAGCGGAACGGGACTCTGGTTCTAGCGATTCTCGGGGTTTTTTTTAAGACAAAAAATTTGATTTTCTTACTCATGCGCAGTTTGAAAAAATGTAGCTAGATTTTCTATCCTTCGCTCTCAACATTACATTCAATTAACAATTTTCGTGGGTTCTCGTCTTACTTCCGAACATTTTTAATTTCGTTCACGGAAAAATAACCCTTAATCAGTTCATAAGCGTGTATGGGCTTGGCGATTATCCTAAATCCACTTGAACTGATTCGTTATCGGTTCAGTATGAGATCCGCGAACGAACCTAATTAACTATCTATATAAGAACTTCCATAGAAAAACGTTTTGTAGCACGGGATCTATCTGCCCTATTAAGTTAAAAAGGTCGTAATTGTCGTAATATTCCCAGGATGGTTCTAATGACTCAAAAATAAAAATGGGAATAATGGTTTCGTGGGACCACAAATGTCCGGGAACTGTTACTAGTACCCCTTATCAATGTATGTTCCTGTGATAAAAGGTATACGGTTATTGTGTTATATATGTTACCATAGCAACTCATCAAAAATACAAACAATTAATTTTAGCCGCCATTAAAATTTCCCATTGTCAAATTCAAAATGATAAAATTTTTCTGTTCACTTCAAAATTAAAACGTGCCCAAATCAAATTTCTGAAACACTACCGCAACTTACCCTCAAAACCCCAATGCAACAATACTGATAAAATTGTGTGATATGATATCGAAATATAAATTTGAAAATTTGCGATCGTTCATCGCTTGTGTGTGTGAATAGTCGTTAACTATTACGATAATAAAAGAAAATGAACGAAGAAGAAATCGGTCCTAGTAACGGCAACAATGTGGCCCTCGTTCAAGAAGTCGATGGAATTTCCATGGAGGAGTTTAAGAGCAAATTTTTCGCCTGGTACGAAAATACGGGCCTGGTAACCGAAATGAGGGCACATTTGCGACATCAGATGATCTCAAAGCTGCATCATACAAATCTCGGTCAAACCATATCGAGTGAATGTGCCCAAAGTTCAGTCTCTCCAAAAGCCCAAATGGTACACTTACTGATCGCTGAATTCCTCCATCATCATCGACACTTTTATACTTTGTCGATTTTCGTGGCCGAGGTACCACATTTGAATGTCTATCCAGAGTTTGTCAATGCCATTAAATCGCCATCGAACAACCAATTCGAAGCAGCCGAGTCCCAAAAGCCAACAACGGCATTGCAAACGAAGGATATTTTAGACGTTTTGGATGTCTTTGAAATTCGACAAACGCGAGACCGACAAGTAATTTTGGATGCCTATACAAAAGATAATCACGAGTCTCTTCTTACGACTATAATCAATCATTTAACCCAGATCGAAATTGATGAACCCCAAATGGAAAACGCGAAAAATCTTCTTGATAAATCTCTTCCCGATCTCGATTCATTTCGCTGGAACATGGGAATCCATAATTTGTTGACAAAGGCAAAAATCAAAGGTTCCCTCTTGTATATTCTCAAGGAAAATATTTTTCGATTCTATCAAGAGGAAGTTACACGGATTCGTACAGAAGAAAAAACCAAGTACAACAAACAGTTGTCGGAAAAATTGGACGCTGTGGAACAGGGGGAAAACAACGAGTATCGCAAGCAACGCGACGAATTTCAAAATAAATATTTACGATACCGAAAAGCACTGGAACTTGAACTACGACAAAAAAAGAAACTTGAAGGGACAATTCAAAATCTGAACACCGAATTCGAACGAGTGAGTCAAGAAATCGCGAAATTAGAGGTAAGTCGAATATATGAGTTGCCGGAAATTAGACAAAAACGCCAATTTTTGGAAAACAATGATTTATATTTTATCTTTTTCGAGGAACAAGAATCTTAAGAGTTCCTTTTGTTCTGGTTGATGAAACCAGAGCCGTAGCGTGGGTGATACAAATAGTATACGTTAGAAAAATGACCTCAACTTTAAATTACTAGTTAATTTTTATTTCCAACATTTCCAACCATAGTTTCTGGATGATACGCTCTACAATTTGGTATCCAGGTTTGCTCTTGTCCACTTTTCTCTTAAGGCATACCAATTTTTAAATCTTACTAATCTTACTAATATTATAAAAGTGAAAGTTTGTGTGGATGTTTGTTGCTCTTTCACTCAAAAAATACCGAATGGATCTGGATGAAGTTTGGCATAGATATAGATTATAATCCGGTTTAACATATTGTATACTTTATATCCCGAAAAAAAATGTACGGTTCCCGTGGGATAGATATTTTTTTGTTTTTTACAGAGCAAAAGATTAACTTCCTTTTTTGTAATGTGGTACTTTAGGATCAGAAAATGATATAGATTACTTCTCATACCGGAATAATAAACGGTTCCCATGGGATAGCAAAACAAGTGTTTATTCTATAAAAAGCGTGTATTTAAAAGCAGTTTTATTTAAATCCACAAAATAGAGTCTTAACTCATTTTTCTTAAGAAGACTTGATCTTCTTTTTACTCAGGAGAGATGTACTATTCCCGTGGGATAGATATGTTTTTTGTTTATCACATAGTAAAAGATTGATATGATTTTTGCAATGTGGTAGTTTGGGGGAGAATGATATAACTCACTTTTAAGGCTAGAATAATGCATAGTTCCCATGGGATGGTAAAACAATTATATCCTACAGGAACCGTATATACCGTATAAAAAGTTTCGGTAAAGTTTGTGAAATAGAATTTTAACGCATTTTCTTCCAATTTTACACAATAACGAAAGAAATCTCTACAAAGTTGAAATTTAAAAATTGATAATTTTTACTGGAAAATAAATAATTATGAATTTAAATTTAACACCCGATAAAATTAATAATTAAAATTTTTTAAAATATGTGAATTAGAAATAAACGTATTAAAATAATAAACTAAAAATTTCAACAATTACTAAACGGAACGAATTTTAGAGAAATTTTGTTAAAGATCCTGTAGGATAGCTACTAATCTATTCTTTTAAGGGAACATCCATTAATTACGTGAGGCGTGCAGGGGTCGAGCCGAATATCATCTATTCTTACTTTGGGGAAAGGGAAGGTCTCCCAAATATCATGTATTTTTTTGTTTTGATAATAATATCACATTAGATTGCGGGTTGGGGGAATGACATATGCCAAATCTTATGACATCTTACCAGAGGGGAGGGGATGGGATTTCAAAAATCGCAAAAAACGCCTCGCGCATTTAATGGATGCCCCTTAAAATAGCTGTACGGTTTTAAATGATATTTGGTATGAAAGTCGTAAAAAAAGGAATAAAGTTACTTTTTTACTAAAAATCGTATAGAAGCTGATGTGAGACAGCTAACATCTCTTTCTTGAAAAGTAACTTTACGAATTTCGATGAACTTTCTTTGGATCTAAAGTTTAAAAGTATATATCATTTTTTTCTGTCAAAATAGATTAATTTTTATTTTTCGCAATGAACGTAGGGAATGTTTTAATTAATCAGTTAAATTGAGATACACTCAGCGAAGCGAGCGGGTATCAGCTAGTATATCATATTTGAGTAACTCTTTGTTATACGAATCCAATTGTTGTTAACTTAGAAAGCTCGTAGCCAGTAGAGGCAATCCAAATTATTAACTGAATATTTTATATGTAGGGAGTTATAAGGATTTTTTTTTTTTTTTTGTAAAAGATAAAAATACCATACCAAACCATACCAAAAACTTGGTTATTAGAATCTTTCTTTTAGCACAAAAGTTGTAGATCTTCATATTATCTACAACTTTGCTTTTTAACTTTTTTTCCATAGGACTTGTAGTTTTGTCGGAAATCGAGATAAACCGTTTCTACCCTTAAACCCCTCCCCCTTTTCCACTTCACTACCTCAGATCGACCGTAATTTATTTTTCCTTTCATTTTTGTTACATTCTCTTCCTTTTTTAATGGATTTCATCCTACTATAATTTTTTTTTGGGTTCGAAAATTATCGACCCTGGTCTATAGGGTGTCCATCAAGGGACGGGTTTTCAACAATTAGTTATTAGACTATTAGAACATGCTTCATCAATCAGAGAAGCGGAAACTCTTAATTATGATCCTTCAAACCTAAATTGTTGCGAAAAAAAAATTTTGGTCATTTTTTCCACCAAACAGTCTAATTTCCGGTAATAATATAGTCAAATGGAAAACTATAATGTATTTTGTGAAATTCGTATTAGTGTTGTTTATAGAATCAAGCTCCTGACTTTCAACGTTTCGAGCACCAATTTCGCAATGAAATCAAAGAGAAAAACGATGAAATTGAGCATTTAAAATTGGAGCTTAACACACGAACCGCTGTCCTGAATGAACGCGATCGTTTCGCTACTGAAATGCACGAAATGCTAGAAAAAACTCAATTGAATTACAGTAAGAAAATTGAGGAGTATCTGGAAACAATCACCGAGTTGCAAACCAGGAACTTAACCACTCAACGAGAACTTGATGACGTGTACCAACGAAATCAGGAATTGAATGAACAGTTGGAAAAAAATCTAGTCCTTAAAGAACAGTATGACCGGGTCAAGGACGAGAATGAACAGTTAAGAATGAGATTGAATGATGTACGATTGCGTTCCGAGCAGCTCAATCAAGATTTTCAAACGCGGGTCACATCATTTCCTTCCATTACTATGACGGATGACGACGATGACTTTCGTCAAATGTTCTACACACCACCATCGAGTAACATTCCGGTAGCACCTGTAGTACAAGTTGAAAATCGTCAAAAGGGTGGTGGTGAGGAGTCGAGCCATAATGATCGCAACCCTCCAATGATCTACCGACAAGTCAGTCATAGTAATCAAGAACGAAAAACTCCTCGTCGTCTATTAATCACACCTCCAGATTCTAGTCCCACCGAGGACGTTCTCGAGGAAGCTCATCGACGACTTCGTCGTCTCGAAGAAGAATCTCAAACGGTTCAACAAAATTACGAACAATTTCGACAGCAACAACCTCGATTTATCGATCTCTTCCGTCTTGCCAGTGAAACCCTTTCGAAATCTCAAGATTTAACCTCATCAAATCTTAACGATGTCGTTAAAAAAATGTACGACATCCGTGCTAACAACTATCAAGAATTAAAAAATAAAAATCTAACGGAACTTTTAACGGCTACGAATTGGACCGATCAACTTCCACTATACTACGTGCCAAAATCCGAAGAAAATAACTTCCCGAAAGCACCCCCTGAAGATGCCCCCGTTGTGGAACCACCCGAAACCCTTCCATATCCAATACGATCCAATCAAACGCTTCCAAAAGAAAAACTAGACGAATTCCTTAAGCAAGTTGAATCATCTTTTCAACACCTCGACAATACAGCCATGGAAATTTCGAAAACCCTAACACATTTATCGGTTAACTCAAATCAGCTAACTCAAGAAATGGAACATTTACCATCTGAAAATGTGCAACTATACGTCGAAAATGAGGAACCCCCCAAAAAGTCGACGGGAGCTATCAAGAAGACGTATTCAGTTAGGAAAAACGACACGGATTCTGAAAAGATCCACCCCATTAAGGTATCGAATCGATTTTATTTCGAACCCAAAAAATCGGATTCAGTCTCGAATAATTCATTGATTGAAGCCGAATCGGAGGCAAACGCCCCAAATCCAGACCAGAATTCGTTGAATAGTATCGAGGAAGTGGTGGAGTGGAGCGCCTCGAATTCGATCGCGTCCGTGAGATCGGCTATTAAAAGCAACGAAACATTGTCTCGGGTTTATTCACAACGATCAGAAAATATGGAACCAAATTCTGTATTAAGCATACCGTCACAACCCTTAGCACAGACGAGTGAAATTTTAATATCACCCCAGAAGAAAATTTTGGCCGAAATCGAAAAAACGTTGATCGAAGGTGAAAAGTTCTTAAAACGAGAATATGTTAACGACGAACAACAGAATGGAAGTAAATATTCGAAACCGTCCAGCGTTAGCGAGAAATACGATGGTTATTCGAGCGACGACACAGACAATGATATATCAGCTGGAATTGACGATATTAGCAACAATGGCGATAACTTTTGGAATTAAAAAATTGTTAACTGTTTTCTATATTCAAAATTATTAAAGAGTAAAAATTTTATAGATTTATTTTAAGTAAAAAAATAAAATACGCATCTTTATACAATATAGATATTTGTAAATATGAGTAGAACTCTTTAGAAGTTTGACTTAATATGTATTTAAAACGTTGAGGTCTATTATGTGCGACAATCTCGTGGCGAATGGACACCCGTTATACGGGCCCAGGTTTTTGAGGGTGTTATTAGCGACTTGATTGGAGTTTTTTGGGAAGACCATGAAGTAGTAACGGGCCATCTGGAAAAAAGAACAATTTTATATCATTCTAAATACAGTCAATTTAATTGTTAATAGGCCTGTTCCGGATGAAAATAAAACCGTACATCGTACGATACAATCAATGTAGTCAATTGAAAATATGGCTAATTTTTACAGGGTGTCCCAGCTAGACCCAAGGTTATTAGATACATAAGGTATGCTCACTTGACTAGGCGGCGTTTCTTTGATCTCTGAAAATGACGTCACCGGATTAATGTTTCTGACAGAAGCCAGTAGAGGCGTTAAAGGCCATTAGCTATCGTTGATTTGTGGGGGATTTTACCTGGTGACTGCATTTGGTTGGCACTACCATATTTAATAAAATATGCATTTTATTTAGGTTATATTAAATCCTTTTAACAACAAATTTAAATTTCAATATGTCAATAATTAATTTTTATGAACATAATAAATGTTAATTTGATTTTTCATTGTTATTTTATTTTAATTGAATAATGAAGACATATTAATTCTTCTAGAATCTATATTTTACTGAGCTATAAATTTTGAATTCCCGCGTCAGTCAACAAACCAGTGTTTTGATATGATATATCATCATTATCCAATTTAAATAAAGTAATAAAGAAAAATCAAATTAATATTTATTATGTTCATAAAAATTAACTATTAACATAGTGAAACTTATTTTTTTTTTGTGAAAAGAAGCCCACCTTTTTTAACTAGATAAACCTAGAAAGATTACAAATAAAAAGGAATATAAACAATATTGCTAAAAAAGTTTAAAATAAAATAAAGTGTATAAAAAAAGTTTTATTTTGAACTTGAACTGAGCAAAATGAAACGAAATGAAATTTCAAACTATAGAGCGTAATAAGAACCTTGCGCAATAAGAACAATAGTAGTGATAAGAACCAATTATAGCAGATATCTAATGGTTCTGTCAGAAACCGTAATCCAATGACGTCAGAGAAAAGTAATAACCTTGAAAGTGAGCACCCCTTGAGCTAGACCGGCCATTAGAAGTTTCCGGAGAACCTGAAATAATAAAAATCTAAAAATTAGGATTATAGCCTAACTGTATTGGAGAGCTATTTTCCTAAAATATTTTTATTTTTCTGACACTTCCGTTTATACCGGAAGTCGACACTATATTGGTTATTTCAAATGGCATGTCCTATTTATTTTTCTATATCTCAATTGATTAATAATTCTGAGCATCTTTCATAATAATAAGACCTCTGTAACTCTCACATTGAATTGTGTAAAAAGCTCGGCATAGGCTCGTTTGAGAGCTCAAAGATGCAGTTAGACTCGGGGTTATCAAAAACATCATTATCAAATTTCATCGTAAAGGAACACGTGCTAAATTGTGCAAAATATCAATTTTTTTAAATGGCACCACCTAATTTTATTGATCTTGATGGGTTCTTCTTAAAATTCCCCACATTTTCATAATGCATATCCCTATAGTGTAAGGATTTTCGAGTTATCGTTGAAAATAAGAAAATTCAACGTTACATCTGTAATTTATAACCGAGTTTTATGCTGTATGACCAACAGTAGTCGTTGCTGTGAAATTTCCATTAAAAGCATTTTTTCTCGAAAATTTTGATTAAATGAGGTCTTGTTAATATGAAAGATGCTCTGAATGATTAATTAATCGTGATATAGAAAAACAAATAGGGCATGCTATTTGAAATAACCAATATAGTGTCGACTCCCGGTATAACCGGAAGTGTTAGAAAACTAAAAATAATTTACGAAAGTAGCTCCAATTCAGTTAGGCGATAATCCCAATTTCAATTATTTCAGGTTCTCCGGAAACTTCTAATGGCCGGTCTAGCTGGGACACCCTGTATAGAGAAAAAATCCTCTGCAAAAATGTCCTATGAAAGTTATAACTACCATTCATACCACTGGAAAGAAGTTAGTGTAGAACATTTATTTTTCTTAAATTAATTTATATGCCAAAAAATTGCTCCTTTGCAACTGCTCCAGGTGTATAGTTAATAGCTAATCTGTAATTCAATTTTTTTTTAAATTTACAAACTCAACAATTAAAATTGCTATAAATTCCAAATTAAAAACTTTTTTCTTAAAGTTTCTTTTTTCAAAAAATATCTCCTTTCATGTTCTTTCCGAACCCATAGTTGCGAATCCGTAGATGTAGTTAATCGTTAATGAGTACTTTCATTTTAAAAAATTTGCATGCTCAACGATTAAAATCGCTATAAAACCCATTTTAAAAACTTCTTTTTAAAGTTTATTTTTTCAAAAAATTGCTCCTTAAATGCTCTTTCGGAATTTACTCATTAACTATTAACTATACACCTGGAGCAATTGCAGATTCTGAAGGAGCAATTTTTTGAAAAAAGAAACTTTAAGAAAAAAGTTTTTAATATGGCTTTTATAGCGATTTTAATTGTTGGGTTTGCAAATTTTTTAAAAATTGAATTACTCATTAACCAGTATTTTTACACCTGAAGCAATTGCGGATTCTGAAGGAGCATTTAAGGAGCAATTGTTTGGCATATAATTTAATAAAAAAAATAAAAATTCTACGCTAACTTCTTCCGGTATTTATACCTCAAAATAAAACCATTACAATAAGAATTTTTAATATATTTGAGATTTGGAATGCCTTCGTTAATAAGTTTTTCCGATTTTATCTTCATGAAAGTTGTCAAAAATCAATTATCAGTATTTTCGTTTGTTCAGTCAAGTGGATTTATAACATGAGATATAGAAAAACAAATAGGGCATGCTATTTGAAATAACCAATATAGTGTCGACTCCCGGTATAACCGGAAGTGTTAGAAAACTAAAAATAATTTACGAAAGTAGCTCCAATTCAGTTAGGCGATAATCCCAATTTCAATTATTTCAGGTTCTCCGGAAACTTCTAATGGCCGGTCTAGCTGGGACACCCTGTATAGAGAAAAAATCCTCTGCAAAAATGTCCTATGAAAGTTATAACTACCATTCATACCACTGGAAAGAAGTTAGTGTAGAACATTTATTTTTCTTAAATTAATTTATATGCCAAAAAATTGCTCCTTTGCAACTGCTCCAGGTGTATAGTTAATAGCTAATCTGTAATTCAATTTTTTTTTAAATTTACAAACTCAACAATTAAAATTGCTATAAATTCCAAATTAAAAACTTTTTTCTTAGTTTCTTTTTTCAAAAAATATCTCCTTTCATGTTCTTTCCGAACCCATAGTTGCGAATCCGTAGATGTAGTTAATGGTTAATGAGTACTTTCATTTTAAAAAATTTGCATGCTCAACGATTAAAATCGCTATAAAACCCATTTTAAAAACTTCTTTTTAAAGTTTCTTTTTTCAAAAAATTGCTCCTTAAATGCTCTTTCGGAATTTACTCATTAACCATTAACTATACACCTGGAGCAATTGCAGATTCTGAAGGAGCAATTTTTTGAAAAAAAAAACTTTAAGAAAAAAATTTTAAAATTGGATTTTATAGCGATTTTAATTGTTGGGTTTGTACATTTTTTAAAAATTGAATTACTCATTAACCAGTATTTTTACACCTGAAGCAATTGCGGATTCTGAAGGAGCATTTAAGGAGCAATTGTTTGGCATATAATTTAATAAAAAAAATAAAAATTCTACGCTAACTTCCTTCCGGTATTTATACCTCAAAATAAAACCATTACAATAAGAATTTTTAATATATTTGAGATTTGGAATGCCTTCGTTAATAAGTTTTTCCGATTTTATCTTCATGAAAGTTGTCAAAAATCAATTATCAGTATTTTCGTTTGTTCAGTCAAGTGTGGATTTATAACAATTAGTTTTAAATAGTAAATTAAATTTTAAATTAATAATTTTTTATTACCTTCTTCGTTCGTGTTCTGGAAACAATTTGATTGAATGTCTCCACTGATAAACATTCGGGTATTTATCAGGAGAAATATGAACCGAAGATAAAGCTTCATAAACATCAGCATCAGTCTTAGTAGGATCATCACTGTAACAAAAATTAAAAAAAAAAAAATGATACTCTAAATCAGCGGTCGGGGAACCGAGGAAAATTACCCCAAATGGGGTAAAAATTAAGTTTTTGGGGGTAATAAGGAAATTTCTTGCCATGGGTATTTTATAAGTGTGTTAGTATGGCCGAAAACTTTATTCAAATTGCTCTTACGTCAAAAAGCCCCAATTTTTAATTCTTCAAAATCTAAAGAGGAAAAATTTTCAATTACTTAATTTTTGTTTGTTCCAATATGAGAATTTTATTTTGTGTATTTCATACTTTGCTTTCGTACAACTTTTTTTTAATGTTAATTAATTCAATAAATAAAGTATATAATAAAGACCCTAGGAGTATATATATGGTGATTTGGCCCCCGGAAGATATTTAAACGATACTTGGAGGGTTTGTAGGTATTAATGAAATAATAAGATACTGAAAGTTTCAGATCCCTTACGCAATTGGTTTTTAAGAAAAAGCCAAATTTGTAAAAAACAAAAAAAAATTATATTGATCGTCTCTTTTTAACCGACTTAAAAAAAAAAGAGATTCTCAATTCGACTGTCTTTTTTTATGTTTGTAATCTCAGAATTTTTGACTGGGTGATCTAATTTTTATGATTCTTTTTTATTTGAAAGCTGGTGCTTCCCGTGTGGTCCCATTTTAATTTGAAAAAAATCGTTCACTTCTAAGGGGTTGAAAACTAAGGGATGAAATATTAACTTCTTATTGTATAGCTCGATTTTAATAATTCTTTTTTTATTTGAAAGCTGGTGCTTCCCGTGTGGTCCCATTTTAATTTGAAAAAAATCGTTCACTTCTAAGAGGTTGAAAACTAAGGGATGAAATATTAACTTCTTATTGTATAGCTCGATTTTAATAATTCTTTTTTTATTTGAAAGATGGTGCTTTTCGTGTGGTCCCATTTTAATTTGAAGGAAACCTTTCACTTCTAAAGGGTTGAAAACTAAGGGATGCAATATTAACTTCTTATTGGAAATCTCGATTTTGATAATCCTTTTTTTTTCATTGGTACAACATAATTTTAAATTACTCTCATATCCATTTTTGATAAAAAAAAATTCTACTCATAAGGGGTTAAAAATAAGGGATGAAATAATACATTTTTCCTGGCCTACCCGATTTCGATATTTTTTTTTCAATTACGTACATTGTACCTTTAAGATGTTCACATTTCAACTTGAAGAAAAAAATCCACCTCCTAAGGATGAAAATAGGGGATGAAATACGGATATTTAACTAAATCTTTGGATTTTGATGATTTTTTTTCTATTGGAAAAAGTATTCCACTTAGTTCTATCATTACATTTAAAAGCAAAAAATTTCATCCCTTACGGGCAAAAAAAGATAATGTGGTAACTTTTAACATTTAACGGCGCTGCCTCATATGAGCAGCGCGTTTGGTAGGTTTACCCATATTCAAAGAAATAAAATCAGTTATCAAACTTTAGATCACTAAAAATCGAGAAATAAATAAAAATTATAACAAAATGAAAAACCGACTTCAAAATAAATAAAAACTCTTAAACAAAAAAAAAATGCACTAAAAAGTAAAAAAATATTTGCGTATTCTTGCAGTGTCTAGAACTTACAAATTATTAGGATGATATAATGAACAACTATTGTTATTTTTGGAGTTGGTGTCAGCCAAGAAAATAAATATTAATGTTCATTTGTAAAAAGGTTCTATTAGTTATTGGTATTTTGTAGTTTAAAGGTCAGATATTGTCACAGTACTATTATATTGTATAAAAGTTCATTTGAAAAATTAATTTCATAAGGTATTCTCGTTTATTGCTAAGTACCAATATAGTCGTATTTCTTTGGCTGACACCAACTCCAAAAAGAACAATAGTTGTGCATTATATCATCCTAATAATTTGTAAGTTGTGGACACTGCAAGGATACGCAATTAGTTTTTTACTATTTAGTGCATTTTGTTTTTTTGTTTTTTTATTAATTTTGAAGTCGGTTTTGTTATAATTTTTATTTATTCAAAATAAGGGGGTTATATCGACTTATGCAAAATTATTTTGGGGTAATGGTAAAAAAAGTTCCCCGACCACTGCCATATATAATATGAAAGAAAAAGAAAGTTTTACCCATGAATATAAACGTTAAACAATCCATCATTTTCAGCATCGTACATTGGCTCCGAATCCGAATCTGAATCATTTAAAAGTGACGAATCAATAGGACTGGATGGTGGAGTAAAAAATTCTTCAACATCATTATCGATATTTTTCGCTACATTCACCGGCACTTCATCGCAAAAGCCAAGCTTTTTTGGCCAAAATGCTTTTTTTGATTTGAACGAGCTTCGATTTGTCGTTGGAGTTGTTTGCCGTAAATTTCTTTCACTGGCTATAAGATTCAAATTGCACTCACATCGTGGCATTAAATTCCAAACACCCATTAAATATTCCTCGGTTTGAATATCAGTGTTATTATCATTCGAAATTTGGTCCAAACATACAAAGACTTGTTTAATAATACACGCGAAATGTTGGTTGATTGTTGTATGATTTAATTTCGAACATTCGACCAAGAGATTCGATAACGTCGGTGATAACTCATCGCGATGGTCGTAGATTTTCGTCGCAATACAATATGCAGTTCGGGAATGCAATGCTTGAAAATCGACATTCTTGAAACGATCGTCGCTTTTAAAGCTCGACACAAACGTGGCTAAATGTTGGATTTCTTTTTGTAATTTTTCAATCATTTCCACGCTATTTAAACGTAACAAATAATTGATTCGAGGCACCACGATTCGAATGCATTTCTCCACGCTCAAAAACGGAGATACGTTGTGAAGTAATTGATTATCCAACTCATTATTATTCATCGAATTTATTGAATTGGTCAGATTTTCGTTAATCGTTAACTTACTAAAGTTAGCACAAATTTCCGACATTGGACTTATAACAGGTTCGTCTGTAACATCCACACTTTCAGGGCTGTTCAAGGCTTTTAACTCGGCCAGTTTTCTTTCGATTTTTGATCGAAGGTAGTTTTCAAAACATTTGATGCCCTCGCTTGAGCTAATATCGATGAAGGTGTCGAGAAACGACCAATATTCCTTCCATTCGACTGAATGATCGCGCGCTAGTTGACGACCAACTCGTTCCAGCCCCTTTTCAGTGTCGCACATACGATAATTTTTACGATTTTCAGATTTGAGTGTTTGCATCATGCTGGATATTTTGTCAGTTGGTGTTTTCCATTTTTTTCGGAATATGTTTGCCTGGTCTTTGTTCATCGGGCCGGCAAATGCGTGGATTTCCATTCGAGGACTCAGCGGATCTTTTTGGTCTAAAACCTAACAAAATCATCATCCAAGTTAGCTTCTTTATTAACTCTACTTAATAGCACTTAATAGAGCTAAAGCCTTTAAAAAATGGTAAAAAGTGAAAAAAAAAAATTATAGTAGGATGTAAAAGCAAAGTTTCTATTAAATAGCAAAGTTGTAGATGATAAGTCGATCTACAACTTTTATACTAAAATTAGCACAATTAGCACAAAATTAGCACAGTTATTGGGAATTTCAGTGTTGTTAGCTAAGCAACGTTTAATCACGACTGAAAAACATGGATTTGCACGTCGAGATGATTCGATTGAGAGGTTGAGATTTTACTTGAATCGATTTTTAATTGAAGAATAAGTGAAAATATAGTCATTATTGTAATTAATTAATAAAATGTATTTTCTATGAATTTAATGTCATTTTTTCGGAGGCAACTTTAAGTTACAGATAAGAACTACTTGACTTGAATTTCAAGCTACTTGATTGAAAAGTTTAAAATCCAATCAATTATTAGGCCAAGTCAAACATTCAATTTACAAATTATGATGATATTAAAATTTTAAGCTCAATTCATTGCACAAATTTTAATAAGTCAAATATTAATTTGACTTGCTGAATTTCTACTAATAGGATTAAACCAGAGTTAAAGCCTCTGAAAATGATAAAAAGGGAAAAAATATAGTAGGAGTAAACCCATTAGAAAAGAAAGAGAATATAACAAAAATTGAAGAAAAAATAAATTAAGGTCGATCTGGGGTGGAGAATTAGAAAAGGGAGGTGTTTTTAAGGGTAGAAACGGTTTATCTGGATTTCCGACAAAACTACAAGTCCTATGGAAAAAGTTAAACGGCAAAGTTGTAGGTATTTAGAAGATCTACAACTTTTGTGCTAACACTTTTTTCACATAACCTCAAATTTTTTGTGAAAAATTACTAAGTTTTTTTTTTAATTTTTATCTTCTACAAAAATTTTTTTTTTACAAAATTTGGTAAAAACCTTACTGTTTAATGTCCCAAACAACACACTGTATTTCTTTTTTTTTTTTATTTAAAATATTTAGTTTATCACTTTATTTTGACTTAATATTGAAAAAGCACCCTAATTTTCAATCGAAAATTCTCGTATATTTTTATTTTTGGCACCATCAGCAAGTAGAGATTTCAACGAACAAAAAGCTCACTGACTTTTTAAAAAAAGTACATATTTTGACGTGAGAATTTTCGATTGAAAATTAGGGTGCTTTTTCAATATTAACTGAAAATAAAGTGAAAACCCAAATATTTTAAATAAAAAAAAAATTACTGTGTGTGTTTGGCACATTAAAAAGTAAGGTTTTTACCAAATTTCGTGGAAAAAATTTTGTTTTTGTAGAAGAGAAAAATTAAAAACCAAAATCTTGGTAATTTGAATTTTTCACATAAATTTTGAGTTTATGTGAAGAAAGTGTAAACACAAAAGTTGTAGATCTTCTAATTACCTACAACTTTGCCATTTAACTTTTTTCCATAGAACTTGTAGTTTTGTCGGAAATCGAGATAAAACGTTTCTACCCTTACCCCCCCCCCCCCTTTCTACTTCCCTACGTCAGATCGAGCGTGATTTATTTTTCCTTTCATTTTTGTTATATTCTCTTCCTTTTCTAATGGGTTTCATCCTACTATAATTTTTTTTGGGTTCAAAAATTAATCGACCCTGGTCTACTAAGGGACCATCCATAAATTACATCACACAAATTTCATGATTTTTTGACGCCCTCCCCCGTCCTTGTTACAACTGGTCACATTTGTGAGACCTACCCCTCCTTAGTGTGATGTCACATCTTTTACAATTTTACATCTACAAATAATTATTTAATTAAAACAAGAGTTACTAAATTTGTTTTATTAAAATTTAGTTAATTAATTTTTTAATAAAATTAACATCAAATCAAACATTTCAAGAAGTAAACAAAAAAAAAAACGACTAATTATATTATTTAATGATCTAACTTAATCATTTTGTAAGTCAATTGTCAAATAAAATAAAAACAATATCACCGCTAGGCACGGTGCAGCATTTATCAAAGGGCAAAAGTATCGGCGCGTAACACTACACCCAAAAAAAAATTTCTTCGGACAATTAAATCTAAATATTAAATATTTGATTAGCAATGGGCTTTCAGATCATTTTGTTGGCGTAAATGAAATTCAATTGTCGGAAGAAAATTGTTTTCTTAGTGTAGTAGAGAGTGGCCGAAAAAAAAATTTGAACCTTATGTTTCTACAGATAGTATTGTAAATGTTTTTGAGTTTTTCGTTAATAGTTCAAAGTTCGTGTTTTACTTAACACTAAGATTAAAACAGATTTTGAAATGTGACGTTATGAAATTTAGAACCCCTCCCTCCCCCTTAACGTGTGACATAATTTATGGATGGCCCCATAAGGGATCTAATTAGGGAAACCGAATATTTACTAAACACGCACTAGACAATTACAATCGACATTTACAGGCAGTACATTAGGTTTTAGCACATACAAAATTTGAAGTTACTAACTACAGATATTTAAAATAAATTCTCAACATTATTATTAAATCCTTGAAACGATTCTAGGAATTTTTATGACCCGTTAAAGCTAGACTTTGATGCCGTTATAAGATAAGTTAAGTGATGTGCTATTTTAGGTTACGGTACAAATCATGCGCAATGACTTTGTACTGTACAATATACGGTGTTATTCTCATCGGGAACAACCGTTTCAAAACTTACCGTTGGAGATTGAGTCGGTGAAAAAGGAGTTCCCACTGAAGGAACCATCGTATTATCCTCGGCTCGAAACACTGGAACATAAAACGGCTCATCCAACAGTATGGCAATTTTTTCTTTAACCGAACTATCAACATTGTCATTCCTCTGGCATATGATCTTTAACAAATAAAATCCGATATTAAATTCTATCAATTCAAGTCTAATACTTGAAAACCTTACATCTCTTGGGAGTTTTCCAAATTTATTTTTAATTAATTTATCACATTCTGGATATGATGTAAGAATTTCCACGCAGGCCAAAGCTCCATATTTCACTGCAAAATGCAACGCTGTCTCGTTCAAACTTTTATCGGGCATATTTAAATATAAATCGCGTAATATTTGCGCCCTTCCATTATTATTGATTAAACCCGATTCTTTGTCTCCATATAACAATTTCAAGAAACTGATCGATGAAATCGTTTCCAGAACGAATTCACAAATTGAAGCATGTTGAAATTTTGTCGCTATATGAAGGGCATTGTAACGAGCGCCCTCTTGTAAAATTGCCGGGGTGTCTCCACTACTGATTAAGTAATGGGGATTTTCCTTGACCAAGTCTTTGATAATGACCAAGTTATTCGTTTCGATCAGTTTGCGGAAATGAACTAGTTGTTGAGGTTTGAGAGACCGAAATGGTAGTGGTTTTTCTACCATTAACGAGGCCGTTTCTGTTTCATAGTTTAAGACGATTTCAATTCCACTTAGTGAAAATGTATAGGCGTCATCCTCGTTGGTGAATATTTTGAACCGAGCTTTTTTATTCTTCTTCATAAACTCCAACGCTTCCTTTCTATCGGTGAAAACATGCGGGTTAATCGTGGCTTCTATATATGAAAAAAAAAAATTTTAAGTACCTCATCGAATTGAATAGGATTTTTTTTTACCATTTTCGTTATTATCAGATGCAATATAAATTCCGTAATAAATTTCAGACGGATTTGAACTCATCGTGGTCGTTTTTTGTGAGACGGTCAAAGTTTAAATTGCTTTGTAACGTGGATGAGTCGAAGTTTGTTTTAGATTTATACATCGCACTCAATAAAATAACATTAGGTTATTATACAATCGCAAAATGTAAGTGCCTAAATAATTTACGCAATTTATTTACTGGTTTCGAAAATAAATAACATTTATAACCTTTATCAAGTTTTGACGGTTTTGACCAGTTTTGACTGTTCAAGCCAGGTACCATGCACTTAATAGGAAATAACGGATTTCAAATTAGAACCAATAAGTGAGGTAGTGCTATATACATTTTTAAGCATAAAGAGAGAAAGACGATTTTCACCAAAATCTTTCTTTCTTTAGGCTTCTGAATATCTATAACACTGTTTCACTCATTCGTTCTAATTGGAAACCCATTATTTCCTATAAAGTGGTTCAAGTTAGACAATGTACGTAGTTTCAACCAGTGTTCTTCAACCTTTTTGCATCTGCGGACCGGGAAAAATTGGATACATACAGGGTGTACCAGCTAGACCGGCCATTAGAAGTTTCCGGCGAACCTGAATAGAAATCTAAAAATTGGGATTATAGCCTAACTGGATTGGAGCTACCTTCCTAAAATATTTTTAGTTTTCTGACACTTCCGTTTATACCGGAAGTCGACACTCAAATCGTTATTTCAAATATCATGCCCTATTTGTTTTGACGTGATAACGTCATATAAATTGATGAACACCGGCAGCCAGTCTGAAAAAGTGGCACGTTCTATTTAGGCCTGTGCGTGCAAGCGGGAACGCGATACAAGCGATAGAGAGGCAAATGTTGAATTCTAGACAACGTATTTTGTTTTTTTCTACAATTTACTTAATATGATTTAAAATTGATTTCGT
This sequence comes from Sisyra nigra, assembly GCA_958496155.1. Lineage (NCBI taxonomy): Eukaryota > Metazoa > Arthropoda > Insecta > Neuroptera > Sisyridae > Sisyra > Sisyra nigra. The sequence continues at coordinate 48,192,955 of OY292315.1, forward strand.
TCATAATTTTCAGTCTAATTTCATTTTGAAAAAATTGTTAATTTTCAATTAACTCCTTCTTTGTAATATACAAAACTAGCTGATACCCGGTCGCTTTGCTGAGAGTATCTAAATTTAATTAATTGATTCCCTACCTTCACAATGAAATTTAAAAGTTAATCTATTTTGACAGAAGAAGATGATAGATACTTTCAGACTTTAGACCCAAAGTAAGTTCATCAAAATCCTTAAAACTACTTTTCTAGGAAGAGATATTAGCTATCTTAAAGGTTTATTACAATTTTAAATATAAAATGTTCATTTAGACATGAAAATTTTTCATTTCAAATATCATTTATAACCGTTCAGCTATATTAGTAGAATAGATTCGTAGCTATCCTACAGGAACCGTGCCATTTTTTAGGTTAAATGGTATTCAATACGTTAAGATCTGAGGTATCCTTAACAAAAGTTGATTAAAATTAGTTCCGTTTAACGTTTATTTTTAATTACCATATCTTCGACAATGAACAATAAAGAAATTCAAATATTTGTAAAAAATTTTATAATTGCTTTTATCAGGTGTTAATTGAAATTCATATATATTTTCCAGTAAACTTTGTCAATTTTTTAATTTAAACTTTGTAAAGATTTTTTTCGTTACTGTGTAAAATCGGTCAGGCCTTCTTGAGCAAAATGCGATAAAATGATGTTTCACGAACTTTAACTAAACTTACCGAAAATACTACGAAAATACAGGGTTCCTGTAGAATTCAATTGTTATGCTATCCTATGTAGGGCGATCAACCGTACTTTTTTAAGAGTACATATACCTTACATACCTAATTGGTGTAGAATTTTTCGAGTTTTTGTTCTAAATAAGGACCAACACAACATTTTAATATAATATAAAAGAAGACCAATAAAACAGCCACTACGTACGACGTACAATATCCAGTCGCTCTGCCAACCCTTTTTAAATCGGTGATATTTTCTAAGATATTCATTTTTATGATATGATGTAAAGGGCAATTTTGATCTACATGAAATGCACAACGTATCAATGCATTTATTTGCATAATGAATAATACTGTATTTGTTAAAATAGCTTGGTAAATAACCAATAATTTTTTTGTAATTTGTAAAAGATAAAAACGGTTCCTGTGGATAAGCCCTAAGAGATAGATATATACCGTCGCGAACTTTTTTATCAATCTTTTTAAGATATACAATTTCGCCGCATATTAATTTGATATATCTCGTAAGGTTTAGCCAGCGTTTGCAATGTAAGTGCACAAAAATATGTTTGCTAAGACATCACATTACAAATCTTTGAATTTCCCGACTTTTCTCTTCTATAATATGCATGTGTTAAACCTGCAAACCTTCCTCTTGAATCACTCGATCAATTGCTGAAAACTGCATTAAAATCCATTGTGTAGTTTAGAAGATCTAAGGGAACAGACAGCGGGAGCGACTTTGTTTTATACTATGTAAAGATTAGACAAAAATACTTTTTGTCAGGCACTCACTCATATTGTAATATCTTTTTACTTATCGCTATATTTTGTGTTTTTTATTGTATTTTATTCAGTTTTTATAATAATATACTCTTGAAAAATGTGCTTTTGCTTGTTGTAGTTAATTGCCCGGGAAATATATTTTTGTCTAATCATATATAATTATATATGATTATATCTGGCCAATTTTCAGATCTAATTATATATGATTAGACAAAAACATTTTTTCCTGGGAGGCAACATTGACATCATCTGAAAATTTTGGTAACTATTTCCCTGAAAATGAAGATCCATCTGTGGCGGCTGGAAATTGGAAAATGCAGTGTTTATCTCTCGCAGCTGACTTGGGAAAAATATATGATAAAACCTATATGATATGATCTGCTCTCGGCCAGCGCTGGCATATGTATTTGTATATATATTAATGTAAATAAATGTGGGTAACCACTCCCACCATTACATTCTGGTGACCCCGACGTGATCTAAACACGCAACAACAGCGAGGACCAGTCATTCTGCGTGGACCTGCCAGTTCGTCTCATCTATGGACACCTCCAGTACGCCACATACATCCGGCCCCTCACCAGGGAACTCAACGGTGGAGTAGCTGCATCCTGATCTTCGGTTAAGCTACTCCATACTCGTCCCGCGTCGTCTTACGGACTCGAGCCCAGCAGCTCGTCCAAGCGGTCTCTGCTCCACGACGGCCCCAGCAGCCTAGAGTCTCACGGCCCGACGACAATCGTGACCATCGTCACTAGGAGGGGAGTGATGTGGCGGCTGGAAATTGGAAAATGCAGTGTTTATCTCTCGCAGCTGACTTGGGAAAAATATATGATAAAACCTATATGATATGATCTGCTCTCGGCCAGCGCTGGCATATGTATAATCCATTCTTGGAAGATATAAAGTCGTGTACTCTTGATCTTCATGAAAAAGCTGATCGAGTTGTCGTCAAATATCACTTTAGTGTCCAGACATAAAATGCATTCATTGTCTCAATTTTGGATATCGTTTAAAAATGAATATCCAACTCTGAGTTATAAAGCTACAAAATTATCAGTGATTTTTTCAACTTCATATTTGAATATATTTAAAACCAAACAGAGAAACCGAATAGATGTTAATGCAGTGTATAATTTATACTGGTAATTAATATATATGTTGATACTGGCTCGAATATAGGTGAGCTACTCCTCAAATAAAAAAAATATACTACTAGTCATGAACAGTAATGGTCATTCACACGGTTCGACCGAAAATTTTCGGGGACTGGCAGAAAATTTTTACGGCCCGGTACCGGGCCGCGGACCAGCGGTTGAGGAACTAGGGTTTAAACAATTTGCGCAACTCAGTAAGCAATTACATGTGACGCCATTATTCGTCAAAGCATTTAACCTTAAAAAAGTTTTGATTTTTCTTAAATAAAAATGTAAGTATTAAAAAATTATTTTAGTAATTAATTAATAACTATGTTAATTTTAGGGCTGCCGTTACTAAGCCAAAATCTGAAATGACTTCGGAAGAATTGGCTCAGCGAGAAGCCGAGGAATTCAACACCGGGCCTTTATCAGTTTTAACCCAATCGGTTAAAAATAATACACAGGTTATTTGATTTTAAGTTAAATAATTGTTTCGAAAGTATTAACTTTGTAATTTTAGGTGTTAATTAATTGCCGAAATAATAAGAAGTTGGTGGGTCGTGTCAAGGCTTTTGACCGTCATTGTAACATGGTTTTGGAGAGCGTCAAGGAAATGTGGACCGAATTACCACGTACTGGCAAAGGAAAAAAGAAGGTAAATCTATAGACTATACGGTTATAATCATTGTGATTTGATTCTGGAAAAATATTTAGACGTTGCTACTTGTATATGGTGCCTAAAGTTTCAGACCGTTAGATTCTTTTAGGATTGCCTAATTGATTGCTCTATAATTTATATATAATGAGCCACTATAAGATGGATGTTATAAGTTTTCCGTTTGTATCTGTTTGTGATATCATAGCTCCTAAACGAATGAACCAATGTAGATGCAGTTTTTTTTTCTGTCTGAAAGCTTGGGTTATCAGAATGACTTTGAGTTATGATTTCTTTTAAGCATTTTCTTTGTCTATTTTTAAGTTATAAGATATCGTAAGTGATTATAATACTAGGCAGATAAATATTTAGACTCATAACTTACGAAAGTAGAATTTTTGTAAATATCTCGTTTCCTTGGCTTTAATTGGTATTTTGAGCCTCTAAAAATTTCTATTTTGGTTCTTATTAAAGGGTCTAGCCCGATAGTCATAAGGAAAGTGCTCCAGGTGGTTTTTGTCGCACAATTTTAACCCGCTACCCCCACTTGTATTGGAGTTACGGGGGAAACTACCCCAAACGTTTAAAGTTTTTTCGAGAAAACTATTGAAGATTTTTTCATGAAATTGAAACTGTACGTAGATATGGATAAAACGCATAATTTGTATTTTTCAGAATTTTTGTAAATCTATAAATGAGGAAAAATATTATTTTTATTTTTTGAGGGTGGTTTTTTACATCAACCCTTAAGGTGACACTTTTTTTTTAAAAATGCGATTAGTGCCTTTATTAATCATTCATTAAAAAAAAAAGTCGCTTTAAGAAATTCGCTGTCGCTCACCACCAAAATGAGGTCATCCAGGGACAGGTTTGTCCTTAGACAGCGCATTTCGTAAATGCATTTTATTGCTTTATGGCTTGTATATATGCCATAGTATGGTTTTTGTCAAGAAAAAAAGTCCTGAGAAAGAAATTAATTTTAATTTTATGCGTTTTATCCATATCTCCGTGCAGTTTAAATTCTATAAGAAAATCTTCAATAGTTTTCTAGAAAAAAATTTTTAACGTTTGGGGTAGTTTCCCCCGTAACTCCAATAAAAGTGGGGGTAGCGGGTTAAAATTGTGCGACAATAAGTTTTTCATGAATAGGAATCAGCACACGGAAGCATTTTTCAAAAACCGCCTGGGGCACTTTTCTTATGGCTATCGGGCTAGACCCTTTGTTGTACAATCACCCATTTTAAAGATGAAGAGTTCGATCAGTGACTATAAAGCTCCGTTAATACAGAAAAAGTCTTGAAGTGAGAACTATCTATATATAAGATAAAATAGTTAAATAATGAGTAGCAGCGATAATTCCTATATAAATAATTGATAGACTCCACATGGGCATTGAGAAGAATGGGTGTTATTTTCATCTGGAACAAATCTACTGTTAGTACCAACAAATCGTTTGAATATATTTGAAATATCTTTCCGGAGTCGAACTTCTGCCAGTTTGTTCCAGATAAAAACATAACCGTACATTAATGATGCAAGTCGAGCGCAATATAATATTAGCAGACTTTATGCTTGCACATCTACAGCCTTTAGGATACAATATACTAATCATGCTAATTTGTTTTCAGGCAAAACCAGTCAACAAAGACCGATTCATTTCCAAAATGTTTCTTCGAGGCGATTCAGTCATTTTAGTGTTAAGAAATCCCACAGTTACAGCTGGAAATAAATAAATCAACATTTTTTAGTTTAATTATTTTCTATCTTTATTAATAATTACTTTTTTCTAATAAAATCATTTCCAATAGTTTTGTTTTATTCTATAAATATATTCCTAAATCTACTGTAGATATAATCATATGTGGTGTATATAACAGACATTAACCACATGTTTTAACTATGTACACATTATCATCAAAAATAATAAATTTTCATCCATAATATTAATTTTCAGGTCTTAATAGTTTTATACTTTAAGTAATTATCAGGTTATTAAAGACCAGTTTTTTATTTTAATAATTTATTTTCTTTTCACACGACGTTTCGTCAGTCTTATTCTGACTTCATCAGGTATCTAACAAGACAGACAATTTATAAAAGTTAAATTAAAAAGTAATACATAAACAATATAAAAAATGTAATACCTTGAAAAAAGTTATATCAATTATAATAAAAATATAATTTGAATCTAAATTTAACAATACAAAAATTCAGGTGTTAAATATTAGATAGGCAAATGTTTACGTTTTTTGTTATAAATTATTAAAATTATCAATTAACTTTTATTTTATTTTTATTAAATTTATTTAATTAAATTATAAAATTTAATTTATGTATTAGAGATTAATTTATGTGTTAGATACCTGGTGAAGTCAGAATAAGACTGACGAAACGTCGTGTAAAAAGAAAAGAAATTATTAAAAGAAAAAACTGGTCTTTAATAACCTGATAATTACCTACAACAAAAATTTTCATCTTAATTTCCAGTCAAAAATTAGAACTTCAACATTTTAATTCAAACAGTGCGAATTTTTCCTTTCTTTAAAATCACAATCTTCATTGACCAAACGAATTTTCCGTTTTGTCAAGTCAAGACCATTTTCCATAAAAATTTTTTAAATTAGTCTAAAAAATATTTCTTTCCTCTATATATATATATATTTTGCTAAAAATTCAATGAAAATAGCATTGATTTGACGACATTTCGTATAAATTCGCTTTTATAGTTTAAGGAAATGCTTTAGATGTCTACCATACGTATGATAAGTAATTTAAAAAAAAAAAAATTTAGAAGAAAATGCTACATTTTAAAAGAAATAATATAAAATTCAAGATTTAAAATCGTTTAAATAAAATAACTACAGTGGTACCTCGATATATGTACGAGTTTAATTCGTTTCGCAACCTTGCTCGTATCTTGAATTACTCGTATCTCGAATTTTATCTCTATTAAAACGATCAGATGCACGACCTGTTGCCACTTTTTGAGACCTTCGACCTGCTGAACCGAACTCGTATCTCGAATTTTGCTCGTAACTCAAAGCAAAAAATCACTCGCTCGCCGGCTCGTATCTCAAAAAACTCGTATGTCGAGGTATCACTGTATTATTGAAATATTGCTTCAAATTGATGTGGAGTAGCAAAAGATTCGATAAATTTACGTGACAATTTTCGTAGAAAATCATCGAAACTGATGTTCTCATCAAAAGGAATAAACGTTTATTTAAGATTTGTTCCAGATGAAAATAAAACCGTACGTAACCAGTAAAACAGATACGAATAGATAAAAAATTTTAAACTGTGCGTGACTTATACCGTAAACCAGGGGTCGACAACATGCGGTCCGCCAAGCAAGAAAATATTTTTTTATACTTCTGCGCAATTATTAGCGAAAAATTATAATAAACATAATATTTTTTTTGCATATTTTAAAATATTTTTTAGGAGCTTTCTTTAATTTTCATTTAGCAGTTTTTAAAAATTTATTAGTAATATAAATTTTACTTTATTATATTATATTACTATTAAGTAAAAAATTTTAATACGTTATTTGTTACAATGGTTACGACCGTTACAATAATTAAATTATAATCTAACGCCCGCCTTTATTATTGTATTTTTTCAAGATTCAAAACGGCAGCGCCAAAACGTCCTGCTTCGATGTTTTGTTCATTTGATGTTACTAGTTTATGTTATGTTTATTTAAAAAAAAAAATGTTCTTATGTACTTTCCGTTGAACTGAATATTGTATAAAATCCGTATAGTTTTATTATTTTTTTAAATATCGTTTTTTGTATTTGTTTATATTAGCTTTTAATTATATTTTATTTTGATTTTTAAAAAAACTGTTGAAACTATATACAAGTAACATTAAATGAACAAAACATTGAAGCAGGACGTTTTGGCGCCACTGAACCAGTAAAGTTTTAAATGGGAAACTGAAAATTAGTACAATAAAAACCACTCCCGCATAGACTTAGGACCCGGGTACAATGGTGCGAAACACTCCGCGGGAAAACATCCTACGCCAAAAAGCCCGGCGCCAAAACGTCACGTACCGACAAAACATATGATGCGGCCCGCTTATAATTTTTATTTTTTAAAATGGCCCGCCGTCCACAAAATATTGCTGACCCCTACCGTAAATGAACATGGTTTTATCTTCATCAGACCTGTAGTTGAAAGTTCCGTATGAAGGCCATCTTACAAAGCAATTTTATTGCACATTTTCAACAAAATATTGCCAAAATGTTTGCTATCAGTTTCAAATTTGCATGATGATTGATATGAATGTAAAACCTTATCGTTTAAGTCTTATTAGTTCTACAAAATAAACATTAAAAACTATTAGTAAAACACATGAGTTAAAACAACGAAATGAAAAGCTCGCAAACCAAGTGATAAAAATAAAACAATACTGATTTAAATACTAACATCCTCTGCACAAATTATTTTTTTTTTTTGTTAACATATTTTAGAATTGAACTAGAATATTTAAAAATCACAGTTTCATTTAGCAGAAACAATTCTTGAAAATTTATCTACTAAATAATTCTTTTTTTTTATTAACAATTCGATTGAATTTTGTTCGTTAAACTAATAAATTATGTATTTGGTTAGTACATTAACGGAAGAAAAAATCTTTAAATTTAAAACAAAATGAATTATAATACCGCAGTTAAGTATGACATGAGGGTTGCCTATAAACATGTCGCATTTTTTAAAAAATATTTTTCACCCCCTTTCCTCACTTATCATGTAAACTTAATCACTTTTTTACAATAATTTTATAACACGTAACTTTGAAACCAATAATAAATAATCCTCGGGTAATTTTAAAAGTACCCAAAAGGATATGAGAAAATTATGAGTTATAGATAAAATCAGATAGAATATCACATTGCCCAGGCCTAAATGTCCCCACATGAACGTTCAAGAGGTTGATGTCCAAACGTTGACAGTAATTATCAACCTGAATATCCAACTGCGGTATTATATTTCCTTGATCTGATTGTCCGATTGAGCAAACTTAAATCTTAACTCAATTTTACAAGGATTGAAGAATGAAAGCTACAAGAAAAAAAAATGATACATATCTATTTTCACAAATTTTTAACGCTTTTAACAAAATTTCAACCCCAACTGAATATATTAGCTTGGCAAAAAAGTTATTTCGGTTTGCATCAGCAGTTAGCGTTATGATTGATCCGTAATTCTTTTGTCAATTTTTTTGACGTGATAACGTCTTATAAATTGATGAACACCGGCAGCATGTACGAAAAAGTGTCACGTTCCGTTTGAGCCTGTGCGTGCAAGCGAGAACGCGTTACAAGCGATAGGGAGGTACGATAGAGTTCTGCTACTGAAACGCCGCCACGCGAGCTTCTTCGAGAACTTCTACAATAAGCTCCGCCTCGTATTCAATAATTGTTGAATACTAGAAAACGTGTTTTGTGTTTTTCTATTATTTAATAAGATTTAATTTATTTCCTTCATAATTTACTGTCTGATTTCATTTTGAAAAATTGTAATTTTAAAAATAATGATAATTCAATTCAATTCATAAAAGTATGCAATTTTTCATCAATGTTTCTTTATGATGTTAACAACCAATTTTTTTTTCTTTTAATATTTGACAGTCGATCTATGGGGAGGACACTTTTATCAGGAGGGCGGTCCTTCTGAATTTTAGTCCGACGCTTCAAACACAGATGGCGGTGGAATCTTCAACTTGGTTCAAATTGAATTGATGCTTTACGCGCTTGCGTTGTGATTTTGCTGGCGCCTCTATGAACGAAGCGTCGTACTAATAGTCGAAGACTGAAACTTGACTGACTTGACGCTGAGCACTTTTTCTCCGTTTGTGTAATAAATGTATTTATTTGGACTATTTAATGTCTGAAAAACTGTGGTTTAAAATTAAAATATAATCCAAAGAAAGTTGGTTCGTTTAAAAATTGTCGGGATTATTTTCTGGTAAAAAATGCCATGAAAACAAAGCTTGTTGTTGCAATTGTTAATTTGTTTGTGAGTATTTCTTATGTAATATGCATATATTTTTTGCTAAATTAAATATTGAAAATGTAATAAACGAATAAATTATTTGAAATTTAAAAATAAAGAAAAATAAATAAATAAACCAAAAATTCAAATTACGCGCGCTTGTTAAAAGTTCCGACGCTGGCGTCTCTATAAACGAAGCGTCGTACTAATATCCCCCTCCAGGTACCTCTGTATCATTGAGTGTCCTCCCCCTGGTCGATACCCTTAGGTCACTATATCAAACAATTTCGTGTAATTTTCTTCACAACTTTCAGTTAACGGCCAGTTTTAACATGGAGTGCAAAATTCGACACATTTTACTTTTTTATTTTCATAAAGGCAAGAAAGCGGCTGAGGCTCACAAAGAGTGAAGTTTAGAGTGTTGATTGTTTAACATAACGCACTTGTCAGAATTGGTTAAAAAAAATTCTTTTTGGAGATTTCTCACTGAAAGATCACCAATGTTAATTGAATCGAATCGTCACATAACTATGCAAAAGATTGCAAAACAGTTAAATGTATCACCCAAACAATTGAAAACCATATAAAACGTCTTGGACTTGTTAAGAAGATCGATATTTGAGTTCTGTGCAAATTGAAAGAAATTCACCTAACATAACGAATCAATGTTTGTGATACACATTACAAACGTAATGCAATCAACCCTTTTTTGGAATGAATTATCACTGGCAATGAAAAATGGATCGTCTAAAATAACGTTAATCGAACAAGATGAGCCGCTTTCTTGCCTTTATGAAAATAAAAAAAATTAAATGTGTCGAAAATGTTTATTTTGGTAAAATTTGTTTCTATAACGACCTAAAGGTATCGACTATCAAATCTTAAAAGAAAAAAAAATTCTTGACAAAAGATTAACGAAACAAACCTAACGCTAATTACTTGTGCAAACCGAAAGAATTTTCTTGCCAACCCAATATTTCTGATAATGTTGCTTGAAACTCGTATTTAACATGGAAATCTGCTTTAATTGACAATTTATATGGACATGTATCTTATGTTTCTTCTGTACCCTTCAAATGGTTAAAGTAAATAGAAATCTGCGAAATGATGAAAAACTAAATTTACATAAAAGATTTGAAAAATCAAAATTAATTGCATTGTTGAGACAATCAGAGACCAACGAGACCATTTTCATAGTCCATTCTAAATGTTAAGTTAGCTAAAAGTTTTTTTTTCTTTTTTAAAGTTTACTTCTCTTGGTGCATCATGAAAAAAATATCAATGAATTTTCAGTGCGCCCACATAGCGACTCTAAAATGAACACACATGAATTTAGTTGGTAAATCTTGATCTACCTTATATGAAATCTAAATGTGTGCATTTCATTAGGTTTGTTCGTGGATCTAATACTGAACCGATAACGAATCAATTCAAGTGGATTTAGAATAATCGCCAAGCCCATACACGCTTTTGAACTGATTAAGGCTTATTTTCCCGTGAACGAGTTTGAAAATGTGGAAGTTAGACAAGAATTAACGAGAACCCACAAAAATGGTTAATTAAATTTAACGTTGAGAGCAAAGGAAAGAAAATCTAGCCACATTTTATCAAACTGCGCATGATTAAGAGAATCTAATTTTTCGTCGTAAAAAAAACCCGAGAATCGCTAGATCCCAAGTCCCGTTTCTCTATCCTTTTCTTTCAACTTGAAAATTCAATTAACAATTTTCGTGAGTTCTCATTAATCCTCGTCTTACTTCCGAACATTCACAAACTCGTTCACGGGAAAATAACCCCTAATCTATACCAATAATAAGAATGAAAATTTCTGCTTTTTGAATACCTATATAATGAAAACGTTACGTGTCACCTGCGCGAGGGAACATAAACGGAATTATTTTTTTCAGCTGATATTTTTATCCAATCTAAAAAATGTAAAGTGTTTTGTTGTATACTCTTTATTACCTACATTTTCATTTGTTTATACTAAAAAATAAATGCCATTTTCATTGCACTTTTACCCAAAAAAACATTGTTTGTCCAGGCTAAACTTGAAAACGGCTGAACCGATTTCAATGAAATTTTCACAAAAAGTTAATAAATATTCCAACTTACACTATAGGCTACTTTAAATTTCGAATAGTTCTCCCTGTCTGTTTGTTTGTTCTTGGCAAACTTGAAAACGTCTGGTCCGATTTGGACGAGATATTCACTACAAGTAGTAAACATTACAAAAAGTGCTGTAAAATATTTTTTATTGCGAAAAAATTTTGATTTTCTGAACAAAAAATTAAAAACTATAAGAACTGTACAACAAAAAACATACATCGCCAAACTTGAAAACGCTTAGCAAAGCGGGCGGGGATCGGCTAGTTAGTTCATAAGCGTGTATGCGTATGGCGATTATTCTTAAATCCTCTTGGATTGATTCGTTATCGGTTCAGTGTCAGATCCGCGAACAAACCTATTAAGTCTAGGAAGTAAACTTCTAACCCGCGTACTTAATAGTACAAGCATCAATTTTTTTTTTTTAGTTTTTATACATTTTGGCAAAAAATGTTTTTTTTTTTTAAAGAAACCAGTAGAGAAAAAATTAAATCAAGGTTTGACAACCCGATGCCCACGAAAGCACGAAAAAAATGCTTTCAAATTAAATTTAGCCAACTCAACTTTTAATATATGTAAAAGCTTATTTGTAATAATATTATCTTAAAAACCAAACGTTGAGATCTTAAAAATCAATTTTCATAATGTATCGATCTCATAACGTGTGACAAGGCTAGATATTGATGTTGCTCATTTGAGCGATATGTACTACGACTTAATTGTATTCTACATATTGAACCTCGCCGGTATCGAATCGCTTTAGTCGCACTTGTTGTCGATAGTGGTACTCTTTGAGATATACTTTCAATACTTTCGGCAGCTCTAACTGATCAACGGTGTCGTATTGAATTCGACTCGTGATCATCGATCGACACAAGTGTTGCAGGGAAAACGGAAAATTTCTATGTAACGGTAATGTGAGCGTTGGTTCGAAAAACATACATCCCGAAGGATCTTTGTAGTGTTCGATCAAACCACACACCGTATCACTGGCATATACACAAGGATCGTGACAATCAAACGAAAACTTGTGATTCCACTGCTCAATGCGAGCATGTAACGATCGACTATATTTACGAAACGATACCGAAAACAAAAAATCGTCCTGAGCTGAATCGCGTAACAAAAACGTCCCCTCAGGTTTTCCATCTAACAAACGTTCCGCCTCGTAACGATCCATTTTACCCCAATAAAACGAGCACAGAGTAATTTGTCGTAGGTCAGGAACCAAATAATGAATATAATCCACCTAAAAACCACAATAGATTAGTCATGTTATAAAAAAAAAAAAAAAAAAAAAAAAACTGTAATATTCCTTACTTGAGTATGGCACTTTGGTGCTTCAATTTGGAAGTGACACTGAAATAATGCCCGTAGTGATTCCACATTAAGATCTGCAGGATAATAGAGTTGTAAACATTTTCGGTCGTTGGAATTATTGCTGTTGGTCTCATTTGATAAAGACGCAATTTGTACAATGTCTTTAGTCTCATCCCCGTCCTCTTCTCCATCGAGGTACTCTAAATAAATTTCAACCAATTAACATCAAATATTAGTTAAGTTTTTTAATAACCGAGCCTAATATAATAAGACGACAGTTCTCACTTCACGACAAATCTCGTGAATTTCTTGATTCAAACCAACATTTACCTTCATAATATACCCAAGATTATCTCTGTCCAAGAAGACAAGAAATCAGTAACAATTTTCATAAATAAATATTATAAAAAAAATGAAAAACCGACTTCAAAATAAATAACAAATCTTAAACAAGAAATGCACTAAAATGTAACAAAATAATGGCGTATCCTTGCAGTATCTACAACTTACAAATTATTAGGATGATACAATGTACAAGTATTGTTGTTTTTGGAGTTGGTGTCAGCCAAGGAAATACGACTATATTGGTACTTAGCAAAAAACGAGAATACCTTATGAAAATTATTTTTCAAATGAACTTTTAAACAATATACTCGAACTGTAACAATATCTAGCGACCTTTAAACTACAAAATACCAATTACCAACTAAACCGTTTTAAATTTTTACAAATTACCATTAATATTTATTTTTTTGACTGACACCAACTCCAAAAATAACAATAGTTGTACATTATATCATCATAATAATTTGTAAGTCATAGACACTGCTAGGATACACAATTATTTTTTTAGTTTTTAGTGCATTTTTTATTTAAGATTTTTTATTTATTTTGAAATCGGTTTCCATTTTGTTATAATTTTTATTTATTTCTCGAGTTTTAGTGATCTGAAGTTTGATAACTGATTTTATTTCTATGAATATGGGTAGATCTACTAAACGCGCTGATCATATGAGGCAGCGCCGTTAAATGTTTAAAATTACTACATCATTCCTTTTTGCCCTTAAGGGTTGACTTTTTTTGCTTTTAAATTTAATGATAAAACTAATTGGAATACTCTGTCCGATAGAAAAAAAAAATCATCAAAATCCGATAATTCAGTTTAACGTCACTATTTCATCCCCTATTTTCATTCTTAGGGGATGGATTTTTTTCTTCAAATTGAAATTTGAATAATTTAAAGGTACAATAGAATGTAATAGAAACAAAATTATCAAAATCGGGTTAGCTAGGAAAAATTTATAATTTCATCCCTTATTTTTAACCCCATATGAGTGGAGTTTTTTTTTTTATAAAAAATGGATATGAGATTAATTTAAAATTATGTTCTACCAAAAAAAAAAGTATTATCAAAATCGAATTTTCCAATGAGAAGTTAATATTTTATCCCTTTGTTTTCAACCCCTTAGACGTGAAAGATTTTCTTCAAATTAAAATGGGACCACACGGGAAGCACCAGCTTTCAAATAAAAAAAGAATCATCAAAAAAATACAGTCGATTTGAGAACCTCCTTTTTTTAAGTCGGTTAAAAAGTAAGAAATAAGGGCTTATTAAGAATTTAAAAATCTTTATAATTAATATTGTGTCATATTCATAAGTCTCGGGATCGAGAGGTTTAAATCGCGGAATTTTAATATCTCGAGATCCCGGGAATATTTTTTTTACGTGAATCACAAATTATGCGGTTTTTTAGCCGAATTCAAAAAATGAGGTTCTCAATTTGTCTGTATCTTTTTTTTTTTGTTTGTTACCTCAGAATTTCCGAGTGGGTAAAGCGATTATAATGATTATTTTTTATTTGGAAGCTGGTGCTTCCTATGTGGTTCCATTTTACTTTGAAGGAAATCGTTCACTTATAGGAAGTTGAAAACTAAGGGATGAAATATTAACTTCTTATTGGATAGCTTGATTTTGATGATTCTTTTATTATTTGAAAGCTGGTGCTTTCCGTGTGGTCACATTAATTAATTTAAAGGAGATCTTTACTTATACGGGGTTGAACACTTAGGGGAGAAATATAAACTTCTCATTGGAAAGCTCGATTTTGAAAATTATTTTTTTATTGGTAGAACATTATTTTAAATTAAACTCTTATCCATATTTTTATATATAAAAAAAAACTGCACTCATAATGGGTTAAAAATTAGGGATGAAATAATATAAACTTTTCCTGGCTAACTCGATTTCGATAATTTTGTTTCTATTACGTACATAGTACACTTAAATTGTTCACATTTAAATTTGAAGAAAAAAATCCACCCTTCTAAAGATGAAAATAGGGGATGAAATAGTGACATTTAACTAAATCGATTTTTTTTTTCTATTGGAAAGAGTATTCCACCAAGTTTTATCATTACATTTAAAAACAAAAAATTTCAACCCTTAAGAGCAAAAAGGGATGAAGTAGTCACTTTTAACATTTAACGGCGGTGCCTCATATGAGCATAATAGCGTATCCTTGCAGTGCCTATGATTTACAAATTATTAGGATGATATAATGTACAACTATTGTTATTTTTGGAGTTGGTGTCAGCCAAGGAAATACGACTATATTGGTACTTAGCAAAAAACGAGAATACCTTATGAAAATTATTTTTCAAATGAACTTTTAAACAATATACTCGAACTGTAACAATATCTAGCGACCTTTAAACTACAAAATACCAATTACCAACTAAACCTTTTTAAATTTTTACAAATTACCATTAATATTTATTTTCTTGACTGACACCAACTCCAAAAATAACAATAGTTGTACATTATATCATCATAATAATTTGTAAGTCATAGACACTGCTAGGATACACAATTATTTTTTTAGTTTTTAGTGCATTTTTTATTTAAGATTTTTTATTTATTTTGAAATCGGTTTCCATTTTGTTATAATTTTTATTTATTTCTCGAGTTTTAGTGATCTGAAGTTTGATAACTGATTTTATTTCTATGAATATGGGTAGATCTACTAAACGCGCTGATCATATGAGGCAGCGCCGTTAAATGTTTAAAGTTACTACATCATCCCTTTTTGCCCTTAAGGGTTGACTTTTTTTGCTTTTAAATTTAACGATAGAACTAATTGGAATACTCTTTCCGATAGAAAAAAAAAATCATCAAAATCCGATAATTCAGTTTAACGTCACTATTTCATCCCCTATTTTCATCCTTAGGGGTTGGATTTTTTTCTTCAAATTGAAATGTGAATAATTTAAAGGTACGATGTACGTATTAGAAAGAAAAAAATTATCGAAATCGGGTTAGCTAGGAAAAATTTATTATTTCATCTCTAATTTTTAACCCCATA
Organism: Sisyra nigra; assembly: GCA_958496155.1. Taxonomy (NCBI): domain Eukaryota; kingdom Metazoa; phylum Arthropoda; class Insecta; order Neuroptera; family Sisyridae; genus Sisyra; species Sisyra nigra. The sequence continues at coordinate 48,209,043 of OY292315.1, forward strand.
TGAGTGGAGTTTTTTTTTTTTATAAAAAATGGATATGAGAATTATTTAAAATTATGTTCTACCATAAAAAAAAGAATTATCAAAATTGAGTTTTCCAATAAGAAGTTAATATTGCATCCCTTAGTTTTCAACCCCTTAGACATGAAAGATTTTCTTCAAATTAAAATGGGACCACACGGGAAGCACCAGCCTTCAAATAAAAAAAGAATCATCAAAATCGGACCACCCACTTAAAAGTTCTGAGGTAACAAACATAAAAAAATACAGTCGATTTAAGAACCTCCTTTTTTTAAGACAGTTAAAAAGTAAGAAATAAGAGCTTATTAAGAATTTAAAAATCTTTATAATTAATATTGTGTCATATTCATAAGTCTCGGGATCGAGAGGTTTAAATCACGGGATTTCAATATCTCGAGATCATGGGAATATTTTCTTTACTTGAATCACAAATTATACGGTTTTTTTAGCCGCCTTCAAAAAATGAGGTTCTCAATTCGACTGTATCTTTTTTTTTGTTTGTTAGCTCAGAATTTCCGACTGGGTAAAGCGATTTTAATGATTTTTTTTTTATTTGGAAGCTGGTGCTGCCCTTGTGGTCCCATTTTAATTTGAAGGAAATCGTTCACTTATACGGGGTTGAAAACTAAAGGATGAAATATTAACTTCTTATTGGATAGCACATAGCTTATAGAATTTTGATCATTCTTTTATTATTTGAAAGCTGGTACTTTCCGTGTGGTCACATTAATTTATTTAAAGGAGATCTTTACTTCTACAGGGTTGAACACTAAGGGGAGAAATATAAACTTTTCATTGGAAAGCTCGATTTTGATAATTATTTTTTTATTGGTAGAACTTTATTTTAAATTAATCTCATATCCATTTAAAAAAAAACTCCACTCACTAGTGGTTAAAAACTAGGGATGAAATAATATAAACTTTTCCTGGCTAACTCGATTTCGATAATTTTGTTTCTATTACGTACATAGTACACTTAAATTGTTCACATTTAAATTTGAAGAAAAAAATCCACCCTTCTAAAGATGAAAATAGGGGATGAAATAGTGACATTTAACTAAATCATCGAATTTTGATGATTTTTTTTTCTATTGGAAAGAGTATTCCACCTAGTTCTATCATTACATTTAAAAACAAAAAATTTCAACCCTTAAGAGCAAAAAGGGATGAAGTAGTCACTTTTAACATTTAACGGCGGTGCCTCATATGAGCATAATAGCGTATCCTTGCAGTGCCTATGACTTACAAATTATTAGGATGATATAATGTACAACTATTGTTATTTTTGGAGTTGGTGTCAGCCAAGGAAATACTACTATATTCGTATTTAGCAATAAACGAGAATACCTTATGAAATTTATTTTTCAAATGAACTTTTATACAATGTACTAATTAGTACTGTGACATTAGGTTCGTTCGTGGATGTGATAATGAATCGATAACGAATCAGTTCAAGACCGATTTAGGATCATCGCCAAGCGCATGCAAGTTTATGAGCCGAGTTACGGTCCGATATTCGCGGTTCACACGAAATACGTTCGTTATCGATTCACAATTGGTTCTAGCGATCCTCAGATTTTTGTTAGGATGAAAAATGCGATTCTCTTACTCATGCGCAGTTTGCTAATTTGTGACTAATTTTTAATCTAGTTTCGCTGTCATGCTGCGTTCACACGAGTCAACTTTAGTAGCCCGTTTTTAGTTGATCAAAAAAAGTTGAATGAAAAACCTCGTGTGAGAACCGTAATAAACTTTTTAGTGGATCAAAAAAAGTTTGAACGAGTTATCACACTAGGTTTTTCATTCCACTTTTAATCGATTAACTACGATCGGTCAATTAAAGCTGACTCGTGTAAACGAGGCATCAACGTCTGTCAACGTTCAATTCAATTAACAATTTTCGTGGGTTTTCGTTAATCCTCGTCCTACTTCCGACCATTTTTAAACTTGTTCACGAAAAAATAACCCTTAATCAGTTTATAAACGTGTATGCGTTTGGCGATTATCGAATCCACTTGGATTGATGCAGTTCCGAATCACCACCGCAAACAAACCTAATATCTAGCGACTTTTAAACTACAAAATACCAATAACAAACCAAAGCTTTTCACAAATGAACATTAACATTTATTTCCTTGGCTGACACCAACTCCAAAAATAACAATAGTTGTACATTATATAATCTTTATAATTTGGAAGTTGTAGACACTGCAAGGATACTCAATTATTTTTTTTTTACTTTTTAGTGAAATTTTTGTTTAAGATTTTTTATTTATTTTGAAATCAGTTTTTCATTTTGTTATAATTTTTATTTATTTTCATCAGGAATATACTTATTATAAATCTTACCTGGATGATCTACAGGACAAATAATTTGTACCCATTTTTCATTTTCGCTGAAAATTGACTCGGAAGACCTGGCCCGATCAGTCGATCTATAACAAATATAAATAAAAGAAAATTATGATATTTTCTTGAGTCGTTTACAATTGATTTTACCTGATATCTAATCGAACGTTCAACAAAACATCATTAGCAGATTCAACTGGTCGGAGAGCGATTAACTCATCGACTGGTTTAGGCTCGTCACCATCACTTGAAGTTGATGGTTCATCGATAATAATCGAGGCAGCTTCATCAAGCAACTCGACTTCCTCGTTTACTTCCGCAACCGTGGGTGTCACCTCACTTGCCTCACTTGTGGACGCCGTTTGATTGATTTCTTCAACCCCATCGGCCGTCTTATAACACGTACAAACACAGGGTTTGTTTTTGATTTTGCGGGAACTCTCGCTTTTTAACGGGTTCAACTTGGCACAGTTGAACTTCATAATCCATTTGTATCGCTTCTTCAGCGAGCTATCACTTGGTGGTTCACAAGAATCTCGTTGTTCGTCGACGAGTGTATGGTTACTGTTAGTCCGTCGAAAACTCGACGCCAAATAACTCAACGGCTGCAATGGTCGTTTCGATTTTGACGATAACTCACTTTCACAACTCGTCTCTGGTTTGTTCACCTTTTTTGATTCACCCGACGAGGATGGTACTTTCCGTTTTTGAATTGAATTTCCCAAGAAGTCATAGAACGATCCATCTTTATTATCTGACATAGCTATTTCAGAGTTTGGCCAGCTAAAAATGAGACACGTATGTGGTAAAATTATGTTTGACTCGGGAAAATTTCTCGTGTTAATATGACAGCCATTAAACTTACTTGGTAAATAGTTTGATGAAATATATGCAACGATTTACATCTGCTTGTTCTCGCACAACATAGTATGTAATTGAAAAAATTAACTTTAAACGATTAATTAGCCATTCGAGTTAATCCAAAATAAAAACAAATCATTAATAGTTATTAAAGAATTCAGACATGAATGACATCATTATTTTCTTAATGGATACACAATGAATCTAGGCGCAGTTTGTTCACTTAATTCACAATATACAAGTCTCGTATAAAATCAACCTTCGAGTCCTTCGAGTTTATCTTCGGAAATGATCGTCATGTAAATATAAATGGAAATAAACAACCCGATAAGATCTTGTTTATTTTGTATCATAGCTAAATTTATACAGGCAAAGATCAGCATTTACCGAAGTTGGATCGGACATTTCCGTTGGTGTTTTAGACCGGATGACAAGTGGCGAACAATTACATTTTTGTTATGATTAATACTAAAATGGGTGCTCATTTGAATGTTTTTATGAATGAAAATTAAAAACCTTGAACGAGGTGTATTATGGTCATGTTATGGTGTATGAAATGAGTCTGGTTACGTACACACTGCATACAGTCGTTATGAACTCGTAGAATGATAAGAATAATAAATTTATGAACTGATATCGAATTATAACAAATCTTTCAGAATACATTCTCGAATTGTCGCTATTATAACGTAAGACAGAATTGCTGAACGATATACAAACCATAGGAAAAAATAGTCAACGGAAGGACAGTACAGTGGTACCTTGACATACGAGTTTAATTCGTTCCGCAACCTTGCTCGTATCTCGAATTTTATCTTTTATCTCTATTAAAAAGGTCAGATGCACGACCTGTTGCAACTTTTTGATACCTTCGACCTGCTAAACCGAACTCGTATCTCGAATTTCGCTCGTAACTCAAAGCAAAAAATCACTCGCTCACCAGCTCGTATCTCGAAAAACTCGTATGTTGGGGCACTCGTATGTCGAAATACCACTGTATTTGTAAAATAGCTGTTGGAGATGAGGAACGTAGACTTACTTACTGTTGACTGCAAACTATAAATTAGGCTGTACCAAATTTAACGTAAATTTATATAAGTTTTACAACTTAAGTAGATAATACCATGAGCAAAATACCAGTTAGCATACCGAAATAAAACAGCATTAAAGTATAGAAATACGAACGCTACGGCTATGATGTAGACCTAAGAGCTAAAGCCTTTGAAAATGGTACAAAAGTGAAAAAAAATTATAATAGAATGAAACCTATTAGAAAAGGGAGAGAATATAACAAAAATGAACGGAAAAATAAATTACGGTCGATCTGAGGTGGGGAAGTGGAAAAGGAGGATGTTTTTAAAGGTAGAAACGGTTTATATCGATTTCCGACAAAACTACAAGTCCCAAGTGGTTGTTCCCGATGAGAATAACACCGTATATTGTACGGTACAAATCACGCTCAATGACTTGTACCGTTCAATGTACAGTTTTATTTTTATCGGAAAGAAACCTAAAATAGCACATTACTTAACTCTTGTTATAATGGCTTCAAAGTCTAACTTTAACTGTTCTGTAGTTATTAACTTCAAATTTTATTTTGAATTTGCTAAAAACTATTGTACTTCGTGTAAATGTTGATTGTAATTGTCTAGTGCGTGTTTGGTAACTATTTCCCCCAGTTATTCGGTTTCCCTAATTAGATCCCTTAGTAGACCAGAGTCGATAATTTTTGAACTCAAATTTATCTCAAAATTATAGTAGGATGAAAGCCTTTAGAAAACGAAGAGAATCTCACAAAAATGAAAGGAAGAATAAATTAAGGTCGATCTGAGGTGGGGTAGTAGAAAAGGGGAGTGTTTTTAAGAGTAGAAACGGTTTATCTTGATTTCCGACAAAACTACAAGTCTTATGGAAAAAAGTTAAACAGCAAAGTTGTAGATAATAAGAAGATCTACAACTTTTGTGCTAACAGTTTTTTCACATAACCTTAAAATGTATGTGAAAAATGCAAATGACCAGGTTTTTGGTTTTTTATTTTTACCTTTTACAAAAAAAAAACATTTCATGAAAATTTGTAAAGACTTACCTTTTAATGTCCCAAAAACACTGTAATTTTTTTAATTTAAAAATATTTATTTTTTCACCTTATTTTGACTTAATATTGAAAAAGCACCCTAATTATATTAAGATGAAAAAATAAATATTTTAAATTAAAAAAATTACAGTGTGTTTGAGGCATTAAGAGGTAAGTTTTTACCAAATTTCATTAAAAAAAACTTTTTTTTGTAAAACATAAAAATAATAAACCAGAAACTTGGTTATTGGAATTTTTCACATAAATTTTAAGGTTATGTGAAAAAAGTGTTAGTCCAAAAGTTGTAGATTTACTTATTATCTACAACTTTGCTATTTAACTTTTTTCCATAGGACTTGTAGTTTTGTCGGAAATCAAGGTAAGCTGTTTTTACTATTAAAAACACTCCCCTTTTCTACTTCCCCCCCTCAGATTGACGGTAATTTATTTTTCCTTTCATTTTTGTGAGATTCTCTTCGTTTTCTAAAGGCTTTCATCCTACTATAATTTTTCTCGTGTTCATAAATTATCGGCACTGGTCTAATGGTCAAATAATACAGTGGTACCTCGACATACGAGTTTTTCGAGATACGAGCGAGCGATTTTTTGCTTTGAGTTACGAGCAAAATTCGAGTTCGGTTTAGCAGGTCGAAGGTCTCAAAAAGTTGCAACAGGTCGTGCATCTGATCTTTTTAATAGAGATAAAAGATAAAATTCGAGATACGAGCAAGGTTGCGGAACGAATTTACTATTTTATATACATACGAGTTTACTCGTATGTCGAGGTACCACTGTATATTGGCATATATCATAGAAAAACTGAAATATAAAAAATTAAAAGACGTTAATTTTACTAAAATAATATATTTGTCATTCTTTAGGAAAACATTAACTTTTCGTTTCCAATCTAATCTTTTTCCTTTCTTGATATTCCTGTAAATTATCAAAACTTTTTTTGTACAAAAATGGGATCGTGTCAACTTTTGAACTTAAATCTATATCTTGAAAATCTCCACATAAATCTTCTAGATTTTCCTTTTTAACATCTCTATAGTTTTTAGTTTCACCATCAAATTGGAAAATTTCAATTTTCTTGCTTAACACATAAAATTTATCATTGGAATAACAAAATGAATTAATTTGATCGCTTATTACTAGGGTAGTAAGAAATTTATATGCGAGGGTATCCAAAGATTCAATTACATAGAATTGAATTTCGTTAATATTATACAAAAGAATTGCAATGTGATTATTGATCGGATCAAATGCAAGATGTATTATTGGAATCGTTTTGATTTCGATGTTATTCTGCCTCATTTCTTCCGTAAATTTTTCGATGTGGTCCCGATTCGAAATGTTGGCGTTGGAATCAATTGAATCAAGTTGTTTTCCATTGATGAAATCCCAAAATCGAATCGTTCCATCGCCAGATATTGAAACGATTTTATCGTCATTAATCTGTTCGATATTTGGAATGAATTCGTGATGACCCAGACAAAAGCTTTGGATGTTATAGGCGTTGGGGTAGTGGGACACTCGAATTTTCTCGTCTCGATCGGAAGTAATCACGAATTTCCCAGATTTCGTTATTTGCAGATTCAAAATTATGCTTAAATGTCCTAAGATTAAATTGGGCAGGTCTTCGTTGATTTTATACTGGTACACATCGCCGGTTTTATCAGCCAGAACAATTTCGATCCCGTTGGGAGCGATTCGAACTTTGCTGGGTGCTCGAGCAATTTGCCATTCTTTAACTTTATCAAAATTGTCCTGGTAAACTATAAGCTGTTTATCACTGGTTGCAATTGCAATTAAATGATGCAATTTCGAGTAATCTATACAAATAATATTAAGCCCGGTCTGCTGAATTTTTTTATCCGACTTCCCAGTAGTGGGATTCACTGATATAAATTTACTAGTACTCGTTATATCATCTACTATTAATAATTTATCAGAAATAGAAGCAAGAACCCCTTTTTCCGTTGAAATAATATTCATTTTGAATAAAGTTGAGGTTATTTCTTTCACTCGTACCACGTTCACATGTACTCTTCAAATATTTAAGGTTATAATTACCGAGATAAAAATTAAAGAAATTAAAAAGATTTTTTTCTTTAAAATTCTTGACTAATTTTTAGATACTTAGTAAGGATAGTTGTACAAGAGATAGTTAATATTTTCAATATGGAACCAAAAGCTGCAGGAGAAGGTTCGGAGGTTTCGAAGAAGGCGGCCAAAAAAGCGGCTCGGGAAGCCGCCAAGGCTACAAAACGTGCAGAACATAAATCAGCAAACCAGGTGGAAGACACGAGCAACAAAACAGAAGGTATTGATCTAAAAAAATTTTTTGAGAATTTGGTTAATTTTTTTTTTCTGGTAGATGATTACTCGAAGGATATTTATGGAACGCTTCCGATGATTCAATCGTTGAAAGTTGGAGAGCCGAACAAGTTCGTCGATGTTAAGGATTTGTCGAAGGCATTTGTTGAAGTTTGGAAAAAGAACAACGGAGCCTCCACCGAAGGACCTTCGGTTTGGGTCAGAGCTCGATTGCATACGTCTCGAAGCCGCGGCAAACAATGTTTTATTGTTTTACGTCAACGTGAATATTCCGTTCAACTAATTTTATCGGTTGATAAGACGATTTCGAAACAAATGGTTAAATTCGCCAGCGGGTAACTTGAAAATTATAATTGTCTTGAAATGGTTTAAGTTTTTTTTTTTTAATTTAGAATTTCAAAGGAAACGATCGTTGATATCCAAGGAACTGTGGTTTTGACTCCTTCACCAATCGAGGCTTGCACTCAAAAGGATGTGGAGCTCCTCGGTTCGCAAATATATGTGGTATCTGCGGCCTCTTCTGTGCTGCCTTTACAAATCGAAGATGCGGCTCGACCAGAAAACGTTGAAGATGTAAGTTGATATTCTCCTTTTAAAACTTTTAGTCTAATAAAATGGTGGTCAGTAGACTTATGGTATTATAATAAACTTTGTATCTTCTTCATTTCCTTTTTGCTATCCAGTGAGAAACCAATGTAACGCTACGTAATAGTTCTGGATCATCTAAAAAACTTTCTTTTGTTACGCAACTTTTACATTAATGTTACGTAATGTAATGTTGTGGGCTCATTGGGTACTTATCGTGCAGGAGATGGTGGCTCGTATTTTCAGCCGGTGGTTCCTTTAAAACTTAGCTAGGTACGAAACTTATAGAAAATAAACTGCCTCCCTCACAAGGATCTTCAATGCCATCATTGAAACCGGGCACTACCCCTCACTGTGGAAGGTGGCCATAATGGTTCTAATATACAAATGGGATAAACCAAAAAACGAAGCGGGATCCTACAGGCCCATTTTACCATGCTTGTCAAAACTCTTTGAGCTATGTCTTTTGAAGAGAATTCAATCCATCCTCGAAGAGGACAAAGTTATCCTACCGTACCAGTTTGGTTTTAGACAGCATCACGCTACAACCGAGCAAGTAGACAGAGTACCACAGACCATCATGGACTCTCTACACCAGTGGTCGGGGAACCGGGGTAAATTACCCCAAATGGGGTAAAATGAAATTTTTGAGAGCAATAAGGATATTTCTTGCCATGGCTATTTTATAAGCGTGTTAGTATGGCCGAAAACTTTATTCAAATTGCTCTTACGTCAAAAAGCCCCAAATTTTAATTCTTTAAAATCTAAAGAGAGCAAGTTATCAATTACTTAATTATTGTTTGTTCCAATAGGAGAATTTTATTTTGTGTATTTCATACTTATTGCTTTCGTACAACTTTTTTTTAATGTCAATTAATTCAATAAATAAAGTATATAATAAAGACCCTAGGAGTATAAATATGGTGATTTGGCCCCCGGAAGATATTTAAACGATACTTGGAGGGTTAGTAGGTATTAATGAAATAATAAGATCCTGAAAGTTTCAGATCCCTAACACTTTTAAGAAAAAGCAAAATTTGTAAAAATCAAAAAAAAATTACATTGATTGTCTCCTTTTTAAAATGAGGGGGTAATATCGGCTTATGCAAAATTATTTTAGGGTAATGGAAAAAAAAGTTCCCCGACCCCTGCCATAAAGGAAAGGTAATATAGACTTTACAAGGTAAAATATTTCGCATGTCTATTGCCATCTCATTCTCACATTGTCACTGTTTATTGTCTAATGACGTCATAAATTAGATAAACGGTTGTCTTATACCAGCGGTCGAGGCACTGGAGTAAATTACCCTAAATAGGGTAAGAAATAAGAATTAAATTTTTGGGCGTAATAAGGAAATTTTTTGCCATGGTTATTTTATAAACGTTTGTACGCCTGTATTCAAATTGTTCTTGCATCAAAAAGTCCCAATTTTGAAGTTATTGTATCAAACATGCAGCAGAGAGAAGACTGAGAGAGCCAGATCGCATGAATACACGTGCTGCCATCTACTCCGAGTAGAGGTGTTTGGAACTATTCCTTAGTCAGTTTGTGTTCCTTTCTCCATCGGTCTACACTCGGAACGTCTTAAGCCATAGAGAAGGTTCTCTCTGTCGAAACATACTCGGAACGCTTTTCTTCTCTCTCATGAGCATAGATAAGTCGTAAGCTATCGCAAAATAAGTAGAGCTATAATTCTCAACTGAAATAGCGATAGCTTACGACTTATCTATGCTCATGAGAGAGAAGAAAAGCGTTCTGAGTATGTTTCGACAGAGAGAACCTTCTCTATGGCTTAAGACGTTCCGAGTGTAGACCGATGGAAAAAGGAACACAAACTGACTAAGGAATAGTTCCAAACACCTCTACTCGGAGTAGATGGCAGCAAATGTATTCATGCGATCTGGCTTTCTCAGTCTTCTCTCTGCATGCAGCAAGCTCATTTATCCGAAATCTTAAGAAGGAAAGTTTTCAATTAATTTTTGTTTGTTTTTAGTATTTATTTTATTTGTCTATTCATAGGGACTTACTACTTTCATGGAAATTTTTTTCGTGTAAATTAATTCAATAAATAATGTTTAATTTAAATTTACATTGATTGCCTCCTTTTCAAAATGAGAGGGTAATATCGACTTACGCAAAAATATTTTGGGGTAAAAGTAATAAAAGTTCCTTAATTGCTACTTTACACAAAAAAAAAAATTTGCCCTGCTGTCTTTCTAGACGTCAGCCAGGGGATCCGGACAATTGGGCGGGTGACAATTGGGCGGGCGACATTTGGGCGGGTTACAATTGGGCGGGCGCAGGTTGACCTAGGTCATTCATTTTTGTCCATCCATTCATAATATTGTTTTCATCACATTTTGTGAGTTTCATCGTCGTTGAAATTTCTTACAAAATTAAATTGCTTGTTGTTTGCCTTCTTATGGCGCGTTTTTTGGAAACTGAGCGCGGTGGCCGAAAACTGCTTTACGATGGTTATGCTTATGTAAAAGAAGCAGAGAATACATTAAAAACACACTGGAAATGTGAAAAGAAACGAATTTGCAAAGCTCGCTTGCATACAATTTTGAATCCGATGCCCGGTGCTGATGTAGAAATACGTTCAGAACATACTCATCCTCCTGATCCGACTTTGTATGAGGTAATTAGCGTCGTTAATGTCGCCAAAAACCAGTGAAATTGTCACTGTCGCGTTCAATTCAGTGTCTCCTGCTGCTGCAGCTCAAATGCCTACACAGTCAACGTTGCAAAGATTTATTCGTCGGCAAAGAACTGTTGCTGGAGTTTTCGGCCACCGCGCTCAGTTTCCAAAAAAGTTTCCATAAGAAGGCAAACAACAAGCAATTTAATTTTGTAAGAAATTTCAACGACGATGAAACTCACAAAATGTGATGAAAACAATTTTATGAATGAATGGACAAAAATGAATGACCTAGGTCAACCTGCGCCCGCCCAATTGTAATCCGCCCAAATGTCACCCGCCCAGTTGTACCCGCCCAATTAACACCCGCCCAGTTGTCACCCGCCCAATTGTCACCCACCCGTCACCCAGGCATTTGACAAAGTTTGGCATAGGGGGCTCAAACATAAGATCAAAAAGGTGCTGCCTTCCCAACTGGCTAGAGTCTTCGAAGCCTATCTAACCAACAAACAATTTAAAGTTAGATTAAAGGATGCGGTGTCAACATCCCGCCAAATAAAATCTGGGGTCCCACAAGGCAGTATCCTCAGACCGACCCTATACCCCATATACACGTCAGATATGCCCGCTGCTGATAACACTACAATGGCTACCTTTGCAGATGACACGACTGTTCTCGCATCCGACCACTGCCCACTGGCGGCCACCGAAAAAACTCCAAGTTTCACTAAATACACTCCAAGAATGGTTCCACACATGGAAAATAAAAATCAATGATGCCAAGTCGGTCCATGTGACTTTCACAACCAGGAGAGATACTTGTCCTCCAGTTTTCATAAACAACAGACAAATTCCCCAGGAGGTCAAGTATCTCGGAATTCACTTGGACCGACGAATCACATGACGGAGACATATATCCATGAAGCGTGACTAACTTGGAATCAGGCTGAGTGAATTATGGTGGCTGTTACGGCGAGGATCGCAACTGTCCCTGGATTGTAAGCTAGTTATCTATAAAGTCGTTCTAAAACTGGTCTGGACGTATGGAATCCAACTTTGGGGAACTGCTAGCAGTTACAGTATTGACATCATACAGAGGTTTCAGTCTAAGGTGTTGCGACTGATTGTCGATGCCCCATGGTACATTACCAACAAGGGCATCCATAAAGACCTGGGTATGGCTACCGTCAGGGAGGAGGCAGCCAGATTCAGTTCAAAATACCTCAGGCGCCTAAATGAACACCCTAGCCACCTGGCCGTTAACCTCCTCGACAACAGTGAGGATTTTGCGAGACTAAAACGCGAGTCGTTTCTGGAGCTGCCCCACAGGTAGCAGCACAGCAGCCACCCCCTCTAGGGTGACCTGTCCCGTCCCTACGTTCACCAGATTTGCTTATTGTCTTGTAGTACGAGAGCTAGCGACGTAGAAAAAAAAAGAATTATAGGTCGTCCAGTTTTTATATATGTTATCTTTCGCACTACCCCGGACATCATACGGGTTGTCTGACTGTCGGGAGGGGTTGTGTTTATTAGTGCGCATCGCACCTATGATAGGTAAAATATTGAAATTTTTAGAAAAAAGAAAAAGTTTCAGATGAAATTTGTACAAAATAATATTTTACATAAAAAATGTCCAGTGACTAATTTTTGTAAAGTTGCTAGTTTGCCCGCTACAAGCTTGTAAAACTCATTGTATACATGTTGACACAACGGCTGTATCTCTGAACGGTCGGCTTCTCAAATGACGTCAGGTCGAGCCAGCCTTTCCAAGATTGTAGCGGGCAAACTAGCCACTTTACGAAAATTAACCACTGGACATTTTTTATGATGTCCGGGATAGTGCGAGAGATAATATATATAAAAACTGGCCGACATAAAATACTCTCTCGAAAACGTTGCTAGCTCTTAAACTATTGGGACAGATTGCGAAATAAATAATTAAAACTGTGGAGACTACAAATGGAATTCGAACATGCAGTGATACCTCTCGCAGCTGCCCTGACGAAACGACGTTATATATGTTAAAGCAATTCAATTTTTTCGGGACCAGTGCTGGCCACTGTTATTGTTAATATATATATATATATATGTAAATAAATGTGAGTAACCACTCCCACCTTACAAAAAAAAAAAAAAAAATACCGGTGGATTCACCAATCGAACTAAAGTATTCTTATCCCATTTACTGTTAGAATAATTATGAGGCAACGAATTAAATATAAAGTTTCCTAAAATATCGTTAATCTACTGGTCACTGACTCTTAAGACTGTGAATTTGATTTAAAAAAATTATTTTAAGGGTTTGGCTATTCGGGTGAATCAAGACACGCGGTTAGATAACCGAATTTTAGATCTTCGTACCCCGGCGAACCAAGCAATTTTCCGACTGGAAGCCGGAGTTTGTAAGCTCTTCCGCGATTTACTATCGGAACGAGGTTTTGTCGAAATTCATACGCCAAAAATAATATCGGCCGCAAGTGAAGGCGGTGCGAATGTTTTCACTGTGAGCTACTTCAAGGGGAACGCCTATTTGGCCCAGAGTCCACAGTTGTATAAACAGATGGCAATTGCGGCTGATATGGACAAGGTGTTCACGGTAGGGGCAGTTTTTCGTGCTGAAGATTCAAATACTCATCGTCATCTGACAGAATTCGTGGGGTTGGACTTGGAAATGGCGTTCAAGTTCCATTATCACGAGGTCATGTTAACAATTGGGAATGTTTTAACGGAACTGTTCAAAGGGTTGACTGAAAAGTTAGTTTATTGAAATCGAGGGGAAAATTTTATTTAATTAAAAAAATTAGTTACAGCAAAGAAATTACAATTATTAAGCAACAATATAATGTTGATGCTTTCACGTTTTTGGAGCCTCCGCTGGTGTTGGAGTTTCCTCAAGCTGTGGCGATGCTGCGAGAGGCCGGGGTTGAAATGGGTGATGAAGACGATCTAAGCACACCGAGTGAAAAACTTTTGGGTCGTCTCGTCAAAGCTAAGGTTTTTCTCATCCAAATTTTCCTTGAAAATTTAATTTAATTTTCTGATTTTTTTATTAGTACGACACTGATTTTTATATTATCGACAAATATCCATTGGCGGTACGTCCGTTTTATACAATGCCTGATCCGAATAATCCAAAGGCGAGTAATTCTTATGATATGTTCATGCGAGGCGAGGAAATTTTGTCGGGGGCTCAACGAATTCACGACGCCGACTTTTTGTCTCAACGAGCCAAACATCACGGAATCGGTTGGTTCTGGGTCTTTTGTTTTTTTTTTCTGTTACTATAAATCGAAATAGTGACTTTCGACTAGCAAATAGTGACTTTTCACTATTTTTGCAGTACAGAGTATACCACTAAATTCAAATAGTGGTATACTTTTCACTACTAAAATAGTGAATCGTCACTATTTGATAGTCGAAAGTCACTATTTTCGATTGAAGAGAGTATATAAACTAATTTTTTTCTTAGATTTGTCTCAAATTGCGGCTTATATCGATTCGTTTCGATATGGATGTCCACCACATGCCGGTGGTGGAATTGGTTTGGAACGAGTCGTCATGTTATACTTGGGCTTGGACAACATTCGAAAAACCAGCTTGTTCCCTCGTGATCCAAAACGAGTTACTCCATAAAACGTTTTATCATTGCACAATTAATCAAATAAAAATTTATTAAAACTTTCCATTTTTATAAATAGCCATTGCAATAGCCACGAAAATTATAAATATCGCTATTAAAATATATAGCGTGTGATAATTATAAGGTTCTTCAGCAGCAATCACTGGGGAGTTCAAGAAGATTTCGCGGTGGTAACTCGGCCGGGTTTGACTCGGAAACATATCATGTTTTGACGGTAAGGGATGAACGTCTTGGCCATATCCAGCGGAGGGGTCAGTGAGAGAGTAAATGGAAGCTTTCGATGACGGCTGTCGCCGTCGAGAGTGAATTTGAACTTCGGAAACTGTAGCGTCTATATATGACGGTCGATTTGATAATCGCGATTCACTATACCGTGCTGGCTCAGTCATTTGACAATGAAACGAAAATTTTGATGTTACGCTTAAAATTTTTCCCCCCCAAACAGAGAAATTTGCTAGGTTTTATGTTTAAAGTTGGCTGGCATAAGAGCAACTGTTGAAGTGTTCATTTTATTTACGAACTTTCATTTTATATTACTTTCAAATAACCATGGAAATTTGTGGAAAAGTACAATCAGTACCACCAAAAGTAAGTGGATAGCATTTAAAATTAACTTATAGTAGAGTAAGGGAAAGGTGTACAAGATGATCCCATTGAGTAAGATGATCCTTTTCGATTGCGCCCAAACAACTAACGCTATCTAGTTGATTTTTTGACAAAACATAGCCTCGAATACCTCCCCACCACTGTTCATTTGCAAAGACAGCATAACCAGCGTGTTGGATTTTACAGAAAAAAAAAATAAATTGTGGTCAGTTAATATAAGGAAAGATTGAATTCAATTTTACAATACTTCTACTAAAAACTAGTAAGCGCAATGTCTCTTGTGTTTGTGACATTCTAATACGCCTAATTTTTATTTTTGGGTTACTTGGAAATAGCGGCGTGACTATGGGTTATTTTAATTAACTTTGAATAAAAAAGTTGCACTTGGGGCAAGATGATTCCCTTCCTTGTGTACAAGATGATCCCCAGGATTTTTATGTACTTACATACATTAAGTTTAAGAAAACATTATATTTCTCGTCTGAGTCTTCTGAGGAAGATGAAACATAATGCCTTTATTGCACGGAAAAGTTTTCCGGCGATATCAAGGGTGGATCAAATGTTGTGCTTGTGGAAAATGGCGGCATGAAGCTTGTGCCGGAATTGATAGCGATGATACAAATCCATTTATTTGTGAAATGTGTAGCACAACACCGGCCAAAAAGCGATTACACTTTTAAGAAAAGTTGTATAATGAAGCCACTACTCAGAAGACTGAATTAGTTTTTTTAGAGTTTATTTTGTTGAGTTATAAACCTGAGTATGTTATCTTGAATTACAAAAATTATCTTAAAGAAAGCCGTTTTATAGTCTTGATTTTCGTTTTTACTTACCTTATTCTTGAAAAAATAAAAGGTTGCTCGACATTGGGGTAAGATGATCATTGGAATCATCTTACCCCAACCATAGGGATCATCTTAGCCACCCGGGTGTATAAGATAATTACTTTGTAGAGTTTTAAAAATATGTATATATTATTATGTAAACTGAATTAATTAGAAATTTTGAGTATGATAAAAGTTAGATAAACAAATATGGCAGTAGTAAATGCTATCAAGTTTGTTTCACAGGGAAATATGTATATTTTATTTCAATTCTTGCTTAGAGGGATCATCTTGTCCACCTTTCCCCTACTAGGCCAGTCAAAATCTATATGTATAAAAATCATTTGCTGTTCGTTAGTCTCGCTAAAACTCAAGAATGGCTGATCCGATTTTGCTAATTTTGGTCTTGAAATAACTAGCAAAGACTAACCAGCATTTAAAATTTCTTTCTATTACTAGCTAAATTTCTTACAAGTTGCACCTTTTTACATGACGTTTGTAATACATAATATTCTAAATTTAAAACATAAACATTTTAAATTTTATAATTGAACTTTAAATCCAGTGAACTCTCGATAAGTTGAACTCCTAAATACCATAAATTTATAGTAAGTTTGAAGGTAGTTAGGTATCTTATGACTTATGTATAGTTCAGCTCAGTAAACGTTCGAATTATCGAAGGAGAAATTTTACTAATTCATTGTTCGTTTCATTGACTGTAAAAATTGGAGCAACCAGGAAATTTTCTGCAGGTATTATGATATCATTCTTAACAAAAAATATCCAAGTTCCGCAATTACACCCGTAAAAATAAATAACCAAGGCATACAGTTCGACGTAAGTGATCCCGATTAGTTTGATTCATAGAGGAAAAAATATACAGAGTGAAAAAAAGAATGAATTGGAAAAAAAAAATTAGCTTATATATCCAAATTATTGGCCATAGGCAGTTTAAAGTATGACAAACGCAAATTAATAATTCATTGAAAGAATACTGAACTGCAAATAGTGAGATTTCTAGGTAAAAATACGAAGATGTCTATCACTCTAGAAAATTTACGATTCCTGAGGAATAATTTTCTATGTCAACATAGCTAAAGTTAATTTGACACATTTTGCTATGATGGTTTATATTAATCACTCAGTTTAATTTAGCTATGCCCAGCAAAGCGGGTGGGTAACAACTAGTCAACTAGTCTAGATTTTTTGGTATGTTGTTTGGACCCATTAGGGCTATGTATTCTCAAGTTGGCAACTCTCAAAAAGTTGTGGAAAAATTTCTATAGAGGAAAAACCGTGAAAATGTTGAACTTGTTTCAGATCCTGCTCGGTATCTTCTAATCCATGCATTTTTCTTCAAAAGGTATTCTGTATGTTTTTTACGAGCATTAAATTTGTTACAAATCAAGCTCAACCGGAGCTCTGCACGTCAATGGGTCAATGAGTAACGGCACTTTGAAAATAGGCCAGTTATTTTAAAAATTGAAAATTTTAATTTTAGACTTTTTGGACCGAAGTTACTTCGAAACCATTGATCCTAAGAACAGAACGTGCCGTATGTATTTTTTAACTTGTCTCACTGTTGCACTGAGGTAGCGATTTGTGATTGATTGAGCTTAATTTTGAGCTTTACCATGAAATCAAGATAATAAAATAAATGCGATAAATCCGACCAACTAAAAACCCCATTAGTAGTCAAATTGAAAAGAAACAATATTTTAACACGAATTTTTTTATTTTAAATAAAATTCATTAGCGCCGGTAAATTTGGAATGTATTCTGGATAAAAGATATAAACAATGGCCGATATAATAGCGACGACAGCCAATGTTAAAAAATATAGAATTTTTCGTTGTTGCTGCTGTTTATTTTCCTCGGCAACTTCTTGCTGTTCATATTGTTCAACGGCGACATTCATCGGTCTACGTTGCCGTTGCCGAGGTCTACTATGGTTGCTTACTGTAGCCAGATTTTCAAAAGCAGACGATTCCGTGCCAATTGTTGCCAAATAAGAAAGGATTCTTTGGTTGGCACCCGGCTAGAACAACAATTAGCAATTGTAACAATTATACCAATAGTATTATACAATGG
The DNA here is from genome assembly GCA_958496155.1 of Sisyra nigra. NCBI lineage: Eukaryota > Metazoa > Arthropoda > Insecta > Neuroptera > Sisyridae > Sisyra > Sisyra nigra. The sequence continues at coordinate 48,227,073 of OY292315.1, forward strand.
GTTTAGTCAAAAATTACCAGTTCATTTCCAGCCTTGTCGCCATCATTTTTGGATTGTATCGAGGCTTCGGAACTAAAAAACGATTTGAGTTTTTAGAGTTTGAGAAAATACAAAAATGTTCTTACTTACGGTTGGAATAACGATTCGTCGAGAAAATTTAGGTCGGATGTGTCGGTGAAAGTGGAAAAATCAGACATGAGATAAATCGGGGGAAAACACTATAAATTTACTTGAAAGATCATATTTTAATGATCATGGGTATAATTTAAAAAAAACGTCATTATTATAGATTTTTTTTCAAATACTTTATTGATAATGAGGTTACTATGCAACTCCTATAAAGAACTTAAAAAAATACCAAAACATTATAATAACTAGCTTGAAACTAAAGTAAAACATGAAAAAGCTTTAAGAAGCTTAAAAAGTAGTGCAAGAATATAAGAGGTTCATTGAAGAGCTTCGTTTAGGATTGGGTTCTACGTTATAAAATGATATCGTATAGGCAACCCATTTATCTACTTTGTATTATGGGTTCACTACAGGATTTGTTTTTCAAGTTGCCTGACTTAAATTTGACTTAATATTAAGTTAAGTCAAGTCAAGCATTGAGCCTATACAAGTTATTTTATTTAAAAGTTTGAATATTAAGCCCAAGCACTAAGGATCCAAAAATATGACTTGATAACTCCGTATTGTATATTGATTTAGCACACTCAGCCATGCTCTTTATGAATATAGGTTCGATTAATATAAAAGAATGATGAAAAAACTTAATAAATATCTGCTGCGAGGCGTCACAGTACGCTCTCTTACTTTCATTTATGAAACTCACTGTTGGTTAAAATAACTATAAGTACTTCATAACTATACATATAAACAGAACAATTGTATATGCATACAGCCTAGATACATATGGAATATGGATATACAAATTCCCAACATTCATCCCAGAACCGCCCTTATTCGAATTTTTCTAGGAAAAAGTTTCAAATAAAAGTTGTAGGCATCAATGAGTCTAAGAACTGTAGAAAGTTTAGGGAAAATCGTTGGAGCCATTTTCGAAAAAAACTCTATGTATAATGAGGAGGCCAAATTCCAAGTTTGGTGAAATGCGAATAAAGCTTTCGGTGCGATATGGCTGTCACACAGTGGCGGCACTACAAATTTTAGGCCCCCCGCAAAAAAATAAGAACGGCCCCAAATCTTATATGAATTTTTGCTTTTCGTATCTAGCGTCCCATATTTTAATTAAGCACAGATTTTTTTGTGAAAGGTCCTTCTTAAAAGGCCCTTGAGGTCTAGAAGAGTTTATTATCATTTTTTCATATTAGGTGTAATATTTTGTTTTAAAAATTAGCATTGTCCGTTAAGAATAACGATTTTTAAAAAATATCCTTATTTGTAACATCTTGGTCAAAATCCATGGTATTTTCATCGTTTTTCGGTTCAAATCAATTGCCGTACTGCTTCTGCTATCAACTTGTTTAAATTACCCTTCATCTCTAGGTGTAGTACCTTGATTTTTTATTTTTAAATCAGTTAGTTAATTAATTTTTTCGCTATAAACTTGTTCAAACACCTGTTCATCTTTAGAAGTACTTTGATTTTCTGTGATCGTAGCAAGTTTTGGTATTTTTGCCAAACGTTCCTTTTACTCGATTTTTTCTATTATTTAAAATTCTACTTGCTTTTCATATTCCAATAATGATGAAACCTAAGAGATTCATACTAACAACTTATCAGATTAAAAATCAAATAAAATGATATGAATACAAAAATAACCAATTCAAAACTAAAAATTAAAGCAAATCTTCCATTAAACTTTCAAGGTAAGGAATAAGGCAAATATCATTATTGATACACAATTTCAGTGCCATTAAACGTTTTATTATAATAAAATGAAATGATGAGTATCCTAACAAAATTACAACCATATTGCCTCAAAACTATTTGCGATTTCAATCTTTTTATAATGCATTTTAAATTTAACAATCAAATATTTGAATGAATGCCTATTATATTTGAATGACAAGAATGAAAAAAGCCGTTACAGCTAGTTTGCATTTAAGTTTGCGCTGTTTATGAAAATCGATTTAAACGCGTAATTTATATAATCGATTATTTAAAAATCGATTAATATTACTATGAAAATCGATTATAAAAAATCGATTATTAGAAAATAATAATAGATTTAAATAAAAATCGATTATTTTTTAACATCCCTAGTCGCGGGGTCTAGCGATATGGTAGTTCCGCCACTGCTGTCACACACCGACACACACCACAGACATGTTGCTAAAAACCACATTTTTGGACTCAGGACACCTCAAAACATGAATTTCCGGTGAAAGCTCGAATTTGAAAATTCGACCCGATTACAATACATAATTACTTTACTATACCCGAGTCGAAATTTCAGACCTCTTTTGGCCCTAAAATGGTACTTTTACCCTCTTTTGTACCTAAACGATTCCATCGTCTTCATTTTAACCTACATGAAATTTTTATTATATTTTGTGAACATATCGTCTCGTTCTAAAAAAAGGTTTATGATCATAAAACATAAAATATGGTTGTAAATTTCCTTTTTTTACAATACCTATTGCAAATATTATTTACTAATAACCCAAATTTTTGATCTCTCTCTTTCCTATACTTAAATGCTTAGTATAATATTGTGTATTTTTGTATCCATTACTGGTTTGATCCTTAATCCTGTTCACTCTGGTTCATTTTTACTCAGCTTTAGTCTCTTGTTAACCGTTTGAGTGCTACACGAGTTATTATACAACAATTAAATAAACTTATTTCACTATTTGATTATTTTTTAATATTGTCTATATCAAATGGCTTAAAAGTGTAAATGTAAAAAATTTAAAAGTGGAAAAACCGAGTTTAAAAGAAAAAGTGTGAAGAAATTTGCTTTAATTTATTATCTTGAAAGTAATCATAGAGATGTTATACAATTAAATAAAATGTCTAAAGAAATGCGCATGGTCGGGTATATTGTGGATTACAGTAAAGGAAATCCTGGAAAAAAATAATGGCAATGGCGACAATAAAGGAGCTGGTAAACAAGGACAAGGAAATTAAGAACTAAGAATTGATATTTGTAATATTCTTATTACTTTTAAATTTATCGCTTATATAAATGAAACTTGTATATTTAATGAATAAAAAAAAAAAAGAAAATATTAAAATAAAAATCTGATTCTTTAAAAAAAACCCTACCAATAAAACAATAAAAGAGAGCGACAAAGAAAAAGTGGAGAAAGGAGAGAGGTCCATTTGAAGTTTTTGCTGTCAACCTCTTTTGGGCCTAAACATGGTATTTATGCGAAAAAAAAATGAACATGGAAATCGTCTCCATTGAACATTGTACATATATTTATGCTGATAATAGAAAACGTGATACAAATTTTATGAGACCCGATTGTTTTATCTTAAGTCGCGGGTTGGTTGACCTTGGACATGTTTTTGTTCCTCAATTTTCCTCGTTCCCCCAAAGAAGAAATGAGGTCAAGTGTTAAAGTAACTTGTCTCACATTTTAATGCATTAAGTATTTCATTCTTTGTATTAATGATTCATTATAAATGCCACTTGTAGGTTCAAAAGAGGTCTAAAATTCAAATGTAAATGGTCATGTTTCAATTTACTTCAACCCAGATTTTGAGGTCTAAATTAGTTCTAAAATTTCAACTCGGGTATATAATAGTAAAAGAAAGTAAACATAGTTCTTATCACCTATTGGCGCTATGGTTAGAGCAATTGCTCTCTCCGCTTCATGCGTCAAGTGGTGCTGGGTTCGATCCCCGTTGATAAGATTCTAGACCTAAGATATAATTGACCAACAGAAATTCTTTGTGTTTAGACAGTCGTGATATAACCTTAGATGTTAAAGCGACTTAAAAAAAACACCAAAAAAAATAGTTTTTGTACAATATGGGGCTATGGGTTCTTGATAGTCTTATCAAAATTTTTTTTCTGTTACACATTATATCGATTACAATTTATTCGGTCCAGAAAAAGAAAGAGGGAATATGGATATAGAGTTCGGGATCTTCGACTTTTACTATTTATGAATTTCCAAACTTTTTTTATGTCGTAACGGATCTGTAAAGGTTAAAAATTATAAATTACTATTTTTAAGTACTGAGATTTTAGTTTTTATAAGTTTATTTAACTTTTCCACGTTTATCAATCATTATTAAAATTTTAAACATGATAAGTCACATCATCATTATCATCATCATCATCCTCATTTATTAGCTTATCAAGGAGGTTTTCAAGATTTTTTATTTGCGTGAATATGACCTTTTGTTTGTTACACTTTGTTGGACTGCCTATAATTTGTGTGGCAACTCCAACTAATTTACCTTCACGAATCAACGGAAAACCACTGTTCGTTATACATTTGCCACTTTCAGCCTTCGCTACAATTCGAACGACTTCAAAGTCATTGGACATATCTTTACCGTAATCATTACTATTATTATTAATTTTGTATCTTCGCTGTACAATTATGAATTTTTCGTCATTAAAATGTGGACTGTCCTATAAAGAAAATTTACCATCAAAGCTTAATTTCTAAACAGAGACTTTTTCGGTCATCTTACTTTGTATATTCCGAAACCCATGCTAGTAACATTTGCATGCTTTTTAAGTTTATTTGCATGTATTTGAACTGGTTCAACAAATTCATCAAATACTATTGGCTGTTGCATCTGGAAATGAGTAAAAAAATGTAATCCCTATAATTTTGTAACGTTGATTTTCTTTACAATTAAGAAGGCAACAGTTGATTCAGTAACGATTCCCCGTTCTTGAAATAGTTTAATATTTTTGATGGGAAGGAAAAAATTGTTTGCAGTAGGGTTTCGAGTTGTAACACGAATATTATCAAAGAGATTAAAGTTACTGCGAGTGCTGTTTTTGGGTAGTACGCAATGGTACACCGTTATGATTATGTGTTTAGTCAAGATCGTTCCTGTACAACTAAAAGAACATCCATTGAAAATTCTTATCAAATATGGCACTGCTGGTAGTTTAATAGTAGGCGAGTCGTTTGTAGATTCTTCTTCATCACTTTCGTCGATTTCGTTGTATCCATCAGCAAGCATTGGTGGAGGATGAGTCGTGGAACTGCCTAAAAAAATACACTTTAAGTATAACAACCATATAGTAGGTATTAATCAGGACAGGAACTGTAAAAAGTTTCCATTTTTTTTATAAAAAAATTATTTTCTGAAAACTAAGTAATCATGATTATCTAAAATAAATAAAAATTATAACAAAATGAAAACCCAACTTCAAAATAAATAAAAATCTTAAACAAAAAATGCATTAAAAAGTAAAAAATAATTGCGTATCCTTGCAGTGTCTATGACTTACAAATAATTAGGATGATATAATGTACAACTATTGTTTTTTTGGAGTTGGTGCCAGCCAAGGAAATAAATATTAATGTTAATTTGTAAAAAGGTGTAGTTGGTTATTGGTATTTTGTAGTTTAAACGTTTAGATATTGTTACAGTACTAGTAAATTGTATAAAAGTTTATTTAAATAATAAATTTTATAAGGTATTCTTGTTTATTGCTAAGTACGAATATAGTCGTATTTCTTTGGCTGACACCAACTCCAAAAATAACAATAGTTGTACATTATATCATCCTAATAATTTGTTAGTCATAGACACTGCAAGGATACGCAATTATTTTTTTACTTTTTATTGAATTTTTTGTTTAAGATTTTTTATTTATTTTGAAGTCGGGTTTTCATTTTGTAATAATTTTATTTATTTATCGATTTTTAGTGATCTGAAGTTTGATGATTGATTTTATTTCTTTGAATATGGGTAAACCTACGAAACGTGCTGCTCATATGAGACAGTGCCGTTATATGTTAAAAGTTACTACATCATCCCTTTTTGCCCTTAAGGGTTGAAATTTTTTGCTTTTAAATGTAATGATAGAACTAAGTGGAATACTCTTTCCAATAGAAAAAAAATTATCAAAATCCTATGATTCACTTAAATATCACCATTTCATCCCCTATTTTCATCTTTAGGAGGTGGATTTTATTTATTCAAATTGAAATGTGAATAATTTATAGGTACGATGTACGTAATAGAAAAAAAATTATCGAAATCGGGTTAGCCAGGAAACATTTATTATATCATCCCTACTTTTTAACCCCTTATGAGTGGAGTTTTTTTTTTACAAATAATGGATATGAGATTAATTTAAAATTATGTTCTATCAATAAAAAAAGAATTATCAATATCGAGCTATCCAATAAGACGTTATAATTTCATTCCTTAGTTTTCAACCCCTTAGTAGTGAAAGATTTCCTTCAAATTAAAATGAGACCACACGGGAAGCACCAGATTTCAAATAAAAATAGTATCATCAAAATCGGATTATCCAGTCAAAAGTTCTGAGGTAATAAAAAATAAAATAAAAAATACTGGAAGAAAATACTTCTACTGGAAAATGCTGAATATTCTTTATTAAAAATCATCAAAAAGGAAAATCCAGATACGAAGCAATATCTTTTAGTCTAAATAGTTCATTTCGATAATTTTCTCTATTTTATTTTTTAACTGACTTCAGAAAAAAAAAACATACAGTAGAATTGAGGACATTCTCCTTTTTCGAAGTCGGTTAAAAAGAAGGAGGCTCTCAATTCTACTGTATGTTTTTTTTTTGACGTCAGTTAAAAAATAAAATAGAGGAAATTATTGAAATGAACTATTTAGACTAAAAGATATTACTTCGTATCTGGATTTTTCTTTTTGATGATTTTTAATAAAGAAAATGCAGCCGCTTCTTCAGAAGCAAAAATACAAAATTAAAACTTTTTACCATTTATTTAATCATGTAATATACTTAAACTTTTCACAATTTTACCAGTTTAGCAACAATTCCTGATTTTCATTTTTTAGTTCTTTTTTCTACTTAACACGTACATACGATGAGAAAGTATTTGGTCTTAATACAAGCTCAACAATAATACATTAAAAAGGGTTTTTTTGATATAAAAAATAAATCGTACCATATTGAAGTAGCGCCATTAATATCAGAGAAACTATCCAGAGCGTTTTCATTTTTCGAGATAAAAAGATATTTCTATCTTCGATCAAATAAATAAAATTATAGTGCTTATGATCGCTATAATCAAACTATGATAGCTCTAGTTTTGAAATAATTGTATGTAATTGATTAAGTTTTCAGTTTTAAATTGATTTAAAAAATGAAACAATTTCTCAATATTATTCAATTAATTATAAAAGTGCTCAAGTTTTATCATGAGAAAATTAATATTGAAAATTTCATAATTAAAACACAATTTTGACATATTTTTGTGATTTAAAACATTAAAAAGTAAAACAAATATTAGAATTTAATGCCTTAAATCAATTTAAAAAATTTACAAAGTTTTTTTTCTGAACGAAAATTCATTGCCTATAATTTTACGTAACCTATGTTATGCTAATAAAAAGACAAAGCAATTGCTTCTACTGATCCGGAAAAACTTTTGCGATATCTTTGAGTTTTTAACGTGAAACTTTTTATAGATCGTCTCAAATTTTTTGGCCTGTCTTTAGCATGTCGCTAAATGTAACACATTTTCGGCAGAGAATCGGCAAGTGTTCGGCAGAGCTTGTTTACACATTGTTAGTTATATACCATGTCGTTTTCCCAGGCCTGTTACGCGAGCTATTACTGAATGTAATGAGCTATTTTCCTCTCCATGACAAGGTTTTATTATATTATAAGTTGTCATTAATTGTCAATCATATTTGTATTGGTATTTGTATTTTGATCAGTGTATTGATATAAATGTTATTGTTCACTTGATCATAATAGACAAAGATACAGCTAGTGAGAATAGTGCAAAAATATCCGACGGTGATGTTCCAATAGAAAACAACAGGCGGATTATCGATTTAACAATAATCAACAAATTCAATAATGAAAATAACATTAGAGTATTAACATCAATAATGGAAATTCAAAATTAGTTGCAACGGCGCGCGTCAAGTCAGACAGTGAATTCGTGGCACATCTCTTTCTTTCTATTCTATTTTCATACCCTAAATCGAATAATTTTCCGAAAATGTTCAGTTACTTAAGTGCCTAAAATCCGAAAAAAATTTTCACTTGCATCGTGGTTTCGTAAAACCACAGAATAATTGTTTTCCAATAAGGGATACACCATCTACGTATATTGCTTCGTATTGCAGCATTTTCTGATCGTTACCTTCCTTAATCGTGAGATAGGGGCAAAGATTTTTTTTCTTCATTATAAGTTAAAACTTGCTTTTCTTGTGGTAGACAGATCTATCTTGCGTTTATTATCCTTCTTAATGAACATAGAAATAACAGAAAAGTTTAAAGATTCATCAAGTCTAGTAATTGGACAATTTTTTAAATGAATATGCTCCAAATTTTGATTAAGAAAAAAAAAACTTGTCAAGTCAATGTAGAATTATGACTTGATATGACTTTTAAACATTAATTTTTGACTTGATTTTAAGTCAAATTTAACTCAGATAAGGAGCTTAAAAATTAAGACACGTAAGTAGCGAATTCATATTTTCCCCTTTATTTGCAATATTATGTTTCTCTAAATTTAGTCCGGGGTATAAAGACAAAAAAAAAGGTCAAGTTTCGGAAAAATTAAAGCAAAGCTGAATCTTTGCATGAAGTGTCCTTTTGTGGTTCTAAACAACATATCAAAAATCCTCGCCGATACATGCGCCGCTAAAAATGTTACGCGGGATCAAAGGTCAATATAAACGGGTTTTCCCGAAAATGTCACAGCTATTTTTTCTTATTTGCGGGCACTTTTAAATTGGCACCCTTACATCATCATGCACAGAAAAAAAGAACTTTAATTTGATATTTATTAGCTACATTATAAGTGTAGGAAGCATGCAGTGGGATCTTAGAATAAGAGTTAACCTGACATTTGTGAAGTACATACGCGTTAGTTTCTATTATTATGGGCTTCGAAATTTTCACGAAAATAAATTTTCCAATATTTAAAGTCACATTTAACGTTTGATTACACAGATACCGTTAAGGAGTGCATACTGTACGGTAAAATTTTTTGTATCAAATTTTCTGAAAAACCGTTTGTCTTACGAAAAAAAAGTAAATGCATGTTTTTTGTAGGCACTTTCCTAAACTACTTTGATAACTTGTATTTTTTCGATAAAAGTTACCGTTAGCGACATTTTTGGGTTTTAACCCGGGTTAAACCTGTTTATATTGATCATTGACTCTACGTAACATTTTTAGTGGCGCATGTATCGACGGGAATTTTTGAGAAGTTGTTTAGAACCACGAAAGGAAGCTTCATACAAAGATTCAGCTTTTCCTTAATTTTTCCAAAGCGCAATGTCTTTATTCCCTGTACTAATTATAAATACTTCCCTTTGGAACTTTATTTTTTAGTTTTTCAATTAGCTTGATTGTTCTATTTAGCACTATATTATAAGACTCTGAACGGTCTTTAACGATCAAAAAGGTGAAAATAACGTTTTCCGAGAGTTAGAGAGAAGTAAAATTGGTGTTTATTAGGATTCAAGAAAATGGGGAGTTGTTTTTTTAACTGCAGAACCCAAAGAAAGCACCAAATAAAATCGATACAGCCAATCAGTTTTGAGAAAGAAACATTTATCGAACCTTCAAGAATTCCAATTGTGCATAGTGAAAAAGGGAAAATCATATATCTCGATTACAGATCTGGAAGGTTCATCTGAATTATTTTCAGTTTGGATAAATTGTTTCTAGCAATAACCTATGACGATCTTCCAACTACACTAAGTAAAAAAATTCAAGAACATTATGAAAATTCCAAATTGACACGTGATTTTCAAAGAACTGGAGCTTAGTTTTTTATATAGTCGTAGAAAAAAAAAGGAAAGTTTCTTATGTAAATCTGTAGATAAAAATTATTTAATGCTCATAGTTTTTGAGCAATCATAAAAAGATCAATGTGCATTTTTTCGATATTTTTCTTGTTTTTGAAAGATCTTTGGACTGCAATATTATTTTTTATAACTCACTTTGATAATTTTTTACGAAATTTTACATCTTTGTCGAGGGATTTATTGGTAAGTACCTAATTGAATTGATTTTTAACTAAAATGACACGGTTCCAAATTTTCTTTGAAACATTTAAAAGTTGAAAACGTACAGTCGATGTCTCTTATTTATCCATTATTTGTCAAGGTATACTAAGTTCACCATATATCCCTTTTATAATGTAACTAGCTGATACCCGCTCGCTTCGCTGAGTGTATCTAAATTTAACTGATTGATTAAAAGATTCACTACGTTCAAAGTGAAATATAAAAATTAATCTATTTTGAGAGAAAAAAATGATAGATACTTTCAGACTTAAGATCCAAAGAAAGTTCATCAAAATTTGTAAAGATACTTTTCAAGAAAGAGATGTTAGCTGTCTTACATCAGCTTCTATACGATTTTTAGTAAAAAACTACCTGTATTCCTTTAGGATTTGAAAATCTTTCATACCAAATGTCATTTAAAACTGTACAGCTATTTTAGGAGGCATCCATTAATTAGGCGAGGCGTTTTTTGCGATTTTTAAAATCCCATCCCCTACCCTCTGGTAAGATGTCATAAGATTTGGCATATATCATTCCCCCAACTCCCAATCTAATGTGATATTTTTCAAAACAAAAAAAAAAACGTGATATTTGCGAGACCTTTCCTTTCCCCAAAGTAAAACTAGATAAAATTCAACTCAACACCATCGGCCCCTGAACGCCTCATGTCTTTAATGGATGTACCCTTAAAAGAATAGATTAGTAGCTATCCTACAGGATCTTTAACAAAAATTCATTAAAATTCGTTCCGTTAAGTAACTGTTAAATTTTAAAATATTTAGTTTATTATTTTAATACGTTTATTTCTAATTAATATCTTTGACAATGAACAATGAAAAAATTAAAATATTTTAAACAATTTCATTATTAATTTTATCGGGTGTTAAATTGAAATTCATATTTAAGTATTTTCCAGTAAAAATTGTCAATTTTTTAATTTCAACTTTGTAGAGATTTCTTTCGTTATTGTGTAAAATTGGAGAGAAATGCGTTAAAATTCTATATCACGAAATTAACCAAAACTTTTTAAATGTACAGGTCCTGTAGGAAATGATTGTTTTGCCATCCCATGGGAAACATGCATTATTCTAGCCTTAAAATTAAGCTATATCATTCTTTCCCAAACTACCACATTGCAAAAATCATATCAATCTTTAACTCTGTGATAAACAAAAAAATATCTTTCCCACGGGAATAGTACATCTTTTATGAGTAAAAAGCAGATCAAATCTTCTTAAGGAAAATGAGTTAAGACTCTATTTCGTGGATTTTAATGAAACTGCTTTTAAATACACGGTTCTTATAGAATACATACTTGTTTTGCTATCCAATGGGAACTGTTTATTATTCTGGTATGAGAAATAATCAATACCATTCCCTGACCCCTAAACTACCACATTACAAAAAAGAAGTTAATCTTTTGCTCTGTAAAAAACAAAAATATATCTATTCTACGGGAACCGTACATTTTTTCTGGATATAAAGTATACTATATGTTAAATTGGATTATAATCTTTATCTATGCCTAATTTCATCCAGATCCATTCAGTACTTTTTGAGTGAAAGAGCAACAAACATCCTTACAAACTTTTACGTTTATAATATTAGTAAGATCTTCAACCTGTTCTCAACTCATTTTTTCACTACGACAAAATTTGAATATTTTATCTTTAGAAAATGTTTTGGAATTTTTAGAAATCTGCTTAAAGTACACTTACATCAGCTCACATACACATTTAGTATGGTGATTTATTATCTTTGTTTATAACAATTAACAAAGATAAGCAAAGATAAATTTTTCACAGAACAAAGTTTCTTAAACTCTATCGTTGAAATTACCTTTAGCAGTAAATACTTATAAAATGCAATTACTTATAAAGTCTTTCTATAAGATTATAAAATTATATCAACTTTAACTCATCATGGCCAATTAACGATTTTCCTATTGGCCAATTTTCTCTTTAAAGCCTCATCAGCAATTGAAAATGATTTCTTTAATTGAATTATCATCTCGAGTGTCACATCCAAGTTCAATCTTGCAATTTGTCTCGACAAACTTCTTAATTATCTCAACTTCGATAAGATAGTACAATAAACATTCTCTGTTTATCTTCCAAATATAGATATCTTGTTGAAAATTTAATTCCCCATTACAATCATATGTTAGTAATAAGTCAATAAAAATTCCACTTTTAACAGCTCTTCGTCAAATTTTTCCGCACTTGATAATAATCACATGTAATTGAAAGAATGAGCTGATTGATTTTATAAGATAGTCTAATCAATAAATTAGTAGAGACTAGGGAGTTGAGACTGAGTGTTGTGTGTTTGTTGTCTGGTGCATTTTTCAAGTCATATCTCGTGTTGCATTCAAGTCGGATATATCGTGATAATAATAATCGATATGACCGAAGTGCAATCAGCCATTACATATCGGCCGCGTATTACTATTGACGAAAGTGTGGCTCTAATTTTGAAGTTATTCGGATTGAAATGCTTAAAAATTCAAGAACTAAACGCGTACGATGATAAAAATTATAAAATTCAAGTCTCCAGTGAAATTAACAACCCGAATATTTCATCTGTTTCGAAAGACGGATACGTGTTTAAGATTTTAAATAGCTTAGACTCGAAATTAATTGGTTTTATTGAGGCCCAACATGCAACGTTACTCCACTTGAGTAAGAAGTTGTTTTAGTGCACCACTGGTACAAAATACTAAGTTCTTTTTTTAAGTTTTTGGAGTTTATTTCTTCAGACTGAATTTTTACTTTAACTACTATACATGAAAGGAAGTATTGTAATCGGGTCGAATTTTCGATTTCGACTTTTCATAGAAAATACACATTTTGAGGTCCCCTGAATCCAAAAAAGTGGTTTTTAGAATAAGGTGTGTGACAGCGATATCGTATCGAAAGCTTTATCCAAATTTCACCAAATTTGAAATTTTAGGGGAAGGTTGGGTATTTGAGAACATCGGGTAATATGAAACAGTTGAACTTTAATTACCTATTACTTCTTTCGCAAAAATGTTCATAAGTGTTTGAATGGACATGTTTGCTGACCATTAGTTCCTGGATAAAAAAATATTTAAATTGACACCCGCATACTATCACGGTAATGTATTATGTAAATGTAAAAATAATTAGAGTTCAAATTATTAAAGCAAATAAATAATGTTTATGTTAAAACAAAAGCTTACTAACATTGTTATTTTGTTTTATTAATTCAGATAATTTTAAGTGAACTGTTCTCAAATACCCCACTTTCCCCTACATATAGCTGTGCTGCGAAGCTTTTTGTTGAAATCGATTGGAAGTCTTACTTTGACTTACTTGACAATTAAATATTTTCATTTGAATTAAGTTCTATATTTTGGTCAAGTAACTTGAAAACCAAGTATCTTAAAAATCAAGTCAAGCACTGTATCTCTGAAGTTATCTAACTGAAATATTTCACACCAAACGTTTTTGAAGTTATACTTCTTTAGGCGCATTATGAAAAAATGATGAGTGAAATTTTAAGATGCGCGCGCATCAGGGTGACACAAAATTAACAGGATGAAGTTGGCCGCAAAACCGCTCGTTTTTTTTTAACTAGTCGCGAGATTTTGTTTTATTTCTTTACTTATTTATTTATATTTATATTCAAATTAAAAATAATTAATTCTTTAAATATATTTTTAGTATTTTATTTATAAAATATTTATTAATACAAATGACACATATTATAAATAAATAAGTTATTACTTTCCTCGAATTTTGCAGTAGCTGTTATCATACTATTTGGAGTTTAGTGATGAAAATGACATCTGCATTGTATGCATATTCTTGGTTATCACGAAATCTGGGATTCTGAAATGATTCAACCATCTTAGAATAATAATTTAGTAAAACAAGGCATGAATAAGATTAAGTCATTTACTTTGAAAAGTAGCTACTTACTTTATTTTGCAATTTCTATAATGCTTCGCTTTTATGGCATGCATGAATTCTAATCCAGAAAAATGATCCTGACAAATTTTATAAATGTCTTGCAGCTTTCTTTGGATTTTATTTTTATTGTAAACCATAGTTTTTTTACAGTATTTCAGCCATTAAATAGTCATATAAATACAAATTTACCGCACAAACGGTGACTCGGAAAAAAACGTGTTAAACGTCAGATTACTTTTAGGCTTTAGTACGGCGCGTTGTTCTTAGAGGTGTTAGTATCGGTCTGTTTAATCATCACAGCAAAAGTCCGTAATGCTTAAATGCATTTTGGACACTGCCCCATCATCTCTGTTCAACGCGCCGTACTAAAATTCAAAAGAATCGCACCTCGTATAAAAGTGTCCGCTCCTCGAATAAATTATATTCAGTAGTGATTAAAATTGAATATTTTGATTAATATTATTAACTATTCGTAAGTATTAGTGAAAAAAACTGTGCTTTTATACTTTTTCAAGTGCTTCAATTAAATTGAGGTTAAATTATTTGTATTAAATTAATAAAAACTAATTTTTAATGATGCCAAAGAAGTATAACTTCTCACGCGCGTACATAAATACACACACCCACTTTTTTGGTTAAAAACAACTTCCATGGTTTTCTTATAAAGAATAGAAAGCCGTGAAAAGACGCCATGCTTTATTTCTTTGGCAAAAATAGACTTAGTGTTTAGTACCTTCGGTGTACTGTTTTTTAACTGTTAAGTTCTGATTTTTAAGTTTTTTTTTTATAGATAAAAAAAATATCAAATGCCCACAACCTGTAAAAACCAATGAAGGGAAATATTTTTCAATTGAACATATCGCAGATCAGGAGCATATGGTTCGATTATTTGAATTTGTTCCAGGAACAATTTTTTGTGAAATCCCATGTGAAGATCATTTAATTTTCCAACTTGGAGAATATGTGGCTTCATTTGATAACTATTTGAAAGTAATTGGATAACCATGAAACGTTGATAGAGATAGTGAAAAATCTTCTTTTTAGGATTTGAATTTTCCTGTACTTCTGGAACATCGAACCATTTGGATGTTAAGCTCAGTGTCTGATGTAAAGCGATATGTTAGTGTTGTCACTAATGAAACTCGAGCTCAATTAGCAAAGGATATTATTGATCGCTTCGAAACAACCGTCATGTCACAATATGATCAATTAGAAAAGGGAATAATTCACGGCGATTTTAACGAGCAAAACATTTTAGTACAAAAAGACGATGGGAACAAATGGAACATTTATGGCATTATTGATTTTGGGGACATGAACTATAACTGTCTGTTATTTGAAATCGCTATAACAATCACTTATATTATGATACTTGGGGATAATATTGAAGATAGTGCTCATTTTATAGCTGGATATTCGAAAATTCGAAAGATTAACGATCTGGAATTTGATTTACTTCAAGTAAATAAATTGAATTTAATTTTTTCAAATCCATAAGTTACTGTGTTATGTAGAGTTTAGTAAGGGGTAAGGGGGTAGTTAGTAAGGGGTTTCTCTGGTTTGATAGTCGGATTTTTATGCATTTTTTGTGAGAACCAATGAAAAGATAGAACTTTGAAATTATTATCATTTATTTATAAGTGTTTCGAGAGTATACATATT
The DNA here is from genome assembly GCA_958496155.1 of Sisyra nigra. Taxonomy (NCBI): domain Eukaryota; kingdom Metazoa; phylum Arthropoda; class Insecta; order Neuroptera; family Sisyridae; genus Sisyra; species Sisyra nigra. The sequence goes on from OY292315.1 coordinate 48,242,813, forward strand.
AATTTTAAAAAAAAAATATTTATTAAAACCAAAGTTATACTGCTCTGAAGATACCTCACTCGAAAAAATGAACGTTCACTTCCTTTACGAAATTAGCGGATTGGCTTATTTGAAACTAAAAAAATTGGCGGTGTTTTAATTTGTAAGCTTATATCCACGAAATGAACTATTATAAAAAGAAAATTTTTTAACTCGGATTTCCGACAGATTTCGGAACAAAAAATTTCGAAGTTCATATATTTTTATCAACTTTTAGTTAAAAAAAAATTAAATATTTTAAATTTTGGTGTGATAATAAATCATTCCGTGCGTCTATATATGCTGAGTCGCCCCTATAAATTAGCAGGGAATTGACTTAGTCGTTCTCGAGATATGATGGAGGAGAGTTTGAAAAACATAGTATTGAGAAAAACGGTACCAGACGTTTTGATCCCCGGACAAAATATCCCCGACACAATATCCCCATGACAAAATATTCCCATGATAAAAATATTTGCGATAAAATATTACATGCAATTTCAAAACCTTACAATATTCTGATAAAACATTTTTGGGCTCAATAACTAAGATTTTATATTTAACTAGCTGATACCCGCTCGCTTCGCTGAGTGTATCTAAATTTAATTGATTGATTAAAAGATTCCCGACGTTCATAGCGAAAAATAAAAATTTATCTATTTTGAGAGAAAAAAATGATAGATACTTTCAGACTTTAGTTTCAAAGAAAGTTTATCAAAATTCGTAAAGCTACTTTTCAAGAAAGAGATGTTAGCTGTCTCACATCAGCTTTTATACGATTTTTAGTAAAAAGTAACTGTATTCCTTACTTTAGGACATGAAAATCTTTTATTCCAAATGTCATTTAAAACCGTACAGCTGTTCTAGGGGGCATCCATTAATTGCGTGAGGCGTTTTTTGCAATTTTTGAAATCCCATTCCCTCCCCTTTGATGATTTGTCATGAGATTTGGCATATATCAATCCCCAACCCGCAATCTACTATTATTTCTTCAAAACAAAAAAAAAAACGTAATATTTGCGAGACCTTCCCATTCCCCAAAGTAAGATTAGATAAAATTCGGCTCAACACCATCGGCTCCTGAACGCCTCATGTAATTAATGGATGTACCCTTAAAATAATAGTTTAGTAGCTATCCTACAGGATCTTTAACAAAAATTCATTAAAATTCGTTCCGTTAAGTAAATGTTAAATTTTAAAATTTTTAGTTTATTATTTAAATACGTTTATTTCTAATTAATATCCTCGACAATGAACAATGAAAAATTCAAATATTTTAAACAAATTCATTATTAATTTTATCGGGTGTTAAATTGAAATTCATATTTAAGTATTTTCCACTAAAAATTGTCAATTTTTTAATTTCAACTTTGTAGAGATTTCTTTCGTTATTGTGTAAAATTGGAGGAAAATGCGTTAAAATTCTATTTCACGAACTTTACCGACACTTTTTAAATGTACGGTTCCTGTAGGATATAATTGTTTTGCCATCTCATGGGAACTATGCATTATTCTAGCCTTAAAAGTAAGCTATATTATTCTCCCCCAAACTATCACATTGCAAAAATCATATCAATCTTTAACTATGCGATAAACAAAAAACATATCTTTCCCACGGGAATAGTACATCTCTCCTAAAAAGTAGTAAAAAGTAGATCAAGTATTCATAAGGAAAATGAGTTAAGACTCTATTTCGTGGATTTTAATGAAACTGCTTTTATATACATGGTTCTTATAGAATACATACTTGTTTTGCTATCCCATGGGAACCGTTTATTAATCCGGTATGAGAAGTAACCTATATAATTTTCTGGCCCCTAAACTACCACATAGTAAAAAAGAAAGTTAATCTTCTGCTCTGTAAAAGACAAAAAAAAATCTATCCCACGGGAACCGTACATTTTTTCTGGATATAAAGTATACTATATGTTAAACCGGATTATAATCTATATCTATGCCAAATTTCATCCAGATTCATTCAGTACTTTTTGAGTGAAAGAGTAACAAACATCCATACAAACTTTCACGTTTATAATATAAGTAAGCTAATCTTTGGTAAAAACGTAGTAAATTGACCCCTATGTGTCCGTGTTAAACCCGCAAAAACGGTGTTAATTAATGCCAAAGATGTCCAGGGGGTCCCAATGTTGGGGGTTAGGGGGCGGAATCTCCAACAAAAGAAATTATAGTCATTATTCGTTTACCCGATTTTCATTCAGAGACTGAATGTGCATTTTTTGACACTGCGAATTTTTACCCAAAACTAAATGTTTTAACATCAAAATTATACGCTTTGCAGTTATTTTATGAGGACTTTTTGTGTAACGATATTTTTTCATAGAGATATTTTATTGTGGGGATATTTTGTCCGGGGATCAAAACGCATTGAAGTTTGGAGTTTCAACTAAGCGCTCTGAATATCTGCCTCTTTTAACTGCTGTATCTTTATAATAGCTTTGAGTTTTAAAAATTCACTTTACCACCATATTCTAGATATATTAAGGAAACAATTTATGCATAAAAAATGAATCAATTTTTTAAACTGATCAAACCAGAGTATCCCGTTCATGATTACTCACCTATAGATAGACAAAGGACGCAGTGCCTCTTCAAACACATTTTTGTACAAATTTACCTCCTTAAAAGTTTAAATTACGAACTGCTATTATTTGAAGTACGACTTTCTAAAAGAGATCTCATTTTTTAAAAAGTCTTCTTGAGCTTTTAAATTGCAGAATAGGAGCGTATATTGTTTTAGATTTTGGAAAAAAATGCCGAAGTTGATGCTATGACCTTATATTTATCGAACTAATGAGGTCATTTGAACTAAAAAAATATTTTTTTTCCAGTGTTGTATTGCAGCTCGAATGATTCAATCGTTAGTCCTTGGCTTGCACGCAAATTCTCAAGATCCTTCCAACACGTACGTCCTTACAACCCAAGCTCGAGGTTGGAATCTAGTCGAAAAGCTCTGGTCATATCCAAAAACCGACCTACTAACGATTTGGAAACAATTTATAAACTAAAACCACATAGTTTTCTTTATTATAATAATTATTATTTAAAAAAAAAGAACAATTATAAATACAAGATTAAATTATAACGAATTCAGTTGTTGTTTTTTTTTTTACAAAAACCAAAAAAAGCTTAAAATTCGTAAAGCTTTTTTCTTTACGCCTAGAGAATTTATAATGGTTTATAATTTATTTTGGAATGTTTTTTTTTTTCGTGAATAGAATGAAAAGGAGTAAAGATATTATGTAATAAATGGGGATGGGGTTAATATATAATGAGTTTATTTTTCTTCCAGAAAATGGATTTGTGTATATTTAAGGTGTATTTACAAATTTTTTTTTAAATGTGTGAACATTTTAATTATTCAATAAAAATTAGCTAATTTTTATTTTTTTTTTTTCGAAAAATTTTTTTTAAGTGAATTTATTTATTTCGAAATAAATTCATTGTTTGATTTTATTCCAATAATTTTCCTAAATGGTGAAGTGATTTTTCTTTTCTCTTATATATTAGTTATGTACATGCATTTTATATTAATATATGTATATGTATTTTTTTATAATATTTTCTTTTTTTTTCTTTAAATATAATTTAACAATGTGGTTAGAAACTACAATAAATTAATTTTTGCGACGTACAAAATTAATTTTATCATTTTCATTAACAATAAATATAATTTTTTTTTTAATTCTTAAAAATATAATTTACGTAATTGTAACACTAAAAGAACATTTTTAGTTACTTTTGAGCTGCCGTTAATTAAATTTTTTTTGTAAGACTGATTTAATTGTTGGAGCTGGTTTTGTTGGGTTAAACCAGTTTGGGCTTGTTGAAGAATTTTTTTTTTGTGTATTTGAGGTGTTCTGATTAAGTTTCAATATATGAAAAATCAAAGATCAATAATTAAGTACATCTAATATCTTAAGTAATTTTAACAGTGTTGGTTTATTATGCATTATAACGCAATTTATGATTTTAAGATTCTGTGGGAACAAAAAAGGAAAATATGAACCAACTTTTGTTTGAAAAAATGAAATAACGGCAGTCTAAGTTACATTATAACTTATAGATAAGTACTTGAAGTTCAAAAATTTTGATTCAAAATGCAAATTTTCACTTCTGAAAAACATTTTGATTCGAATGAAAAAATTCCTTTTTTTTAATTGGAATTTTTTCTGACCAAAAAATTGTAATAAAACAAATTATTCCCAGTGAACATTCGTTTTTGGAATGGTATTATGGAAATACAGTGAAAAATGTTAAATACTGAAATGGATAAGACAAAATTCGGTTAACACGAAATAATATTCTGGTCCTAACTATATTCAAAGAAGAAGGGGAGTCATAGAAGGTATGCCCCCAGATCTGTAGTTACCAGAGGAGGGGGAAAATTTTAAAGAAAGCATTTTCCATTATTTGATATTAAAAAAAATTCATCTGGAAGACAAGAAAAAGAAATAAGATTAAAAATTTCGTATAAAACGACAAAATTTCTTATAAAACAATAATAGGGTTAGATAGGGGTGAAGTGATATTTGGTGTATTTTGTAATATTTAGGATTTTTAGTTCTCAGTGAGCACTAAACGTTCGACTGTCAAACTTGGTTGGGTGTCGGGGCATAAGGGATTTGAGGGCAATGAAGAAGCTGATGCTTGCGCAAGAGCTGGTTCGATGACCCCACTTGTGGGCTCGGAGCCTGGAGTGGGGATCACAAAATCTGCTGTCAAAAGGGCGATAAAACGTCGGCTGAGACAGCAGCAAAACAAATACTGGATAGAAACTATCGGTCAGAAGATCAGCAAGAGAATGATGGGGAGAATTTGCCCCTCGCTCACTGCTAAACCAACTCAGGACACTTACGGAACTGATAACCGGATACTGTAAACTGAAAAAGCATCTGCAGACTTTTGGGGTGTCTCAACAGGACCCCAATTGCAGGCTGTGTCAGGAAGGGGAGGAAAACGCGATCCATGTCATTTTTGTCTGCAAAGCCCTCACAAAGTGTCGACACCTGAATGGGATAAATGACGCCCAAACAGGCTTAAATCAGGCTGAAAGGTTTGTACAAGAATCCTTGTACAACAGAGATACATGAGCAGAACAGTAATACAATAAGCCTAAAGCTGTAGTGCGGAGGGAACGAGCGCTAACCTGGTTTTCGGCGCATCTCAGTGCCGCTTGGGGACTCTGCCACTATTTTCAAGCGGAGGTCACGGCCATTGCCATATATGCTAGAGAGAACCTAGATCTGGGCTATCAGAATAGGAACATACATATTCTCTCTGACAGTCAGGCAGCGCTAAAAGCGGTTGCCAATACAATGATCAGCTCAAAGCTGGTGCTGGAGTGTCGGCAACTCCTGGAAGACCTGGCAAAGCACAACCGAGTCAAACTTGGTTGGGTGCCGGGGCATAAGGGAGTTGAGGGAAATGAAGAAGCTGATGCTTGCGCAAGGGCTGGTTCGATGACCCCACTCGTAGACCCAAAGCCTGGGGTGGAGATCACAAAACCTGCTGTCAAAAGGGCGATGAATAGTCGGCTGAGACGGCAGCAAAACAAATACTGGCAAGAAATTCCTGGCCAGAAGCACAGCAAGAGAATGATGGGGAGAATCTGCCCCTCGCTCACCGCTGACGTTTTACGGCTAGGAAGGAATCAACTCAGGAATTGTCCTATAATAACAGGACTGATAACCGGACACTGTGGACTGAGGAAGCATCTGCAGACTATTGGGGTGTCTCAACGAGACCTCAATTGCAGATTGTGTGGGGATGGGGAGGAAAACGCGACCCATGTCATTTTTGACTGCAAAGCCCTCACAAAGTGGCGACACCTGTATGGGATAGATGACGCCCAAACAGGCTCAAATCGCGCGAGCTTAGTACAGGGACTGCTTCTGCTAGGCAGAATGCTGAACCTGGAATAAGCAAGGGTTCTTACACAGTAGGGATAAATGAGCAGAACAGAAGTACAATAAGCCTTAGGCTGCAGTGCAGGGGGAACGAGCCCTAACCTGGTTTTCTGCTAACGGGAAAAAAAGTTCGACTACATCTAACAGTTCTATAACAATTACGTCAATTTTTTTTCGTTTTTCTATGACAGTTATATAACGAAAAAATGCTTCGTACCCGTTACGTAGTGGGACATTTCGAGTTCGTTTTAACCATTTTCTACTGTATTTGAGTTATATCAAGTTTTCCTATATGTTCACTGGGTTCAAATAATTCGGAATGTTCCAAATAAAATTTCAGTGGTTACTTTTAAACTTAAATAGGAAAAACAACTTAGTTCATAAATTGATAATTCTTTAACTATGTCAGTTCGTATTTTAAATAATTACTGTTCGCTTGTGTCAGTCTTTCAATATACATTCAAATAATCATTTCTCACACTTAAACCATATCAAGAATTGCCTCATTTCCCCTATACAAACATATTTTGTCGAGAACAAATATTTAACGTTTATGATATATATCCTAAAATTGCAATATTTTTCTCTTAACCTCTATAAATTTATATAATTTCTCAATAAATTTTCAACAAAAATATTCAACCAACCGTTCTGTTCAAAAAACTACCCTGGGAAATTTACACGTTACAATTATTACTTTCATAGATTTCCGTTTCCTTACACGATTTAATTTCAATGTAACTTAACAACTAATATAGCTGTTGACTTTGAGATCCATTTTAAAAAACGCTGAGTTCATCAAATGAAAGAAAAATAGTATGGGATTTTTGAGCAAAACCGAGCTCGTCTTTTGAATGGATTCAAAGCCTAATTTTCTAGGCTAAGCAAAGGGGGATCACAAATGTCTCATTGTGATTTCAACATTTTTTTTAAATACTAGTGGTAGTTTAGGAAAAGAAGGAAAATTTTTGGAAATTAATTTCTCTACGTTTTGATTAATAGTAATTTTTCTAATTGATATAATTGAGCACCTTGAATTTTCATTGAATATTTTTTTTTTTTATTGCAATTCGATCAAAAAGAAAATGAAATTCGGGCCGTGGCCCGAATTTCCGCCAATTTATTCATTAACTCGATTTCATTTAATATGAATTAATTTCAATTTCCTTAACATTAAACTTCAATATAGTAAAAGGTTAATATTGCAAAATGAGCGTAGTAATTGTGAAAAGTTTGGAAGACAAGATGCTGATATTTGGAATGTGTAAGGTCAAAATTTTCCACATACATTTTGATTTGAACAAAAAGTTCTATACTGAATTGTTTATCTAAGTTTCAACTAACTTGTCTAGATGAGTTTTAGCAATTACTACGATTTTTGTTACTTAAATATTTAATGTCGTTGTCACACGCTCAATTAATTTTTTTAACCGAAAAAATATTTAAAAAAAAATTTTGTGCAACTATTTAGAGAGAACTTGTGCAGTTTTTATCATCTTGTCTGATTAATTTGTCACAGTTACTACTAGCAAGATATTTTTTTTATTTTTATATATATATTTTTTTTAATTTTAATAATTTCAATTAAATTAATTTAAATATAATTTATTGCCTAAATAAATACTAAGGGTTTTTACAATTTTGGGAACGGATTTTTTTTCAAAATTGTCCTGGTATCGTCTTACGATTTGGAACGATGGAACGGGGAGTTAAATGTTAGACCACAATTCCACATTAATCCACACTATCCACTTCACACTGAACTTTAAGAGTATTTTCTCTCCTCTTCGTCGATTTCATATTTATTTTGAATTTGAAATATTTTATCTAAATTTTATTTATAAGGTGCAAACATTTTCCAAGCACAACGAGTAACAAATTGTATTGTATATAGCTAGGGAAGTGAATGTGACCGGTTCGCATACCGCTGGCGCTCGAACCGGTTGATAGTTCCTCTCAACCTTTTCCGCTACTACACGTGTGACAACACTGGAACTGGTAGCGTTGAGCCCGGCACATGTTCATCGCCTTCACGTTTGGACAAAATATTGAATGGTCCTTGCATTCCGAGACTGAAATCATATTGGAGAAAAATTAATCAAATTTTGCGAAAATTTAATTCAATCTTTGAAGTTCGGTAAGTTAAGAACAAACGCTTGTAGATTGATTTTCGGACGAATTTTGGGAATTTAGAAACATTAAAATTCCATAATAAAATGACGACCTTGTACACTACTAGGTGACCCATCTCTTGATGATCAATTATCTAATATTACAAATTTTACAAAATGTTAGGGGTTATGTAAAGATAGGTATAGAAGCTTAGAACAAACAATTGTAGTTAACCCCCATATTGGGTTAAATGAGGGAACTAGAAACCTTTTAATTCAATCATAGTATAAAGACCTGCTTTGCTTAGTTCACTGCCTAAAGATCTTTAATATGGAGGAGTGTCGCCATTTTGTGAGCATGGGCATGACACCTACTCTTCGAACTATCTCAGCCGTGGATGGGCTAAGCCAACGAACCAGCCATAATAGGATGGGAGAGAAATTTCCAGGAGCTCTAGAAAGCTCAGTAGTTCTCTAGTGCCGCTCTGGTACCCCTGCCGCGAAGGGTTTGGCCAAAAGGATTACTCGGTGAATTAAGGGAGAGCTTCTAGCACATTCTGTGTTTTCAAGAAAAATGGAAAGTTCAGACAAAAGTATGGAAATTTTTGGCAACGAATAATAGAATCGAATGTTCTAGAAGAGTTCCCATATAAGGGGAATACAAGCGCAAGCAGTTCAGTCTTAAAAAATTGTTAAACTGAGTCTTAAATAAATCGTGAACGTGAACAGTCTTAAATAAATCGTCAACGTCGAGTTTTAAATAAATCGTGAACGTGAACAGTCTTAAATAAATTGTGAACGCGAACAGTCTTAAATAAATTGTGAACGTGAACAGTCTTAAATAAATCGTCAACGTCAAGTCTTAAATAAATTTTGAACGTGAACAGTCTTAAATAAATCGTCAACGTCGAGTCTTAAATAAATTTTGAACGTGAACAGTCTTAAATAAATCGTCAACGTCGAGTCTTAAACAAATTGTGAACGTGAATAGTCTTAAATAAATCGTCAACGTCGAGTCTTAAACAAATTGTGAACGTGAACAGTCTTAAATAAATCGTGAACGTGAACAGTCTTAAATAAATTGTGAACGTGAACAGTCTTAAATAAATCGTCAACGTCGAGTTTTAAATAAATCGTAAACGTGAACAGTCTTAAATAAATTATCAACAACAGTGAAACATAAATCGGGAGTGTTAAATAAATTGTGAACATTGTTAAATAAAGTGTAACAGTGCAGTGTATATGGTGAAATATAAACAGTGATAATAAGTGAATAAGTGACTGTGAAAACTGACTAGTTAAACAGTAAACTAAATCATTGTTAACGTGTAGTTAATAAGTATAAATAGTGTAAGATAAATAAATAAACATTTGTTAAAAATAAATTTGTCGTCATTAAACACAAACCCAAGAACTCGTAAAACGTTACAGTATATATTACAAGCTGGTTCATTTCTGCTTCATTTGGAGCAGATTAATCTAATATGTATGTGTCGAAATTTCTCACTGAACATGTTATAATAAAAAAGAATCATCCACACGATTCAACCTGGAAACTATCCTAACACCAAAGTTATGTCAATTGTTACTCTATTACTGTGTGAGAACTAACAAACATATTTATTATTTACTAGCTGTATCTGCGACTTTGTTAACGTGAGCTTTAGAAAACTTTTAGGACTAAAAATTAATATTAATGGTTAAAAAAATATAAAAATGAATACAACTCTGCTAGTGTCAATTTAAAAAGCCGACAATGAAAATTCAAAATTTCGTGCTTTTTTCTTCATTGTCTATATTTCTTAAAACTTCAATAACTTTTTATTAAATTAAGATATCGTGATACTTCTTTTTTTAAATAAGAGTTAAGTATTTAAGAGGTAAAACAAAAAAATTTGATCGAAATCTTTCCAGTCGTTTTTGAGTTATTAGCGCACAACGACAGACCTTTATAATTTTATAAATAAAGATTATTCTCCTGGTCTCTTACAGGAACCATCCATTTTCTGGAATAAAAAGTATTAAATGCACGATTCTCATTGAGCCGTATTCATACACAAAACGTATTAATTATTTAGTTACTAACTCACTTATAGACACTTTTAACAAGTCATTTTTTAATGCTTACAATGACTTAATAAAATTTGAAAAAAACTCGGTATAAATCCCGTTTAAAAGATCATTTTTATTAGATGGAATGATCCAAATAAAATTTTTTGCAAAAATGTTTTAAAATATGGAAAAAAAAAACTCTTTCTTTCCTCAATTAAGTTGAAAATCAAGTTCATTATATTCAGGTTAAATATGAGACTGATGATAAATGAAAAAATATTAAAAAAATGTTCCAAGTTAATTAAAATTGTGAAGAAAAAATCAAGAAAAGCGTTGTCAAGAAATTAAAAATATTTTTTTTGGACTTTGTCTTATCCTAAGTAAATGACTTCATTTAATCTGCTAACAATGCAACAAAAATTAAATACTATAATTATTTCTTCAAACAGTAATCGGATAACCCTTAAAAATCAGGACTGAAAATGATCGAAATGCAATCAATCTTTCAACAAATTATTAAAATTCGATGATAATGATTTTCTTAAACTATTTTTACTGACCATTTTTAGGACATGGTGGTCCTTTACACATTTTCATAACGGCAGGCCTTGTCTGCTCCCGACACGCATTTCCTGCCGCCCGTTTCGTCCCGAACCAAACACATTGTAAAATCCGATATTTGATTCCTTGAGCCTCGCACGATGCGGCACACTAAAATTAACATTTCATTAAAAAAAAAATTTTCCCTCATAAATCAGCATTCACTCTACCTCCGACCATTCACCAACTCTCCAAGTTCCCTTACACTTATCATTGTAGCATTCCTGACGTTGTGGGGGCTTTTCATTCGGATTACACAAAGACAATTCCACTTCAGTAGCGTTAGAAGTTTGGCAAGAAACCTCCCGTTTTTGCATGGCTGGATCAAATAATCATTTGATTACTACCCAATTTATTGTTTAATATTTTTTAAGAACCTACCTGTATTCCAAGTAAAACATCGTGATTTTTCACATAGAGTCCATTCATCTACGACCCATTTGGGGCACTCCAACCCCCCACAAGTTCGTACAGTAATCGGTTTTTCTAAGCCAGCATCTTCGCACAGGTTATCATCGACGTCCCGGGTCAGGTTATTCAGTTGAAGCATACAATGGGCGGCTCGCATCTGATATCCGTCTCCTCCACATGTTAAAGAACACTCCGACCAGTCGGTAATCATCCAATTGAACCGCAAATTTTCCGCACTTCCTTTCCCTAAGATCTCAGCTTTGCTGTGGAAATCATCCTCGACGTCATCGTCATCGCCGATTCCAGTTACAGAGCCGAAAAACGAGCTCATCTCCGTGGAGGTATGAGGGTGTACAATTTCCTCTGGAACTGTCTCCGGGGCCGAGGCCACCATCCGATGCCCGCGCGAGTTGGTGAAAGCCTGGAACGGCCAAAGTTTCTGTTCTCCTTGTTATTGTGGTAGTTACTCATTTCGATTGCGTGATTTTGACAATAAAAATGGCACGTGATTATTAAATAAAGAAGACATGCATAGAACTAAGGTCTTTGATCATTCCCATTAAAAATAGATATTTGATAAAATGTTATTTTTGGTAGAGAACTTGCCAGAAAATTAAACTAAGCCAGAAAGCATGCGAAAAATGTGTGTGCTAAAAATGTGTAAATTGAAGAATTTTACCTAGATTTAGTGGTTGAGTGCACAATGGTAAAGTATGTGAAGAAAAAAAATTACATACAATCAATAAAATATATCACTAGAAATACAAATTGTTTCAGGATTTCTTAACAAACACTTCATGCAGTATCTCAGAATATGGTTTGGATTAAGTACAAGATTTTTGATCTGTAAACTTGCAAAATTTGTTGAAGTTTACCACTAGAAGAATATTTTGACGTGATAACGTCTTATGAATTGATGAATACAGGGTAGCCTGCATGAAAAAATGTCACGTTCCATTTGAGATCCATTTTTCCATCGGAGATTTAAAAAGCGTTGGCAAAACGGCTGGTTATTTTGTACGGCGCGGCGTACGTAGTGGCTGTTTTATTGATATCTTTTTCTAATAAATACAAAAATGTTATGTTGGTCCTTATTTAAGACAAAAGCTCAAAAAATTATACACTAATTGAGCTCAAATTTTAATGCAGTATACAATTCTATTCCAGAATGGCTTTTATTTATATTTTGCGTCAGTAATCTACCCGCGACCGCAAGAAAACATATTTTTTTTTTGGTCAGCGGTGTATCTCATGTACCCGCAACCCGCCTCACTAAAAATGTCGTAGCCAACAGTCACATGGTGACATGATGTTTTTGTTTTTTACAGAGCAAAAGATTGACATCCTTTTTATAAATGATAGTTAACAGGGCAGAGAATGATATAGATTGCTTCTTATGCTGGAATAACTCATGATTCCCATAGGATAGCATAACAATTGAGTCCTACAGGAACCGTGTATTTAAAATAAGTTTATGAAATAGAACTGACCAATTTTACACAGTCACAAAAAAAATCCCTACGAAGTTCAAATTAAAAAATTAACGTTCTTTACTGGAAAATAAATATGGTTTTGATTATTAATTATGAATTATGTTCATTTAACAGCCGATAACATTAATAATGAAACTTTAAAAAATTTTTGAATTTCTTTATTGTTAATTGTCGAAGATATTAATTAGAACTAAACGTTTTAAAATAATATACTAAATTTTTAAATAATAAACAATAACTTAACAGAACGAATTTTAATGAAGTTTTGTTAAAGATACCCTAGTCCTCAGATCTTAATAGATACATATATTGAATATCATTTATCCTGAAAAAGAGTACGGTTCCTGTAGGATGGTTCTTAATCTTTTCTTCTAAAATATTTGAACGGTTTTAAATGAAATTTGTTATGAAACATTTTCAAATTTTTTTAAAAGTACTATTTATACTTATAATCGTATAGATTATAGAACCTGTGAGATAGCTAACATCTCTTTCTTGCAAAATAGTTTTAAGGATTTTGATGAACATACTTTGGATCTTAAGTCTGAAAGTATCTTTCATCTTTTTTTCTCAAAATAGATTAATTTTTATATTTCGCTATAAAGGTAGGGAATCAATTAATCAATCAATTAAATTTAGATACTCTCAGCTAAGCGAGCGGGGGTCAGCTAGTATATAAACATATTTATATACATATATAAAATACATATAAATATATTTATATACTAGCTATATCTTACTAATATTATAAACGTGAAAGTTTGTATGGATGTTTGTTGCTCTTTCACTCAAAAAGTACTGAATGAATCTGGATGAAATTTGGCATAGATATAGATTATAATCCGGTTTAACATATAGTATACTTTATATCCAGAAAAAATGTACGGTTCCCGTGGGATAGATATATTTTTGTTTTTTAAAAAGCAAAAGATTAACTTCCTTTTTTGTAATGTGGTAGTTTAGGAGCAAGAAAATGATAAAGATTACTTCTCAAATCAGAATAATAAATGGCTCCCATGGGATAGCAAAATAAGTATGTATTCTATAAGAACCGTGTATTTAAAATCAGTTTCATTAAAATTCACGAAATGGAGTCTTAACTCATTTTCCTTAAAAAGATTTGATCTACTTTTTACTCAGGAGAGATGTACTATTCCCGTGGGATAGATATGTTTTTTGTTTATCACAGAGTTAAAGACTGATATGATTTTTGCAATGTGGTAGTTTGGGGGAGAATGATATAGCTTACTTTTAACTTTTAAGGCTAGAATAATGCACGGTTCCCATGGGATGGCAAAACAATTATATTCTACAGGAACCGCATATTTAAAAAGTTTCGGTAAAGTTTGTGAAATAAAATTTTAACGCATTTTCCTCAAGAAGGCCTGATCAATTTTATACAATAACGAAAGAAATCTCTACAAAGTTGAAATTAAAATATTGACAATTTTTACTGGAAAATAAATATGAATTTCAATTTAACACCCGATAAAATTAATAAATGAAATAGTTTAAAACATTTGAATTTTTTCATTGTTCATTGTCGAAGATATGAATTAGAAATAAACGTATTAAAATAATAAAATAAAAATTTCAAAATTCAACAATTACTAAACGGAACGAATTTTAGTGAAGTTTTGTTAAAGATCCTGTAGGATAGCTACTAATCTATTCTTTTAAGGGAACATCCATTAATTACGTGAGGCGTTCAGGAGCCGATGGGGTTTCCAAAAAACGCACAAAACGCCTCGCTCAATTAATGGATGCCCCTTAAAATAGCTGTACGGTTTTCAATGACATTTGGTATGAGATATTTAAGTCCTAAGGGAAGGAAAACAGTTACTTTTTTACTAAAAATCGTATAGAAGCTGATGTGAGATAGCTAACACCTCCTTCTTGAAAAGTAGTTTTACGAATTTTGATGAACTTTCTTTGGATCTAAAGTCTGAAAGTATCTATCATTTTTTTCTGTCAAAATAGATTAATTTTCATATTTCGCTATGAACGTAGGGAAACTTTTAATTAATCAGTTAAATTTAGATACACTCAGCGAAGCGAGCGGGTATCAGTTAGTACTATATATAAATTCATCAAATTTTCTTTATGACGTTATCACGTAAAACTATCGTCCGTAAACCGACTTTACAGAGAACCAATTTTTTTTTTAATTCAAATGATTGGAAATAAAAAATAAATTGAAAGTTTTTGGATCAAAAAAATATTCTTCTAAGAGTTACATAAAATAGATTTCTTTCAAGTTGTGTGTCCTTTTTGAAAGTATGTTAAATGGAATGAACGAAAACGAGTCTCACCTGAAGATTGGACAAGAGCTGTTGGAAATGTGGCATTGGACGAGCGCTGGAGCTAGACGATGCCGAATGCCAATCGTCCGATGTCTCAGGCGTTTGAGACGCTCCAGATAAACCCGTCTACGAACGCAGCAGTGCAAAAGAAATAGCGCAAAAGACTTAATATATACCCTCACCCATATTTCTCAAAAATACTTAATCTATTGAAGAAAAACTTTACTAGATACAGATAGATTTGAAGCAAGAAACTTACTTGATCTGCTACGAAAGTTGTGCTTAAATTTGGAGGAAGAGCATCTAAACGATTCACATTGCCATCTTCTTCACTTCGAGCAGGCGAACGAGTCGATGTTGGTGCTTTAGTTGGAGACCAGATTCGAGTTTTTGATGGCTTCTTGGGATATTTCAAGGTATCAATAGGGCGTTGTTCATGCGAATGATCGTCACCAGGTAAAAATGGACGTTGACTTCCATCGTTTCGACTAGCAGCCACATCTCCTGCTTCCATTCCAGAACTATCCTCCACTCGATTTATATTATCGATTTCTTCTGAACTTGGGAACTCTCCCGGTCTAGGTTTGACGGACACAGTTAAATCGGCTGAAGACTGACCAGCAATGCAGGTATAAATACCACTATCACGGTATGCAAGATTTTGAATTCTTAAAGCTCCTTTTTTCGAGATCTTATATTTCTTGTTTTTCGTGATGAACTTTTCGTCTTTGGCCCAGCGGATTTTACTGCGATCGTAACGTTTGACGGGACATTTAATTTTTAGGGTGATCCCATAAAAGACTTTGGCTGAGCCTCCGACTTTTGCTGTTACTTTCTTACGGGTGACATCGTGCTGAACGTAGGAGCTGTTGGTGGTTGCGATATGAGGTCGATCGGATTCCAAAGCGCAGCTTTTTGTATTACAGGGTCGTCGAGCCGGAGGCTTGGTCTTGGGACACATGTGGTCTGGACGTTCCACTACATGATTTTGAGCCATCACCTGCTTACATTCAACTTTTCTTTCTTTGATCCCACCTCCACAACTTTTTGAGCATTTCGACCATGGAGAAGTGTTCCATTGGATTGGGCAGTCCAAAACGTTGCAGTATTGACGGTCTGGTGGTGGAGGTTGAGGACATAGGCTAAATGGAACGACCAAAGTATTTCCAGATCCGCTGGTTATTTCATGAATACAATTGAGTTCTCGAGTTTGAATTCCCATTCCACAGGATTTAGAGCAAGGTTGGAAATCTGAGTAGTTCCATCGAGGGGGGCATGGATGGTCGTTGCAGGTTCGTACTTTGACTTCTGGTTTGGTGGAAGGTGAACACATGAATGGTGAGGCCGGTTTTTGGTTGCTATCGTTAATACACATTATAATCATGTCTTGGGTTCCTCCTAAACAGGAGGCGCTACAGTCGGCGTAGCCGACTTCTTTCCATGAATACGTGCTTGGTTTCACCGGATAATCTCCATAACAACGATCAGCAGGACATCGTTCAACTTCAGCCGGTTTTGGTCCCAAACATTTATCATCCGGTAACTTAGCCAAGGTCTTAGAAAACTCCAAAAAGATCTTACAGTGTACCTCCCGTCGTCGAATTCCATCCGTACAAGAACACGGTCCCCATTCACTCGTAACAAAACTGAAAAATCCAAATTCAAAAATAATCAATGGCCAAATCAAAAACTTTGTGAAAAAGTCAACAATAACCTTTTTCCAAGTTTTTCTTTGTATTTTTTGTGTGATTTTTATGTCTTTTCGATTTTCATAGTTTTTTTTTTCTTAGCGGAAGCTTCAACCGGACCAAAAATGAAAAGTGCTGGTATATTGGACGTGTCTAAGATTTGTGTTGAATTTTGCGACATGCAAAGCGATACAGACCCATTTTTTTTTAAATAAAAATGTTCTCAACGTTTTTCTTTTCTCTTTTGTCTTGGATAAAAGTTATATTTCTTCGTTAATGTTAAGGCATGCACAGAAAAAGATTTCACAGGAACGTGGATCAGTGGGGGTCGTTCAAAATGCAACATAAAATTGGATAGAGGAAGCTAATGCTTTTATAGCACACGTATATCAAGTCTAGTTAGTTATTAATCTAACTTTTCATAAAGAAACTACAAAAAGTAGCATTTCCCTATTAAGGTCTCTGTGATATGTTGAGTTATTCTTCCAGATTTTGATATAAGAGTTTTTGGATTTAAGTATAAAAAAATTAGGAACTTACTATCCACTGAATCTCTAGTTTTAATCAACATTATAAAGTACCATTTTGAACCTTCTCACTTAACCGATTTTTGTCTACCAATTAGGTATCAATTAAAAGAAATTTGACAACCTTAATAACCTTTTCCAGTTAAATGCTGTTTCGACCAGCAAATAGTAATTTAGTCTAGTCTAGTCTAGTGAAAAAATAAAAAGTTTATGATTTTTCATTATGAACGTTTTTTGAGGTATATGTTACAGTTAAAACATAAATTGCAGTGAATGTATACACTAACTGATTATGCTAAAACTTTTTGTTTTAGTGAAAGTATACATTATTTCAAATGATGCATACTGTATCTAGTCAAAGCATTCATTAACTAGTGAGTTTATAGACCCATAGTAGAAGATCCGAACCTACCTCGACCTTCACCGAGATGATAATAGAATGAAACCTATTTTATCATGAATTTAGTATATTGGGAAATATATTAAACATGGGTTAGCTAAAAAAATCCGGGGCAGACTATATTTAATTATTTTTAGAAAAAAGGATTTTTAATAAAATATTGCAATATATAGAAAAAAATTTACAAATCACAGGCGCCTGCGATGTTGTGTCCTTTATTATTACACAGTATACTTACCTCGGATCTCTCTGTCACACATTTCCACGCGCATTAAAATTTAAATCTTTAAAATTTGCTTACCCCTAATAGGACCGATTTTTTTGCAGACAAACCTATATCAACGTGTTCGCAATAAAATAGCGCTTATGGTGATATAAATTTTTTTCTACTATCTTGATTTTGCAATATTTTATGAAAAATATTTTTTTTAAAATAATTAAAAATAGTCTGCTCCGGATTTTTTTAGCCAACCCATGTTTAATATGTTTCTTAATATACAAAATTCATGATATAATAGGTTTCATTCTATTATCATCTCGGTGAAGGTCGAGGTAGGTTCGGATCTTAAACTACCACTGATTCGCATTAGTATTAGTTGAATGATTCTATCTACACTGGCAATATTTTTTTGTTTCATTCTATACCATAGTTTGAAATACTAAATGTGCACTTACTAACACCGCGAAATTTTACAGAAAACCAAATATCTTAACTGTGTAAAATTGGTGTCAGTAAGTGCACATCTAGTATTTTAAACTATGGTATAGAATGAAACAAATAAATATAGCCAGTGTAGATAGAATCATTCAACTAATACTATCATAAATGAATCAGTGAATTTATACACTCACTAGTTATTGAATGCATTGACTAAATGCCGTATACATCATTTGAAATAATGTATACTTTCACTAAAAAAACAATTGAAAGTATGCATCAACTAGTTATATTTCAATGGTTTGTTTATTATCTACTGTCATATGATAGATATTTTTACAATTTATTTATTAATAAACGTAAACCAAAAATTAATCAAGATGAAAGAAAAAAAAACCAAAATAACTATAGTTTAAGAGCTAGCAACGTTTTCAAGAGAGTATTTTAGGTCGGCTAGTTTATATATAATATGTTATCTCTCGCACTATCCCGGACATCATACGGGCTGTCTGGCTGTCGGGAGGGGTTGCGTTTATTAGTGCGCATCGCACCTATGACAGGTATAATATTGAAATTTTTAGAAAAAATGAAAAAGTTTCAGATGAAATTTGTAGAAAATACCATTTTACAAAAGAAAATATCCATTGGCTAATTTTCGTAAAGTGGCTAGTTTGCCCGCTACAAGCTTGGAAAAGCTGTCTCAAACTGATGTCATTTGAGTGGCCGACCGTTCAGAGATACAACCGTTGTGCCGACATCTATACAATGAGTTTTACAAGCTTGTAGCAGGCAAACTAGCAACTTTACAAAAATTAGTCACTGGACATTTTTTATTTAAAATGTTATTTTCTACAAATTTCATCTGAAACTTTTTCTTTTTTTTTGAAAATTTCAATATTTTACCTGTCATAGGTGCGATGAGCACTAATAAACGCAACCCCTCCCGACAGCCAGACAGCCTGTATGATGTCCGGGATAGTGCGAGAGATAATATATATAAAAAATGGCCGACCTAAAGTTCTTTTTTTTCGACGTCGCTAGCTCTCGTACTACTAAATGTAACTTATTTGACTGAATCAGACTGAATGTACACTTACTGACACCGCGAAGTTTTACAGAAAATCAAATATCTTATCTGTGTGAAACTCCGCGGTGTCAGTAATTGTACATTTAGTCTGATTCAGTCAAATAAGTTACATCAAGTTATTTTCGTTTTTTTTTTCTTTCATCTTGATTAATTTTTAGTTTTGCGTTTTGAGTTTATTAATAAATAAATTGTAAAAATATCTATCTTGTATGATAGTAGATAATAAACAAACAATTGAAATACTTTAACTAGTGGAAGTGTTCATAAATGCATTGTGTACACTTTCACTGATTAGTTTAGTTAAAGTATACTTTAGCTAGTGGGTACATATATTGACTAAGTTGATGCCTTAACTGTAACATAACATATATAAAAATACGTAAAACAATTAAAATACAATGAGCTTTCACGTCAATTTGCTTCTTATATTTATATAAAAAGTTTTAATATTCAAGTCCTAATGCAATAACAACAAATGGATACTTAGAATTTTGTTGTATTGAAAGCTCTTTGAGAACTGATAAAATAATTATTATTTACTTGTTCCTTTAATATTTTTATTAGAATTTTTCATCTAAATTCTGAGATTGTTGAAATGATATATTATCAAAATTGCAATTTTTCCACTAATTATTATTGATTATATGTAAACTTTTTTAAAAGTCAACAAATTGATTTGTAATTTAATAAAAATAGTTTTCCTATTATTATTGATCAGAAAAAAATGGAATCACGCGGCTCTCAAAAACTGAAAAGTTCAATGTCTGGGAGTCTAATCTGAAACGGAACAAATCGAATCAATATCTAATTTAAAATTCTACATTATTTATAAAGTAAAACATGCCAAATCCATTACGATGTCAAATTAGAGAGACGTTTGCTCGTAAAAAGGAACGAATACACATAGATATAGTAAATACACATGGAAAATAAACATATAGTATAGAAAATATTCAAATGCGAACGGCGGGAAAGTCTGTCTGCTCGGTTTATCCCGTCTGTTACTTCCCCATTCCCGCGATCTCGATCCCGCAGCCCACCCCCTGTTTCCATACCCATTTTCCCGGTTTTCAAGTGACTTTCATAAATATTTATGTCATTTACAATTACACTGAATCATAAACGAAATACTGCATCCATTTTTGTAACAATTTCAATATGTGTACGGCATAAATTTTCTCCATGAAAAATTAGATGTGTCATCTTAAACATTTCAATCTCCCACCGAAAAGCATTAACAACAAGCTGACAATCTGAAAAGCTTTCATAAATATCAAAGCTTTAATTTCCTGATTTTTTTTATTATAATTGTTAATTAAAAATTAAAGAATGAAAATCAGACGACCAATAGCAAAAACAGGATGTGTGCGGTTTATTAAAATTAAAAAAAAAAAATAAATGGAACGAGAAAAGCTTGGAGTGTTCGATAACTGATGCGGTATATTAAATTTTCATATTGCTGCGATTATAACATAAATTTTCGACCGGTTTAATTTATTCAAGCTCGTGTTATATTTGTATCACGTGCGATGGAAATCAGAGATTTTGAGCTTAAATGATTTTATCTTATAACCACATAAATTTTATATTAATAAAAACGGGGGACATTTTGCCTGGCCGCAGCTTTAGGCTCAAAGCTTTCTACGTTGGCGCTACGCTGTATGCACATAATTTACTAGTACAACGCTTGGTTCAGAGAGGTCACAACTGATATAGTTTCTTGTGATTTACATTGGGGAAATATGAACAGAAAGGCTTAAATTGTGCTTTTGAATAGTTGACAAGGGAAATATCTTCGATGTCCCCCTCCGATATTGTTCATTTTTAAATATATCATTCTTCATTGAAATCTTGTAGCACATATTTGTTTATTGGCAAAAAAATATTTTTTAGGATTTGAACTTGTCCTTAAAGATATCTTCAATACTCCATTATTGCAGATTTAATTTTTTTTAAAATGGCTTTTAAAGAATTAATCTCTATCAAAAATAATAAAAATTGGCTGTAGATACATATTGATAGAATTTAAAAGAAGCAAGCTGTTTTTAAAGTTGTACAACAGTCAGGGATTCGCTACTTGTCTTTTTTTCAGGCTACTTGGCCTAAATTTGAATCAAAATCACGTCAAATTCAAGCTAAATATTAACATTTAAACATCAAATCAAGTCAAGCATTAACATCACAACTTATTTAATTTCAATATTACAATATCAAGTACCTATTCATTTAATAAACTTTTAAAAAATGTTCAAATACTTGACTTCCTGAAAGCGTCTAGATTCGGAGAATTGATAATAAACTTGGTTTTTAGCAAAGCTTCAAGTTTCTGCGAGAATACAAAACGTAGATAGAGTGTAATATAATTTCAATATAATAATTTTTAATACTATTGGCTACCCGTGATTTCGTCCATGTAAAATTTGAGAAAGAACACTGCCTAAACATTCTAAACCTTCTAAACATTTCATTATAAAAATGAGATGATGACTAAGTGATAGTTTTTTGTATGTGAAAAATTAAAATTGTTAATCCAGTAAATGCTGTGAATCTCCAGAAATAGTAGTTTTCTTATAAAAATTACTAAAAGGAAAAAACTTTTTTTTGATCCACTTAAGGGTAGAATTTCGAAAAAATCTTTCTCCGTGGGAACCACAGCTCACCTATAGATTAGGGAAAATATTTTTAGAGAGAAATAAAATTATAGTAGGACGAAACCCATTGGAAAAGGAAGAGAATATAACAAAAATGAAAAAAAAAATAAATTAAGGTTGATCTGAGGTGGGGAACTGGAAAAGAGAAAGGTTTTTAAGGGTAGAAACGGTTATTCTCGATTTTCAACAAAACTGCAAGTCCTATGGAAAATAGTTAAATTGTAAAGTTGTAGATAATTAGTAGATCTACAACGTTTGTGCTTAGACTTTTTTCACATAACCTCAAAATTTATGTGAAAAATTCAAATTACCAAGTTTTTAATTTTTATCTTTTACAATCTTAAAAAATTTTTACACGAATTTTGAGAATAATTTCCTTTTAATGTCCCAAACACACTGTATTTTTTTATTTGAAATATTATTTTTTTTCACCTTATAATGACTTAAGACTCGAGAAAGCACTGATTTTTTTTTTAAATTCGGTGAGCTTTTTGTTCGTTGAAACTTCTACTTTCTGATGGTGCAAAAATATATACATGACAATGTGAAATGTTCTCAGAAAATGCAATAATTAAAGTGTACATTTTAATAAATTGTTCAAAATTGTGTTATGTACGATTGTATTATGTACAATTTTGAGCAATTTATTAAAATGTACACTTTAATTATTGCATTTTATGAGAACATTTAACATTGTCATGTATATATTTTTTGCTACATCAGAAAGTAGAGGTTTCAATGGAAAAAAATCTCACCGACTTTTTAAAAAAACTAGATGTTTTGACGTGAGAATTTTCGATTGAAAATTAGGGTGCTTTTTTGATATTAATTAAATTATAAGGTGAAAAAATTATTTTTTTAAATCAAAAAAAATACAGTATGTTTAGAACATTAAGAGGTAAATTTTTGACAAATTTCATGATTTTTTTTTTGTAAAAGATAAAAATAAAAAACCAAAAACTTGGTTATTGGAATTTTTCACATAAATTGTGAGGTTATGTGAAAAAAGTGTTTTATTCTCTTCCTTTTCCAATGGGTTTCATCCTACTATAAATTTGTTCCCTTTTTAAAGGCTAAAAGCACTAGTCTACGAGGACTTCATGGTTTTATCTTCTGTGGTTTAGCCTATGGGTTGTCTGTCAGTCAATCAGTTTAGTCTTTTATTTATAGAGAGCTGTAATCAACACAATGCGACATACTTTTTTCATGAAGCATATGGCCATTTATAATCTAAACCAGAGGTTCCCAATCTATTTTGGTTTGTAGCTCCCTTAATACATCGGATTTTTTCAAACTTTTTGACTTTCTTGAGAAATTTGAAACTTACATTATCAAAAGCGATTACCCATTTTAACAGCGAAATATCAAAAATAGATACTAATTTCTTTGGGATAATATGAAATATCTAGTTTTAACTGTTCCGGTAATATCCATATTGGACTGGACAGTGGATAACCATCATTGTCTTGGTTGTAGCGGTTGGTTATGTGTCCTAATGGGGTCCTAATTAAGGGTTCAACACGCAATTAGAGTGCACTTTAATGTGGTTAGCTTAGTTTAAAAATAAATAAAAACGAATTTTGCGTAATTTGCCGAAATTTAATTGAATATTTCGCGGCGCTCACACTTTGGGAATCACTGATCTAAATCATTTCTTTATACCTATTGTGTCTTATTATGAGAACGACTAATTGTATAAATTTTATGAAAACTAAATTTGTAATTAATTTTTTGTTCTACAGCTTTACAGCAACATGTCTGCAAAAGCACAGGTAACGATATTCTTACAAAAGTTTTATTTTCAGAGCTTTAAGCTCAATAAAAATATCATAGATGGTATCTATAGATTTCAATGAAGAAACAAAAATCTTAAAATACTAAAGGGGACACCTTCGATATTTTCTTTAAAGTATTTAACCAGTTTTCTTCATTTAATTCATATTGAAAAAATCCTTATAATTTTATTTTTTTTAAATAAAAGTTTATTTTGTCTTAATATTTTTCCTAGAGACTCCGGAAACCATTATCGAGATTAGTTCTTCACTTATTATATTATCGATAAAGTCCAAGTCCAAATTCGATTGAATGAATTGTGTGTGTCGATTTAAATTTACGACTGAAGCTTTCGAAACACAACGTCCCGTTTGTGTATGATGTTAAAATGGGAGTCGACTAATTGAAATTTATACGAGAAAATTTTCGAATGAGGAACGCGACAAACGACACAAACATAATACAGGAAAAACGAAACGTTTTCAAGCTGCGTTTTGTTGTTAATAAATGCAAAGGAGAAAAATTAAAAGGAACTAGGATTACATTATAGAGGAGTTTTATTCTATTTTCATACAACAACAAACGTAAACAGGAACAACACCAGCCACAAGTGTAGTATTTTTATTATTTCACTGTGAGTGTGCTTTCGTGAAAATTTCAAGTGCAGTTTTCCACACACGGTTTATGTTTAAAAACGTGTTATCATAAAAAAACGAAAGACGAACAAAAAATAAATACAAGGTGTGACTACGAGTATGTGAGGTGAGGGACCACGTGAAAATTAGTGATGGTGGAAAAACGTGTCGTACATGGTGTGTAATTCTTTTCATACTCACAAGTGCATTTCCACTATAACAAAAAATCTTAAAAAGTCTAACTAAAAAAAAAAAAATTAAAAAAAAAGAAAATAAAGTGTGAGGTTGAAGATAGAAGAAATATAATATAATATAATCGATGAATGAAATATCAATTTTTTTTTTGAAATATTTAAAAAATATTTTCAAATGAACAAAACAGATTTATAAGTAGTATATATATATATAGTAGTGTTGATTTTTATATATTTTACTGTACCTCACAAACAACCACCCGCACGCAAAGAATACTTTGAAATTGCTGAAAATTACAACAAGGCAACATTGCAATAGGCCTGCACACACATATAGTACAAAAACGAAATGTAAAACCAAAGAAAAATAGAAAGAAAAAAAAAATAAGAATAAATAAGACACAACAAACAGTTGGACCAAAAGAAAACAGTCGACAAAGAAACTAAGTTGTAGTCAGACCAGAGACATGAAATCTGTGAGAACACAAAAGAGGGCGAATGAAAAGGAGCTTTTTAAAGTGATTCTTAAAAATAAAAATTCTTAATCAATTTGTTAAGTAAAAATTAAGATACATATACATTTTTTTTTTAAATCGAAATTCTTTAAATTTTAATTGTTTAACCAAAGAAAAGATTGAGCTTTTTGTAATATTTGTTCGTTTTGAGCTTTTTTTTATTTTCGATTAAAAAAAATCGATCAAAACATGCTCCTATCGAAACTGGTTTTGCTTAAGCAAATTTCAAACAAAGTCGATTTTACCAAGGCCACTCTGGATAAAGTCCGAAGAAATGATTTTTTTTGGCTTTCTAGTTCTTATCCGTGGTTCTTAACTTGGTTTCGATCGAATCTCAGGGGTTCGGTGAGTCAATTTCATGGGTTCGGTGGAGGTTAAAACACACACCTGACTAATATAAGGGATATGGAGATTTAGGTTGCCTTAACAAAATATTCGAAGACAAAATAACCGCGGACAAAATAACT
The DNA here is from genome assembly GCA_958496155.1 of Sisyra nigra. NCBI lineage: Eukaryota > Metazoa > Arthropoda > Insecta > Neuroptera > Sisyridae > Sisyra > Sisyra nigra. The sequence continues at coordinate 48,268,323 of OY292315.1, forward strand.
GTGGACAAAAAAACCGGACGACAAAATATATAATAAAAATAATATATTATAACTCTTGATCCTTAAAAAACTTCGCGGCTGTTTTGTGTGTGGAAATAGTGTTGTCAAAAATACTCTCGGTGTATATTTTTCAGGGTGTTATGTACATATGTGTATATACATATATATATATATATGTATAGCATAATATGTATATTAAGCAATATTTATAAAAAAAACAAATATTCGGTTAATTTGTCCACGGTTATAATGTCGTCCAGTTATTTTTAACCGACTTCAAAAAAAAGAGGAGGTTCTCAATTTGACTGTTTTTTTTGTTTTTTATTTTATGTTTGTAACCTCAGCATTTCCGACTGGGTAAAGCGATTTTGATGATTCTTTTTTTATTTGAAAGCTGGTGCTTCCCGAATGGTCCCATTTTAATTTGAAGGAAATCTTTTTATTCTAAGGGGTTGAAAACTAATGTTGAATGAAATACTAACTTCTTATTGGATAGCTCGATTTTGAAAATTATTTTTTTATATGAAAGCCAATGCTTTCCGTGTGGTTCCATTTTAATTTGAAGGAAATCGTTCACTTCTAAGGGGTTGAAAACTAAGGGATGAAATATTAACTTCTTATTGGATAGCTCGATTTTGACAATTATTTTTTTATTTCAAAGCTAGTGCTTTTCGTGGGGTCCAGTTTTAATTTGAGGGAAATCTTCTACTTCGAAGGGGTTGAAAACTAAGAGATGAAATACTAATTTCTTATTAGATAGCTCGATTTTGATAATTTTTTTTTTTATTTGTAGAACACAATTTTAAATTAATCTCCTATCCATTTTTTATAAAAAAAACTCCACTCATAAGAGGTTAAAAACTAGAGATGAAATAATATATTATACATTTTTCCTGGCTAACCCGATTTTGATAATTTTGTTTCTATTACGTACAACGTACCTTTAAATTGTTCACATTTCAATTTGAAGAAAAAAATCCTCCCCCTAAGGATGAAAATAGGGGATGAAATAGTGACATTTAACTGAATCATCGAATTTTGATAATTTTTTTTTCTGTTGGAAAGAGTAATCCACTTAGTTTTGTTACTCCAAAAATAACAATAGTTGTACATTGTATCATCCTAATAATTTGTAAGTTGTAGATACTGCAAGGATATGCCATTATTTTGTTACTTTTTAGTGCATTCCTTGCTTAAGATTTTTTATTTATTTTGAAGTCGGTTTTTCATTTTTTTATAATATTTATTTATGTCCGCGGTTATTTCGTCGTCCGGTTATTTTGTCGCGGTTATTTTGTCTTCGGATATTTAGTCGCGACACCGAGATTTAGGTTCTATACTTATACTTTAAATTTAATTTTTTTTTTTTATATTTAAGAAGGGTTCGGTGAATGTGCCTATGAAACTGGTGGGGTCAGTACCTCGAACAAGGTTAAGAATCACTGTTGTAGATAAAAATATTCTTATCTAGATAAGTAAAGATACGCTGTATACCTAAGGTGACCATATTTTTTTATTTCAAATCCGGGGCGGGAACTTGTACCGGTGAGGGGTGATAGCTTTGTTAAATAACTTAAATATGATTTTTTAATAAAAATTATACATAACATGAATCAAACTTTTTAAATCGGAATTACTGAGTACAAAAATTTTTATTTTTTTCTGAACTATGGATCTTTTTCAGTAAGTCTTTTTCGCTTTGAAGCATTGTATAAAATTCTGTACAATTTTCTTCTTAATTAAGTTTAGTAAAAATAATTCTAGTTGAAATATATTTAAAATAAATATTGAAAATAAGAACTGTCCCGAATTTTGGAAAAATTCGGGAGAATCCGGAACAAATATTGCTTCTAGAAAAATCCGGGATGCAAGGTGGAAATACGGGATGCAAGGTGGAAATCCGGGACTGCCCCGGCCAATTTGTCACCTTATGTATACCTATTATCAGTCATGACAAAGTCACAAACTTTTAGAGCAGTGGTTCTTAACCTTCTTGGATCTGTGGCGTGCAGTCCATGGAAACTGTGGAAGCGCCGCTTCCCTTGTTTCTTTCGAAAATATACGAGCCAATAATTTTTTTTCCAATTTTTTGTCTGATTTTTTCGTACATACTGTATGCATTAATTATTAGAATTTTGCTCAAATATTCCAATTAAGTTTCAAACGTTAGTAAAATTTCAAACAAATCTAAAACTTTTAAACGTTCAACTTCATAACAATCAAATATAAGGCCAAACAGTATATTTGAAATCCGTGACCTGAATAGAGTTGCCACTATACATCATAATGATATGATGAAACGAGACAGATTTATGTAAATAAATGGACGCTGTTTGAGTTGCAGAATCCACTTTATACGGCGATTCAACATAATCGCACATGCGTATGAGGTGTCTAATGGTTCAACTAGCTGAATCGGTTCACTTGTTTGGATACTACATACTGAAATTCCGCATAGAAGATTCCATAGCTCTCTTCAATATAACAGAGTCAGGTAAATTAACGTATAACGAGTGTAACGAGTATATCTATACCTGGAAACCGCATTGTTAAAGAGACGATTGTAATTTCTGCGTTTTTTTATTTACATTTCTAAATTATTTTCTAGAAGTTTTAATTTTTTAAATTTACTCTTTATATCCTCATGGCTTTAGAATACAACTACATAGTTGAAAATTTGTTCAATAAAATGTTTGGCTCCACACCGTTTAATGAAAAGAAATAATTATAAAAAGCAGAAGACCGAAACGTATGTTAAGTATTATCTAACGCTACAAAAAAATTTATTTGACATTTTGAAAGTAAAAACGATGGTAAAAAATGAAAAAATGGCATAAAAATGCACGGTACATTTTCATAGAAAAATTAACAATAGTAAAAAATAGCTTCCCTACTCGCAAATTTCACCGCACGCCACTGTCTTGAACGGAATGAACCCCACCAATTTCACATGCACATTCACCGAACCCTTCTTAATTGGAAAAATAAAATATGATATTTTCAAATTCAAAACACAGGTCTATATCCATATCCCTTGTATGCCCAGGTATGTATCTTGACGTCTGCCGAACCCCTGGGGTTCGATCGAACCCAGAATAAGAACCACTACTTAAGAGTATTTATATATTCGAATTGGAAACAAAAGGTTTGTTCGCGGATGTAACACTGAACCGATAACAAATCAATCCAAACTGATTAAGGCTTATTTTACCGTGAACGAGTTTGAAAATGTTTGGAAGTAAGACGAGGATTAACGAGAACCCACGAAAATTGTTAATTGAATTTAACGTTGACAGCAAAGGATAGAAAAACATTTTATAAAACTGCAAATTTCGTAAAAGAATCGAACTTTTCGTTCTAAAAAAACCCGAGTATCGCTAGAACCAATTCTGAATCAGTTACGATTGATAAATTGTGGCTTGTTCAAAGTCCAGTTTCGCTGTCAACGTTAAATTCAATTAACAATTTTCGAGGGTTCTCGTTAATTCTCGTCTTACTTCCGAACATTTTCAAACTCGTTCACGGCAAAATAACCCTTAATCAGTTCATAAGCGTGTATGCGTTTGGCGATTATCCTAATTCCACTTCGTTATCGGTTCAGTATTAGATCCGCAAACGAACCTAAAGTCTACTTTATCTGGCACTCGGTACAGTTTGAATTGAAATCTTTTCATCGATTTTTACTTGTAAAATGTTTCAGAAAAGTTAAAAAAAAATCAGAAAACTGAACTTTGTTTAGAGTAGTCTTGGGAAAGTTGGATTTACCTAAAATATGGCTAGACAAAGCCGACAATAGGTACTTAAAAGCACGCTTTACTGATTACTTATAATAAATTTTTTTCATTTAAAATTTTTTTTTTAATAAGAACCACTTTAACAAAGCTTTACATCAAGATATTTAAGAAAATACATTTGCAGAAAGCGCCTAGAAAATAAATCAGAAACAAAAAACTAAAACGCAACTTAAAAAAAAAATATTGAAAAGTAGGTACTTTGTTCCATTATAATTTTTCAAGTGTAAACTGTTAAGTTTTCTATTTAAGTGGGGAAGGCGTCAATTTCGAAAATTTTGTATTAGACATTTTGTCATTTGTGTATAAAATTTTACAATTGAAACTGTCAAGTAAAAGGAAAGAAACTTACGTTGCCTCCGAGGGAACGATTTCGCCAACTAAGCGTTCCGCTTTGGCCGGTAAATGTGGTAAGAATGGATTTAGAAATGTTGGTGGATGATAGATCGAGGGTCCCAGGATTAACTCCTCGTTAGAACCACTGTTGATCCCCGACGAAGACGACTCACTCCCAGTGTTGCCCGTTCCAATTCCGTTCGAGCCGGAGACGCTTTCTTCCGGTCGATGGACGACCAAATCATTCTTCGACTTACTGATGATCTCAGACTCGACTGTCGTCGATTCCCGAATTGTCGGACATCCAATTCCCGTGTTGCACGGCTTGGTCTCATTGGGCTTCGCCTCCAACTCGCAATACTCGCTCAGTTCATCGGCCGCATCTCGGCAATGGACTTTCCGTACTTGAATCCCCTCGCCACAGGACACTGAACACTAAAAATTAAATTCCATTGTACAATTTAAAAAATCTCAAGTAAACTTCTTGTAAACACAGTCATAAAAATAACTTATATGAAATTTGTTGCCAAATCTCCGAAATGATGCGATAATAAGTGAGATTTTTCACCCTCTAACAAGACATCACAGATCATGAGTCTATCCTCACAAGGCAATAAGACTTGCTTATTGTTTAATAAAAGGACATTCTTACTAGACGACAAATCTATTTATTATTTTTTAAGAAACGTTGAGAAAATTCGATTCAATCCATGATTTTATGGCACTTAAACGTTATTTATTTCGTCTAGCAGACTATTAAATTTATCATAAAGTTTCCATTTAAAATGATCGAGTTTGTAATGTTTAACTTACGCCGGACCAGGGGGATGTTTTCCATTTGGGACAGTCGATCTGGTTGCACATTTCTTGAGAGTTGGGCTCGGCGCCACGACACGCATGTTCGGGAACCTGAAACGAAAGAAAAAAAAAACGCCGATAAAAGAACAATTATTTAAAGAAGTGAAGAGGTTAAGAGGTTCGAACCCATTTCACCCTCGACAAGTTCGCATTACGAGCGATCTCGTTTATCTAACCCGATTTCGGTTTGAACAACTTAAACGATTTTATGACTCCCTGGTCTCGCCTTAAATGGGCAATCATCGCGCCTCAATGGACCACAAATGTCCGTTTTGCAATTCATTGAATCGCAGCGAGAAACGAGGGATGATTTGCGCGCTCGTAACGCCTTTTTATGCGGTTTGGGGAGAGATCGAATATTTACTTTGGATTTGGTTCCGTTTTCGAATTGTTGCATACAGTGCACGGTTCGGGAACGGGTGCCACCACCGCAGGAGGCAGAGCACGGTCCCCAGTCACCCGTTTGCCATCGGGGTGGACATCGATGTTGGTTGCAGGCGATTACTCGGGGCTCGGGACGACTGGAAGCGTCGCATAGCTGCTCGTCAACGTCGACTGCTGTTTGTCGATTTCGGCACACTGGACGTGACATCTTATAGCCTGCAACAAGAACAATATCTTAAGATAATGTTGCCTCTCTCATTAATTATTTGATCTTGATAGCACTATTAAGCTGTTAAAACTTTACTGATTATGAAGTAACTTGAGAGTTTTGAGAGGGTTTGTTGAATAGGGCAAGTCATAATTACTAACCATGGAGGTAGATTTTTCACACAAAAAAAGCTTAAAAAAGCTGAGAAAAAGGAAAACTTTTTAGAGATTTTTTTTTATTATCTAAACCTAAATAATTTTTTTATTTACATTCATTATACTTATGAATGAAATGATATTTTACTAATTGCATCACTGATTGCTTGTTTTAATGATTATTTTAGTAACCTTTTTTGATATCTTCTATAATTTTAGTATCAAAAAAGTGGAACGTTGGAGCCATTCTCATAAATCCAAGTAATTTTATTTTTAATAGCTGATACCCGCCCGCTTCTCAGAAGGTATCTAAATTAATCTGATTGAATAATAAAAAATTTTACTCAAAATAAGAAATTAAGCTATTTTTACAAAGAAAGACCATTAGATATTTCTAGACCTTTATTTCTTAGAAAATTCATGAAAATCCGTTAAACTACATTTCCAGGAACAGATATAAGCTATCTTATAGGTAGGATCTTTACGGTTTTTTGAATACTGTAAAATATTAAGAAAATTTTAAGCCTTGAGAACTTTTCACACCAAATGTCATATGAAATAATTTATTAATTTTAGTAGAATGGATTAGTAGCTATCCTTTAGGAAGTGTACCTTTTTTAGGATCAATAATATTTAACGTGTTATCTTAAGATCTGAGGTATCAGGTTTGGTTGCCTTAGGTTCATTATTCTAGGATATAGTATTAAGTCCATTATGTCTTATCGGCAAGTCTGCTATTTCCCGAGGTCCAAGATTAGACAAAGAATTCTTATATATCTTGCTAAAATAAATTGAAAATTAAGAATATAGTTTTTTTTGGCAAAAAACAACGCGATGACCACATCTAAGTTGCTATTTTCTCTTGAAAAATAAGTTGGGCTGGATTTCTTTTTGTTTTGAGGGCTCTGCTAACGGCTTCACCTCTCTTAGTCAAACTTTTAACCGGGATCACTTACGTCAAACTGTCTGTTTTTGTAATTTATTCTTATGGGTCTCATTTTTGAACTAAGATATTTATTTTTATGAATGAAATCATATTTACTGCAGAGGATTTCCTTCTCCTCCCTCGACAATTCGAACGTTTACTCAGCCGAACTATTAATAATATATTAACTACCCGTAAATTCACAATGAAGTTATGGTTTTTAGGAATTTAACCTCGCTATACTTCTATCATGGTTTTAATTTTCAAATTTGCGAACATTAATTTATAAAAATAACATAAAACTTAGTTTAAAATCATATCGTTTTTACGATATGATATGGTATGTGTACATTGTATCACAGCTGCCTGCCGATGTATGTTTTTTGTTGTGCAGTTTTTATAGTTTCTATTTTTTTGCTCAGAAAATCAACATTTTTTCGGAATAAAACGTTTTTTAAAGCAATTTTTGTAATATTTACTACTTGTAGGGAAAATATCGTCCAAATCGGACCAGCCGTTTTCAAGTTTGCCAAAAACAAACACACAGACAGGGAAAACTATTCGAACTAAAAAGTAGCCTATAATGTAAGTTACAATATTTAACAACTTTTTGTGAAAGCTCCATTAAAAACGGCTCAGCTGTTGTCAAGTTTACCCTGGACAAACTCTCTTATTACCCTGTTTTTTGGGGAAAATTACAATGTAAATGGCATTTATTTTTTGTATTAAGTAGATTAGATAAAAATCTTAGCTGGAAAAAATGATTCCGTTTTTCGTTTTTTTGCGCAGAGAGAATGGAAGAGATGGAACGTTTTTATTATAAAGGTATTCAAGTAGTAAAAATCTTCAATCTTATTATTGGTATAGATTACTACCACATTCAAACAGTTTTAAAGAAGAGTTTATAAAGTATAATTTATATTCATGCATGATATGTTATTTTTTTTTGACCTGATAACGTCTTATAAATGGATAAACTACGGCAGCCAGTCTGAAAAAATGTCACGTTCCATTTGAGTCTGTGCGTGCAAGCGAAGACGCGATACAAGTGATAGAGAGGCAATTGTTGAATTCTAGACAACGTGTTTTGTGTTTTTTTCTACAATTTACTTAATAAGATTTAAAATTGATTTCCTTCATAATTTTCAGACTGATTTCATTTTGAAAAAAATTTTTATTTTCAATTAACTCTTTTTTTGTATTTTACAAAATAATGACCCTTCAGTGATAATAATTCAATTTATAACAGAATGCAATTTTTTATCATTGTTTCTTTATGATGTTATCACGTAAAACTATCGTTTGTAAACCGACTTTATAGATAACCAGTTTTTGATGACTATAAGTGCCAAAGAGGATAATTTTGTATTTAATTCCTTGCATAATTTGAAAAAGCTCATAAAAATGTTGACGAGCACACACAAAAGGTCTTCCGGGGTCACCACCACAAAACATTTTATAAATCAAAGTAGAGCTTTTTTATTAGTAAAATCAGTGGTGACAAATTTTTTTATCATCACGGACTCAAAAAAAAAGCTCAGACGGTCCATTAAGGTGGATGTTTAAGTCATCCAACAATTTATTTACATCTAATTTATAACCTAAACAACAAACAGAAGAATATAAAACAAAGATTCAAAGCTTACGATGTTGAAAGCTCTAACTGACGTACTTTGACCTTAAGTATTTCAGTCAAAGTAAAAAAAAAATGTTGCAAGGAACCTTTGAGCACATCAGAATATGTAGTAATATTTTTTGTATTCAAAATATTAAAATTAATTTATATTTTGTTTTGAATTTATTAGAATTAACAATTTTCCATGAAAATTGTAAAATTTAATTACTTAAATATCTATATATCTATATATATAATAAAACTATTAAAGATTATTATTTATTTGTTTGTTGTGCCTCTTTCACGCAAAAACTACTGAACGGATTTTGATGAAACTTTTTTTGTTATATAGCTATTAGTCCTCGATAACATAATGGCTATAATTCATAAATAATTTAGTATAGAAAAATCGGGAAATTCAAAGATTTGTAATGTGATATCATAACAAACATATTTTTGTGCACTTAGATTGCAAACGTTGACTAAACCTTACGAGAAAGATCAAACTTATATGCAGCGAAATTGGGTATCTTAAAAAGGCTGATAAAAATCCTAATTTTTTACTAAAAATCGTATAGAAACTGATCTGAAACAGCTAACATCTCTTTCTTGAAAGGTAGTTTTACGAATTTAGATGAACTTTCTTTGGATCTAAAGTCTGAAAGTATCATTCATTTTTTTCTGTCAAAATATATTAATTTTTATATTTCGCTATGAACGTAGTGGGAATCTTTTAATCAATCAGTTAAATTTAGATACACTCAGCAAAGCGAGCGGGTATCAACTAGTTTACTCATAATAAGATAGTTTAATAACTATAAAAGAAATATTTCATTTTAACATGTGATACATACCTCCTCCACAAGTCACCGAACACAATGAAAAAGGTCCTTCTTGCCATAGGTACAATGGTTGTGCACATGAGGTTCCATCACCTCCACATACTCCACAAGAATCTACCTTCTTGGTCGATCCAATCCTCAAATCACATCCAACTCTCTGCAAAAATTAAAGTAAAATTAATTTAAAATAAAATAAAAATCATTTTTTAAAATAATAATATTGAACAATTCAGAGAAACTTTTGCCAATTGTATCAAACATGAAAAATATTCCTCTCAACTTTCTAAGAACTTCCCGTCAAAAGTCTCTCATTTACATTGAATTTTCAAACCGCAACCATTCACATTTCCGTTTGTCTCCGCTTCCGTCCTACAGCCACGTGTCTTCGGTCGTTTACAAAAGATATCAATTCATAAAATGACGAAGCTGCTTGTTTAAACACAAGAAACACACGGGTCGATTGTGAGATATGATTTCAAAAGTGGCACGAGGGTGAGCTAAGCAAACACCCACCCCACATAATTTCCCTTGATAAAACCGCGCGATTCTAGAAATGTTTGCTATTTTAAACTTTCCTCATTTACACACACATTCGCCGCACCATTCCGCCAATGTAAGGAGTTATGAAACGAAATTCGACGAAACGAATTCGAAATTTTCTTCGCCGTGTCTCAAACAATCGTAACGTTATCTTTGATATGTGTGTTATATGTGGCGAAACGAAAACTTGGAGCTAGCTCTGGAAATTTCTAATTTGTGTATTTTAATTTTATGTAAATTTGCTGAAGATGAAGATGATAGATGACGCTCGCTCCGGGATGAAACGTGCGACGCCACCCTCATTAGGAGGATCATAAAAATTTACAAGTGCGAACATTGACCCGATTATTTTGTTAGCTTTAAGGTTTAAAATTGATTTTTTAAAAGTCCAAACTATCTGCTTTATAAATAAATGCAAAGATTCAGACCAGTGCTTTTAGCCTTTAAAAATGGTAAAAAGGGAACAAAATTATAGTAGGGTGGAACCCATTGGAAAAGGAAGTGAATATAACAAAAATGAAAGGTAAAATAAATTAAAGTCGATCTAAGGTGGAGGAGTGGACAACCTTTTGGTGGAAAAAGGAGGGTTAAGGGTAGAAACGGATTATCTCGATTTTCGACAAAACTACAAGTCCTATGGAAAAATGTTAAATAGCAACGTTGTAGATATTAAGTAGATCTACACTTTTTGTGCTAACACCTTTTTCACATAACCTTCAAATAACCAAGTTCTTAGTTTTTAATCTATTACAAAAAAAAAAAAATTACACAAAATTTGGTGAAAACTTACCATTTAATTTCCCAAACACACTGTATTTTTTTTACTGAAAATATTAATTTAAAAAAAAATAAATAATTTTTTAAAATTCAACAAAATTACATGATTTTTTTTTGTTGTAACAGATAAAAAATAAAAAGTGGTAATTTGAATTTTTCACATCAATTTTGAGGTTATGTAAAAAAGTATAAGCAAAAAAAGTGTAGATCTACTTATTATCTACAACGTTGCTATTTAACTTTTTACTTTTACTACTATATAGATAGTAAAAAAAGTATTGTAATCGGGTCGAATTTTCAAATTCGAGCTTTCACCGGAAATACATGTTTTGAGGTCTCCTGAGTCCAAAAAAGTGGTTTTTAGAAACATGTCTGTGTGTGACAGCCATATCGTATCGAAAGCTTCATCCGAATTTCACCAAACTTGGTATTTGATCTTCTTATTATACCTACACTGCCGGCCAAAAGTTTGAGACCAGTTGTAATATATTTATGCTATCACTTATTGTATTCAAAGTTTCGGTAATAAAATAAAAATTGTTGTCCATACATATTTTTAAATTACTGATGAACATCTAAAGAGACTTTTGTAGGTATGTTTCTCAGGTACAAATAGAATTAATGGGTTCTGTTTAAAAACATCCAAGACCGCAGGGTGTCTGGCCAGTGGAAGAGTCATCATTATATTTAAAGTAGCTCCGTATTAATTGTTCTTTAATTCTATTCTTCTTTAATTTTGCACTGGCTATTTTTTGTTATTATTTAAACTTTCTAAAACAGGTTATTTTAAATTTTTTTTAAAGTTATGTACCATTTTGTACGAATAATTTAATTTAGTCTTAACTTGGGGTTTCTATAGTTAAAACGTTTTAAAAATGGGAAAAGTACGAGAAATAAATATCGAAACTCGATCTGCCATTGTTACTTTACATAATGAAGGCAAATCCGAACGTGAAATTGCGTCTCAACTTAAACTTTCGAAGACTTGTATTCATCGCACAATTATTCGGTTTAAGGAAACGGGTAGTTTTCAAGATTTTCCACGTTCAGGAAGACCGAGAGCTACTACTTCTAGTGAGGATCAGTTTATCGTTATTACCAGCAAAAGGAATAGACGCTTAACAGCACCAAAAATTCGTGCTGAAGTGAACAAATCTTTATATAAACCAGTTTCGCTTACCACAGTGAAAAGACGGTTGAGGAACGCTAAACTGTTTGGTCGTGTAGCCGTTCGGAAACCTTTACTAAGGCCTCAAAATAAGAAAAAAAGGATGCAGTGAGCCCTATTCCATCGAGATTGGACAGAAGATGATTTTAAAAAAGTTCTTTGGACTGATGAGTCAAAATTCCAAGTATTTGGCTCAAATCGACGGATTTACGTTCGGCGTAGCACCGAAGAAAAGATGTTACCAGATTGTGTAGTGCCAACTGTTAAGCACGGTGGTGGTTCAATAATGGTCTGGGGTTGTTTCTCGGGCCATGGAATTAGAAATTTGGTTAAAATTGATGGAATTTTGAAGAAAGAGGAATATAAAACAATTCTCGAAAAAAATGCTGTACCATCAGGCTTAAGTTTAATTGGCAATGGGTTCATTTTCCAGCAAGATAACGATCCAAAGCATACTTCCAAGCTATGTAAAAATTATTTATTACAAAAAGAAGCAGAAGGAGTTTTAAAAATCATGAAATGGCCACCGCAAAGTCCGGATCTTAACCCAATCGAGCTTTTGTGGGACGAGCTTGATAGGAATGTCCGAGAGGAGTGTCCCTCTTCACTTGCAGACTTGTGGAGACTACTACAAGAAAGCTGGAACAAAATTTCTCAAGAAACCATAAATAAATTAATAAGTAGAATGCCGAGGCTAGTAGAAAAAGGATTAAGTGCAAGGGAGGATTTTTTGATGAAAAAACAGTTTGAGTAATTAGTTTATTTTTTTTATAGAATAATTTTTTATGTTTATTTTCTATACTAAGTATGTTTAAAGGTTATAACTATAATATTAATAAACATTTTTACTGTATTTGTCTTTGAATTTTTAAAAATATTTCCGGGTAATCCGGTATATTTAAATTTCCGGTATATCGGGTAACCGAAAGCTCCACTTTATTCTGGGAGTTTTAGAGCTTTTTTAATTTTTTTCGAAAACGGCTCCAACGGTTTTCTTTAAACTTACTATAGTTCTTAGACTCATTAGTGGCTACAACTTTTATTTGAAACTTTTTCCTGAGAAAATTCGAATAAGGGCGGTTCTGGGGTGAAGGTTCGGAATTCGTATATCAATATGCATATACAATATATGTATTTGTATAGTTATAAAGTACTTATAGTTCTTTTAACCAACAGTGAGTTTCATAAACGAAAGTAAAAGAAAGTACTGCGCAGCAGATATTTTTCATAGGACTTGTAGTTTTGCCGAAAATCGAGATAAACCGTTTCTACCCTTACCCCTCCCCCCTTTCTACTTTCCCATCAATGATCGACCTTAATTTATTTTTTCATTCATTTTTGTTATATTCTCTTCCTTTTCCAATGGATTTCATCCTACTATAATTTTTTTTCTCTTCAAAAATGATTATCCCTAGTCTAATTTTCGAATACTTTGAAACTTTTTTTTTAGTCAAATATATATTTTTTTCGTCACTATGCACTTCCCTAGTTTTTTTTTTATTAATAAATCAATAAGATTATGTTGTACCTACCTCGCATTTGGCGTTAATGCACATATCGAGACTGCCGGGACGACAGCGGGTTCCGTCCTGAACTTTGGGGGCAAGTTGTACGATCACGACCGTGTCATCATCTTCAGATGTTACCGCATCGGGTGCATCCTGCAAAGGGGCGGCTGTGGTTGTTCCACGACAGGTGAGGGCACATGGCTCCGCTTCAGCATAATGAGGCGTCCATCGCAACAACGCGCCTTCGTAAGGGATGTCGTTGTAGGCAGCACATTGGTGTACTCGGAAATCTCTGGTATCTGGACAAGCCTGGAACAAATTTTCCCTTGATTACAACAACAAAATTATTTTAATAAAACCACAAGACGACTCTCTTTCCAATATAAAAAATATTGAATAAATTTCTCCTTAACTTTTTTTAAAATTAACTTTTAAGCCACCCTCAGACCACTTTATATTTTTTAATATAAAAACTAAACACTAAGTATAGGTATACAGATGTTGCCACTAAGATAAAAATTTTGAACTTATTTTGGGGAAATTATAACTCGTTTAGAAAGTATTCGGAATGTTATAATTTTCTTGTTTGTAAATGAGCTTCTTTAGAATCATTCTAAAAAAATACCGTTACATAATTCAAGATGCCATATTTCTGCTTGTATTGAAGATTGGATGTAAAAACTAGTAGCACTATTCAACTAGTAGTAATTCAATGATTAGTAACATATCAAAATTTTAGTCCCACTGAGAACATATAGGAAAAAAAGCCTTGCTGTGCAAAAGATCAGGTCATTTTAATTCTTTAATATGGTGTTAGTGCTATGCCTTAATATTTAGCTATGTTTTGGACCATAGCCGCTTTATAGTACAAAATTATACAGAAAACCTTGTCTATGAATAAGTTGAATATCTCCTGAATGGATCGTTTTACATAAAAACTTCTTGTTATTTAATTTTAAAAGAGAAAATCTTCTACAATTTGAGGCTAAAATAAGCTTTGTATCTTAACAGTTGACTTAAATATTAGCCTTTAAAACGCCAGAATGTTTTAAAACATTTTTTGACGTGATAACGTCTTATAAATTGATGAACTACGACAGCCAGTCTGAAAAAATTTCACGCTCCATTTGAGGCTGTGAGTGCAAGCGAGAACGCGATACAAGCGATAAAGAGGCAATTGTTGAATCCTAGACAACGTGTTTTGTGTTTTTTTTTTCTACAATTTACTTAATACGATTTAATTGATTTCCTTCATAATTTTCAGTCTGATTTCATTTTGTATGCACCTCAATAAACTGTTTTTCTCAAAACTGCAGCAAAAAAGGTAATTAATTCTTGCATTTTAAGAATAATATGAATAATAATAAATAAAGAATAATATCACATAATATCACTATAATTGTTCGTGATTATATTTAAACAAATTATTTAAATTAAATTTGCAAAAACTGTAAATTATATTTGAAATTTAAAATTTATGATTTAAAGATATTTATGTCAAGTTATTATTATTGGTAATAATAATTATGAATACGTGCAAGTGAGAACGCGATACAAGTGATAAAGGCACGATAGAGTTCTGCTATTGGAACGCGCCGCCACGCGAGCTTCTTCAAGAACTTCTACAATAAGCTATGCCTCAATAATTGTTGAAACCTATACAACGTGTTTTGTATTTTTCTACAATTTACTTAATAAGATTTAATTAATTTCCTTTATAATTTTCAGTCTGATTTCATTTGGAAAAAATTGTTAATTTTCAATTAACTCCTTCTTCGTATCATACAAAATAATGATAATCAGTGATAATAATTCAATTCAATTCATAAAAGTATGCAATTTTTTATCAATGTTTCTTTATGACGTTATCACGTAAGACTATCGTCCGTAAATCGACTTTATAGACAACCAATTTTTTTTCCAGTTTCTACCACTTGACCACTTAGTGGTTAGAGCAGGTTGCTCTCTCCGCTACATGCGTCAGTGGTACTGGGTTTGATCCCCGTCGAATCCCTGGGTATACGATTTAACATTTAAGATTTATAAGGCGTATTGATATTTTCGAAAGCTCGACTTTGGTCTCTGAGACGCGTCTCAGGTTGTTTCCGTAGACATCTCTATAGACGAATCCCTGTTTAGGGCCTGTTATGAGACCAAAATTGCAGGTCTAACGTCCCCCGATCAGAATGGGAGACTTTAGGAGACAGTATGCAACATTAGACACGTTCCACAATATTTTGACAGTGTGGACGACGGACGTCACTATTAGGTAGCTCCGTTTATTCTGTTTATTTTATTTTGTCCTCCATGGTGGACTGCAAAGATGAGATTGAGAAATTCAAATTGTAGTGTGGACGCTAGACGAGACAAAGAACCGTGTCTCTAGACGGTCTCGAGACAAATCGCACAACATGTCTACTAGTGAGTACTAGGCTTTAGAATTTAGATGTTAAAGCGACTTAAAACACTAAAATTGCTTCATATATCCTCAACTGTCAACTGTGTTTTTTAAAACTATTATCTACTTATTTCTAGTCGCTTCAGCTACCTGGCAATTTTGTGACTGTTCAGTGACTGTTTAATAAGGGTTAGGTTATAGAAGTAGTCATAGTCAAAGTAGTTGTTGTGATAGTTGGTCTTAGTTGGTGCTTTCCCTAAAATTTCTCTAATTGCTAGAAGTTCGGGTGATTGAGATCTAATACATTCTCTGGACGGCCGTTTTTAAGTTCTTTGCTTTCCGAAAGCTGGTGCTGAACTATAACTGGTTCTCAACAAAGGGTCGATGTTTCTATCAAATGATATTGGTATACTATATGGTATAATATATTGGTATAATATACTCTGGTATAATATATTGGTATAGGTTAGATCAACCTTTGTAAAAATACAACATGTACATTAAAAAGAATATATTGGACCTTTTTTCCTAAAATCTGGTGCATTATTGCAATCTTTTTATAGAAATGGTTTAGGAAGAATATTTAATAATGTACTCCAGTCAAAGAAGATCCCTTTTTGGATCTCACAACCAATAAATCTATATAAATAAAATGATAGCTGTTTTCCAATGTTCGCTTTTAACTCAAAAAATACTTGATAGATTTCGAGCAGTTTTTTGTTTGTTTTACTTTTTATATACTTGATCTTTATCTAAAAAAAGGATTATCACGATTTCTTATTTAAAAATAATGTGATCAAAGTTTTTAAAAATGTGATTTTTACAAGCAAAACGCATTAAGCGGTGAAATTTTCGTCGCTTTGATAGAGTGGGGCAAACGATGTAATGCGCTGGACGATGATGGGCTGGACTAGGCTGGGCAGAGGTTGTTTTTCCTTCCACTGCCTACTCATTATTTCATATTTGAGCATAGACTTAATGCAGCTCATCCAGATATTAGATTAATAAAGATTTTTGGATTCAATTTTTTATTTGCTTAGCAGTTTTTTTAACTTTTTTTTAAAATTCTCTTTTAGCATTTTTTATATTTTCCCGTAAATACAGATTCAAAATACATTTTTAAGTTACCTTTTTTATAATTGCATATATTTTTTAACCAGAAAGAGTTACCTAAGTTAGCGATATTTTTTTTAAATTAAACTAAGTATATGCCAAAAAATTGCTCTCTTAGAATCCGCAATTTCACCAAGTGTATAGTTATTAATTGATAAAGAATTAAATTTATAAAAAAGTTGCAAACACAAGAATTGAAATCGCTATAAAACCCAAAATACTTTTTAATTTAAATTTTGTTTTTTTTTTTTAAGATCTTTCTCTGTTCATTTCATTACGCAACTAAGTGATTAAATTTTTAATAATTAATTATTTGTAACTATTTAAACATGTGTTATTGTACTATGACGTCATCAACTGCCGTTGGATCTTATAAACATCGATAGCTTAAAAATTGAATGACTAATAAACTATACACCTGGAGCAATTGCGGATCCGGAAAGAGCAGTTAAGGAACAATTTTTTGAAAAAAATATAGAAGCAGTGATTATTTTGGATTATATAGCAATTTTTATTTTTGAACTTAGAAATTTTTGGAAAATTAATTATATTGATCAAATAATAACTATACACTTAGAGGAATAGCGAACTACGAAGGAGCAATTTAGGAGCAATTTTTTGGCATATAGTTAAAAATGTTCTACGCTATGTTTTTTCCGGTTATTTTTAATACATTACATTTTTCCGCTTTCAGGTTTTTAATTTTTTTTTTTTTGTAAATTAAATATGTTTTTAACATAATAACCTACGCAGACGACGTCACGGGTATCAGCTAGTTTCATATAAAGATACAGAATATATCAATTTACTGGATTAGATGAAAATTGAGATGATATAAAAAGTATCATGAAGGAAAAAAGTTTGGATTCAGTCAGTTTTAAAGTCCAGGACTAGCGTCACAGAACATTATAGCAGTGTCTTGATATTCAGAATAACGATACGCTTTTACGCTTTTAGTTAAGTGTTAGAAGTGAAATGACGATTGTGTAAATAAATAAACAATTATTATCATGTTAATGCTCTGTATTTTTAATAATTACTACAAAATTATAAATTCATTTTTTAGATACTCCTAAGATGGCCTATATTTGAAAATTTGATTAGTTTGAAAGTAAAAAACGAACCTACTCCATTGTAACATTCTAATCTATCGTGTGGCTGACTAAAAAATCAGTGCTAGTAAAAAGATTTTTACATGAAAGCTTGAAGATCTCAGTGATAGATTTAGTTTGTCGTCGCTTTAATGTCAACTCTAATGGATTTGTGTTATGAAGCTCAACGATTACGTTGAAAAACAGACATAAAGCTCAAAGCTACGGCGATATTGTAAAAGCTTTCAATCCATTCTATTATTCCCGTCAGTGTTTCACACAAATACTACAGAAAAATATTCCGATCAAATCTTAGTTTGATTTATATTTCTTCCACAATCCATATATTGAAATTGCTTCGAGTTTTTGACGAAGCATTTTCCTAGACTGAACACATTAAGAAACTGTGATTTTCTTAAGGCAGAAAATGTTGCGTGACGCTTTAACGATTATGAGTGTGGCTTTCTCGAATAATTACCTCGCTTTTTGCTACGAGCTGTGCGGTCATTAATGTGGCTTTAATGATAACGATGCGGGTCGAATCGAATCGTTTCGATTGGATCTTGTTTGTGGAGTTTTTCTTTGTTTTCCGTTCGGGTAAACAATCGAGGGACATCATATAAAGAAAAGGGAAAGAGGACAAAAACCGGAGATACATTCTGGAGAGCAAATAAACAACGAGCGAGAAAGCCGCAGGGCTCGATTTTGTGCCGCTCGAAACGGATTTCGAAGGTTGTCAAAGCTATTCAAAGCTCGAGCATTATTGGTTGGATATTAAAATTGGTTATTGAAGTTATTTTGTCAAGAGGCCGCTTTTGAGAGGGATGAAATTGGATTATTGGTGAAGCTCGATAGTGAGATGCCTGTAATACTCTTGCGGTCAATCGAATTTCAGTAGTTTAGTTGGAAATTTCGAGATTTTGATAAGATCGGTAATTACGAAAAAAATGGCTATTAGTTTGGGTTTAACCTCTGGAGTGACCAAAGACAACATTACTCTGTTGTTTTATTGAATTGAGGACATTGACTTCTTTAAAATTTGATTTGAATGTTCAAAATACCTTGAATTTTCCATAAATTTATTCACCGAAAAATGTTGCAATCTTTTCGAATGTCACCTTATGAAATATCGAGTCAATAGTAAAAATTTTACGACATAAAATTATCCAAGACAGAAACCCAAATAAAACGAGACAAAAAGCCATTTATTTTTTGCAATTTTTCCCTCATTTCCCGACTATCCCTAGCCGATTCGCATATTTTCCTCTCCGCTACAATTTTAATGTTTTTCCCACAAAACATTCGTTGTTTTTCAAATGCCTGGCAGCGTATTTTCTTGATGTGTATATATACCAGGGGTTGTGGTGGTATGATGAAGGAGACACCAAGCCACTTACATAATAGATAATGGTGTTTTATATGGCATTGCAGACACATTTATTGTGATCTTTATGGCCAAGTTATAAAGCAACACATTAGATTCCTTTTCCACCCAATGTGGGTGTGAGACGTCGGGGAGTTTTTCCCCAACCTTGTTCATCCCTCGAGAGGCAAGAACGAACCCAGCCCCGTTGTGTATTTTCATTTCGATAGCAAAACGTGTCTTTCGATCGGCAGCATCACTCTATTTTCTAACGTGTTTAGTTTACGTGAGCATCGCGTAAAATTAATTTGGTCTTATTTCATATTTTTCAAAAGCTTTAGAGTTTGACGAATGGGCACTTACTTGCATGTTGCAAATTTTGTATCGAATTGGTTCGCCGTGGCATCCGACATACGAATTGCAGCGTCGTAGTTGGTGGGAAACTCCACCATCGCACGTGCGGGAGCACGTGGACCATTTTGACCATGGGGTCCATCCACCTGAGGGTGTCTCACGTGTCGCCACTTGCCACTTTGACGCCTTCGGCTTGCCCTCATCAATCTGAAACTAAAGTCACAATTAAAAAACCGATCAAGTACAACTCACAATAGAGTTAATATCTTTAATTAAAATATTTTAAACCAAGGTCTAATGATGACTTTTTATAAATTGTGAAAATTCCCACAATAACCTTATATTCTTCTTCAACAATGAATATATCATCATTAATTAGTGAGAAATATAATGAACATTTTGATTGTAGTATTAGTTAAGAAGTTTCAGAAGAAAACTTTCGATGGTATCTGATATTCTAGTTACTGGTATTTATAAAAAAATATTGCTAACCCCCCCGGGGTTGGTTGGAGGTGTTCACCTTAATTTTTCCAGACTCCTTAAAATATTGGTTATATTGCCTAAAAAGGTTCATTTTTGTCATTTTATTATTTTTGAAAACTTTACTAATTAATTAAAATATATACAGGGTAGTAAATATCAAAAGTAAAAAATAAAAATTATAACAAAATGAAAAACCGACTCCAAAAAAAAAAAATAACTTAAACAAAAAATGTACTGAAAAGTAAAAATTCTGCTGCGAGGCGTCACAGTACTTTCTTTTACTTTCAATTATAAAACTTGCTGTTAGTTAAAAGAAATATAGGCACTTTATAACTATAACTATACATATAAACAGAACTGTATTCATACAACGTACATATAACATATACGAATTCCCAACGTTCATCCCAGAACTGCCCTTATTCGAATTTTCCCAGGAAAAAGTTTCAAATAAAAGTTGTAGCCGTCAATAAGTCTAAGTATTATAGTAAGTTTAAAGAAAATCGTTGGAGCCGTTTTCTTGATAGAGCTCAAAAACTTCTAGAATAAAGTGGAGCTTTCAGTTAACAGATTTCAACCAAAAGCTTTGCGGGACAACTAGACATAATATGAAGAAAAATTTCCAAGTTTGGTAAAATTCGAATAAAGCTTTCGATACGAGATGGCTGTCACAAACAGGCACATACACACACACAGACATGTTTCTAAAAACCACTTTTTTGGACTCAGAGGACCTCAAAACATGTATTTCCGGTGAAAGCTCGAATTCGAAAATTCGACCCGATTACAATACTTCCTTTAGTAGTAAAAGAAAGTAAAAATAACTTCGTATTTTTGCAATGTGTACAACTTACAAATTATTAGGATGTTATAATGTACAACTATTGTTATTTTTGGAGTTGGTGTTAGCCAAGGAAATACGACTATATTGGTATTTAGCAATAAACGAGAATACTTTATGAAATTTATTTTTCAAATGAACTTTTATACAATGTACTCGTACTGTGACAATATCTAGCGACCTTTAAACTACTAAATACCAATAACCAACTAAACCCTTTTATAAATGAACGTTAATATTTATTGCCTTAGCTGACCCAACTCCAAAAATAACAATAGTTGTACATTATATCATTCTAATAATTTGTAAGTTGTACACACTGCAAGGATACGCAATTATTTTTTTACTTATTAGTGCATTTTTTGTTTAAGACTTTTTATTTATTATGAAGTCGGTTTTTATTTTTTTTTATAATTTTTATTTATTTCTCAATTTTTAGTGATCTGAAGTTTGATAACTGATTTTATTTCTTTGAATATGGGAAACCAACTAAACGCGCTGCTCATATGAGGCAGTGCCGTTAAATGTCAAAAGTTACTACTACATCCCCTTTTGCTCCTAAGGGTTGAAATGTTTTGCTTTTAAATGTAATGAAAGAACTAAGTGGAATACTCGTTCCAATAGAAAAAAAAAAACATCAAAATTCGATGATTCAGTTAAACGTCACTATTTCATCCCCTATTTTCATCCTTAGGGGATGGATTTTTTCCTTCAAATTGAAATGTGAACAATTTAAATGTATTATGTACGTAATAGAAAAAAAAATTATCAAAATCGGGGTAGCGAGGAAAAATTTATAATTTCATCCCTAATTTGTAACCCCTTATAGTGGAGTTTTTTTTTTATAAATGAAAATTAGATTAATTTAAAATTATGTTTTACCAAAAAAAATATTGTGTGGTTTTACGAAACCACGATGCAAGTGAAACTTTTTTTCGGATTTTAGGCACTTAAGTAACTGAACATTTTCGAAAAATTATTCGTTTTAGGGTATGAAAATAGAATAGAAAGAAAGGGATGTGGCACGAATTTGCTGTCTGGCGTGACGCGCACTGTTGCAACTATTTTTGAGTTTTCATTATTGATGTTAGTATTCGTATGTTATTTTAATTATTAAATTTGTTGAATATTGTTAAATCGATCATCTGCCTGTTGTTATCTATTGTAACATTACCGTCGGATATTTTTGCACTATTCTCACTAGCTGTATCTTTGTCTATCATGATCAAGTCAACAATAACATTTATATCAATACACTGATCAAAATACAAATATACCAATACAAATATGATTGACAATTAATGACAACTTATAATATACTAAAACGTTGTCATGGAGAGGAAAATAGCTCATTACATTTAGTAATAGCTCGCGCAACAGACCTGGGAATACGACATGGTATATAGCTAACAATGTGTATACGAACTCTGCCGAACACTTGCCGATTCCCTGCCGAGAATGTGTTACATTTAGCGACATGCTAAAGACAGGCCAAAAAATTTGAGGCGATCTATAAAAAGTTTCACGTTAAAAAAAAAAAAAAAATTCAATTAAAAATTATTTTGGGTTTTATAGCGATTTTAATTCTTGAGTTTGAAAATTTAAAAAAAATTAAATTATTAATTAACTATTTACTGAGTATACATCTGGAGCAATTGCAAATACGGAAAGAGCATTTAAGGAGCGATTTAAAAAAAATTAAGAAAATAGACTTTTTTATATTGTACAGCAACTTTACTTTTGCAAATTTTTGAAAAATTAATTATTAATCAATTAATAACTATACACTTGGAGAAATTTCGGATTTTAAAGGAGCAATTTTTTGGCATATGTTTAATTAAAAAAAAAGTTTCTCGCTAACTAATCTATTTCTGGTTAAAAAATATTTGCAATAATAAAGGGGAGTGTTCAAATGTAATTTGATTATTGTAACGGTTGTAACTTAAAAATGTATTTTGAATATGTTTTGACAGTAAAATATAAATAAAAATGCTAAAAGAGAATTTTACAAACAGGCCAGGCAACAGGCCTGGGAAAACGACATGGTATAAAGCTAACAATGTGTTTACAAGCTCTGCCGAACACTTGCCGATTCCCTGCCGAGAATGTGTTACATTTAGCGACATGCTAAAGACAGGCCAAAAAGTTTGAGACGGTGTATAAAAAGTTTCACTTTAAAAAGAATTATCAAAATCGAGCTATCAAAAAAGAAGTTAATATTTCATTCGTTAGTCTTCAACCCTTTAGAAGTTAACGATTTCCTTCAAATTAAAATGGGACCACACGGAAAGCACCAGCTTTCAAAAAAAAAAAAATAATCATCAAAATCGGTTCACACAGTCAAAAATTTTGAGGTAACAAACATAAAAAAATACATTCCAATTGAGAACCACCTCCTTTTTTTTGAAGTTGATAAAAATACTAGCTATTAGTAAGAGGGAAAAACGCGTCTTTGAGTGTAAGCAAAAGAGTTTTATTACATTTTGTAAGTTGGACTGTTGATTCGATAGACGTCTGGTTTTGCTATTTAATACTTGAAAAATCTACTAAACTTGAAAGTTTTTTTTTTTTTTTCAAAAATACGTATGGCAGATGGACTTCTAGCCAGACTCAACCTTTCTGATCTACGAAACACTAAAAACCTTCAAAGCGGAAATTAAATTGATTTTCTTCTAATCTTTTCAATCGAAATCATTCTCGACTCGAAATTTCCCAATGTTCTATCTCACGTTTACAGAGGGGCCATGTTTACGATTGTTGGCAATTCGGGTTTGTATTAACGTAGGAATCGTATCGTAATAGACTTGTTGATAATTGAATTCTGTGGTTTGCCCTTAAATGATTTCTCGTCTCTCGCCAAAACGCCCACGCCCCGCGTTCCCATTATTCCTGTGTAATCCTGGAATATTTAGTAACATGAGTGCTAATTGTGTAAACGTGAAGGGGTTCGACAATCGAAACTCCCGTCATAAATATTTAAATGGTAATATGGAATATTCGACTTCGATACCTGAAATGAAGCGGTTTAATATTTCGCCGCCCCAACTTCGATGTCGACTAAATCATAAAACTACCGAGCATAATTCACACATAAACGTTACTTTTATTCGATATCACAGCGTATGTTTGTCGGTTTTGTAGCATTAAAAATGTTCAGCATTTCCACGTTTTGTATAAATGAGCCATAAAGACGGGCGACGGAACGCTGTCTCATATTTTCCACGACAAGTTTCGTTGAGTTTCCGAAATAATTTTACAATGTCAACGGATAAATGTACAAATTTATAATTCCCAAATGGGGTTAACCTGCGTTTTCTTTATCCACTCGAAAATAATCTTGCTACAGCTACACATAAAATTATTCTAAAAAAAATAACCGAAAAATAAAATAAAGCTACTATTGCTATATTTTTCATTGTGGTTATTACACTCTTGTTGATTCAAACTATAAATAAACTTTAATAAATAGTTTGATAGTTTTTGAGATAGCTTTGTGAAATTCGTATTAATTAATACCTACAAATTAATTGAAGTTTCAAATGGAAATAGATTCAAAGTTGATTTTAAATAACTCTAAACAGCAATACAAGATGCTTATTAAGTACTAGCTGATGATACCCGCGACGTCGTCTGCGTAGGTTTTTATATTAAGAACATATTTAATTTACAGAGGAAAACATTTTAAAAAAATAGCAAAAATATATTACAAATAACCGGAAAGAATTTAGCGTAAAACATTTTTAACTAAATGCCAAAAAATTGCTCTTGCAGAATCCGCTATTGCTCTAAGTGTATAGTTATATTAGTTAATTAATAATTAATTTTTCAAAAATTTGTAAATTTAAAAATAAAAATTGCAGAATAATCAAAATTATCAGTGTATTTAATTTTTTTTTCTTTTTTTTTTTTAAATTGTTCCTTAAATGCTCTTTCCGGATCCGCAATTGCTCCAGGTGTATAGTTAATTAGTAATTCAATTTTTAAACTATTCATGTTTATAAGATCCAACAGCAGTTGATGGCGTCATAGTACAACAATGCATGTATAAATAGTTAAAAATAATTAATTATTAAAAATATTGCATAAATTAGATCAATTATTTGCGTAATGAAAAGAGCAGATAGCGATTTAAAAATTATTGTGTGGTTTTACGAAACCACGATGCAAGTGAAACTTTGTTTCGGATTTTAGGTACTTAAGTAACTGAAAATTTTTGGAAAATTATTCGATTTAGGGTATGAAAATAGAATTGAAAGAAAGGGATGTGACACGAATTCGCTGTCTGACGTGACGCGCACTGTTGCAACTATTTTTGAATTTCCATTATTGATTTTAATACTCGAATGTTATTTTCATTTTTGAATTTGTTGATTATTGTTAAATCGATTATCTGCCTGGTGTTATCTATTGTAACATCACCGTCGAATATTTTTGTACTATTCTCACTAGCTGTATCTTTGTCTATCATGATAAAGTGAACAATAACATTTATATTAATACACTGATCAAAATACAAATACCAATACAAATATGATTGACAATTAATGACAACTTATAACATAATAAAACGTTGTCATGGAGAGGAAAATAGCTCATTACATTCAGTAATAGCTCGCGCAACAGGCCTGGGAAAACGACATGATATATAGCTAACAATGTGTATACGAGCTCTGCCAAACACTTGCACTTGCCAATTTCTTGCCAGGAATGTGTTACATTTAGCGACATGCTAAAAACAGGCCAAAAAATTTGAGACAATCTATAAAAAGGTTCACTTTAAAAAACAAAAAAAGAAAAACAAAAATTTCAATTAAAAATTATTTTGGGTTTTATAGCGATTTTAATTCTTAAGTTTGAAAATTTTTTAAAAATTTAATTATTAATTAACTATTTACTGAGTATACATCTGGAGCAATTGCGAATACGGAAAGAGCATTTAAGGAGCGATTAAAAAAAAAAAAACTTAAAAAATAGACTTTTTTATATTTTACAGCAATTTTAATTTTGCAAATTTTTGAAAAATTAATTTTTAATCAATTAATAACTATACACTTGGAGACATTGCGGATTCTGAAAGAGCAATTTTTTGGCATATAGTTTAGTTAAAAAAAAATGTTTTTCTCTAACTTATCTCTTTCTGGTTAAAAAATATGTGCAATAATAAAAGGGAGTGTTTAAATGTAATTTGATTATTATAACGGTTGTAACTTAAAAATGTATTTTAAATTTGTATTTACAGTTAAATTTTTTAAAAAAACTTCAAAAAATATTTTAAAATCAGAAAAAAATATAGTTTAAAAAATATTTTATTTTTTCTAATACCTCGCTTAGCTGCATAAAGTCGTACCGCGTACGCTCAAATAAGAAATAATCATTAAGCAGTGGAAGGAGAAACATTCCCTCTTTAGTCCACTCTAGTCACTGCGCATAACACCGTTTGCCCCACTCTATCAAAGCAACGAAAGCATACGCGGTCTGCTTAAAAAATTGTAATTCTTAAAACTTTAATTAAGTACTTTGTTTTTAATGAAGATATCGTAATAATTCTTTTTTTAGATAAGGACCAAGTCTATATGAAGTAAAACAAAAAAAAAATTGATCGCAATCTATCCAGTAGTTTTTGAGTTAAAAGCGAACATTGGAAAACAGCTATTTTTATGTATATAGATGAATATTCAACTATCATTGAGATTGAACTGGGTAGGAAAATTTATTCCAACGCCCAGATTGTTGAATATTATTTGTTCAAAAATATTGACCTTTAAACATTTTTGATTATAAAAAAGTAAAATTTACCCCGAGTTAACAGTCATTAGTATTCTTATTATTACCTTTCTCATAATTCTTCTCAATTATTATCTTTGCTTCTTGAGATTCAAAAGATACGTTATGTAACTTGCAATTTAGGATTTAAAATTAGGAGTTCTAACTTATTTGCTCATTTTTACAACTCTTGAGAAAATTTCATTTAGATTAACTTTGCGATAGTATATGAAAGCTCATTAACAAGTCAACATCTCCATATAACTCTGCAAAGATTTAAAATCTTGATCCAATTTATTAAAACAAGGCAATTTAAGACGATACGATGAAATGAGATGTGAAATGCGGCAGACATCGAGTCATTAAATTATTATGAGGGTGAGTTTGCTTAGCGCTCATCCCACGACTCGCTCCACTAATAGGTTCCCACCGATAATAATTAGTTTTGGATTGGCTATACGACGGAATGGCTACATGGGCACCTGCTTGGGGGGGTGGACTTGAGAAATACATCTGTGTTACTTGACAACGACGCTTCATCCCTGAATCGTCCCCAATATCATCCCCGCGCGTAGCGTAGACGAATTCGCGTAAATAATTCAACAGATAAATCCGTCCGAATAGGACGTCGAAATGTTTACGATCAACGTTTTCGCAAACTATTAAATTAATATGGCCATGTGTCAGTGTTTGTTAAGGATTGTTGCCACTGTTGATTCAGCCTATTAAATATTTAACGTGGATTACGTCAATTTTTAGGTTTTCAACGAAATTTGAAACTTTGAATTCGGCAGTATTTTAATTAACGTTTAATAAAATAATAGGCTCATATAAACTTTTTTTGAGCGAGCTAAAAAAAGCTCTCTCGCATTTGTTTCGCTTGTTGGTGCAGAATGAAGTTGTCTGCTTAAATCAACTGCGGAATGTTTGACCTGAATATGTCTGTTATTGTATCGATTAAATTCTCATTTTAAAAATGAGTCTGAGCTGATTTATAATAACAAAGACAACTAGGATGAAGATTTTTTAAAAAGATATATTGAAAGACAAGAAGTTGTCGATCAAAATATATTTTAAACAAGAAATTTTTCCAGACTTGTAAACTTTTCCTATTAACAACGACTGAGTTACTCTAAAATTAAACCGTCAATCAATGTATAGTTGCATGCAAAAGATACCTAAAATTTATTTTAAAAAAGTAATAAATTGAGTGAAATATTAATTTTTAAGAGTAACATCATATGAGCTGGTGAAAATCAGAATGGTGTAAGCAAGTTAAAAAAAAAAGTGAAATTTTAATTTTAGTTAGGTAAATTTTTATGGTAAGAATGCATCATTCTGTTAAATTTAAGACTGATGTAAGTCATTACTCCGCATTCAGGTTTTTTTTTGTTAGTATTTAGGTATTTTTCTACAATGAATCTATTGAGGACTAGCGTTGCTGTGGCTAAGTTAATGTTTAATGTAACTTAAGTTAATGTTAATAATTAAATTGTAGTAAACTATTCAATACAGAGAAATTATTATTTAGGAATAAAGATGAAAACGTTATACGTAGCCGGTGTAAAAATGATTGTGATTTGAACTTAAGGTCAAAATTTGAAAACGATTGATACAGTTGATACCCGCTCGCTTTGCTGAGAGTATCTGAATTTAATTGATTGGTTAATAGATTAGACCTTCATAGCGAAATATAAAAATTAATCTATAATATTTTGACAGAAAAAGAAATATAGATACTTCCAGACGTTAGATCCTAAGTAAGTTCATCAAAATCCTTAAAACTATTTTTACTAAAACTAAAAGGTTCTATAAGATTTTAAGTATAAAAAGTTCCTTTAAGCAAATTTGAAAATCTTTCATATCAAATGTCATTTAAAACAGTTCAGCTATTTAGTAGAAAAACCTAAGAGCTATCCTACAAGAACCGTCCTTTTTTTTGAATAAATGATATTCAATAATATGTTAAGATCTGAGGTATCTTTAACAAAACTTCATTAAAAATTTGTTCCGTTCAGTAATTGTTAATTATTTAAAAATTTAGTATATAATTTTTATACGCTACCTATTTCTAATTAATTTCTTCGACAATTCACAATACAGAAATTCAAATATTTAAAAAAAATTCATTATTAATTCAATCGGGTGTTAAATGGAAATTCTTATTTATTTTTCAGTAAATTTTTTGACAATTGTTTAGTTCAAACTTTGAGAGAATTTCTTTCACAACTGTGTAAAATTGGTCAGGCCTTTTTAAGAAAAATGCGTTAATATGCTATTTCGCGAACTTTAACGAGACTTTTTTTTAAATAAACGGGTCCTGTAGGATACAATTGTTATGTTATCCTATGGGATTCACGTGTTTTTCACTACATATTACTGACGCGAAATATAGATAAAAACCATTCTGGAGCCCGATTGTATATTGCATCAAAATTAGAGCTCAATTTGTACAGAATAAAGACCAACATAACATTTTTATATAATATAGAAGAAGATACCAATAAAACAAGCAATGCGTGCGTCGTACAATAGCCAGCCGCTATGCCAACATAATTTTTTGTCATTTGTAAAAGATAATAATGGTTCCTGTGGGTTATCATTAGGAGATAAACATATACCGTCGCAGACGTTTTTATCAATGTTTGTTATGACATCACATTACAAATTTTTGAATTTCCAGACTTTTCTATACTAAATTATGTATAAATTATAGCCATTATGTTACCGAGGACTAATAGCTATAAAACAAAAAAAGTTTCATAAAAATCCGTTCAGTAGTTTTTGCTTGAAAGAGGCACAAACACACAAAAATCTTCTACAGTTTTATTATATACGTATATATAAAAAAGTTTACATACACCATCCTGATTCTCACCAGCTCGTATTTTACCTGGTCCCTTATGGTATGGTACACCTTTTAATGATGAGAAACTCAAAGACATTTTAATATTAACCCCCTCTTTTTTACAAAAAATCTAGGAGTGAGAATTAAACTTAAAAAATTAGAACAATATATCGTAAAAAAAGCAGAGGCAAACAACGTTAAAAGTTGAAAATGTTTGGTTTTCTAGACGGTACCATTTTTTGTAAGTGGCTTTTACTAAAAACGAATTTTTCAAGATTACATCCCTAAGTGACTAAAGAGGATTTTGCATTTTTTGAGCCCTACTTCTAAAATATCGACTGTTTTATATCAACCCTTGCAGCTATCAATTTAAAGCAAATGTAAAGAACGGTTTATAGATTCAAATTTGATTTTTTTAAGGATTGAAAAAGTTATTAAAAATAATTTGAACTCCCTTATCAAGTTGATTCTTACACCTTACGTATTTTGAATTACTAAGAAAATTCTCGAAAATTGTCTTTCTGCTTGCAGTAAGAAGATTGTCTTACTCCTGTCCTTTTCATGGGCTTATTTTCTTAATCCTGAGCTATGTTTACTTATGTAGTTAAATTTTATGAGAACGAAGTTACGGGTAACCACTAGCTCTTTATAAGATGACTTGGTGAAAATTTAAAGATGTTTTTTTACATACAAGACCTTATGTGCATTGCGTGATTTTTTACGAGGAAATCTTTAATGAAAATAAGTTCCAATAATATTTTTATAGGTTTTTCTTTTTGTTGGGAAGTCCATATAATTTATATTGATTTTCCTGTTGCCTAAGGAAAGTGCTTGAATTCAAAAACATACAAGGAAGGTAGAGAGCTTTAAGGTAACCGCTCCTCTCTTTTCGTTCTCTTTCGTGCCTCTTCTTCATTTTATGTTTCTTTAGAAAGCACTCAAGTTGAAGAACGTGCTTCGGACAATAAGCGATGGTTAATTCACGTTCATACACATGATCGTAAACAGGCGGTCCGGACATCCCTTTATCCTGCCGTTATTGACTACCCGCGTCCCGCACTCGACTCGGCAGGAATCACGTTATATCGGTGGAGAGTATAAATGGTCCCGGTGAGATCTTCTTACTCGGCAAAATTAATGTTATTAAGTGTGGTCGAAGAGCTTCGTCTTATTCCACCATCAAATATAACTTAATCAGAACTAATTCAAGCCTTACGGCTAATTACGACATGATGAACATCGCGTTTCAGTTAACTATCGATATATGATGACGATAAACGAGCAAGAAAACGCAAAATTCGAACTTATGAAAATCGCAAAATAATTGGAAAAACGAAACGAAAACAAGCTCCAGTCGATTTTGCAATTGAAATACTTGGCTGCTTGTCTCATTAGACTTTTCCATGAGATCTTTTCCACGTTTACTGAGTCTATATAATGGGATGATAGCAATGGCCGACTTCTGTTTTACCTCCCTGCCATATCCGCCCTTTTCTCATTCCGCCACTTTTTCTGGATGGCACAGGAGAGAATCGAGAGTTTTTACATAGATTTCTTTTCAAACGATTTCAAGTACTTCTTTTATTCACATCGTTTTCTTAGAGTCTTTTTCTTCGCATTCAGCATTTTCTCGATTATTATGGACACACACACATTCACAAATGGAAGTAGCTATATCGAGCTATTTAACATTTTTTTGTCGACCTCTATTATTTTTGAGCAATATAATGATTTTCTTAGATAGAGGGAGAAACAGTGGCGGCACTACCATACCGCTAGACCCAGCGACGCGGGGGGCTCGAAGCTTTTAGGGGCCCAAAAATTTTGAGAAATTAGTTGCATTTTATACGTTAGTGTACAAAAAAATTAACATTTTTTTAATATTACGTTTAGTAAGATCTCAGCAAATCAATAACGAGATTATTTATACATATTCAAAATAGTAATTCAATTCAAAAAATACCATATTACATAACAACTAGAGTATAATTTATAACAAATAATAATTTAATAAATTAGTAACAAATATTATTGTAACGTGATTAAGAGAGCCTACGAGAAAAGCGCAACGATGTTTTTTAAATACGAAAAAAATGTTAAACAGTGTTGATTGTTGAAACATGAAATTTTTTAATTGAACAACGGTGTGAATTTGTAATAATAAGAAAAGAACAGTTACAATAATCGATTCAAATATGTCTTGTTTAATATTCAAAAGTTATTGTAATGAAAAACCTAAGTCATTAGAACTCTTTTTTTTTACTATTGCAGTGTTTAAGTACTTATACGAGTACTAGCTGATACCCGCTCGCTTTGCTGAGTGTTTCTAAACTTAACTGATTGGTTAACCTACCTTCATAGCGAAATCGAAAAATTAACCTATTTTGACAGAAAACGATGATAGATACTTTGAGATTTTAGATCCAAAGAAAGTTCATCAAAATTCTTAAAACTATTTTTAAGAAAGAGATGTTAGCTGTCTCACATCAGCTTCTATACGATTTTTAATAAAAAAGTAACTGTATTCTTTTCTTTAGAACTTGAAAATCTTTCATACCAAATGTCATTTAAAACCGTACAGCTATTTTAGGGGACCATCCATTAATTGCGCGTGGCGTTTTTTGCGATTTTTGAAATCCCATCTCTTCCTCTCTGGTAAGATGTCATGAGATTTGGCAAATATCTTTCCCCCAACCCGCAATCTAATGTAATAATTTTCAAAACAAAAAAATACGTGATATTTTGGAGACCCTCAATTTTCCCAAAGTAAGATTAGATGAGATTCGGATCGACCCCATCGGCCCCTGAACGCCTCACGTAATTAATGGATGTTCCCTTAAAGAAGAATAGATAAGTAGCTATCCTACCGGATCTTTAGCAAAACTTCATTAAAATTTGTTCCGTTAAGTAATTGTTAAATTTTGAAATTTTTAGTTTATTATTTTAATACGTTTATTTCTAATTAATATTTTCGACAATGAACAATGAAAAAATTCAAATATTTAAAAAATTTGATTATGAATTATATCAGGTGCTAAATTGAAATTCATATTTATTTTCCAGTAAAAATTGTTCATTTTTTAATTTCAACTGTGTAGAGATTTCTTCCGTTATTGTGTAAAATTGAAGGAAAATGCGTTAAAATTCTATTTCACGAACTTTACCGAAACTTTTTAAATGTACGGTTCCTGTAGGATATAATTGTTTTGCCATCCCATGGGAACCATGTATTATTCTAGCCTTAAAAGTAAGCTATATCATTCTCCCCAAGCTACCACATTGCAAAAATCATATCAATCTTTAACTCTGTGGTAAACAAAAAACACATCTATCCCACGGGAATAGTACATCTCTATTGAGTAAAAAGCAGATCAAATCTTCTTAAGGAAAATGAGTTAAGACTCTATTTCGTGGATTTTAATGAAACTGATTTTAAATACACGGTTCTTATAGAATACATACTTATTTTGCTATCCCATGGGAGCCATTTATTATTCTGATTTGAGAAGTAATCTATATCATTTTCTTGCTCCTAAACTACCACATAACAAAAAAGGAAGTTAATCTTTTGCTCTTAAAAAAACAAAAATATATCTATCCCACGGGAACCGTACATTTGTTCTGGGAATAAAGTATACTATATGTTAAACCAAATTATTATCTATATCTATGCCAAATTTTATCCAGATCCATTCAGTACTTTTTGAGTGAAATAGCAACAAACATCCATAATTACAAACTTTCACGTTTATAATATAAGTAAAAAAGTAGTTGCGTGTACTTATGTACGCGCGTGAGAAGTTATACTTCTTTGGTATCATTAAAAATTTGTTTTTATTAATTTTATTCAAATAATCAATTTTAAAAAACTGTAATTTAATATTTAATAATAATAATTTATATATATAAAGATATAATTATTGAAAATAAAATTAAGAGAATAATATTTTAATTTATATCAATAAATAATATCCAAAGAAAGCTGCCAGACGTTTATAAAATTTGTCAGGATAATTTTTCTGGTTAACAATTCATGCATGTCATTAAAACGAAGCTTCATAGAAATTGCGAAATAAAGTAAGTAGCTACTTGTCAAAGTAAATGTTTTAATCTTATTCATATCTTTTGTTACTAAATTATTATTCTAAGATGGTTGAATCATTTCAGAATCCCAGATTTCGTGATAACTAAGAATATTTATGGAATGCAGACGTCATTTTCATCATTAAATTTCAAATAGTATAACAGCTACTGCAAAATTCGAGAAATGTAATAACTTATTTTTTAATAATATGTGTCATTTGTATATATAATTATTTTTAATTTAAATATAAAAATAAATAAATTAGAAAATAAATACAACAAAAATTCAATTTACGCGCGCCAGGAAACCCAGTAGTTTTGCGACTAACTTCATTTTGTTATTTTTTGTCTTAAATCTTAAAATTTCACTCTCAATTTTTTAATAACGCGCCTAAAGAAGTCTAACTTCAAAAACATTAGTTTCTTATTTTTCATATTTGTTTTAGTTTTAGTGAATAGCTTAATTATTAGTATAGAATTTTAAAGCATTGAGGTTAAAGAAGTGAAAATTTAAAAAATAATTTATTTTCATCAGAAATAAACATTCGGTATTAGGCAAGTAGAATAAAATTTATTTTGTAAAAATAATCTTTATATTAGCCAATACTCAAAAGTATATACTTATTTACGTATTTTAAAGTAATAAGTATTTTGTTTTCAAATAATTCAAGGAGCTGAAAAATGGAATAAAAACTAAGCAGTACTAGTGGTGGAGCAACAAAGAGAAAATTGAGAAAGGAACAGGATCGTTTAGCAAAACTACCAAAATTATATAGGACACTAAATACGAAAAGCAAAAATTCATATAAGGCTGGTGGGCCGAACTAAATTTTGCGGGGGGCCCAAAATTTTTAGTTCCGCCACTGGGGAAAAAAAAGAAGTTTGTGAAAATCGAATTTATTAAGTAGCGATAAATAAGCGAGCCGAAGACTAATGAATATGAAGAAGTTCACGGGAAATGAGGTGAAAAATGAGAGATGTTCTTTGGAGGAAATCAAGTCGAACAAGCTTGTTATATTTTATGAAGAAGTACGATTAAAATCTAATTTTCAAATCAATTTCTATACGATAAGTTTCATTGAAAAATCGCAAAGAACCCGGAGGAAAGAGAAAATCGAACAAATCGCTTTGCATGAGCGAACGAGTTTTTTTTTTCATGTAATTAATGAGAAGCTTTTGAAGGAAAACACGAGGTGTTTCAAGTTTTTGTTATTAATTGTTTATTAATTTTCCCAGGCTTTTGTTAAGGATTTCGTTCAAGTTAGACGATTTGAATCTGTTTGAGAGAAATGCTCTTTTGTAAAAAAACCGTATTAAAAGAAGCAACTTTGATTTTTTATTTCTTTGAAAAATTGGCGATAAAATAATTGAAATAAGCCATGCAATGACGTTGATTCTTTCGCACCATTTCATCGTTCTGTTATAAATCCGTATCGATTTGAGACGCGAGCTTATGCTCGTCTAATCTTTACATTAAACATTCAAGCGAGACAAATTTATGAGCCTCGAGCAATTCGCTCAAAATTGAAAATGATACTGCGTGTGTTTCACAGGACGAAGGATTGTGTTCGGGGTGGTGTGCAAGGGTTAACAAGTCCGAGTCGCATGTCACATAACGTGCACGACCCTTGTCACACTTCTAACCTCATTCCTCGAGAATATTCTGGCCGAGGGCTGCAATAAATATGAGACGAGAAATAAGAAATTGAGATAGTCTGATGTGACATGTGGATATATTGAGATAAATATCAAAACAGATTTTTGTTCTAGTACCAAGAAAAATACTGGCACGTTAACTTTTTAGTTAGAAAGAAAATGGGGGTTAAGTGATTTAAGACGTGGGGTGAAATGTGGGACTCGATATGTATCCATCTTCATGTGATGAGTTTTGAGTTGTTTTTTCCAGTAAAGACAACCAAGAACTGCATTATATTATAATAAATTTATGAATTCTTATTAAAATTTTATAGATGAAGACACCTAAGAATAGCATTATTCTCAGACTTAGACGAATTCAGAATGGGTTTCTTGCGAAGTCATTTTTCAGACTTTCTGTAAATTCTGTTCATATAAATGGCTTTTAGGTGATGTCATATTTAAAAGCTCCGAATTATAAAAGCTCTGAAATGGTGGGAGTGGTTACCCACATTTATTTACGTATAATTATATACAATATACAATATTATTTACAATTGTATAGGCCAGCACTGGCCCCGAACAAATCGAATTGCTTAAGGTTAAAATGTATTTCCGTCAGGACACCTGCGAGAGACAATAACTGCAACTTCGAATTTCCAGTCACCCCATCACTCGCCTCCTAGTGACCTGGTCACAATTGTTCTTGGGCCGTGAGACTCTGGGCTGCTGGAGCTGTTGTGGAGCAGGGGCCGCTGGGAAAAGCTGCTGGGCTCGAGTCCGAAAACGACGCAAGGCGAGTATGGGGTAGCTCAACCGAAGGCTAGGATGCTTCTACTCCATAGTTGAGTTCCCTGGTGAGGGGCCCCGATGTATGCAGCGAATGGCGGCGTTCAAAATATGAAGCAAACTTGCAGGTCTAGGCAGAATGGTCGGTTCTCGCTGTTGCTTGCGTGCTACCATTCGGGGTCACCAGAATGTAATGGTGGGAGTGGTTACCCACATTTATTTACATATAATATATTTACAATTGTATAAGCCAGCACTGGCCCCGAACAAATCAAATTGCTTAAGATTATAATGTCTTTCCAAATGTCGCCACAAGCTCTATGCGAATATATATGGGATGTCCTTTTGAAGCTTATAAAGACCTCAAATTTCAATATACTTGTCTTTATTATAAGAAAGTGTGAACCCAAAATAGTCGTTTGCTATTTACTTCGAAGAATTCAACCCCAGAAAATTATTCCTAGGACATTTCACCTACAATGGTTCATCTTCATCACAATAAAATTTTTTACAATTCATCTTCGATAGCATCTCCAATCTATATAAATAAAATGATAGCTACCACCTATTGGCGTAGTGGTTACAGCAATTGTTCTCATTACTGGGTACTGGGTCTCATACACTGAATCCTAGTTTTAAGATCCTAGACCTAAGATAAAAATTGACACACAGAATTTTCTGTACCTATACAGTCGTGATATGACCATAGATGTTAAAGCAACTTAAAATACCAAAAAAAAAAAAAAATCATAGCTGTTAACTACTGGATAGAGTTCGATCATTTTTTTTTGTTTCAATTCTTAAATTCTTGGTCCTTATCGAAAAAAATAATTATCCCGATATCTTAATTTAATTTTTTTTCCTGTTAGCAGAAAACCAGGTTAGGGCTCGTTCCCCCGCAATGCAGACTTAGGTTTATTGTACTCCTGTTTTGCTCATGCATCCCTGTTGTACAAGGATTCTTACTTATTCTAGGTTCAGCATTTTGCCTAAAAAAAGCAGTCTCTGTAACTTTTTGCGCGATTTGTGCCTATTTAGGCGTCATTTATCCCATACAAGTGTCGTCATTTTGTGAGGCATTTGCATTCAAAAATGACATGGGTCGCGTCTTCCTCCATATCCCCACACAGTCTGCAGTGGGGGTCCTGTTGAGGCACCCCAATAGCTTGCAGATGCTTTCTCTGTCTAAAGTAACCGGTAATCAGTCCCACTACTGTTCTGAGTTGGTTCCTTCCCAGCCGTAAATCCTCAGCAGTGAGCGAGGGGAAAATTTTTTGCTGAGCTTCGGACCGGAAATTTTGAGTCAGTATTTGTTTCTTGTTTGTTTTGCTGTTGCCTCGGCTGACTTTTTATTGCCCTTTTGACAGCAGATTTGATGATCCCCACTCCAGGCTGCGGGCTCTTCATTTAATACTTATTTATTAAAGTTTTAAGTAATTATGAATTTTGATTTTTAACTGTCGGTTTTTTAAGTTTTGAGTTATGATTTTTTACCATTCATATGAATTTCGTTAATTTTTGAGTTCTAAAAATGTTTTGAAGCTCACGTGAACGAAGTTTCGGGTGCAGCTAGTCATAATAATACGAAGTAGACATTTTTGAGTCAGTTAGAGATGATTAGTATTAACGTTTTGTTATACCAATCAGTGTTGTATTTGTGGCCCAGCGATTAAAGTGACAGTCACTCATGCGAGAAGTCTACGGATCGAAGCCCGCTATCGATATTTTTTAAGTTGTACATTCGTTATTTTAAACTTACGGTCGTGAATTTTACACGGGAAGCTCCTAGTGACGAATAATACATAATATGACCTGTACATTCTTATATAATATTAAATTTAAAAACTTCTTGATGGTTTCCTCAAAAATATTACAAAAACGTTGGGTGGTTCCTCAGAAATAACTCCAAAAAACTTTGCTCAATCTATGTATATGTGTATAACTTTCACTTGATATTTAATTTTTTGATTTCAGATATGTTAATACATAATGAATATGTAGAACAAGTTTTTTTCCCGGTTCATAAAAATAAGCTATTATGTATATGAGTTTTTGACTTCAAAATTTTGAATTCAGAATGAATAATTTACGATTTTCTAACTAAGATCCGGATTAGATAATTCCTTATGTATGAATACATAATGTATTAATTTTGTGATTAACAGCAGAAACATATACAGAATACTTTTTGAATGCATAAACTATATTAATAGTTATAAATTATTAATATGGATTCCCGAAGATTTTACTTAGAAAAATAAATATTAAGAGAAATTATTATAATATTTAATTCGTAATATACTCAAATCTGACATCTAAATTGTATTCATTATATTATAGTAAAGTTCAAATTCTGTTCGGCTTGAATACTTCAGCTTAAATTCTTCAATGAAATCAAGCTTTACTTTTAGAACTGAAATATGCAGAACAAAATTGTTGTGAGAGGTAAATAGACCAGTTTTGCATATTTACTAAAGAAATATTAAGAGAAAATTTTTGTTTTGTAAATAAATTCTATTTTTGTTTGCTTTTTCCCAAAAATATTATTTAATTTCCATTTTCGTTTCATTCAGAAAAAAAACTGCAAATATTATTTTTTCATCGTAGCCATTCCGAATTTTCCATTTTTTTCATCCTCCATTCTATTCAAGTCATCTTGAGCTTTGCGTCTAAGGAAATTCGACCGACATTCATTTCCCTGCGAAAAGCCGAGCTTTTTTGTCTTGATTCGGTTCATCTGTGTATCGAGCCTCGTTATCCCTCTATTTATTTTTGTCGTAGAAATAATAATTATTTTTCCTGTTTGCCTCCATTGTTCGTTTTGTGAAAACCATCAGATGGCCTGTGTCAGTGGTCTCCAACTTTTTTGCTATTATGAACCCTAAAAAACTTCTCCTAAATAAAACTACAAAAATTGTGTATATATGCAGAACCTTGTTTATATAAATGTACTAGCTAATACCCGCTCACTTCGCTGAGTGTATCTAAATTTAACTGATTGATTAAAAGATTCCCTACTTTCATAGTGAAATCTAAACATTAACCAATTTTGACAGAAAACGATGATAGATACTTTGAGAATTTAGATCCGAAGAAATTTCATCAAAATTTGTAAAACTACTTTTCAAGAAAGAGATGTTAGCTGTCTCACATCAGCTTCTATTCGATTTTTAGTAAAAAAATTAACTGTATTCTTTCCTTTAGGACTTGAAAATCTTTCATACCCAATGCCATTTAAAACCGTATAGCTATTATAGGAGGCATCCATTAATTGCGCAAGGCGTTTTTTGCGATTTTTGAAATCCCATCCCCTCCCCTCTGGTAAGATGTCATAAGATTTGGCATATATTATTTCCCCACCTCGCAATCTAATGTGATATTTTTCAAAACAAAAAAACACGTGATATTTGCGAGACCTTCCCTTTCCCCAAAATAAGATAAGAAAATGAGATTCGGCTCGACCCATCGGCCCCTGAACGCCTCACGTAATTAATGTATGTTTCCTTAAAAGAATAGATTAGTAGCTATCCTACAGAATCTTTAGCAAA
Organism: Sisyra nigra; assembly: GCA_958496155.1. Taxonomy (NCBI): domain Eukaryota; kingdom Metazoa; phylum Arthropoda; class Insecta; order Neuroptera; family Sisyridae; genus Sisyra; species Sisyra nigra. Next base: position 48,307,739 of record OY292315.1, read on the forward strand.
ACTTCATTAAAATTCGTTGCGTTAAGTAATTGTTATTTTGAAATTTTGAAATTTTTAGGTTTTAATTTTAATTACGTTTCTTTCTAATTAATATCTTAGACAATGAACAATGAAAAAATTCAAATATTTAAAAAAAATTCACTATGTATTTTATCAGGGCATTAAATTGAAATTCATATTTATTTTCCAGTTAAAATTGTCAATTTTTTAATTTCAACTTTGTAGAGATTTCTTTTGTTATTGTGTAAAATTGGAAGAAAATGCGTTAAAATTCTATTTCACCAACTTTACCGAAACTTTTTAAATGTACGGTTTCTGCAGGATATAATTGTTTTGCCATTTCATGGAAACTATGCATTATTCTAGCCTTAAAAGTAAGCTATGTCATGCTCCCCCAAACTACCTCATTGCAAAAATCATATTGTCACAATTCCAAGATGAAGACGGCGCCATTTTAACGCCTTCAGTTACCCGGCCCAGCGGGAGAGAAGGAGTGAAGATTCTGGAATGATCGATAATTCAGCGAGTTCTAGAAAGTGATGTCGACAAAAATAGATTCCGAGAAAAATAGAAAGTCCAGGGACAATACAGCCCAATTTTTTAGAAGGATTTTGAAATCCTATATAAGCCATACAAGCCGGACAAGCATAAGGCGAGCATTATTCAAATAAATCTTCAAGTTGTGAATCAACAGTGTAAATAAACGACATTACGTGTAATATAAATCTTCGACTATTGTTGAAATAAATCAAGTGAATATTGTTAAAGTGCTTTAAGTGATCAGTGAAGTGTTAAATAAAGTGTACATTGTGAATATTATGAAAGTGTTATATAAATTGTGACAGTGAACATTGTAATAGTGAATAAGCGACTTTAAAAACTGACTAATTGTTAACGTGTAGTGCATAAGTGTTAGATAAATAAATAAACAATTGTTCAAAATAAATTCGTAGTCATTATACACAAACCAACGAACCCGTAAAAACGTTACAATATCAATCTTTAACTCTGTGATAGACAAAAAACATATCTATCCCACGGGAATAGTACATCTCTCCTGAGTAAAAAGTAAATCAAATCTTCTTAAGGAAACTGAGTTAAGACTCTTTTTCGTGGATTTTAATGAAACTGCTTTTAAATACACGGTTCTTATAGAATAAATACTTGTTTTGCTATCCCATGGAAACCGTTTATTATTCCGGTATGAGAAGTAATCTATATCATATTCTGGCCTCTAAACTACCACATTACAAAAAAAAGAGTTAATATTTTGCTCTGTAAAAAACAAAAAATATCAATCCCACGGGAACCGTAAATTTTTTCTGGATATAAAGTATACTATATGTTAAACCGGATTATAATCTATATCTATGCCAAATTTCATCCAAATCCATTCAGTACTTTTTGAGTGAAAGAGCAACAAACATCCTCACAAACTTTCACGTTTATAATATAAGTTAGATAATGTAGGTACCCAATGATAATATTCAAAAGCTTGACGATAGATTCTGGAAAAATAGTAACCCATTTTTGGCAATGAAAATTTACAATCAAATTTATATATTTTTCAAAAAAATAATCTTTTTATTTTGTATTACAAGTGTAATAATCAAGTATCTACGAGGATGATTGGAAAATAAGACAAGTGTTCAATTATATATACTAAGATCTACGGGAGATCTCTAACGATTGCTTTGCAAACCCCTAAGGTCCACGGGCCACATATTGAAAATCACTGGTTTACGTATATGGCGGGTGACAAACAAACCAACGACGAGGCAAAACGACGAAAATAAAATAAAAAGATGCGGGAAAAATGAAACGCGTCCCGCGCTCCACGTCCCGTGCTTAAATGAACTTTCATTAACGAAATGAGATCGAAATGGGACGAAATAATAAAACAAATTGCCAAGAAAATTTATCCCTCGCGTTTTCAAATCTAAACCTCAATCCCGACCGGGGGAGAAAAAAATCAAAATTAAATCAATAGAATTCCGAATGGAACGAATTGACGAAGAAGTCGACGCAGACAATTTTCTTCGTATATATACGACGTGTAAAAAAGGGGCTGAGAACATGAAGGCTTTAATAATGTATGAGGCAACTAGCGAACGAATGGAGTTTGAAAAGAAAAAATTAGAGAGCTTGAATAATTTAATTGGAATTAGAATCGAAAATGGGCTACGCGAAGAGTCGAGACGAAGTCACTTACGATCAAAGCTCTAATTTATTATTTACTGATTTGTTTCACTTTTTGACACTTTGAATAAAACAAGAAAAAAATCTCCCAAAAAGTAAATTTGCAATAATAATAAAAATCAATAGTCATCAGACAGGACTCTTCATGTTAAAAGGGTTGAAAAAATGCATTGTCTGCACCCTGAAGGGTTATTGAAGTAAGTTGAATAAACGCAAAAGAACCCAAGGGTTGGAAAATGCACGTGCCCACGTAAAGGAACTTAAAGTGCGGCAAAAATAGGTTAAAATTTGAGTTTTTTTTTATGTAAAAAAAAATGAGAAAGGATAATAATGTTATTTGCCTTCTTCTCATCCTTCAAGAGCTAGTCTTTTGGTTCAATCCTGAGCGAATCCGTCGAAATCCCTTAGCTAAGTTTCTTAGCGCGGCTCCCGCATCCCGCGCTGCCTCGGCTCCTTGGTCGCTTGTCATCTCGATAACATTGTCAACAATGAATTATTCATCCGGTCTAAAATCTCAACTGGGACTAAGATAATATTGCCTTATGGCGGCAAAGTTCAGGAGTGGACTTAGTGAATTTCCGGAAGAGAACTTTTCAATAGTTTGTATGAACAAATTTCGATGGTTAGATGGAGATTTTAAACTGAGACTTCAAGGCTTTACGATAGGAGTAATTAATTTAAAAATGCAACGCTTTGATGAAAGGATTTAAAATGATTGTTTTAGTCTGGAAATTTCAAGAAGTTGATAATTGTTTGAACATACTTGATGTGATATCTCAATTTCTAATACACAGATTTACTTAAAATTTAGTATAATCCGTCGTTATGTATCACTTAATATCTTCTATTATAATAATATCAAAAATTTGATTTGTACTATTTTTAAAAAAATTCCGTTAATTAAAAAACGGGTGAGAAATCGCCTTCATTTTCAAACCAACCGTTATTTTGGGGGAGAAAAATATTTTTTTCCTCTAAGGTTGGGGTTATAATGACATCTTTATTAACTAAAAATCTCAATTGCTTCAAATGATTGAAAGGATAAGAACTGTCTCAATCAAAAATAATTTTTCCTGTATGCAACTTTGTTGGTTTTGATTGATTTATTGGATTAACTGGTTAAATTATTGAATGATAGATTTTAGATTTAGAATTTAGCTATTTTTTATGTCGATTTTGACTGGTCTAAGTATACAACCTAAACCTATGTAATATACATATAAACAAATTCCCAACCTTCGCCCCAGAACCGTCTTTATTCGAATTATTCTAAGAACTATAGAAAGTTTAAAGAAAATCGTTGGAACCGTTTTCAAAAAAAATTAAAAAAGCTCAAAAACTCCTTGAGTAAAGTGGAGCTTTCGGTTAACCGAGTTTAACGAAAAGCTTCGCGGCACAACTAGATGTAATATGAAGGCAAAATTCCAAGTTTGGTGTTATTCGGATAAAGCTTTCGATACGATATGGCTGTCACACCGACATGTTTCTAAAAACCAATTTTTTGGACTCAGGGGATCTCAAAACATGTATTTCCGATAAAATCTCGAATTCCAAAATTCGACCCGATTACAATACTTCACTATATAGTAGCGAAGGAAAGTAAAACACTTTGTGGAAGGTTTCTTTTAAACTTCCTGTGATATCGACGTATACCCACATTTAATTTCTGATATCCTCACACAAATAGATGTTAATGAAAAAGTTTTTTTTTAGTAGGTATATAATATGATTTTTAAGGTACGGCATATCCATTTCATTGTGGATCTAAGACCGTTGTTTTAGCAAGTTTGCAGTTTTGATACTGGTTTTGGAAGTGTTAATCCAACCAGGAGATGCATATGGTATGATTGGTCTCATCATGGATTTACATAACATCAGAGAAAATTTTTAGCTTTGCTCTTTCTAGGCTTAGTTTTAGCACTATTAGCTCAGGACAGTCTGCAATTAAAGTTACCTCCAGGTTTCTCTATTTATTTTATATAGTTCCACAGGATTCCCTGTGGAACCCCGCTGGATTCCCACCCAGAAGCAAATTGTTTTATAAGAGAGTGATTCACCAGTGATTTTTCAGTGATTTTAATTACGCCAATTTGTGTGAGGATACTAGAATTAAAATTTGAGTACATGTAAAACTCACAGGAGGTTTAAAAGAAACCTTAGACGATTTTTTTATGAATCCAAAAATTAACAATAAATCAATAATTATTGTTATTTGGACTATCGAACTTGAAAAAAATTTTTAAATTCTTGTCTCCAGATAAGAAAACCCTCTTAATGCATATTTCTAGGAAATTAGCCTGGAAACCTGGTTAAGAGCAAAAAAACTAAGAAAGAAGAGAACATTTATACATGTGAATGAATTTCTTTATCATTTGATCTTCAATTTGATGAACGTATTGAAATTAAAGTTCCATTGTACATTGAAATCAAACATTTAAAACAAATGACTAGCGTACGACGCCATTACGATCCAAGTAAAAGTTATTACAGTATGTGGTTTGTGTATTACCAAGTGACATGTTTAATATATAAATGAAAATTACTAACAAAAACTAGTAAAACATTGAAATATTTAATTAGTTTAGTTACAAGTAATGTTTAGTAACGTCTTTTGTTTGTTATTCAAATAAATGAAGACATATTTGAATCTCCATGTACCTAAAGACCTATGCATTTTAAGGTTAGATTATTTTAATATCAAATAATTAACAAGTTTTTATAATTTTTAATTTGGGTTTTAACGATGGTAATATTAACATATGATATGTTATAACTCTACCTTTGAATTTTTCATAAGGGTTTATCAAAGAATTTATTTAAATTTCGATTGATGAATTAATTTTTATTGCCTGAGCCCCAGGGAAAAGGGATTAAATAGATTAAACTTCAAAGCCTATTTCCTCATAAATCATTGAACGTTTTATATCGCTAGTATCAAAGAATAATAAAATGATCTGATTGAAATTTTTGTTTTTTAAGGATTGAACGTAACATGTGATGTACATAATATGCATGCAGATGTTTAGGATGCATATTAAAGATTAATAAACAATATATCATAATCTGGTTATACCTAATTAATATTTTTGGTATACAAAATATGACTATAAAATAGAATTTGATCCATGTGAAACGCCTTTATAACAACTATTTCTTTAGCCCGAAATTCGTTTAATACAAAATATCTGCTGCGAGGCGTCACAGTACTTTCTTTTACTTTCATTTTTGTTGTACTGTACATACAAAATAGATGAAATATAAGCAATTTTTAACCATGCATATAAACCGAACTACGAAATGCATACAACCTTTATATGTACCTACATTGTACATATAACATATATACGAATTCCCAACCTTCACCCCAGAACCGTCCTTATTCGAATTTTCCCAGGAAAAAGTTTCAAATAAAAGTTGTAGCCATTAATGAGTCTAAGAAGTATAGTAACTTTAAAGGAAATCGTTGGAGCCGTTTTTGAAAAAATTTGCAAAAAGTTCCAAAACTCTTAAAATAAAGTGCAGCGTTCAGTTAACAGATTTCAACCAAAAGCTTCGCGGCACAATTAGACATAATATGAAGGCTAATTTCCAAGTTTGGTGAAATTCGGATAAAGCTTTTGTTAAGATATGGCTGTCACACACAGTCACACTAACACACACAGACATGTTTCTAAAAACCATTTTTTTGGACTCAGGGGATTTCAAAACATGTATTTCCGGTAAAAGCTCGAATTCGAAAATTAGACCCGATTACAATACTTTCTTTACTATATAGTAGTAAAAGAAAGTAAAAAACTGAGCGGCTATTTTTAAGTTACAAGTGTCCGTTTTTTGCTATATTTTTAATAAATAGAGAAAAATCAGAGAATGAAATTGGATAAAAATACGTTGTACACGGATAAAAATATGTTGTAGATTTAACAACATTCTTTGTTAATTTTACTACATTAACTAGTATTATATAAGATGACACCACGTGTGGTAACGTTTACCAGTCAAGTGTAATTAAAAAACTGTAGTATTATTTACAACACGAGAGTAACAATGTAGTTGAATATTTGACACTTGCATTTATTTGTCAAATTATTGGTTATGTTGTACGCGCCGCATGCGCAAACGCCAAAATTTGTTAATTGTACAACACTCAACAGTTGTAACAGCTACAAATATTTACTACACTATGGTAGTAAAAAATACTATACGTTAGAGCTGAATACAACACAGTTTGTTATCTAATGTTACATTTGTGGTTATAGTGAACACAAAGTGCAGTAAAAATATTACTAGTTTAGTGTTGTAAATTTTACACCACTATTTTTTTCCGTGTAAAATGAACATTTCCTTGGCATTTTATTTTTTTTTTTTTTATTACTATATAGTAAAGGAAGAATTATAATCGGGTCGAAATGTCGAATTCGAGCTTTTACCGGAAATACATGTTTTGAGGTCCCCTGAGTCCAAAAAAGTGGTTTTTAGAAACATGTCTGTGTGTGTTAGTGTGACTGTGTGTGACAACCATATCGTAACAAAAGCTTTATCCGAATTACACCAAACTTGGAATTTTGCCTTCATATTATATCTAGTTGTGCCGCGAAGCTTTTGGTTAAAATTGGTTCAACGATTTCATTAAACTTTCTTTAATGCTTAGAATTATTGATGCCTACAACTTTTATTTGAAATTTTTCCTGGGAAAATTTAAATAAGGACGGTTTTGGGTTGAAGGTTGCGAATTCATATATACTAATACATATACATATGTTGTTTGCATATAGTTCTGTTTATAGTGCTTATATTTCTTTAAACCAACAGCGAGTTTCATAAATGAAAGTAAAAGAAAGTACTGTGACGCCTCGCAGCAGATATTTTTCAATTGATTAGCCATCTATAAGTTGTTGGGTGAGAAAATATCTATAAACACTAACAATAAGACATGGAAGAGACTTATTTTGTCCCAATATAATATTACATAACTTTAACGACAGTTTAAAGATATCAAGACATATTTTATTTATAAATGCTGTTATCAAACAATTAGAGTTGAAAGTTTTAAAGGATTAACATCTTCATTGTTTCGATTCAAAGGCCTGATTTCCATGATATTGAAGTGATAATCTAATATCAGTAAGTTTGTTGCATATAAACTACAAATACTCTTTTATTTAACAACCTGTAGATAAAAATCTTGACAAATTTTGAACATCTTTCAATTTTTTTTTTTGATTTTGATCATCACGTTTCTTTCATTGATACAGGTGTTGATCATATACCCGTCTATTATAAAAAAAATATTGTGTGGTTTTACAAAACCACGATGCAAGTGAAATTTTTTTTCGGATTTTAAGCATTTAAGTAATTGAAAATTTTCGGAAAATTATTTGATTTAGGGTATGCAAACAGAATAGAAAGAAAGGGATGTGGCACGAATTCACTGTCTAACGTGACGCGCACCATTGCAATTATTTTTGAATTTCCATTATTGATGTTACTACTCGAATGTAATTTTAATTATTAAATTTGTTGATTATTGTTAAATCGATCATCTGCCTGTTGTTATCTATTGTAACATCACCGTCGGATATTTTTGCACTATTCTCACTAGCTGTATCTTTGTCTATCATGATTAAGTGAACAATAACATTTATATCAATACACTGATCAAAATACAAATACCAATACAAATATGATTGACAATTAATGACAACTTATAATATAATAAAACGTTGTCTTAGAGAAGAAAATAGCTCATTATATTCAGTAATAATTCGCGCAACAGGCCTGGGAAAACGACATGGTATATAGCTAACAATATGTATACGAGCTCTGCCGAACTCTTGCCGATTCCCTGCCGAGAATGTGTTACATTTAGCGACATGCTGAAGACAGGCCAAAAAATTTGAGTCGTTGTATAAAAAGTTTAACTTTAATTTTCCTTTTTTCTACATTTTCCCGACCATCTTTACCATAAAACTCGGAAGAAATTAAATCTTAGATTCTTAGATTTAATTTAAAGTTTGTATAGCTTAAAATAGAAGTTTAAAAGAAGCTTAAAAATAATCGTTTCTAGGTATTATGTAAATTTTTCGTTTATTTCACCGCATTTTATTTTATTATAATGCTTTTTTTTCCACCGAGCCCGACACTGGAGCTTTATTCGACTTTCACACTGTCTGTTCCCCAACAATAACTACCAGCTTAACCCAAAGCTCATCTCGTTTCGCCTAACATACAAGCTCTTCATCCTACTACAGTGAACTCTCGATAAGTCAAACTCGTCTCGAGTCGAAATTTTAAAACCCCGATTGAGCCTTGTGGAGCCGGATTCTTTTGATGTGGTCATTTGCCGCTTCGATTTAAACCTTCTTCAACCTAGCTACGCTGAAAACTAAAGTAAGTAGGTGCTACCAGGCTGAAACAAGGTTTATTTTAATACATTTCAAAATCCATTTCAACCTAGATAGCCTGAAGACAGGGCGCGTTTTCAGCGTAGTTAGGTGGAAGAAGGTTTTTAAATCGAAGCGGAACATTACCACAGCAAAAAAATCAGGCTCCACAAGGCTCAATCGGGGTTTTAAAATTTTGACTCGGGACGTAAATAAGTCGAACATTACTTCCGGTCCTGATTCATCCTTATTTTACCACAAGTATGGACTTGAATAAGTCAAAAAATTTTAGACGGGTCTACCTATTAATTTTTTTAAACTAATTTGCTACCCCTGAGCTTGGCTCCTTTAAATTGTCTTTCTGATTCAAAATGTTCACAACCGATAATTTTCTGATAATTGATAACAAGAATAGTTCAAAGAGCTGAACTACAAATAAGTCAAACATTTTTTAAGGTATCTGAGAGTTCGATTTATCGAGAGTTCACTGTATATGCATGCTCAACTCAACTCATTTCGTATTGGCATTTCGACACGATGATTTGAAATAAAACGCGCGAAAATGACACTTTGTTTACGTGTATCGATCGACAATAAAACCTCGGTCGTTACGCGATTTCGTAACGAACGTAACGATGCCACCACACCAAAATAAACGAACGTACGTGAAGAAAATAACGTAAACTATATACAATAATTCGTTGCCGCGTTACGACGAAAATGAACTACCACGTTGATTGTAACGATTCGCTCGTTCTCGTCGTTATTATTACAAATCGTTACGTTATAAAATTGACGAAAACAACAACAGAAAAGCGGGACATGGAAAAGTGGAAAAACGTGCCATCGCTTTTTTTTTCGTCGTCGTCTCGTTTAATTTTTCTTTTGCTAGAAATTAATTTGTGTGAACCGCCGAAGGAGAAAAAAATAGTTCAAGGCAAAATGTATCTCATTCCCGAACTAGTAGTTCACGTCCCATTCCCCTGATCCTGGTTTCTCTATTCTCATTTCGTTTTACAATCTAAAGTCTAAACGAAAATTGAAGACTGGAATAAAAAGGTCGGTTGATATTTCCTTTGACATGGCTCGAGCCGAGCAAAATCTCTCCAGAGAGTCAAAAGCAGCCAAGTCAAAAAACTAGTCGAGGAAAAGACAAATTTTTTCCCGTCCATTTTCTCTCGCCTGTCCCCGATGTGAAATTTATTCGCTCGTAAAGCAACATTGTGGGGGGGTGTACAGGATGGGATTGAGTTTTAGAAAATATGGGGGACGAGTTGTAAATGTACAAAACGTAGAACTTGAGGTTGAGAACAAAACAAAAAAAAAATAAATAAACAGGAAGAGAATAGAATTGGATAGAGGAAATGTGTGTGTGTGTGTGTAACATGCGGTGTGGGACCGAATGATTGAAGTCGGTGTGTTAGAGGGTTGACAGACGTCCCGAAAACGTATGGGTATATATATGAAATATGTCAGGTTTCTCTGTTAATATTTGTAGGAGACTAAGACTCCGGAAAATTGTCAGAATGTAACGAAAAGTGCCTCGAAAAATTTAGTTTATGTGGAAATGTCTGACTTTAACTTTTGCTTTTTAAATTAACGTTAACAATGCGTTCATTTTGATTTATATAAATTTTATATCTATATAAATAAAATGAAAGCTGTTTTCCAATGTTCGTTTTTAACTCAAAATCTACTGGATAGATTTCGATCAATTTTTTTTTGTTTTACTTCTTAAATATTTGGTCCTTATCTAAAAAAAGAATTATCACGATATCTTCATTAAAAGGAAAGTAATTCAAGTTTTTAAAAATGCGATTTTTACAAGCAAAACGCGTTAAGCGATGGATTTTCGTCGCTTTGATAAACTGGGGCAAACGATCTAATTCGCATGGGCTGGAGAAAATATGTTTCTCCTTCCACTGCCTACTGATTATTTCATATTTGAGTATAGACTTAATGCAGCTCAGCAAGATATTAGATTAATAAAAATTTTTTGAATTCTATTGTCTATTTGCTTAGCAGTTTTTAAAAATTTTTTGTAGCTTTTTTTTTGAATTATTTTAGTTTTTACTAAAATATAAATTCAAAATACATTTATATATTTTTTAACCAGAAAGAGTTAAATTACTAATTAAATTTTAAAAATTTGCAAACTAAAAATTAAAATTACTGTAACATACAAAAAGTCACTTATTTAGTATTTTTTTAAAAATTGCCCCTTAAATTCTCTTATTTGTATATATTTAATAGTTAATTAATAATTCAATTTTTAAAAAATTTTCAAACTCAAGAATTAAAATCGCTATAAAACCAAAATAATTTTTAATTGAAATTTTTTTTTAAGTTCTCTATCTATACTTTTTTCATAACGCAAATAATTGATCAAATTGTTGCAATATTTTTAATAATTAATTAATTTTAGCTATTTATATACATGTTTTGTTGTACTATGACGTCATCAACTGCCGTTGAATCTTATAAACATCGATAGTTTAAAAATTGAATTACTAATTAACTATACACCTGGAGCAATTGCGGATCCGGAAAGAGTGTTTAAGGAACAATTTTTTGAAAAAAAAAAAAACTAAAAAGAGTGATTAATTTGGATTATATAGTAATTTTTATTTTTGAATTTAAAAATTTTTGAAAAATAAGTTACTAATTAACTAATGACTATACACTTGGAGCAATAAGGGATTTTGCAGAAACAATTTAGGAGCAATTTTGGCATATAGGTAAACATTTTCTACGCTAAGTTCTTTCCGGTTACTTTTAATAAATTTTTGCTGTCAATTTTTTAAATGTTTTCCTCCCTAAATTAAATATGTTTGTAACATAATAACCTACGTAGACGACGTCGCGGGTATCAGCTAGTTTATAATTATTTTTTGTTTTATGAATGTACGATATTAACATTAAGTAATATATATTAATATTGAATAAAAAATAAAACTTATGGATCGTTTTAAATATTTAGTAGGTAAATCTTTAATTAAGAGAATGGTAGATATTCAAATAAAATAAAAGCTCGTAGGCAGTTCAATACAATCAAAAGCTCACTAGCTCGTTGTTCAATAATTGATAAAACAAAAGCTCGGTAATCTATAATTTATTATTTTACTGAACGAAACCAAACTATAAGAACTAATTGATTTACTATTGAATCTTTTAGTGTAAGGAAACCAGGAAACAATTTTTGAAATATGAAGGCACTAACATAAGTTTGTTTTTTTTTCCAAAAACTTATATTTCAAGATGAGTCTTTGATTCATTTAATTTCCATAAATTTTAAGCTGAGATTTTATATAAATAAAATAAAAAAGGTGCACGGAAAAAAATAGTGGTGTAAAATTTACAACACCAAACTAGTAATATTTTTACTGCACTTTGTGTTCACTATTACCACAAATATAACATTAGATAAAACACTTTGATGTATTCAGCTCTAACGTATAGTATTTTTTACTACCATAGTGTAGTAAATATTTGTAGTTGTTACAACTGCTGAATATTGTACAATTAACAAATTTTGGTGTTTGCGCATGCGGCGCGTACAACATAACCAATAATTTTAACAAATAAATGCAAGTGTCAAAAATTCAACTACATTTTTACTAGTTCGTGTTGTAAATAATATTACAGTTTTTTTATTACAATTGACTGGTAAACGTTACCACACGTGGTGTCATCCTATATAATACTAGTTAATATAGTAAAATTAACAAGGAATGTTGTTAAATCTACAACACATTTTTTTCCGTGTAGGAACCAAAATTAAAGTTTTTAAATGAAAAACGTTGACAGGGGAATTACAAATTTAACTCGCATAGATTTTGAAACTGTTGCTTCACGTATTGCTTAAATAAGAAACTTGAGATGAGCCAATTTACGAATCGCGGCAAATTTCATAATTCATAAATTTGCTGCCGATGAAAATTGCAATTACCAATTCGTGATCTGGTTTCAATTCATTAATATGCATTATCAGCTGTCCGCAATCAATAGATAAATATGCCGAGTCAACATTGTAAGACTCTTTAATTTTGGAAGACTTACGTCCCCCTCCATATTAAAGGTAGCCTGATTAATTAATATAAAAGGTCTCAAAATATAATCATCGATGAACTCAAGGATCGATCATTATGTGTAAACACTGTACCTGTACCGGAACGCTTGAAGTGAATAAATACATCTGTAAAAGTCAAACTGTGTCGAGTAAATAATTGGACCTTTTCAAACTCTTGTTAAAAACAACAAAAATTATAAGTGTCTTTAATTTTATATTTGTTGTTGTTGTTTTTTGGTTGTTTTAAGTCGCTTTAACAGCTAAGGTCATACCACGACTGGCTAAACACAGAAACTTTCTGTTGGTCAATTATATCTTAGGTATTATATCTAGAATCTTAAGTCTAGGGTTGAACGGGAATCGAACCCAAAACCACTTGACGCATGAAGTGGAGAGAACTATGAAAGCAATCGAAACCAATGGAAGTGCAGTTCTTAAAAATTTCAAGATGATTGATGTGATTAACCATTTGCACTAATTATATCATGGCTCTTATCGTTAAACATTCAATTTCTGTCGTAAGCCCTTAAATTAACTTTTCAACCCATTAATTTAATATCAAAACTTCAACTACCACCAATATCAAGAACTTCCAGTCGATCACAGCTCAACTCGGTCAAGCCGCATTTTCCTCGCGTTTTACCGGCCCTCAATTTAAATACCTTCACTCTTAATTTTTCCTCAAGACGTGCCAATATCTAGGTCAGACATATTTGACCTATGCTACACGATCGCACAACCGGCACATAATCATCCTGTCACGAACAAATCAAGTGGATAAAAGGGCAATTCGAGTGGTGCGAGCCGAAGGGAACGACACAGAGAGGGATGCAAAATTTATGAGGAAACAATGCAAAACAAGCGAGAGAGACATGCAATGATTTCGCATAAATAAATTATTCGAAAGCTCAATAAAATTCCACGTATTATGGGTCGCCATTTTTGATTTCAAATTAATTTTTCTGAGCTTTTTCGCATTGCTCAGCGCGTTTTTCAGTTGAAATCTTTAGACTCAAATTGAATATAGGGGGTGAGTTTGATAGGAGCAGGTCACAGCTTTCTATAGGGTTTTTGTTGTTCTTGTGTTGTTCAAGTTGTTCTCGAGCCATTCACCGTTGTTTATTAAAACTTCGTTTATTATAAGTAAATTAAATTTTACCTTTGAACAGAAATCGTAATTGAATTTACGAACATGCCACCATTAATTTTCCCTCGTTAAATACAATATGGTCGACAAGGAAAACCAATACAACGTGTGGCGTTGCACAAAAGAGATCGCGCTTCGAGAAAAATGAAGGAAAACTTTGTTGAATGAGAGAAAATGAAGCAAAACGAACGGATTGTATGACCAACTCCTACATACTCGTATATATTTTCAAATCAAGCTTGCTTTTCCTTATCACAAGGAAAATAATTGCGAAACGAGTTGCTTTTTTTTCTTCTGAAAAACCAGAAAAACCAATGAAAAATTGTTTCAATTACCTCATATTTTTAAGGGGAAATTTTTAGACAAATCGTTCACAGGATAATGTGTGATTTATCACACATATATTCGCCCATTAAATTGACGTCATCATTCATTTTTCCCTCGCGAAAAGGCCGGGCATGGCGTCCATTTTGCCGGGGACTATTCCCAAAGGTGCGCTCCCCGATAATGGGATACACACACACACACATATAGATTTTTTCACTTGCAAAGACCAGATCAGATAGTTTAAGAGCGTCCACGTCACTGAAGCGAAGGAAAACACGAAAGAAAAGCGCTGTCAAACACAGAAAAACGTTTCAAATTGGCCCGTCACTGACCCGTTCCCAGTCTCCACCAACCCACCACCATCCATCATTCGACCCCCTTAAAAACGATTCTCTCACGTTAAATCAACCCGGTAAATTTCCCGGAAAAAACAGTCACGATTTGAGACATTGGATTTTTAAGGACTCACCTGATGCATCTTTGGATGTAGATCATCTCCATTTGTCTCGGGAGTCAGTGTGGAGTTGTCCGCGAAAATTATCTCCCAACTAACGACCAACGAAATCTGAAAAAAAACGAGAAGAAAGTTTAATAAAACGTCAATAAATTCAAGGCTTAGAACTTTTAAGAATTAAATCCTTCGAAGATTATTGCGGTTTTCGTAATTGATTCAGCCATGAGACGGATGGAAAGGAAAACTTAACGTGTTGAGGATGAAACAATTAACAGATTAAACTTTGAGAAGTCGCAAAACTTAAAAGTTGAATTTTGGTTGAAGTTTTCTTTGAACAAAATTATATTTAGGTACTAGCTGGTCCCCGCCCGCTTCGCTGAGCATATCTTAATTATACTGATTGAATAATAGAAACCTTCATCTTATAAACAAAAAAAACCAGATAGAATAGATTCATAGAAAGTTCATGAAATCCGATAAACTACTTATCCAGGAAGATATTCCATATAGATATCTAGAAGAACTATCTTATAGGTTCTATACGTTTTTATGAATATTATAAAATACCTATAGGTACTTGTGTTTCTTAAGTAGCAATAAAATTTGAAAATGTTGAATGTAGTAACTATTTAACTGAGTTTTTTGCCAAGTTCAAAATTTTCAATAGTTCAAAAAGTTGAGTACGTGGAGTAATTGTTGAATGTTTGAATATATAATAATTTAACACGCTTATTTCTAAACATTATAGACATTTAAAAATTAACAATAAATGAACTTTCAATGTTTCAAAAATTTTCGTTAGTAATTTATCGATGTTATCGGATGATAAATTAAAAATCATATTTTGCAGTAAAAATTGTCATTTTTATTTCAACTTTTTTGGAGTGATTGTGTTAAAACGCTATTTCACAAACTTTAGGAAAAGTTTTTTTTAAAAACACGATTCCTGCAGGATAAGAACAATTGTTATGCTATCTTTTGAGAACCATGCATTATTCTAACATACGAAGTAATAATCTATATTATTCTCTGACCTCTCAACTACCTTATTGCAAAAAATAATGTCAATCTTTTGCTCTATGAAAAACAAAAACATATCTATCCCATGGGAGTAGTACATTTTTCCTGGATAAAAAAGAGATCAGGCCTTCTTGAGGATAATGCACTAGAACTCTATTTCACGTACTTTAACGAAACTTCTTTTACACGGTTCCTGTAAGATACAATTGTCTTGTTATCCCGCGGGAAGAGTACAATTAGGTCGATTTTTTGCTCTATGAAAAGTAGAAACGTATCTATCCCACGGGCCCGTACATTTTTCCTGGATAAAAAGTAGACCAATCCTTCTTGAGGAAAATTCGTTAAAACGCTTATCCATAACTTTTACAAAACTCCTTTTAAATACTCAGTTCCTGAAGGATACAATTCTTATCCTATCCTACGGGAACTGTGCTATATTCTGACATAAAAGGTAGCTTATATTTCTCTGACTCTCAATTAACCACCTCATTGTAAGAAATTATGGTAATCTTTTGCTCTGTGAAAAATAAAAATATATCTATCCTACGGGAACCGCACATTTTTCCTGGATAAAAATAAGACTGTAAGATAAGAAAATTATTTTTTGCCTTGACGACATTATGAGTTATTACTATTAACACATTATAATCAGCTAACAACGTTTAGTTTTAGCATGATTTTTCTTTAAACCAGTTTTTCTATTTTCCCGTTGAAATGAGCAATTTTTCCGAAATAAAACGTATTCTAGATAATGATTCGCAAAATTAGCTATCATCATTCTTAAATATCACCAATATTCATTTTCAACTAAAAATGTATAATTAATGCATAATTTTTGTTCTTACCCGTTTTTCAATATCCCGGGTAAATGAAACATTTTTCCGTATTAAAAAGTATTCTATTTAATAACTCAGATTGTCATTTATCATCATACCAATTTCCATCAAAAACCGTATTTATTTGGGTAAGAATTAATAATATGTTTCTAAAAACAATTTCGCAAATAATAATTTATTTTTGAAACAACTTTAATAACCATTAAAAAGGTTATAGCGGGCCAACCTTAAAAGATAGACATATGTCGTCGCGGACTTTTTTATAGAAATTTTTAAGAGAAACAGTTTTGCTTCACATAATTTTTGCGTAACCTTAACCATTTACACAGAGCAGGCAACTCAAAAGGAATTTTTTTTCTGGTTTTTGCAACATTTTCCATTGATGCTCTGCTGCTATTGGTCGTAATGTTGTATAGCTTAAAGCCTTCGTCGATAGTTAGGCTATGCAACACAAAAAGAATTTTTCAATTCGAACCAGCAGTTCCTGAGATTAGCGCGTTTAACCAAACAAACTCTTCAATTTTATATATTAGTATAGATAAAAGGGTAACATTTAATTTGACATAAAAAAAGGTAAAAATCTAATTTTTGGACTTTATGAAGCTTAAAACATATTTGGAAAAAACACTTTTTTAAAATATTTAAGGGAAATGCTGAAAATTTTGAGATTTAAAAGTTCATTTTTAAATAAGTGAACAAAAATCAGTTATTGGTAATTTAGTTAAACATTGATTTTGAAAAATTTTCATAAAATTACGAATACTTTATTATTGAAAGTTCAGTGAGCTGAATCTTGTCAAGGTTTTTTTTTCTGACGAGGGGGTGAAAACTTTCGAACAGTTAAGCGGTATATCCCGTATTGTTGTAAAGTTATTTGAGTTTAATTAGCGTCGGTTGGCCTGTTAAATAATATCCATTCCTGTTGTGTCCCGAACTATTCCAGGAATTATGCTCGTTCCATTCCAGTTTAACCGGAAGCAATGCGATCGTGTACATGTGAGCTGCACGAAGTTGTGTTATTTACGATTTTCATAGAATATTTACGTTTGTTATCCATTTGATGAATGTCGTCGTATCGTCAATTGCAGCGAGATAAATTATTGTTGAGAACTCGAGGAAAGTTTTTGAGGTTCGAGATGGGAATGTTTTTGAGATACAGAGAATGAGGTTGGCTACGGAGTGGTTTGGAATTGGCGAGTTTAATTAATTTGGTTAATTGGCGAGATTTAAGCTGCACTTTCAAAGTTGATCGGGATTTAATTGATAGTGAGCTTTACAACAAAAATACAGGAATAACAACTTTATTTAAAACTTAAAAATATATATATCAATTTTTGTTTGGCAAATCCAGTTTTATCCCGTTTGCTAAGTAAACTAAACAATTATATTAATAATTAATTTTGTTCACAGTAAAAAAATAGTAAAAAAATTTTTTGCACGAAAACGCTAAAGATGAAATTTAATTTACATTGGATTTCCAACTAATACCTATAACGATTTCGTAAACATTTTTCTTTTAACACGACCCAAAAAACAGTTAACTCAAAAACTGTTACGTTTTGTTAAAAATGACATCAAATGGTTCCATGCCTTTTGTTCCCCGGACAAAATATCCCCAGAAAAATATTCCCAAGACAAAATATCCAAAAAAAAAAAACTGCAAGTACTTGATAATTACTTGCACAAAAAAAAAATCTCGGTTTCATGAAGTGCACATTCAGGCAATGAATAAAAATCGGGTAAACGAACAATGACTATAATTTCTTTTGTTGGGGGCCCAAACCCCCACCAGGGGGTATATGAATGGTAATATGAATTAATTTGAATTACATGACAGTCCCCATAGTAACGTCTTCATTGACATATTTATCAAAATAATTTCCCATAAGAAAAATTTGTCTTGAAATCCGGTTTTTATCGAAAACAAACGTCAATTCTCGGCACCAAGCTAACCTTACTCTCCCCAGAAATTAATTAATTAATTAGCTGACAATTAAACAAATCAATATGACACAAGAAATACAAAAATGTCAATTTAATAAAAATTGTCCTTGACAAATATAAAAACTATCGAAACTAGACGTTAATTAATAGTAGAATTATTAAGAAATATTTTATCGCAAATATTTTTGTCATGGGATTATGTTGTCATGAGAATATTTTGTCCGGGGCTATTTTGTCTGGATATATTTTGTCAGGGATATTTGGTCGGGGATATTTTGTCCGGGGATCAAAACGCCTGATACGCATCAAATAATTAGATATTCTCAATAAAACAGGATTATTTAATTTTTTTCCTACAAAGCAGGATAAAGTTCATCCCCCCATACTACAGCTTTAGCAAGTGACAGTATTACATAACACGAGTAAAAGATACACTATGAGATGGACAATGATGTAAAATACCACAACAAAAAAAAGAGATCAAAGAATGGTATCTTCGAAAAAGTGTTTTTAACACAAATTTCGTTTAACACGAAAAAATGCTTCACTACTTCTAGTTTTGTGTTATACTAAGCTTTCAACGTAATTTTCGTTTAAGTTTCGATGTTGCCATTTTTAAGAATTTTGTGTAATTTCAATATTCATATTATATTATGTACTTAAAAAAAATTATAGCTAAAATATTTTTTAGGTATATTGAAATATTGATTCATATCTTACTTCTTACTTATATTATAAACGTGAAAGTTTGTATGTATGCATGTTTGTTGCTCTTTCACTCAAAAAGTACTGTATGGATCTGTATGAAATTTCGCATAGATATAGATTATAAACCGGTTTAACATATGGTATAGTATATTCCCGTGGGATAGATATTTTTTTGTTTTTTACAGAGCAACAGATTAATTTCTTTTTTTGAAATGTGGTAGTTTAGGGGCCAGAAAATGATATGGATTACTTCTCATAATAAACGGTTCCCATGGGATAGCAAAACAATTATATCCTACAGGAACCGTTCATTTAAAAAGTTTCGGTAGAGTTTGTGAAATAGAATTTTAACGCATTTTCTTCCAATTTTACACAATAACGAAAGAAATCTCTACAAAGTTGAAATTAGAAAATTGACAATTTTTACTGGAAAATAAATATGAATTTCAATTTAACACCCGATAAAATTAATAATGAAATTTTTTAAAATATTTGAATTTTTTCATTGTTCATTGTCGAAGATATTTAATAGAAATAAACGTATTAAAATAATAAACTAAAAACTCAACAATTACTTAACGGAACGAATTTTAATGAAGTTTTGCTAAAGATCCTGTAGGATAGCTACTAATCTATTCTTTTAAGGGAACATCCATTAATTGCGTGAGGCTTTCAGGGGCCGATGGGGTCGAGCCGATTCTCATCTAATCTTACTTTGGGGAAAGGGAACGTCTCGCAAATATCACGTTTTTTTTTGTTTTGAAAAATATATGATTGTGGGTGGGGGGGAATTATATATACCAAATCTCATGACATCTTACCAGAGAGGAGAGGATGGGATTTCAAAAATCGAGAAAAACACCTCGCGCAATTAATGGATGTCCCCTAAAATAGCTGTACGGTTTTAAATGACATTTGGTATGAAAGATTTTCAAGTCCTAAAAGAAGGAATACAGGTACTTTTTTACTAAAAATCGTATAGAAACTGATGTGAGACAGCTAACATCTCTTTCTTGAAAAGTAGTTTTTACGAATTTTGATGAACTTTCTTTGGACCTAAAGTCTGAAAGTATCTATAATTTTTTCTGTCAAAATAGATTAATTTTTATATTATGCTATGAACGTACGGAATCTTTTAATCAATCAGTTAAATTTAGATACACTCAGCGAAGCAAGCGGGTATCAGCTAGTTATACATATACAATTAAATATTGGTGTACACAAGAGTGAAACTGGTATCATTTTTATATTGATTGAAGAAAAATGCATCATCTGTCTTAAAATTTTTTTAAGCATCTTGTATTCAAATATTAAATTTTCAACTCCAACACTATCGATTACAAAAAATAAAATTTAAAAATTTCTCCCTTAAAATATGTTTTGACTGAAAACTTTTGATTGATGAATTTTTTACGCGTGACGTCAATTTTATCAACTTATAAATTATTATATAAAACCGTCTCGCCTTATAAACCAGCTGTATTAATAACGCGAACCATCTCCTTTACAATTTATAATATTTAATCTATTTAAAACTCCAATAAGTTAAGTACGAATTTTTCAAATATTTAATTAAATTTTTTACATAAGAAAATTAATTGCGAGTCGGTGCAATCATAAAGAGTTGATAGCTGAAAAAAATTTTATTACTATTTGAAAAACCTTGAAATTATTTTGCGATTAGTTTCTTCGAGACGTCTCCAATATTTAAGTCTAGCAAAGCGACATTTTTTTCGAGAATTTCCGTTTTTATTTTCATTATAAATCTACTTGGTAAATTTATGAGTTGGGTTTGCTTTTTTCGGGTTAAAATGGTGCAAATAAGAAAAAAAATTGAGCCGTTTTCGATTGTAATAGAAGCACATAAATTGCGCGAAGCGATCGTTTCCGATAAATAAATAAATTTAATTCGCCACAGAAATAACTCGGTCGGGGTTGTGGATTAAATAAATTTCCCAATGAAAGTCCGAGTGAGGTTTAATGAAAATGTGACGGATAATTTAAATATAACTATGATTTATTTTCACAAAATAAAGTTTTTGATAAGCATTTTTTTTTTGGAATTGTAATCTTAAAGTGGAGGATAAAAAAGCCACCTGGGAGTTACCAGGAAAATAGAAGTCGTTTCATGGGATCGTGTTCGTAATTTTGTTATACTTTGCAATCACGTTTCCTTTCATTTCCCCTTGCGGGGTGTGACCTCTTTTTATTTGCGAAAACCCATCGAATTTTCTTAGTTCTGAGGCGATTTTCTTTTAAACAGTTTACAGTTTCATACACACAGAATTCCATGTTAGATCCCTCGGGAGTGCAACGCGAGATCGACTGCGTGGATCGCTAAACTCAGGTGACTCGATCGAATTAGAAAAGCTGGGAACTTATTGCATTGTCATTTATTCATTGATTTGTCGAGAAAAATGGCGAGACGACAATGTCATGTGCATTGAAGCATCGTTTTTTTTGGTCTTTCTGTTTTTAGCTGGGGGTTATAAAAAATTCATATTTATTCGCGACGAGAAACCTTTCTAGCTGTCTCACTCAAAATCAACGACACTTCTAGAGTCTTAAATCGTCTTTTACAATGTTATTCGTACATTTTCTGTATTGTATAAGGTAATACCAACGGTTTTATAGTCGTAAAACGATACGATAATCCTTCAAAGAACGCTTAATTCACAAATGAAGTCGAGGCTTAACCCATTAATTTTGACAATGCTGGATTAAATTTATTAAAATCTAAAATTTTTACATCTCAATCTAAACGAGTAATAACCCTTTTATTTTATACCTTAATTTTTATTACACGTATACAATCATTACGTTTCTAAAATCCACTAATCGAAGGATTTTGATAACAATACATGCACGAAAAAAAATAGTGGTGTAAAATTTACAACACTAAACTAGTAATAATTTTACTGCACTTTGTGTTTACTAGAACCACAAATGTAACAGCAGATAACAAACTTTGATGTATTCAGCTCTAACGTATAGTATTTTTTAATACCATAGTGTAGTAAATATATGTAGCTGTTACAACTGCTGAATGTTGTACAGTTAACAAATTTTGGTGTTTCTGTTACGCCACGAATTTTAACAAATCTGTAATCGTTACCATTTTTGGTGTATACAATACTAGAAACAATGTACAATTTACTCCAAATGTTGTAAAACATTGTAAAACGGCTGAGAAAAAAAAACATCAGAGCCATCTTTACTTTTTTCTATAATTATATTTTTAAGATTTTTAATGGTGCGCATGCGGCGCGTACAACATAACCTATAATTTTGACAAATAAATTCAAGCAGCCCCCTACAACTCCATGTTACAAAAATGTGACCATTTTTACTGGATTTGCAGTAAATTAGTTGAAATATAGTTGAAAACAAATTGAACGAAGACCACAAAGACTGACAAAGACCAACGAATTTATGAAGGTCGGAAGTTAGAAATAATTTTTTTTAAACGTCAGACAAGTTATTAAAATGTACTTTTTTTAATGCTTTCATTATTATTGTTATTATATGAGAATAATTATGATAAGTATTTTAATATAATAAGTATAATAACTCTGATAAGTTTAATTGGTAGGGGGCTGTTTGAGACGTATGGCTCTTATAACAACACAAATAGTGAACAGCTGTTTTTCCACTAGATACTAGCGCCGCCGAAAGAGCTCAAAGGTACTAACATTTCCGTAGAAATTGGTCACGTTTTTTAGCCTTTCTGGTATCTAAGTGACAGGGGGCTGAATTCAAGTGTCAAAAATTTAACTACAGTATATTATCATGGAGACATTTTTACTAGTTTGTGTTGTAAATAATCTTATTTATAACTAGTGCATGTTGTAACTTTAACAAGGATTGTAGTTAAATCTACAACAGATTTTTTTTCCGTGTGGTATATTAACAGATTCATTGACTGATTAATTACATAATTAAATTAATTTTATAGTTTATATTAGTGGTTCTTAACCTTCTTGGAGCTACTGAACCCCACCAATTTCACATGCACATTCACCAAACTTTTTTAGTTGGAAAAATATAATATAATATTTTCAAATTCAAAACACAGGTATATATCCATATACCTTATATGACCGGGTATGTATCTTGATGTTTGCCGAACCTCTGGGATTTGATCGAACCCAGGCTAAGAACCATTGGTTAATGTGAAGAAGAAGCGGGTTTAAATTAACTTAAAAGAATTTACTTAAAGAGTTAGTTGAAAGATTTAACTGGTTTTCTATCTAATTAGACCTGTGCTTTTAGCCTTTGAAAATGGTAAAAGGTGAAAAAAAATTATAGTAGGATGAAACCCATTGGAAAAGGAAGAGAATATTACAAAAATGAAAGGAAAAATAAATTATGGTCGTTCTGAAGTGGGGAAGGGAAAAGGAGGGGGTGTTGTTAAGGGTAGTAACGGTTTATCTTGATTTCCGACAAAACTACAAGTCCTATGGAAAAAAGTTAAATGGAAAAGTTGTAGGTAATAAGAAGATCTACAACTTTTGTACTAAAAATTTTTTCACATAACCTCAAAATTTTTGTCAAAAATTCCAATAACCAAGTTTTTGGTTTTTAAATTTTATCTTTTACAAAAAAATAAAAAATTTACACAAAATTTGAAAACTTACCATTTAATGTTCCAAACACACCGTATTTTTTTAATTTAAAATATTAATTTTTTCATCCTATAATGACTTTATATCGAAAAAGCACCCTAATTTTTAATCGACAATTCTCACGTCAAAACATCTGATTTTTTTAAAAAGTCTGTGAGGTTTTTGTTTGCTAAAACCAAAAATGCAATAATTAAAGTGTGAAATTTAATGCAATTTTAATAAATTGCTCAAAATTGTACATAACAAAATTTTGAACAATTTATTAAAATGTTCACTTTAATTATTGCATTTTCTGCTAACATTTAACATTGTTAAGCACCACCAGAAAGTAGAGGTTCCAACGAACAAAAACCTCAACGACTTTTAAAAAAAAATCATATGTTTAAAAAAAATAAAAAATATACAGTGTGTTTGAGACATTAAAAGGTAAGTTTTCACCAATTTCATATAAAAAAATTTTTTTTGTGAAAGATAAAAATTAAAAACCAAAAACTTGGTAATTTAAATTTTTCACATAAGTTTTGAGGTTATGTAAAAAAAGTGTTAGCACAAAGTTGTAGACCGACTTATTACCTACAAATTTGCCATTCAACTTTTTTCCATAGAACATGTAGTTTTGTCGGAAATCGAGATAAATCGTTTCTATCCTTCCCCCACCCGCTTTCCCAACTCAGATCGACCGTAAATTATTTTTCCTTTCATTTTTGTTATATTATTTTCCTTTCCAATGGGTTTTCAGATTCTTTAAGACTTAAAACAACATCAAGAAAATAATATTATAGAAACTAAAAAGGGAAAAATAAGATTTTAGTAAAAAATTTAAGATTTATTAAAGTACGAATGCCAGTTGTAAGATCTTATAAATAACAGAAATCTGTCGCTGATAGAGGGAGAGTGCTGACGACCTGCATAGGGCAAATTTTTATTCCGAAATTTTTTGTTTTCTTTTGTGATACCTACATTTGAATATTATCGTTCAAAAATATTCTCCTTGTAATATTGTTGCAATTTAAATTCAAATTGTCGAGAATAATGAAATTTATTCACGACCTAACTCTGTAGGTATATTGTCAACTAATTTTCGATTTATATAGCTTTGTATCAGTCATACAATGTCAAAATTATAATCTCTTCCTCTCGTTCTGTTCTGCTTTTCGATCGTTGTAATTCCTTGAATCCCCATTCCATGTTTTGTTCGACAAATCCTATTGAAATTATAGGAAAATGTATACAGTTTGTATGTGGGACACCGAGTCCATTGGGAGTCAATTGTGGCATTCCCGAGTTCTCACCCTCGATCCAGGTACCAACACAAGGAACCAATGCAGCTTATTCCAACTCAAAGCGTGACAGAGACAACCAGCTGCGGGGTGAAATCGGGGAAAAGGAGAAGAGTTTCATATCAGAAATTCGATTTGCTCTCGCTTAAATGGGATCTGCCTGAAGCACGTTTAATACACGTAAAGCACTCATAATTAAACTTGGCCGTTATTTAATTATTCCCATACAAATTGAGCAATGATTTATTTGCTTTAATCAACGAATTAATTATGTCGATAAATCAACAATAACTTAGGTGAAAAATGAAAGAAAATCTTTTTCCACGGCTTGTTTATCGTTTGATTTTTCTCAAAGCATTTGCATAGAATTCGAGTAAATTGACTTTTATTATTTTCGATGAGGCCGAGTGAACAAACAAGTAACAGATGTTTGATCAATTGATTTCCGAAAGTCAATCAATTTCAAAGTTTGTGCCAACTTTTATGAGGCAAATAAGGGGCCAATTTGTTCTATCAATATGTAGGTGAGTTTGCTATAAAAACAGGCTGCTTTTTCATGGAAAATTTTATGAATATTGAATTGGAAACACGATATCTCTTTGATTTTCACCATGAAAAAAATTTTGGTAAAATTTCAAACGACAAAAACCCAGATTTTTTTTCATCATTATTTTTCTTTTTTTACAACAAATACTTAGGTAAATCGGAGACAAATCTCGATTTTTTCGTTTTTTATTCAAATAATGAGACCACCATGTCTTCTATATAGGTATTGATAACGACTTAAAAAAAAACCTCGACAATTCTCTGGTTCATTAATCAAGAATTGAGCTGAACTTCACACAATATGTGAGGTACGAAATAATAGATATGAGTCATTAAAACTAAATACAAACAATAAAAGGTGTGATTATAAAACGGATAATAAAACAAGTCGAAAAGAACTATTCGATATAGGTACGAGAAGACATAATAAATTAGAACAGATCTTATTGATAACGTGAAGACGTTGAAAAAAAAACCGAGTAAACTTTAAATTTTAACGATTCAAATCAATTGAGTCAAAAGCAAAATATTCAAATTGTCTTTTCTCGTTTGGCTTGATGTAAAATTCATTTGGTGGCGACAGGAAAATTTGCTCATGAATGTTTCAAGCTACTGATTCAGTAATGTACGAGTATCTGTGCTGGTATTTTATATGCAATTTTCATAGTGTGAAGAGTACGTGATACTCTTAAATATATTTGGAGGAAAATAACATAACAATTTTGTGTGCTGACGCCTGAAAGAAAATCGAGTCATTTACATAAATACGAAACGATCAAATAAAATCACCATTTAGTCATAAAATAACGACATTGTACACTAAATTTACTGGGAAAAAAGAAGGCGAAATACATAGATCAATCATTCCATTACCTTAGTAATGTTAGGTTCGAATAGTTTTAAGGTTTATCTTATAAAAAGGTGCATTGGCTCTATAATTGATGATTTTGATAGACTTCGTAAAATTCTTGCCACTAATCTTAAAACAAAAAAAATTTTTACACATAAAATATTTTTATGTGGTTTGCAGCATAACTTAATCGACGTTGTAAAAGTTTGAGATTAAAAATTTTTTTTAAAAAATCTATGATCTCATTATCCCTGGATTTTCTTCGAGTTACCAAACAAGATTAGGATATTAAAAGATAGACAAAATCATTTTTTAGGCATTTTCTTTTAAGATGAAATTGGAATACGAAAACTATTTCCATCTTTTCAGTTTCATTGTAATCGTTTTTTATAGGTTTTAATATAGGGCCTTAATATTATTTCTACTAACCGAATTTTATTTCTACTTATATTTTATTTTCTACATTCTACTTATTGGCTTCGTCAAAAATTAAGCAATTTAACAAAATATTGTAAGGTTTCAATTTTTTATTAACTGTTGATTTGCATACAAAAGAGCAGTAAATTTTTTTTTTCTAAAGAAAACACATTAAAGAAATTTAGTTTATTACATTACTGTAGTCCTAATTAAAAAAAAAGTGGAAAATAAAATTGAAAATTGAAGAGGTAGAAAAATTGTTTGTTTACATTGGCTCGTATTAAAAGAAAAAAATTAGTGTCCAGTTACAGATTGAGTAAGGACCATAGTACATATGGTATATATATACCATTATATTTTATCTTAACCGAATTTTGTTGTAAAACTTTTTCGTTAAAAACTAAAATAACTATAACGAATTTGTACACTTTCTTCTTTCAAAATGAAAGTCATTAATAAAGAAAAATAATAATTAATAATAATGAGATAAAAATATTTAAAAACAATATTTCATTTTAATTATTTTTCACTTTACATTTACATATGTAATTGAGCTTTGAGCAAAAGCTGTGTTTTTTTTCTAAGAACTTAAGTTTAGCTTTTTGTGTCTTAGTATTATTTCGTGTTAATTAAATTTTATGTTAAACTTTTTCGTTATTAATGATTTCCACTGAATGATCTATAACAAATTCATATACTACTACTACATATACTACTACTACATATACTACTACTTTTTTTTATGATGAAAATCGTCCAAAAAGAAAAAAATGTTTCAGTCTCTTTAGTTTTATTTGAAACTAGCTGATACCCGCGACGTCGTCTGCGTAGGTTATTATGTTAAGAACATATTTAATTTACAGAGGAAAAACATGTAAAAAATTGAAAGCAAAAATATATTAAAAATAACCGGAAAGAACTCAGCGTAGAACATTTTAACTATATACCAAAAAATTGCAACTTCAAAATCCGCTATTGCTCCAAGTGTATATAGTTATTAGTTAACTTATAATTAATTTTTTAAAAATTTGTAAATAATAAAATAAAAATTGTTATATAATCTAAAATAATAACTTGTTTAGTTTCCAAAAATTGTTCCTTTAATGCTCTTTCCGGATCCGTAATAGCTCCAGGTGTATAGTTAATTAGTAATTCAATTTTTAAACTTTTCATGCTTATAAGATCCAACGGCAGTTAATGACGTCATAATACAACAATACATGTATAAACAGTTACAAATAAATAATAATTAAAAATATTGCAAAAATTTGATCAGAGCTTAAAAGAAGCAAAAAATTCAATTAAAAACTATTTTGGGTTTTATAATGATTACTAATTAACTATTAACTATACACCTGGAGCAATTGCGGATCCGGAAAAAGCATTTGAAGAGCGATTAAAAAAAATTAATCTCGCCAACTTTAGTCTTTCTGGTAAAAAAATATATGCAATAATAAAAGGGAGTGTTAAAATGTAATTTGATTATTGTAACGGTTGTAATTTAAAAATGTATTTTGAATTTGTATTGACACTAAAATATAAAAAATGCTAAAAGAGAAATTAAAAAAAGCTATATTAATCGAATATTTCTCTAACCGCATTAACTATTAAGTCTACGCTCAAATATGAAATAATCAGTAGGCAGGGGAAGGAGAAACACTGTATCTGCAGCTCATGCGCATTAAACCGTTTGCACTACTGTATCAAAGCGACTAAAAATGCCCGCTTAACGCCTTTTGCTTTCAAAAATCGCCTTAATTTTAAAAACTTCAATTACTTTGTTTTTAATGAAGATATCGTGAAAGTTTAGCTTCTTGTATTTACTAATATAAAGGTTAGATGAAATGAATCCTCATAATTTAAAAATAATTAAAACGTTTTTTTTTTTTTGTAAAAAATACAAAAAAAAATGTGTGACACACCATGCGGTCACGCTTTTCATTATTGAAAACGTTGAGAAAATTTATACCTTGAGTATTTGACAAAAGTAAATAAAGATGACATGAAATTTTTTCCCGGAATTTCAGCAAAACAACGGCATATGACCTAAGGTCACTTAGTGGCGTGGTTGACTAGATAGTTGCCTTATACACCAGTGGTCCTGGGTTTGAATTCAAATGAAAGCTCAAGATTTTTTTCTTGAGTTTTTGGATTCGACGGTCGCTAATAATCATAAAAGTTGATGCGACCTTAAATAAACTAAAAAAAAAACAACTGCTTCCCTCCGTATATTAATGTATGCTTGAAGTTGAACTTTCATCGAAAGCTTAGTTTAAATATTCCGAAAGACTTAAGACTTAAGTTTAGCTTCTTGTGTTTACAAAAGTGAAGGTTAGATGAATTTAATCCTCACAATTAAGAATAAATAATAAAATAAATTAAATTTTTTTACTAATTTATAAAATGTTTTGTTGAAACACAAAGAAAAACGTGCGACACACCATGTGGTCACGCTTTTCATCATTGAAAACTTCGATGAAATTTATACTTCGAACATTTGGTAAAACTAAGTAAAGATTAAATGAACTTTTTCCGTGGAATTTCGGCAAAACAACAACATGACCACATGGTGCGTCACAAATTTTTTTCTTATTTAAGTAAAAATTTTATTTTGCCTGAATTTTCAACTATCTTACGATCCTGTGGTGTTTTTTGCACTTCTTAACATTAACGCTTTAATCAGCTGAAAAAAGATTAATATAAACTTTTTTTCCATTCAATTTTCTCCAAATCTGTTCATATCACAAAATTTTCCAATAGATTTTAAGCTTCTTCTAGAGATCTTTCATTCCTTATCTTATTAGAGAAATCTTACGTAGCCCTTTCATACTTTTCTGTGACCCAGACACAAGTAATCATTTTTAAAGTTTTGAAATCCGATCAAACGTAAAATGATAAATTCTATGAATATTCGGGACAAAATTTTTTGAAGCTGTGATACTAAAAATGTGATATCAAATTATTAAATTTTAAATGCTATCGAAATATTTTTAAAGTGAAACTTTTCATAAATCGTCTCAAATTTTTTGGCCTGTCTTTAGCATGTCGCTAAATGTAACACATTCTCGGCAGGGAATCGGCAAGTGTTCGGCAGAGCTCGTATACACATTGTTAGCTATATACCATGTCGTTTTCCCAGGCCTGTTGCGCGAGCTATTACTGAATGTAATGAGCTATTTTCCTCTCGATGACAACGTTTTATTAAAATTATAAGATGTTATTAATTGTCAATCATATTTGTATTGGTATTTGTATTTTGATCAGTGTATTGATATAAATATTATTGTTCACTTGATCATGATAGACAAAGATACAGCTAGTGAGAATAGTGTAAAAATATCCGACGGTGATGTTACAATAAATAACAACAGGCAGATGATCGATTTAACAATAATCAACAAATTCAATAATGAAAATATCATTCGAGTATTAACATCAATAATGGAAATTCAAAAATAGTGGCAACGGTGCGCGTCACGTCAGACAGTGAATTCGTGCCACATCCCTTTCTTTCTATTCTATTTTCATACCCTACATCGAATAATTTTCCGAAAATTTTCAGTTAATTAAGTGCCTAAAATCCGAAAAAAAGTTTCACTTGCATCGTGGTTTCGTAAAACCACGCAACACCTTTTTTTTTAATTCTAAATCTATGATATTTATTGAAATTACATTGGGATTTCAGGCTAGTAGAAGTCTGAATAGTCAAGATAGGTACTGATTGTTGAAACGCAAGAAGCTTTTTGGCTTCATTTTTATAATAGAAAACTTTTATTACGCTTTTATTTTGTTGTAAGCATATTTCAATAGTCTTGAATAAGACAGTCAACGATAGTGAATTAATTCTAAAGAGTTTTTTTTTTGTGATAACATCAAATGATATTCCCAAATAAAATCATTCTCAAATTAAACGAAGGCGGTTGAATGACAAATTCCGATAAACGAGGCCCTCCTGGTCATCCAATTACACCTCATTATTCCTGTTCTCGAGTCTCGACAATCTTGAAAATTTTACGAGAACATTCCGGCTGTTCGTATATAGACAATTTTAACGACCAGATACTCAAGTGATATCGAGCTCAAAATGACGAGATAATACGTCCCGATACACGTTAAATAACGCCTAATACATGCGATAAATTTGAAAACACAGCCAAGACAATACAGAAAATAACACAATTGAATTTGATGGGTTCTTTCGATCTTACAATCTTTGTATTTGGTTTCATGAAATAGATGGACAAAACAAATTTTTTCCCCGAAACACAAAACAGAGTAATTTATTGTCCGGATTGTATTTTATTTGCTCGTTTCTTTCAACTAAATAATGTAGCTCATTCTTCCATATTTCAAATGGGAGCGTGCGGGATGAGAAAATTTTGAATTGTTCTTATGAGACATATTTTATGTAATGTCCAGGAAGATAAAAAGGAAATTTAAATATTTGAATTTGAAATGTTTTTTTTTTTCTTTCCAAACCGGGAATATATCAATTTGTTTTAACTGCACTCATATTTTTTCCGGGATAAATAAAACAAGTTTTATTATATGAGAATGGTATGTGAATGTTATGTTCGGATCAGCGGGAAGTTTGTTTCGGAAAATTCTTTTTGGGATTTGGGAGAAAAAAAATACGCGAAGGGATAAAAGACAAATGAGTTTCAATTCGTTTTGGATGGATTCGATTTTGTTATGTGCCTTGTTTTCTGGGGTGGGAAATTATCCGGGAGTGAGAGGTTTTTTTTCTCCACTTTTTCGGGGATTTCTCGGGGTGTTTTTCAGATAATTTTATCGAGAAATCACGTCGACCTTGACCTACGGGATTATACGGGAATTCCGGAAGAGTAATCAATCAATTATTGGGAGATTGATGAGGTAATTTTTGAGCGCAAATGGATTATAAATATTGCGAGAAAAAATTATGGTTATTTGTTTGTGGTTTTTCGAGCAGATGGAAACAGGTTTCAAATAAGTGAATAAATTTGAGCTGTTACTTGCCCGCTTTGCTGAGCGTAAAAACATTATGTAAATATTTTTTTTTTCATTGTGGAAATTCATTGACAGTTTTTTCTGCAAATTTAAAGAAGATAAAACTGCAAGAGATTTGCAACAAAAATGTTAAACTCTTTTTCATGGTTAAAGTGGAAAAAGTAATTAAATTATTTTTATTTTATTATGTTTGGTTGATTCTTAAGGCGAATATCGGGAATTCTCTTTGTTTCTTTAATCCGAGAAGAATTTATATTTGTGTAACAAAAGCTCAAAAGAAAGTAAGGCATTCCTTACTACGATATCTTGTACGACGTCTTATCGAAAAAAGTGCACTCAAATTGCAGACAACATACTTTAACCATATTATACTTGGGCAAGCATATTCGTGGTTAAGAGAATAGCTTTTGCTGTATCCACCTTCTTGCTCTTTGGGTTGTCTGCTGAATAATACGCTTTATGGTATAATTATTTAAGCCAGAGGTGGTTAAAATTGTAAGGTAACTTTTATAAAGTATACAAAATTTAATATTGTAACGTTTTTACGGGTTCTTAGGTTTGTGTTTAATGACTAAAAAATTTTTTTAACAATTGTTTATTGATTTATCTTACACTATTGTCACTTATAAACTACACGTTAACAATGAGTTAGCTTTTAGTCACTGTTTCACTTTATTTTACAATGTTCACAATTTATTTAACACCATACACTTTTACTATTTATTTCACACTGATCACTTTCACGATTTATTTAGACTGTTCACGTTGACGATTTATTTTCAGACTGACTCGCCCATGTCTGTCTGGGGCTTATATAGGATTTTGGAATCCTTCTAGTAAATTCTACCCTATTATTACTTGGTAGAAATTTCCATTCTTTTGTTTAATTCTTCGTGCTAGGTGGTCTCGAAGACAAAGTTATTAGAGAGAGAATATTCTGGAATTCTTAGAATTTTATAAGGTTTCTCCCCATCCTGTGATAACAATGCTCCTTCTTTGGCTGGTGATTGGTTCAACCCAACCACGGATAAGAGCAGATGACACCACCCCAGAGTCATAAAATGGCGGCACTTTCTTAGAAACATGACGGCACATTCTTAGACTTGTGACAATAGTTTCATTTCATCAGAGATAGTTTTACTTTGTTCATTTTTGTATCGTCGATTTTTTCACTCAAATCAACAATTTTTGTGATATATTCGAAAAAACACAATTAAAAAAATTTTGATTGAGATGGTGCAAGCTTCTAAAACCATTATGACGTTGCGTGTCATTTTCATAAATTACAATTAAATTTTGCTATGTTATCCGAGTAAATAAATTGAAGCCCACCCCCCATATGTTAGTGGTGTATGTGTATGTGTGAAAAATATGTCGGTCCAAAGTAAAAGGTATCCATTTTTGATTATCTTACGGAAATGAACTTGTGCCATCGAGTTTCCTTCCCGCACATAACGAAATTATATTTTCATTTCCCCCGACGCCATCGTTTCCATTTTGTTATCAAACCAACTGTCATCCCGACCAAATGCGATCCCTAAACGCCTCGAAATCCCCACCTTCTTCCATCGTAGAGTCCAGTCAGGCGTCTAAGTGAATTTATCCGTTACCCTTTTCGAAAACACGTGCAACATTTACACAAACATCCCCCAATTGGCGTATTCCTTATGTGACCAGTGATTCT
Source organism: Sisyra nigra (assembly GCA_958496155.1). Lineage (NCBI taxonomy): Eukaryota > Metazoa > Arthropoda > Insecta > Neuroptera > Sisyridae > Sisyra > Sisyra nigra. The sequence continues at coordinate 48,341,214 of OY292315.1, forward strand.
CAACCAGGGCTTTACTTTGACGGACCCTTAAAACTAACACTGTGGTCTCCCTAAAGGTACATAGGTGTGTATACAGAAAATTATAAAAAATCTATAATATAGTGCTTAATGACGAAAACAAGACAATTATAGATTGATTCTAAAAAAAAGTGGTTTCGTGTACACGCGTGAGAAGTTATACTTCTTTGGCATCATTAAAAATTAGTTTTTTTTAACTGCATTCAAATAATTAATATTAAAAAATTGTAAATTAATATTTAATTTTAATAATAATAATATATATATATATTTAAAGATATAATTATTAAAAATAAAATTAAGAGAATAATATTTAACTTATATCAATAAATAATATCCAAAAGTAGCTGCCAGATGTTTATAAAATTTGTCAGGATCATTTTTCTGGTTAACAATTCATGCATGTCATAAAAACGAAGCTTCATAGTTGAAGCTTCATTTTGCAAAATAAAGTAAGTAGCTACTTTTTAAAGTCAATGTCTTAATCTTATTATTATCTTGTTTTACTAAATTAGTATTCTAAGATGGTTGAATCATTTCAGAATCCCAGATTTCGTGATAACTAAGAATATGCATGAAATGCAGACGTCATTTTCATCACTAACCTCAAAATAGTATAACAGATACTGCAAAATTCGAGAAAAGTAATAACTTATTTATTAATTATATGTGTCATTTGTATATATAATTATTTTTAATTTAAATATAAAATAAATAAATAAAACAAAAATTCAAATTACGCGCGCCAAGTTAAAAGAAACCGAGTGGTTTTGCGGCCAACTTCATTTTGTTAATTTTTGTCTCAAAATGGCCGCCCGTTTAAAAATTTCACTCTCATCATTTTTTCATAACGCGCCTAAAGAAGTATAACTTCAAAAAATACATGGAATCTTCCATGAACTTCTTACGATAAGGCTTAAAACCTCTAAAAGTCTACAGACTAGACGTACAAAACCACCGTCTAAGACAATTCAAAAATTACATTTTTCATGACCTCAATTTCAACATTCAATTTTCCTTCCTCTCGACCATTTAAAACTAATTTAATAAATTTGCATAGAAGCCCGCAAACTCAGTCATGAATTAAAGATCACTCGCACGGCCAAAAACCGGAAAACCTAAAAGATCGACCATCCCAAAAATCTACGGGCTTTGGACCCACAAACTTTTATCACCCATTAATACTTTATTAGCGTCGACGGAAAACGAGTAAAAATCATGTCCTGTTATCTTTGTCGGAAAATCATTACAAGATAATAATACACGTGTACAAATAAACAAGCCAAGCCACCAAACTCAATATTATTTGAGACAATATGCTTGAGAAAATGCTCCTCGGCGAAACCCATAGCGAAAAGTTACACAGTTCAAAGTTGTTGGAAAACTTGAACGAAACAACGAAAACCTCACCTCATCGCCAACCCACTGACAAAACAAACACATTCAGGTTAACAGCGAGCTTTTCAACAATTTCCCTATGAAAAACACATGTTTATATATACGGAAAACTTTTCCTCGAAAAACCTTTTTACTTAATTTTCCGCCATAGTCTTTTTTCATTTAAATAAACAACCAAATAATTTATCCTTATTAAATATTGTATGAGGGACTCGTAATAATTTCACTCACGTCCCGTTCCCGACCATAATCCTCGCATTGTCCTGATTTGTAATTGTAGTCTCTGCGTTCCGTTCCGTAACTCTCGGAAAGGATTCGTTCGTTCGCACGTTTCCACCGACTTATTTATTGCATTGAAACCGAAAGGACACAATAAATATATAGACACTAATTACATATTATACTTATTTAAAAGGGAAGACGCAAGACAAAAATTTATCACTGAAGAAGCACAAATGATCAATTAGCTTCGATGTAGAACAAGCGAAAGTTGTATGAGATGGAAAAAAAGTAATTAGGTAAGGAAATAAAATATATCAAGTCTTTTTTTTTTTAAATGCGAATTGAAGCTTGGACATAAATTATTGGCATGGCTTTCGACTTAATTAAAGGAATTTTAAAAGGCCTTTGTATTTCAGTTGAAAAATTGGTCTTTAATTATATCTTATTTTAAGTTAAATGAAAATAAAAAATGAAAATTCATTTTACTTTAAAATAAAAATATTTAAATATATATTTTTAATTTTAAAAAAATTTTAATTAGTATATTTTATTAAAAGTGGAATTTTTACAAAATGGTTACCCATTTCAAAAACTTTAAACAACCTTTTCCCTAAAGTACTTTTCATGGAGTATATGGTTTTAGATCTACAGATATAACTTAAAGGGCACTTACGTAGACCATAATAATCTTGAGAATAACTGCAGAAGTAATTTGAAGTTCATTTCATGTAATTTTCTTACCAAATCAACAGCATAATGTATAGCAGGGTACATTTTCATTTTTCTTCTCGTAAAATGTTTTTGAAGCTTAATTTTTCTGATGCTTAATTTTATATTTTAGAGTATTTTAATGGATATAATGTTTATTGTGTTTTAGCCCGTTTATATGATACTTTATAGTTTCTTATTTCTGATTAGATTTTTAAGGATATTAGTAGACTATTGGTTTTGATATAAAATTAAATCCTTTTAATTCTGTTTAAGTAGTTACAAATAACACCTCAATAACTATATCAACAAGTAGTTTTTATTGTACCATTGGCAGTTTTAATAATTACTCAGAAACTTGACATTGAGTTGTTTTAAGGTTTATATCTGAAAAACTTTTCTGCAATTTTATAAAATTCATTTTTTTGAAATTAAAATTGTAATAAATAGTAATATAGCATTTTAATTTTTTACTAAGATGATTTATTTTATTAATTATTGCCAATACTAACAGATGGTTCATACAGTATGTCCATAAAGCTAAGAGAATTATTGGAAACGTTAATATTAACAAAAAAAAGTTTTTTTTGACGTGAAAACGTTTTATAAATTGATGGACTACGACAACAAGTCTGAAAAAGTTCGGCCATTTTGTCACGTTACCTACATTTTAACCTGTGCGTGCAAGCGAGAACGCGATACAAGTGATAGAGAGGCACGATATTATTGTTGAATCCTAGGCAACGTAGGGATGGGCAAATGTATAAAATATATCGATATATATCGTATCGATATTTACAAGCAATGTCGATAGATGCAGAGTAAAAAATATCGATACTTCGATATATCGATGTTTTCATCTCAAAACGCGATTACTTGAAAAATTGTCATAAACTATAAGTGGAATAAATTATAATTATTATAAAATGTAATAAAGCTCTTAAAAAAAATATCGAATTTGATATTCGGAAATCAATATCAACTATCGATAGTTGGTGCCCTTACCTAAGACAACGTGTTTTGTGTTTTTCTTTTACAATTTACTTAATAAAATTTAATTGTAAATTAAAAATTGTTAATTTTCAATTAACTCCTTTGTATTATACAAAATAATGATAATTCAGTGATAATAATTCAATTCATAAAAGTACGCAATTTTTCATCAACTAGGTGTTCTTTATGACGTTGTCACGTAAAACTATCGTCCGTAAACCGACTTTACGGACAACCAATTTTTTGTATAAAATTTTATTTGATATACGATTATAATTAAAAAGGTATAATATTGAAATTTTTTATTTTACAGGGCCTGATTTTTGCACGTCTATGAAATTCGTAAAATATGCCGAAAGATCACAATCTAATAAAAAACTTCAGTTTTATTACAGGCAAGTTTTGGTGAAGATTTTTAGTTTTAAGATAAAATAAAATTACTAAAAAAATTTACTTAACTTATTTTTCTCATCTTAATATTTACTTAATTAAAAAATAAAAAAAATGGATATTAGACTGTGACTTCTCAACTATTGAATAATTTACAATTTTAAAAAGGTCTTTGAAGTCGTAACCCAAAAATGTTAAAATTTTGGGTCTTTATAGGTCAGCTTGAATCTTAGCAAAAATGTATGTGATGAAATAATTAACACACTGTTACTGGGATACAAAATTATTTTTGAATTTTATAAATTGTTTTTTTTTTTCATAATAGCAACGCGGGCATTTTTTGTTTCTTACTTTTAATGCGCAATCTATGACTAACTACAAGATTTATCAAAAATTAGTAAAACCAAAGCTTATAGAAAATATTTTAAGCAATTATCAATTTTCAAGATACCTGATGAAGTCGGAATAACACCGACGAAACGTAGTGTAAAAAGAAAATAAACTGTTCAAATATAAAAAAACTGGTCTTCTCACCTGATAATTGATTAAAATATTAAACTATTAAGACCTGAAAATTAGTAATTATTTATAGAAAATCTATCTTAAAACAGTTTTGAAAACAATTTTTTTCTTACAAACATTTTTCAAATATCGCGGCAAAATAATAATTTTGCGTTTCTGGAAATTTTTGCTTCTCATAAGCTACCTTTATTTAATTTATTTTTACACCTACGCAAAGAATTTAAAAGTTCCTGAACCGGAGATGCAATGTAGGATTTTTTGTTAATTTTTCTCTTGCGCCCTTTAGATTTCAGAAAGTCGCTGAAAATTTTGGTGTACTTTGAACATTGAGCACAAATCAGTTAGTGATTAGTTTTTCTCCCCTTTATTCAGTTTTCAGAAAACCTCTGAAACTATTTTTGTATGACAGTGAATTTTTCAATAATTTTCTCATAATTGAAAGGGGCTGTAGAAAAACCAACCACGAATTTGTGGTTAGTTTTACAGTTTTTAAAGGTGGTTGAAAGCTTCAAATATTTTTTACAGATAACCATTTATGAAAAAATATTTTTATAAAATTTTTTTTTCCCAGCATTCAAAGGTTTAAACATTTTATTGAAAAAAGAGATTTTTTTAAATTAATCAACTGAAAAATTCAAAATAAAATCAAAATATTTTTTTTTCCCCCAATATCATCATGGGGACATTTATCTTGTCACCAATTAACAAACTTTTTTGCATCCGAGTACAATTTATTTAAAAATTGATTATCAAATTTTCACAATTGGGTCAAAGAAATAATTTTTATTGAAATAAATGACAAAGAGCTTTGTGTTGAGCTTTCCATTGCAAAAAAAAAGTATAACAAAACAAAAAACTCACGCTCAATTAACTGAATGAACTATTATCCGTCTCTAAACACCCACCCACACAACAAAGCAAGCTCCACTCGGGGAAAAATGCGAAAATTAATTAAACCCGAGCCAGCCAACAGAGCCGAAAAAAAGTGTTAATAACCAAACAAACAGTAAACTGTTTTCACTACAAATTTCCCCCAATAATAAATCGAACGAATATTGAAACATTCATTCGGGTGTTGGAAGGGTTGAAAAGCTCACTCATCCCTCGGCTCTAACTCTCGGACTTTGTACGATGAACAACTTTTCTATGCTTTTCACTCGTCCATTTGGCATTTTTAACATTTACGAGGTTCTCTTTGGTCAAAACAGGGACTGGCACTTGGCCGGCTGTTATGTGTGTAATTGGAACAAGGAAAATGGGTTTGTAGGGGAAACAGGGATACAACAACGGAGAGAGTGCAAAGTGTGTTTGAGAGCTTAAGGGTTGATTTGGAAGGTTTTTCGTTCCAAATGTACATTAAATATGTGTTTGTGTGACAGTTTAATTTGAAATAATTAAAGCCGCAAACATGCAAGGGTTTTTTGATGGCTCAAATTGAATTTCATCAAGAAGGGGTTGTAAGTTGATTTTTTAAATTATTCATTGACAATTTTTATAAGGCAAAAAAACACGAGCTTTCGGCTATCTGTGACTTTGATCGTGTAAACTTGAACAAAACCTACATATGTTAAACAAAAATCTCTTAAAAACCTCTGTAAATCGTATGAAAATTTTTGAAACTTTCATATAAATTACTACTTATACTTTACTTATATATAATAATATATTGCTTATACAAAAAATAGACCAGGGTAGATAATTTTTGAACAGAAAAAAAATTATAGTTGGATGAAACCCATTAGAAAAGGAAGAGAATATAACAAAAATGAAAGGAAAAATAAATTCAGTCGATCTGAGGTGGTCAAGTGGAGGGGGGGGGGGGGGTAAGGGTAGAAACGGTTTATCTCGACTTCCGACAAAACTACAAGTCCTATTGCAAAAAGTTAAGCAGCAAAGTTATAGATAATAAGAAGATCTATAACTTTTGTGCTAACACTTTTTTCACATAACCTTATCTTTTACAAAAAAAAACAAATTGTTTCATGAAATTTTTTAAAAATTAAGCTTTTAATGTCCCAAACACACTGTAATTATTTTTTTTTTATTTTTGTTTGTTTTTTTTGTGTTTTAAGTCGCTTTAACAGCTAAGATCATATCACGACTGTCTAAACACAGAAAATTTCTGTTAGTCAATTTTAATTTTAGGTCTAGGATCTTAAATCTAGGATTCAACGGGGATCGAACCCTGACCACTTGACGCATGAAGTGGAGAGAACTACTGCTCTAATCACTGCGCCAATAGGTGGCATTTTTTGGTTACAAATATTAATTTTTTCGTCTTACAATGACTTAATATCGAAAAAGCACCCTCATTTTCAATCAAAAATTCTCACGTCGAAACATCTGATTTTTTTAATAAGTCGGTGAGCTTTTTGTTTGCTGAAACCTCTACTTTCTGATAATGCAAAAAGTATATACATTACAATGTTAAATGTTCTCAGAAAATGCAATAATTAAAGTGTAAATTTTAATAAATTGTTCAAATTTGTGTTATGTACAATTTTAAGCAATTAATTAAATTTTTTTTTCTAAAAGATAAAAATTAAAATCCAAAAACTTGGTTATTGTTATTTTTGACATAAATTTTGAGGTTATGTGAAAAAGGTGTTAGCACAAAATGTGTAGATTTACTTATTATCTACAACGTTGCCATTTAACTTTTTTCCATAGGACTTGTAGTTTTGTTGAAAATCGAGATAAACCGTTTCTACCCTTAACCCCTCCTCTTCCACTTCCCCACCTCAAATCGACCGTTATTTATTTTTCCTTTCAATTTTGTTATATTCTCTTCCTTTTCCAATGGGTTTCATCATACTATAATTTTTTCACTTTTTACCATTTTCAAAGGTTAAAAGCACTGGTCTAAAAGGACAAGCAGGACTAAACAATACAAGATTTGCAATCCCCTTTTTAACCCACTTTATAGTTACCTGTTAAATGTACAAAAACAGGCTCCCGTGTGCACCTTGATGATCCAAGAGTGAAAATAGTTGAAAAAAGCTTTTGTAAGAGTTTTTAAATTTAGAAGCAATATTTAAGATCAAATTATCTTTGACTTATTCCACCAGTCATAAACGAAAAGCATTCGTATAAACCAAGCGTCATTTGTTTGATATTTCAAATACCCACTCGCATATGATTGGATGAGCTTTTTCACCCAGCTACTCGATCCACTTGAAAGCTTCCAGCGAAGAAGTTTTATTCAAATCGTTTCCAAACATTTAAAAGAGTATCGACCTTTTTTGAGCGCTGAAAATTTAACGACGACTCTCCTAGATGTTTACAATATTTTCCTTGGTTGTGCGATTATTTTTTTACTTCCGTTCATCCTCAAAACGGGTGAAGCGAACAGCGAAAAAAGGATGATATATTTAATCGAGCTGTTAGCATTATTTTTTTTTTATTTCACGAAAGCTCTCCGGGGAGTGCAAAAATATGATGGGAATTCGGTCAGTTGTGTTAATAACAATATAAACCGAACAAGTGAAATGCGACGACAAATGATTTCTTTTCCAGGGGGATGAAACATAGAGGGTTTGGGTTTGACGATTTTTTGTGTTCTCTTGATGTCTTCTCATGATGTCACTGTTAAATATGGGTTATAAATTGAAATGCGTAAAAGAAGCCTTTTAATATAAAAAAGCTTTAAGTCGGTTGATTTACGTCATTTGCGAAAAAGGAAAATTTTGAAATATGGAAAGGGAAAATGCATCTAACTTGGAATGGTGAAGCTTGTCAATTTTCCCTTGTACAATAAAAATTTTTTTCTTTCTTTAGTTTATTTGACGTTTCTCTGTTTAGAATGAAGATAAAAAGAGGATGAGAAAGATTTAAAGATGACATAATCAAGATCAAATAACATACATTTTCTCATATAATATAGGAATTCCTCCCGATTCATCCCCGTTTCAATGGCTCGTTGTTATATTCGCGTTATTTCATACGTCCCCCATGTGATCCCTTATCTGTGCCTCGTCTTTTATATAAATCGTATTTGGGTAAATTTACGCATTTTATTTTTTTGGGGGTTGTAGACCGAAAAAAATTTGCTAGAGGCGGGACCACTCGTCGACATTAACAAATCGTAGTAAAATATTTTTGTAAAACGTTTTGTACCAATTGTTGAAAAAGTGGGGTTGATAAACATACACACATCCATATATGTTTCAAGGGTTGAACGTTTTGGGGTTGAGAAATGACACATTGAATGACTTACATTGTACATACGAGGAACGAGCCAATGCGGAGATATCAGCTAGCAAAAATTCAAACACAAACGAAAAGTTTAATTTTTTGGCAATTTGCCAGTGGCACTGACTGTGTCATGGACTTCAATCCATAACAATTGAATGATAATTTTTTTCTTCATCCAACCGAAATTATTCGAGTTAAAACGAGGGTTAACAATTGAAAAAATTAACCTCAAATAAAAGTAAGGTTAAAACGTTATGATGAGAGTAACAGGACAATAACTCATTGTTTAATGGTCCTCAATTTTATGTGTGACATAATGGAATGCGTTTTCATGAGATATCTTTTTTGCTATAGTTTTTAATTTCTCTGTTTCGGTTGTTTGTATAGAAAATCCTGTGCTTGTTGTTGTTGTTGTCGCCCCTGATTTTCCTGTAGGGAACCAACAGTTGAGTTATTTAAATGTCCATTTGGTTGGCTGACTTTCAAAATGGGGTCATTCCAGACGACACTGTCCTTATATCCCGGTATGATTCTACGTTTGTGTGTGTGTGAGAGTACATGATTCTATGTAGATACCGATGCCCGTTCCTCGAACCAACTATTTTCCATTTGTCCGACGAGCGACATAATTTCGCCATGTGTAAGCTCTGAAAAGCACTTAGAAAATTTGCTCGTTGGACAGTGCTGGACGTTTCTCCGTTTATTTATGTCGAGTGACCAAATGGACGGGTGAGTTGTGGTCAATTTGAAAATTTTACAACACGAATAAAAACGAGGATGAATATTATAAAGTTCAAATAAATTGTAGTCTCAACGAGGTGTAAGCCTCATTTAAATAACATTAACTTAGGCAAGATTTTCTACAATAATAAGCGATTTTAAACAACAAAAATCAAGTTTAAATAGTTTCATATTCAGTTTCTTTAACGGCCATTGGTGACCCAATTCATTGAAGAGGTCAGAAAATTGTAATTTTGTTGAATGATTTTGCTTCAAAAAAAAAGTGGTTGCGTGTACTTATGTACGCGCGTGAGAAGTTATACTTCTTTGGTATCATTAAAAATTAGTTTTTATTAATTTTATTCAAATAATCAATCAAATCAATCAAAATATTTTCTAAATAAAATATAAAAAATATATTTAAAGAGTTAATTATTTTTAATTTAAATATAAAAATAAGTAAATAAATAAAACAAAAATTCAAACTACGCGCGCCTAGTTAAAAATACCGAGCCGTTTTGCGGGCAACTTCATCTTGTTAATTTGAGATGATAAAATAGACCGCTACTAATGCTTCTGAAACCGCGCCGCGATGCAGACGTCATTTTCATCATTAAACTTCAAATAGTACCTATAACAGCTACTGCAATATTCGAGAAAAGTAATAACTTATTTATTAATAATATGTGCCATTTGTATATATAATTATTTTTAATTTAAATATGAAAATAAATTAATAAGAAAATAAGAAAATAAGAAAATAAATACAACAAAAAATCAAATTACGCGCGCCAGGAAACCCAGTTGTTTTGCGACTAACTTCATTTTGTTGATTTTTGTCTCAAGATGGCCGCCCATTTAAAAATTTCACTCTCAAAATTTTTTCATAACGCGCCTAAAGAAGTATAACTTCAATAATTTGATTTTTTTTGTGGTCAGTTAAGGAGAAAAAGGACTATAGTAACCATATTTTATCCCTTTTATCCCTTCATCTATATCAATAAAATGATAGCTGTTTTCCAATGTTTGCTTTTAACTCAAAAACCACTGGATAGATTTCGATCATTTTTTTGTTGTTTTACTTCTTATATATTTGATCCTTATCTAAAAAAAGAATTATCACAATATCTTCATTAAAAGCAAAGTAATTAAAGTTTTAAAAAATGCGATTTTTACAAGCAAAACGCGTTAAGTGGTATATTTTTCGTCGCTTTGATAGAGTGGGGCAAATGTTCTATTGCGCGTGGGCTGGAGAGTATGTTTCTCCTTCCACTGCTTACTGATTATTTCATATTTGAGCGTAGACTTAATGTAGCTCAGCGATATATTAGATTAATAAAGGTTTTTTGATTTCTATAATTTCTTTTTGTTGAGCCGTTTAAAATATTTTTTGTAGCTTTTTTTAAAATTTTCTCTTTTAGCATTGTTGATATTTTACTGTAAATACAAATTTAAAATACATTTTTAAGTTACAACCATTGCAATGATCAAATTACATTTCAACACTCCCTTTTATTATTGTATATATTTTTTAACCAGAAAGAGTTAAGTTAGCGAGAAACATTTTTTTCTTTTTTCTCCAAATATATAGTTATTATTAAAATTATTATTATTATATATAATTAAAATATTATTATTAAAAAAATTAATTATTTAAAAATTTGCAATTAAAAATTAAAATTGTTGAAAAATACAAAAAAGGCATTTTTTTTAAAATTGATCATTAATTTCACTTCCGGATCCGCAATTGCTCCTGGTGTATAGTTAATAGTTAATTAATACTTAAATATTAAAAAAATGTTCAAACTCAAGAGTTAAAATCGCTATAAAACCCAAAGTAATTTTTAATTGTATTTTTTTAAGATCTCTATCTGCTCTTTTTATTACGCAAATAATTGATCAACTTTTTGCAATATTTTTAATAATTAATTGCTTTAGCTATTTATACATTATGTTGTACTATGACGTCATCAACTGCCGTTGGATCTTATAAACATGAATAGTTTAAAAATTGAATTACTAATTTACTAAATACCTGGAACCATTGCGGATACGGAAGGAGCATTTTAGGAACTATTTTTGAACACAAAAAATTAAAAACAGTGATTATTTTGGATTATATAGCAATTTTTATTTTTGAATTTACAAGTTTTTGAAAAATGAATTATTGATTAGCTAATAACTATACACTTGGAGCAATAGCGGATGCTGAAGTAGCAATTTAGGAGCAATTTTTTGGCATATAGCTAAAATGTTCTACGCTAAGTTCTTTACGGTTATTTTTAAAATATTTTTGCCTTCAACTTTTTAGATGTTTTTTCTCTGTAAATTAACTTTGTTCTTTACATAATAACCTACGCAGACGACGTCGAGGGTATCAGCTAGTTTCTAAACAAATAGGCGTTATGTGTTCAACAGTGTATTTGTCTGTTGCATCTTCGTTACAATAGAAATGTAAAGATTATGATTTTTGTTTTGTTTTTGTTTCAAAACTAAAATATTCCAGAATATTCTTAGCTATGAACAAGAAATTCTGTTCATCTTTTTGAAAATCATCAGTCCTTGATAAAGGATTATTGATATACTATTCGATAAAGGGTTGTGGACAATTTCAACAGATTTCATTTTTTATCTTATTATTTCAATGATATTTGTTTAGAGGTTTTTACCATGAAAAATATTCTGTTTAGGTTCAAAATGTAATTCCCCTGTCAAACAGTTTATGTAATTCCCCTGGCTCGTTTTCCAAGCTTTCAAAACTAAGTACTAAGTAGTTTCTAAACAAAAATTGGGTTAAAGAAAGTACTTTAAAACATAGTCGCATTTTAAATGAGATTTATTTCGTTCGTCTCATTTTCTTTTCTCAAACATACGAATGAGAAATAATTTGCCCTCTTACAATATTAATTGTTGCCAACAACAACATTTATAATTACTCCCCCGAGACAAATAATTTTCGCCAATTCTCCTCCACCACCACCACTCCTCAAAATTCAATCTGCCCACTGGCAACCCTCCACCTTCTTTATCGTATCCCCTATAAAATTAACTGGAGCATTATTTAACATCTGATGAATGAATTTACTCTCGCAAAACGGCATATAATAATAGTTATACTAACAATAATAACAATAACAATCATATTAGCCAAAGTAATTCACCTCATATAAACCAAAGAACGAGTTATCCTCTAAAATAGTCGGGAACAAATCGAAAAATAATGAGCGCGAGGAAGATAGCAAACGAGACAATTACTATGATTTAACGTTTATGATTATTGTTATGGTGATTGGCGTGTCAAAGGGCCGCAACCCAAATTTGTATGTGAAAACAGCGTGGAATAGTGGTGAAAAGGGGATGATGATTGCGGGGGGTAATAAAATGAGTGCAATTAATTTACAGTCACATTATTGGGATTCCATAGTTCTATTCTGTTGCAGTGGCAAAATGTGTTTTGTGTTGCAATAAAATAAATACGAAAATACAAGTTTAAGGGGTTGATTGCGACGAGATATGCTATGTGTATGGAATATGCAATATATTGAGAGGCGATGGAAATGTATGTATGTATGTTATGGCTGGCTAGGGGTGTTGAGAGGTCACACTGTACCAAATTAGCGAGCTGTAAACTGAATGACCGCAATTGCAAAGCATTGAACACTATTGGAGGATGATGGGGATGAAAACAAGAGAACGTGATGATGTAATTAATTAAGTATGGATACTTGTGATATATCCCTTAGTATTTGATGCTTTTAAATCTTAGTTGTCTATACCAATAATAATATTGAATATTTCTACTCTTTGAATACTTATATAATAAAAATGTTACGTGTTACCTGCGCGAGGGAACAAAAACAAAATTATTTTTCTCAGCTGAGATTTGTATTTAATCTAAAAAATGTAAGGTGTTTTGTTAAATACTTTTTATTACCTACATTTTCATAAATTTTATACAAAAAAATACCTGTCATTTACATTTTAATTTTCCCCAAAAAAACATTGTTTGTCCAGGGTAAACTTGAAAACGGCTGGGTCGATTTCAATGAAATTTTCACAAAAATTTACTAAATAATGTAACTTACATTATAGGCTACTTTTTATTTCGAATAGTTTTGTCTGTCTGCCTGTTTGTTCTTGGCAAATTGAAAGCGGCTGATCCGATTTGGACGAATTTTTCACATACAGGTAATAGCAATACAAAAAGTGCTATAAAATACTTTGTTTCCGAAAAAAAATTGATTTTCTGAGCAAAAAAAAAACTATAAAAACTCTACAACGAAAAACATACATCGCTAAACTTGAAAACGCTCAGCGAAGAGGGCGGGGATCAGCTAGTTTTATAATATCGATGAAAACCTTACAGTAAAAAAATAATTGTTAAATTATTCCTGATTTTAAGAAAAATTTGAAAAGAAGTTTTTTATTAAAAAAAAACTATTACCCCCTCCAATAAATTAAAAAATGAGCAAAATATGAGAGGAAATAATAAGAAAAATCAATTTACAACTCAATCACCTACCTACAACCCGATGAAATACTACGAAGGCCATGAATAATGTGAAAAAATTAAATCAATTTTAAGGTTATGTCACTTTATAGACTTACAGAAAAAAAGCAATCGTCTATTATTTGTGTTATTAATTTTTTTTCATAATGACTTTTCCATTTAAATGTGTTAATATTATTTTATTTCACTTCATTTTTTCCCTCTCTGACGACAATTGATCGAGAGGAAAGACTTTCATCATCGTTTCCCGCTGGATTTACGAGGCAATGGTATGAGGCTTGAGAGATAATCTAAAAAAAATGGGATACCAAGATAAGATGTTGACGGGACCAGAGGGCAAAGGGGTGGCTCATAATGAGTGAAAAGTGGAAAAAAAAATTTCCCTTCATCATTACTAATATAAAAATTACGATTGTCAATAATAAAAATCAATCGAAAAGTTCATTCCCCAACTCTTAAAATATCCCCCGCTCGACTTTACTAAGTTTCTCATTCTCCTGATAAAATATAAAAAGAAAATAATAATAACGAATATCGTCGAAGATAAACGAGATTAATTTTTATATTTTCACGAACCGTATCTATATTTTGGTCAAATCAAACGGATAATGACCTATAACCTTGTATTTGTTCCCGAAAATTTATATCAGAATAGTTTCGCCGCCATTTTTTTCAACGTGTATCGTGTTTTGTTTGTGTGTGTTTTTTGAGGTTAGAGTTTTTCCTATTTCGTTTCATTGTAGGTTATATAAATATGCGTTCGATTGACGAACAAATGACGCGGGGTGTGAGAGTGAAAAAGTACGGGAAGAGATAAGGGACTTCGATTCGATAATAAATTAGAGATTTGTTTGTCTATTTGATAAGTTCACGGTCTCTTAGACGAATCGGTTCAAGGTAGGCTGTGAAATTCATCATTTCTTTTATTTCACCGCCAACTAAGTGATTGGAAAATTGCGATTTTCCCTTTTCGTTTTTCACCTCTCATCTTTGTACCTGTTGAGAAAAAAGTGCAAACTTTGCAGTTTTTTGCTTCAAATTTTAACAAATCATCAAATTTAACTTTCATATAAGCGGAGTGGAGAGTAAGCTTAGATCAACAAACTCAACCTATTTTTGTTCGTTTGATAAAAGAGCTTTTTTTCGTTTAAAGCTCTCCATTTTTTATGCAAGTCTTGGGTGTATTTTGATTTTATTTTATGGGACTGCATTGCGTTCTAACCCTAATTTTTTTGTCGTAAATAAAAATGAATTTGTAGGGTTGGGATGAGAGTGATAAATAAAGGTTTTGGCGGGAAGAAGCGACGATGGAAAAACTCTGGAAACGTAAGCTGTGTGTTTTTCGAAGAAGTCGTGAAATGTTTCAAAAAATTTGATTTATTTTAGTAAATTAAATTTTATTTTTTTCCTTTGCCTAAACTGGGCCAAAGAGGACATTCTTTAAATCGGTTGGACATACGGCTGCATGTTGGGGTTGTAATATGGGGGTCGCAAAAAAGATGAATAGGGAGAAACGAGAAGAAAGATATACACAAGAGTCCGATTCTAATAAATTCCCGCTTCTTTGTATTAAATATATGGTATATCTTTTGATTTCATCTTCCCGCTTTTTAAAATCACATTTTCTTGTAGTTTCGAATTTTTACACGTGTCATTTTTTTCTGGTTTTATTTTTTATGAGGATGAAACGAAGAGAAATGCGATGAAAAACGTAAGCAAAAATCGTTGGTTTCGATTAGGTCATAAAAATGGTAATGAAAATAAAGAAGAGAGTAAATTGGGGAAAAAAAGGGTACGAAGCAACCCCCATACAATTACTTGAAAAGCTCCTCGTCATAGTCGACCGGTTCGTTAGCCATTGCCAACTTAAGCCATTCTGAACCAAAAGCTCGTTTTGTCACGATAGAAATTAACGCATCGTTTACATCGGTTTGATGACGTCTGAAGTTTATTTTGCGCGTCTGAAATTTATAGATGCCACGCCGATTAACGACCAAATGGAAAATAAAAGGACAGTCCGGAAAATATGAAAGGATGACTGAGAGGGAAGAAATTGAAGAGGAAGAAAATTTTTTTGTTTTGTTTGTGTGTGTGTGTTTTATTATCAATTGAACTGCTTTGATAGATTGGTCGTAAAGGAAAAATTCGTGGAGGAAAAGACAGTAGTTGGTACGTGACTCAATAGAGTTGAAATGGGGTTACGACTTCTTATGGATAGATGAAACTTTTCGAAACACAAGAAAGGGAAGATAATTCAAAAATTTCTTATTATTTATGAGTGGAAAAATGGATGGTTTCTTCCTGAAAATATCTACGAAATCATGCCAAATTTTGAACCGATACAAGTCGTATATCACAATCTGATTTTAAGCGTTGTAAAACGTTATTTATTAAACCGATTGTGGAGCAATAGATCTTAAAATTTAAAGATTTAAAATACTACAATTATTGCCTTATTAGGTACAACTATTACATATGTAATACTTCTCAGACGAAAACGAACGATTAAGGGAGTAAAATAGTAAAATATATAGTAAAATAAGGAATGGTTTAAAATAAATGTAGAAATTTGAGTTGGGGTGGGATGACCAAAAGGGTAAGTGAATAAGTAAAGATATATTTTGCCTAATCTTTACATAACCATCCCTGATAAATTTCACAAAGATTTTTGAAATTATACTTCTTTAGGCGCGTTATGAAAAAATGATGAGAGTGAAATTTTTAGATGAGCGGCCATCTTGAGACAAAAATTAACAAAATGAAGTTGCCGCAAAACCACTCGGTTTCTTGGCGCGCGTAATTTGAATTTTTGTTTTATTTATTTACTTACTTATTTATTTTTATATTTAAATTAAAAATAATTATATATACAAATGACACATATAATTAATAAATAAGTTATTACTTTTCTCGAATTTTGCAGTATCTGTTATACTATTTTGAGGTTAGTGATGAAAATGACGTCTGCATTTCATGCATGTTCTTAGTTATCACGAAATCTGGGATTCTGAAATGATTCAACCATCTTAGAATAATAATTTAGTAAAACAAGATAAGAATAAGATTAAGAAATTTACTTTGACAAGTAGCTACTTACTTTATTTCGCAATTTCTATGAAGCTTCGTTATTATGACATGCATGAATTGTTAACCAGAAAAATGATCCTGACAAATTTTATAAACGTCTTGCAGCTTTCTTTGGATATTATTAATTGATATAAATAAAAATATTATTCTCTTAATTATATCTTTAAATATATATAGTATTATTATTATTAAATATTAATTTACAATTTTTAAAATTGATTATTTGAATGCAATTATTAAAAACTAATTTTTAATGATGCCAAAGAAGTATAACTTCTCACGCGCGTACATGTACACGCAACCACTTTTTTTATTTATATTTATTTTTATTGGCCATCAGGTGGCCAATGGTTCTTTTATCCAACCTGTTGTCTGGATCGCGCTTGGTAGAGAATACTTCTAATGGAGTATATCATAACCAGGTCACGGGGCACCTTCCTCTATAATTTCTTACTATTTTGAGGCTCCGGTGTTGGTAACATTAGTGGAATCGGATGTTAGAGAAGCTTTTCATAGTAATTGGTGGCAAGAGTCTCAATCATACTGGCTACTGATGTAATTGTTTAGTCTGTACCTGAGTCGAAATTTTAATACCTCGATGGAGCCTTGTGGAGCCTGATTCTTTTGATGTGGTCATTTGCTGCTTTGATTTAAAACCTTCTTCAACCTAACAGAGAGAATGTTGAGAGAGCCAGATCGGACGATTACAAGTGCTGCCCCCTACTCCGAGTGTGAAATTTGGAATTTTTTTTTAGCCACTCGTTTACACATTTCTCTACTGTTCTATACTCGGAACGACTAAAGCCATAGAGAAACGAACGAGGCTTTATTACTTTAGACGATCTGAATGTAGAACTTTGGAGAAATTTGTAAACGAGTGTCAAAAAAAATTTTGAAATTTTGTACTTGGAGTAAAGGGCAGCACTTGTATTCGTGCGATCTGGCTCTCTCAACATTCTTTCTGTTAGGTTGAAGAAGGTTTGAGATCTAAGCTGAAAATAACCACAAAAAAGAATCAGGCTCGTTCCGAGTGTAGAACAGTAGAGAAAGAAACAAACGAGTGACCAAGGAAAAGCTCCACATTTCGTAGTAGAGTAGGGGACAGCAGGTGTATTCGTGCGATCTGGCTTTCTCAACTTTTTCTCTGAACATAACTACGCTGTAATCGAACGTTAGTAGTTGCTACCAGGCTGAAACAGGGTTTATTTCCCTACATTTAAAAATCCTTTTTACTCTGTCACGCCCTGACTTCAGACTATCTAGATTGAAATGGATTTTAAGATGTAAGGAAATAAACCTTGTTTCAGCCTGGTAGCACTTACTTACGTTCGTTTTTAGTTCGGTTAGGTTGAAGAAGGTTTTAAATCGAAGCAGCAATTGGCCAAATCAAAAGAATCAAGCTCCACAAGGCTCCATCGGGATTTTAAAATTTCGACTCGGGTGCACAGGGCTTCATTGGTCATGTAGCATGGAGCGTCTGCTAGCTCTCTGAGCATTTTTGATTGAGCTCTTTTTTAAAAATCTTAATGTTGGACTTGTTAGCAGAGTCCCATAGCTCAATCCCATACATCCAGATTGGTACTATCATTGTTTTCTATAAAAATATTTCAATGTATAAAAATATCTCAATAAATCCGTCCAATGTTTTTACGGCCAAGGATGATCAAGTAGATCAAGAAATATTACACGGAAAAAATAGTGGTGAAAAATTTACAACACTAAACTAATAATATTTTTACTGCACTTTATGTTCACTTTAAGCACAAATGTAACATTAGATAATACACTGTGTTGTATTTAGCTCTAACGTATAGTACTTTTTACTACCATAGTGTAGTAAATATATGTAGCTGTTACAACTGCTGAGTGTTGTACAGTTAACAAATTTTGGCGTTGGCGCATGCGGCGCGTACAACATAACCAATAATTTTGACAAACAAAAGCAAGTGTCAAAAATTCAACTACATTTTTATCAGTTCGTGTTGTTAATAATACTACAGTTTTTTAATTACACTTGACTGGTAAACTTTGCCACACGTGGTGTTATCCTATATAATACTAGTTAATGTAGTAAAATTAACAAAGAATGTTGTTAAAACTACAACACATTTTTTTCCGTGTAGATTTCCTGGAAAGAGATCAAGAAAATAATAACCAACCAGCTTCACCCCTAGTCAATTAGTAAAGATCATTTCAAAATTAGGAAAGCAACACGTAACCAAATCAAGGCAAAAATGATATAAGAACAAAGATTTTATAAATTGAATTTTAAGAAAATTTACTCAGATTAAAAAAAAACTTCTAATAATGAAGCCTGTACAATATACGTTGATTAATTTACTTCCTCTGATAAAAATTTTACTATCTACTATTTGAAAACCGAAAGCGATTTACTAATTACAGGTTTTATTTAATAAAAAAAATCCTTCTGTTAACTTAACTTAACTTCAACAAAGATTTGTTTGAGTAAGAAGTTTTTTTTTTTTTTAATTTTTAATGGGTAACTTTAACGTAGATATTATAATTGATGATTGGTAATTTTTGCAACAATAGTCCAATTAAAGAAATTATAATGCGTATTGTTATGAAAAGTAATAGTCTCCTAACAATCTATACAAATAAGCGTAGGTAATGCAAATCATCATATTATAAAAGAAATTTTCATTGAAAAACTTTTATTTCCCTTTTTTATACTTTCCATTGATAACTCGAACTTACTCACACTCACGAACATAAAGGAACATATTTTCACACCGATACTACAAAAATATTCTTATAAATTTTACTGTACTTCGTACAGTAAGTATTTTTATTGAAACACTTGATTGTTGGATTAAACTTATCATAACTTTTACAATGATATTGTAAAGAAAAGAATTGTAGTCCTCACCACATTCGTTGTAGAATAAGTGGTTGACAAATTATTTGTTAGGTACCTTAAATTGCAGTATTTTATGCACAATTATTTATTTTCTTCATTTGTTTAAATAATCCATAAACATTTGTTTGTCAGAGAGTGCATCTCTTTATTGTATTAAGTCAACGCAAAGTCAACGATAAGTTATAAATTCTTCAATTATTTTAATATTAAAAAAAATAATTCTAAATTTTATTTACAGGCCAAAACGTTTCCAAGAGGGATTTCTCCATAATTTTATTTCGAATATCCGGAGATGTGTTTCAATGCAGTTTTGGGACTCTACAATGAACATTACAGGTTAGTTAATAACTTCATTTGTAATAAAATTTCATAGAATCTAATGCAAATTGAGAAGTAAATTTTCATTAAGCTGTTTGTTTTATTTTCGTTCTTGAAACTAACAGTGACCTTAAATGAGATAAAATTATATAAAAATTTAACGAAACAGGAAACTAAAAAAACGCAACTATTTTTTCGTATTAAACGAATTTCGTCTTAAGGAAACTACATAAAAATGGCATGTTTTGATAGGAATCAACTGTTCCCTGGATATTAACTAAGTCATTAACGTTTTATCTCGAATCGAATTTTTAGTTAGTATCATAAGAATTTACGAATGTTATCAATTTGAATCTTTTTGTTCAACAATAGTAAAAATTATGAGTACAATTAAGATAAATTGTATTAATTCACCATCCCTTATTGTTTTTTCAAAGATGAGTGAATAATTTTTAATTTATAAAAAACTTCAGATCATTATAAAACGACAAATTAATAAAAATTATAACAAAATGAAAAACCGACTTCAAAATAAATATAAAAATCTTAAACAAAAAATGCTGTAAAAAAATAATTGCATATCCTTGCAGTATGTACAACTTACAAATTATTAGGATGATATAATGTACAGCTATTGTTATTTTTGGAGTTGGTGTCAGCCAAGGAAATGCGACTATATTGGTACTAAGTAATAAACGATAATATATTGTATAAAATGAGCTTTTATACAATATACTAGTATTGTGATAATATCTAGCAAGCTTTAAACTACAAAATTCCAATCACTTATTAAACCTTTTTACAAATTAATATTTATTTCCTTGGCTGACACCAACTCCAAAAATAACAATAGTTGTACATTATATCAATTCTAATAATTAGTAAGTTGTAGACACTGCAAGGATACGCAATAATTTTTTTACTTTTTAGTGTGTTTTTTGTTTAAGATTTTTTATTTATTTTGAAGTTGGTTTTTCATTTTGCCAAAATTTTTATTTATTTCTCGATTTTTTGTGATCTGAAGTTTGCTTACTGATTTTATTTCTTTGAATATGGGTAAATCTACTAAACGTGCTGCTCATATGAGGCAGCGCCGTTAAATGTTTCAAAGTTACTGCATCATCCCTTTTTGCCTTTAAGGGTTGAAAAATTTTGCTTTTAAATTTAATGAATGAACTAAGTGTAATACTCTTTCCAATAGAAAAAAAAATCACCAAAATTCGATGATTCAGTTAAACGTCACTATTTCATCCCCTATTTTAATCCTTAGGGGGTGGATTTATTTATTCAAATTGAAATGTGAATAATTTAAAGGTGCGATGTACGTAATAGAAACAAAAGTATCGAAATCGGGTTAGCCAAGAAAAATTTATTATTTCATCCCTAATTTTTAACCCCTTATGATTGGAGTTTTTTCTTACAAATAATGGATATGAGATTAATTTGAAATTCTGTTCTACCAATAAAAAAAGAATAATCAAAATCGAGCTATCCAATAAGAAGTTAATATTTCATCCCTTACTTTTCAACTCCTTAGAAGTGAACGATTTCCTTCAAATTAAAATTGGACCATACGGGAAGCACAAGTTTTCAAAAAAAAAGAATTATCAAAATCGAGCTATCCAATTGGAAATTCTGAGGTAACAAACATAAAAAAAAAACATATAGTCGAATTGAGAACCTCCTTCTTTTTTGAAGTCGGTTAAAAAAACTTCATTTGTATCGTATCAAAAATATGTTGGTGGTTTCAATTTCAATGGTCAAAGACTGTAGTTGAGGGATCAAGGATAAGTGATTTACAACTTACGATAGAAAGTGATTATTATTGCAAATTTAGAAAACGAGTATCAAAACCTTGAACCCTAAAAGTAATAAAAAAAATGAAATTTATAGTTGCATCAAGTTGAGATCATAAAACTATTTTATAATAACCAAATTTTCATTTTAAGTGTTTTCGTATTACACGCTTTCCACTGTACATAAATGTAAAAGAAACTTTAACAAGTTTCTAGAGTAAAAATCAAAACGCATTCATTAATTATTAAAAAAAAATTCCTTACAACTTTTTAATTCGCTTATATTTTATTACACAAACCTCAACATCGATTCTCAACCGTTTTCATTGATTTTTAATATCTACCAAACGAGATCACCTCGATTGAAAGTGGTTCCCTATAATTTAAAAGCTATCATCACCTTTCTCAAACATCCCACCAAAAACCTATAACACTCCATAATTAAAGCCTTAATATACAATGTTTATTAAATAAATTCTCAGATTAAGATCTCAAATTTCATAAACGTACCCTTACCAATGCATGTGTACATAACATAATACTTACAACTTAACACACTGAACTTTAATCAAATCAAATCTTCATTATATAAACAGCTATCCATTTTTTTTTAATAAAATATTAATTTATAATAATTCCATAACCTTAAACAGTGATTAAATTAAATTTTTATTCGATTAAATCTTGCATAAAAAATCGGGATATAAATGAGTTTTCATGGTGGATAAAACGAGAGGAATCGAATGAAAATTTTGCTCGAGTTTATATATTGAAAATTTTGTAATTATTTTCGGTTTTAATTTACCCGCTTCACCACTTATCCGTTTTTTAATTCAACCGCATTCACAGCTGGTTGTGATTATTATGAGACTATCACGATGTAAAACGAGAGTGGCAATGGTTAGTGGAATAAAATTTTGAAAATATAGATTATTTGAAAAATATTCTGTATTTTTTGAGAAATTAATTTTATCAAGTAGGATATCTAAGGGTGTTTGATGTGGGTGAATGTTTTGTCACGTACGTGTAAGTGAGATGTTGTTTTAACAATGTTTCGGGGACTAAGAGGGTTATTTTCGGGGTCATTACTCATTGAAATGTGAGACTTTCGAACATTTCACAATGAACCTTTTTTGAAGAGAATTTTCTCTTTTAATTTATAACTTGAACCTTATTGACGTAAGATTAATGAGAAGTAAAATATGCAATGAAAAGTGATAACATAAACATTATCTAGAAGTAAGTTTTTTGGACGTTGACCAAAAAAAGTGCATACTGTAACGTTTTTACAGATTCGAGGATTTGTGTTTAATGACTACGAATTTATTTTTAACACAATTGTTTATTTATTAATCTTACACTATTATTGCTTATAAACTACACGTTAACAATTAGTTTTCACAGTCACTTATTCACTATTACACTGTTCACTGTCACAATGTTCACAATTTATTTACACTCGCGATTCACTATTCGCTTTAACACTGATTGAAGATTTATTTGAAAACTGTCTTGCCTTATGCTTGTTCGGGCTTATATAAGGTTTCGGAATATTTCTCGAATGTTCCATTGTCCCTGGACTTTCTTTTTTCTCGGAATCTATTTTGTCGCCACCACTTCTTAGTTTTCCTGGAACTATCGATCATTCGAGAATCTTTACCCCTTCCTAATTCACCCAGATATCCTTTTCCGTACGCCCTCTCGGTAGGGGGTCCCTCGCCACCCCTAATCTGATAACCAGACCGCCTTCTCATTGGCCGGCTGATGGTTAAGCCCACTCACGCTGAGACCAGGTGAGAGTAGGCATTAAAAATGGTGACGTCTCTCCATTTTGAGATTGTGACAATATAATATAGTATATAGAGTTAAATTCGTTAAAAATTTAGACCTAGAACTCTTAGATATAAAATCACTAACTGGATGTCCGTATGCACGGACAATGTCATTCTAATATACCCTACGGTATCTACCGTAGAAAAAAAAGATAAAACTGTGAAATGTGGTGCATTTGCAAAGTTTAGGGAAGCAATGATAGATGTTTATTGGTAAATAATAAACACTGAATTTAAAGGTAACTTTTGGGGATTAAAGTGAAAAAAATCTACCAAATGTGATATATTAAAATAACGATCGACTATCAAGATTTAAAAATATTTTTTAAGTAAAAATTCTAATAATAAAAAATATAAGTGCTAAACTCTTCCACTACAAATTTCCTCCGCACTTGACCAATTTTTTCAAACATAATATCGAAAATGATCGTATCAAAGAGATATTTTTACGTGTGTAAACTTGGCCGTACCTAATATGGTCGGCGGTGTGTCGAACACCATTGTTGACCCGATCGCTCCGGGGCAAAAAGCCCCATTTTCTCTGCGCCACTCATCAATTTCTCGCATAATAACGATCCCCATCGCCGATAAGCTGTATTAGGGGTATGCCATTGAGGTATTCAGAGCAAAGGCAAATAACATTTTGCAAATTACTCGCACAATAAATATCTCTCGAAACTCATCTCTCTGCCGCATTGAAAAACCCCGTTGGAGGCCTAAAGAACTCGCCATTGCTTTGAATTGGTCCATTTAGACTGATTGTACAGCCTCCCTTTTTCGAGGCCAAACATCGAATAAAACACCGAGAGAAGAAGCAAAAAAAAAAACGTGTTGTATAAATCCCTGGAAAAAAAAAAAAGAAAACAAGTGTTGATGTGACAGGAAGAGGGACGTTTAATCCAGGTTTTTCCATTTATTTAAAACCGCATTCACGCGAGATCAAAGAGTCGTCTTGTAAATTAAAGATTGAATTCTCATTTACTCATTTAAATTAGAGAAAACACAACTTTAACACAAACACTTTGAATTTCTATAAAAATTCATAAAATAACAAAGTATAATTTTAAAGCAGGAATAAAATTATTCAAGTACCTATACATTTTTTTTTTGCTCTTCTCACCCTCTCAGACATAAAACTCACTTCACTCTATTCAAATTCGAACAGATTGTGGAACAAAGTTTTTATTTCTCAAGCGTTTTCGGTGTGTGCGCGATTGTGGTGGATGAAGAAATAAAAATTAAAAACAAAAATTGTGGTGGAACGACACGAAAAAATGGTGTACATATGAAATTTCATAATTAATTATTTGAGAGAGAGAAAATCATAAAAAAAGGTATAAAATAAATATTCAGTTAGTTGAGAGGAGTTAGGCTATGTGATGGAGTTTTTATACGGAGTGAATATATTAATATTTTAGTATTTTAAATATTTTAATATTTAATTTTCATATTCAATTTGTTGTTTTTTCAAATTAAATGAAAGCTCTAAGGTAAATGTATGAATTTTTTTGTTGAGTTGAAATGGTTCAGGGCATGTTTGGAAAAATTGAAATATTTATGAAAAATGACATTTTTTTTATTAGAAAAAAAAAATGGAAATACATTTTTTTCTGATTTAAAATTAAGACAAAAGATAAAATTAAGACACTATGTGACTATAATAATAATAATAATCCTTCTATTGAATTTAAAATTTATATATGATCTAAGTAATAGAATTTAAGTTCAAAATGAGTACCTACACCTCATGCAGTAAGGCGTCCGATAAACGTTGAAATAAATTGATCCTATTTCAAAGGAGCTCAATGTTCTTTCGAGGTAAAAAGCATTTCTTGTGGTGTTTCAAAATTTATATTACCTACCTACATACCGAATTTCATCAAAATTGGTTTTGTACTTTTAAAAAGAAAATAATGTGTATTTACAATAGGTACAAAAATCAACGACAAAAATATTTTGGAAAAATATTTAAAGCTATCTTCATAGGAACCGTGCATTTATTCAGGATAAAAAAAGCTCTTAGAATCATTCAATTCAAAATTGTGTCCATTTTTTACCTCACGATTATTATCACCAACAAACTTTAATTTGTAGGTTTCCTACTATATTCTTAAAAATATTTTAAAATTAAACAAAAGGCTAATTATAAACATTTAATGCATGTAAAACCTGACTATTTGCATTTAATTTCTGCAGCCATCCTTCGATGAATTATTACTCATAATTTACGTTTAGCATACTTTAAACCAGCGATAAGTTGTACCCGTGGATAAGTTAAAGAGTTTTTTTTCCCCATTCATCCATATAACTATGTATCCATTTAACTCTGTGTATTTTCACCTCTATGGATCGCGAACTCCTATAGGCTTCACCTCTGTAAGTCAAACTTATACATAGTCGGATCTTTTAAGTCGAACTGTATAATTTGGCTATTTATTCTTATGGGTATCATTTGGAAATGGGATATTTGTTCTAAAAAAAGAAATTATATTCACTGGAGAGGATTTTCTGATTCCTCCAATTTTTACCCTCAATGCTTCGAATAATAGATAAATAAAACTCCTTCATTGATAATTCAAATGCTTACTGATTGTGAGTCAAACTATAGGTAAGAGAACTAAAAATTAAACTGTAGATTTATGGTTCCTAGAAGTTCAACTTATCGATAGTTCACTGGATATAATATTCAATTATGAAAATTGACACTTTTATGGTTTAAAATATGTGTAATATTGATTCTCGGGCATCTTAGATGCCCATGGATACAAGGGACATCTCAGATGCCCATTAATAAAAATAATAGATGTAATTTTAATTCTCGGGCATTTTAGATGCCCATGAATACAAAGGGGCATCTCAGATACCTATGGATGAAAATAATAAAAATTGTTTTTATTAGAAGATTTTACAATATTAGAATTACAAGACTTTTGAATCGATTTTTAATGTGGTTAAATTTATTTTCTTATTGATTTTTGTAGAGTTTCTTAAAATAAAGTTTTTATTTAGTTAAATAATAATATACAATTAATTTTAAATAAATTAAAATATAAAATTACCTTAAAATAAAGAAATCGATTCAAAAGTCTTGTAATTCTAATATTGTAAAATTTTCTAATAAAAACAATGTTTATTATTTTCATCCATAGGTATCTGAGATGCCCCTTTGTATTCATGGGCATCTAAGATGCCCGAGAATTAAAATTACATATGTATTACAAAAATCGTGTTAAATGGTATAAGTGAAAAATTTAGCGAGTCGGAGAAAGACAAACTGGGTATTTGATTAATTTTTTGCCCTGGTTTGTCGTTTGCTATTGTTCTCATTTTTAATTGTCATTCAATTGTCACTTTTTTTAAAATTTATCTTAAACTTTTATCAAAAATGTTATCAATTGTTTTATATTCTTGCCTCGATTTCGTATCGTGAAAACATTTTCCCACTAATCAATTTTTTTCCGGTCTTTTCCTTGAAAAAGTTCCCAGTTTCGTTGTTAAAGTAACAATTAACATTAATAAAGAATAAATTTGGATTACATTTATTACGAAAAAAAAATACATTTGGAGCTTAACAAAGGCTTATGATCAGTTCGAAATAATAAATCAAGGGATACGCTACTAAAAACATTGTAAAAATACGTTGAAAAATTAAGAGAATCTAAACAATATCGATGTACAAAAAGTTCATATGCATATTTATATTCTTGTTTACAAAATATCAAAATTTAACGTAGGATTCGTTATTGCATGAAAACATAAAACAGCAGATCTGACGTCACATTATGCGGCTGCTTGACTTTTTCCGACACAATCATCAATTATCGATACACTTCTACCAATTTACATAAAACTTGGACAAATTATATACTAAAACCTTACTCTTGAATCACTCTATCTATTGCTGAAAATTGCATTAAAATCCGTTGCGTAGTTTAAAAGATCTAAAGGAACAACTTTGTTTGATACGGTGCCCTGACAAAATGTCCGAAGACAAAATAACCGCGGACAAAATAACTCAACAACTAAAATAACCATGGACAAAAAAACCGGACGACAAAATAACCGAGGACAAAATAACCATAGACAAAATATATAATAAAAATAATATATTATGACTCTTTATCCTTAAAAAAGCTGCGCGGCGAGGGCGGCTCTTTATCCTTAAAAACTGTTGATAGTTAATGCGACCTTAAATAACCGAAAATAAAATATGTTTGTATCTTAATCAGCTAAAAATCTTGTCGTTCACTTTTGTAAAGATTTTTTTCAATGAAACAATTTATCCTTGATTAATGTAGCTTTACCGATTGATTCAGCCCACGCCGTAACCTTTTTCAAAAGGCGCAACTTTTTTTTCAATTTTGTAATGAATATTATCATAACTAGTGATTTTTTAAATGCATTTATAATAGGTACGGCGTTAATACGTAGTCAATTTGTTAATCTGGAAAAATGCACCTTTCAAATGATAAACGGACTTTTCCAATAAGTGTATAAGGCGTCAAAAAATGACCCTACAGATAAACTAAAAACGTACAACTTTTGTATTTTCTAGCACTTTTCTTAACAATTATATTATTAATGTTTTAATTTCTTAGAAATTTAAAAATTAAAAAACAATAGCCTTAAAATAATTTAAATTAATTTAATAATTTTAAAATCATTACTAAACAAAATGCGTTAAAAATTAATCCATTTAATGATATGAACTTCAGAAAATTACTTCTAAAATTTGATATCTTCAATTTTTACGAAATGATATCAAAAAACTTTTAAACTGACTTCGAGAGCAACGCAATATGAATTATACAGATGCAATTTGGATGCTGCACTATGAATGAAATCTCAAACTTATTTCTTAGAAGATTAGATTTCAAACTTCAAACCTGCATTGAAGATTTTTGCATTTTAATATATTTTTACTCGTGATTATTAAATATGCAATTTACGTCGTGATTGTATAAAATCGAATCTAGTTTATATGTGGGAAAAAAAAATTACTTTTGGGACACGGGCAGATAAAAAAAAAATGGAAATTATTTGTCTTTTTATTTTCCATGAATTTGATTTCACGTTCAATTCCTTCATATCGTTCCCGTGGGAAATTTAAATTGTTCCTGTTATTTCACAAAAGGATTCGCCACCGCCTCACACAGTTACTACCGTGAATACTTCATCTAAATCAATTAAGGACACGTCGAGATTATCCTCGAAACTTGCCCCGTAGCTATATGCGCTTTTTCCCTCCTTTTTTCAATCCGAACAAATTAGTGTAGCTGTTTTTAATCGGTCTGATTGCACATTATAATTAATTTGATTGAATAATTCAAGTGAAAATTTCATCTCGAACACATTTTTTATTTTATTTTTCTGAGAAATTAAGTCCAGAATATCGATTTCACTTGAATCATCCAACGATGAAATTATGAATAATTAAAATGGGAAAGCCTCAATTTCCGTCTGTGCCGTACTCTGCATGTCAATTTCTCCCGGTGTTCCCGGTTCTTTCCGGCCAACGAAGAAAATTAATAAACCCATCACTATATTCTCGAGACCAGGTCTTTTTACGAGTTTCACCAAATTTTTCGCTCGTTAATTGCCAAGTTCTGTAATTTTCGATTTTATTCCCTTCGCATAAAAGCTCGTTTATTACCAATGAAAACATAATATAAAAATACACTTCCGGGCAAAAGACTTAAAAAAAACTTTTTGACCTACAAAACAATCTACGACTATTGTTAGTAAGCATCCGATTTTTTTATTAGTCTAATAAAAAAATTAAATCGATTTTCCTTTCCGGTGACATTAAATCATTAATTCATCCCTTTAACAGCATTTAATGCATTCAAATTATCTATTAGGCTTTCGTATTTGGAAATCGAATCTTTAATTAGTTTTAATTGAATTAGAGAGTGTTAAGGTTTCGAAACAAGTGAATAAATGCCTCAGAAATATCGATTAAAATCAACCCTTCATTGTCAATTTATGTCAATCATCCCCTAATAGAATATGACAGATGGATTTAAGTGGGTGTAGCTTTCAAGTCTGGTTCATCTCTCGTCGAGATAGTTCCAATTAAACTGTAATTAATTCAATTGGTTTCCAACCCAAACAAAGCTCACAACCCAAAAAAGCTCTCTATCTCTCTCTCCCTCTCTGTCTGTTTATTATGTCAAGTCTACTTAGATAAATTAAAAGTTTTTCTTGAGAATTATTCAAAATGATGGCATGTAGTTTTGTTGTTGAAATTTTCAACATTTTTCCTCGTAGGAGCTACAATCATAATAATGGCAATAATAGATAAAACTTGGAGCATTCTGGATTATGGTTGGGGGTTAGGACGAGCACGGCGCATTGTTCGTTCTGGGTTTCTGCGAGATTCGACATGGAAATTTTATTTAAATTAAACTTTCTAATGGAGAAAATTTATCTTAGAGTTACAATTTTGACGTGGAATGAATGAATTTTTAAGAGGTTTTAAATAAATATGAACTAGGAAAGAAAAATGTTCGTAACTTAGTCACGCTCTAAGTATATGATGTCTTTGTTAAATATCATACCTTAATTTGAGTTAAAATATATTTAAGGTAGCTGTGGGAAAAATCGTTTTTCTTGACTAAGATTCTAACCAATCTTTTGCTTATAACTCATTAAAAGTTACAGTAGTTAAAGTTATGAGAGATTTTCTCTGAGAAGAAGGTAAAAAGGGGTGGAAAGAAACGCTCTATGAATACAATACTGTTAATTGAGATCTTTTTTTAGGTTCTCACTAATAAAATATATCAAGATTCAATACTTATTAATTTTGTTACCATAAACATTTTTAGTACCTTTTCAAGCCCTTTCACTTAACCGATTTCGATAAATTAGATATCATTTCAAAGGAACTAATTACAAGTTCATAGAAACTGCTATGCAGTTATATCATGAAGTACTATTTTGAGATATCGAAAATTTACGATTTAGTCATATACAAAATTTAAAAAGATATAAATTGAATAAAACTAGAATTCAAGAATATTTTAAGGTTGTTTACTTATACAATCGAAATTGTAATTTATCTAACAACAACAACATTTTTTGTCGTTTTAATAACAACAGCAGCTGCGTTGATTTGGAAACTCGAAAAAGATAGTTTGATCTATAGTGGGATCTTACTTCTTAGACAATATTATACTATAAAACAACAAAACAGTTTCACTCAATTTTCAAGTGGAACTCTTAAATTTTAGAGAAAATAACACTGGTCAACAGTGGTTTTGTTGCCCTTGATAAAAGATTAATTTCTGATATATTTATGCTCACAATTCATGAAACTAACAATGATTTTTGAAAAACTGCTCTAGTTTTTTTTTAAACCTTTATTTTTATTTTACACTACAAAAATCGTAAAATATGAAAAAAAATATCTTTATAATGGAAATTTTCTTTTTTAAATTAGTATGCACCGAAATAAAGAGACAGGAAAATGTTGAAAACCCATGTTATACTTCAGATAAAGGTATCAGGCGTTTTGATCTCCGGACAAAATATCCCAGGTCAAAATATCCCCCAGACAAAATATCCTCATGACAAAATATCCCCATGAAAAATATCCCCATTTTTTCGATAAAAATCGGATTTCAAGACAAATTTTTCTTTTGGGAAATGATTTTGATAAATCTGTCAATTAAGACGTAATTATGGAAACTGTGTTCAAGTAAGTTCATATAAATACCTCCAACAATTAATGCCAAAGGGGTCCGTGTTGGGGGTTTGTTGTTCCCAACAAAAGAAATTACAGTCATTGTTCGTTTCCCCGATTTACATTCATTGACTGAATGTGCACTTCTTGACCCCGCGAAGTTTTACACAACTGCAGCCATAACAAAATTCATATCGATCCATTATTTCGTTCTTTAGTAAAGACCTTTTTTCTTAAGATAACACCGTTACAGGATACATTCATTTTTCCAGGATAACAAATATGTAGGTATTTTGTCTATTTTTCAAAACCTAACCTTTGCTCAATTTTATTAATATTTTTTGTTTATATTTCTTCAGATTTTTGTTATTTTATATTTATAGATATAGTTAGCGGGAATGGATCGGGATTAATGTTGAATGCAACAAGATTATTAGGTGGCGACATTTCGCCATATATTATAGCTTCATCAGGCTCTCTGATGCATGCTCAGCATTCTTGTATTTATGTAGCCTTGCATATACCAATGATATATAACAATAGTTTTTTCCACCAATCAGAGAACCTGAAGCCTGAAGCTATTAAACAATATATGACGAAATACTGCAACCTGATACTATTGTTGCATGCATTCTAAAATATCTACCAATTACTATTTGTTTAAAAGAAAGCTCCTCTAGGATAACTTATAAAATTTTGTCAGACCTATGGAAAAATTGTTCATTTTCCAAAAAAGCTGTCAATTGCACATTTAGATCAAAAACTTTCATACATATCTTTCCACATAAATTCGAGTTGGTTCATTGTCTCTAAAAAACTACAACAGTAATTTTCTTACAACTATCTTGCCGGAACCATATAGATTTAACCTTAGGTCTTTTCGTTCCATAATCGATCTACTATTTTGTTCTCGTGTTAAAACCATTTTTCTTTTAGTAGTACTCTTACAAGAACCATTTTTCCTGAATAAAAAAAGTATTCTGTGTAGTTTGTCAATAAATAAGCTAATTTCTTAGCTAATTTCATTAAAATTTGTTTGCCTTTTAAAAAAAAGGTAGGATTCTCTAAGATAATAAATTTATTCAGAATAAATTATAGGCAATGTTATTAAGTAATTTTATTAACTCCTCTTCAAGCGAAAAAATGTTTAATCTCTTCATCATTTTTAAAAATGGATTCTTACATTTTAACAAAACTTTTCTCTTTAAATAATATAGTATAATACAAATTTATATGCAAATAGACACGAGAAGAGTAAAAAAGTATTTAATATTAGTAATTAAAAAAAAAATCTAACATGTTAAAATCCAAGGGTCGAGCCTCTTCAGATACAGAGTTCATGACAGAAATTACAAATGTCACTCTCTTTTTGGTATCTCTACATATATAGACTTAGAATAATAATGGTGCTAAAAAGAACATTTAGTAACAATAAAACTTAAAATACGGTAAAAGTTTTAAAAAGTCTGAAAATTATAGGTTATGTTGTACGCGCGCCGCATGCGCACTATTTAAAATCTTAAAAATATAATTATAGAAAAAAGTAAAGATGGCTCTGATGATTTTTTTTTCTCAGCCGTTCTACAAGGTTTTACAACATATTAGAGTAAATTGTACATTGTTTCTAGTATTGTATACACCAAAAATGATAACGATTACAGATTTATTAAAATTCGTAGCGTAACAGAAACGCCAAAATTTGTTAGTTGTACAACACTCAGCAGTTGTAACAGCTACATATATTTACTACACTATGGTAGTAAAAATTACTATACGTTAGAGCTGAATACATCAAAGTGTGTTATCTGCTGTTACTTTTGTGATTATAGTGAGCAAAAAGTGCAGTAAAATTATTACTAGTTTAGTGTTGTAAATTTCACACCACTATTTTTTCCGTGTAATACAGTCAAAGTGTTTTATTTTAAGTTAATTATCAATGAAAGTTTTGATTAATAAGATTGATTATATTTTCTAGCTCTTTTATAATAAAAGATTATTTAAGCTAATAGATAGAATAACATTTCGGCAAAAATTAAAATTAGAAGCTTAAATATCTGAACTTAACATTGTGATGGGCCGTCAAGGAAACAACACAGACTTTCACTATTTTATATATTTAATCATTTTGAGATAACGATTTTTATTCCAACTAATAAATACGATGCGATGACATAAACATTAGAGAATTCATTATATGGAGGTGTAATGAAGTGCAAAATCATGTTATCGAAGGAGGAGGAGGGTCAGCGATGGAATAATGATAATATGAATGTTCCAACACGATCATTGTGCGAGACATCGTCTCATCCCTGCGAGATGCTCTCGAAATATTCGCGTCCACCACCCAATAAATCAATATCGATCCTTAATTATCGCCAATATCTCATTGTAGCCATCAAAAGGAAAATTTTTTCAAGTGTGGCGTCTTTTCTTAACTTGACGAGACA
The DNA here is from genome assembly GCA_958496155.1 of Sisyra nigra. Lineage (NCBI taxonomy): Eukaryota > Metazoa > Arthropoda > Insecta > Neuroptera > Sisyridae > Sisyra > Sisyra nigra. The sequence continues at coordinate 48,374,934 of OY292315.1, forward strand.
TCGAAGCCTCGTTAGTAAATTAACGACAATGGGATCGTTAAGCGAGTTAAATTAGCGATGTTCCCATGGACATGGAGATTAGAATCGGAGAATTTTATAATAAATTTATGGAAAAAGTTGGTCGGTGAATCACGAACCAGTCATTATCGGTAATTTGAAACGATAAAATTGTCATCGCGATGGCTATGGAAAAAGTTGAGCAACAGCACATGTTGATATTTTAATCAGTCTTGTTAATATTTTTTGATCAAGATAACGTTTGAAGAGTAGAAGTCGAGACTGGGTATCTTAGAACTTATCTCTAAAGTAATTTTTGGATGTTTTTTATTTTGACTTTAACAAAAAAAAAAATTGCTTCTTGGTGAGTCGCATTTATCACCCAAGTCTTTTTCGTGTTGCCTCGTACATATCAGCGCACCAATTTTCAACGCAAATAATAAATCTTTTCGTTCCGCGTGTATTATATTTATTGTTCCATTTCATTCGAGTTGCATCACTGCAGCAGATCTTCTTCGCTCCCCAGCGGTACCAATTTCGCAACATAAATTTTTCTTAAAACCCCCCACGCCCCGTTTGTTCCCGGGTGTGTCGTGAACGTTTCTTTTCTTTCATTTTTCCGACCAACTTTTCGTTCGGTGTAATTGTGATTTTTCCCCATTTACAAACTCCTGTGCGTTCCACGACGAAATACTCGTTAGCGATACGTCAACAGGAGACGAGATTCGTTAAAAATTTATTTGTGTTTTGTATGTTTTGAATTAAGAAATATAACTGGCAGAGATAGATTAGAACTTTTTTGAAACTTTTTCGGTAATAAACGAACTTAAAGAAAATTTCTGAGGTGTTGGCGGATATAATTAATAGGCGATTGGGGACAGAACCACCATAGGCGTACCAAGAGGAATGGTGGTAGGGGCAGCTACTCCTTACATCGTGAGTGTTACCGATTTATTAAACTGGCTAATTTTTTTTCCTTAATACTGGCCTTTTAAGCAAAATGTAGATAAAATAAAATTTATGGGCTCCTTTTTTCAAAATTATTGCAAATGATAAACAAGGACAGGATAAACATCGAATTTTTAACACCGCAAAAGAGCATTGTAACACCGGTGTTAAAACGAGTCCATTTTAACACCGCTTTTTTTACCGTGTACGACACTTCTTTCCAGAAATAATGAGCAATTGTTTCACACATTTTGCAAGTCGTACAACATCCTGTTCAGTAATTGTCGGGTTTGGTGAGAACAACATTTGAAGCAAATAAGATTTGTCTATTCCAAGTCCAGCAAAGGTTGGCAAAATGCAAATAATTCTAGATTCTCACCAAAGTTCCAAGTGTCAACAGTCAAACAAAATCTTGAATTCTAATAACAAAATATCTGCATCGAGGCTTCACAATACTTTCTTTTATGAAACTCGCTGTTGGTTTGAAGGACTATAAGCACTTAATAAATATATATATAAAACTAAGTATAATATTTGCATACAGCCTATATGTATATACGAATTCCCACCCTTAACCCCAGAACCGTCCTTATTTGAATTTTCCCAGAAAAAAGTTTCAAATAAAACTTATAGGCTTCAATGAGTATAAGAACTAAAGTAAGTTTAAAGAAAATCGTTGAAGCCGTTTTCGAAAAAAATTGAATAAGCTGAAAAACTCCTAGAATAAAGTGGAGCTTTCAAATTCCAAGTTTGGTGAAATTCGGACAGTATATTTTTGATACGATATGGCTGTCACACATACACAAATGTTTCTAAAAACTACTTTTTTGTCAAAGCTCGAACTCGAAAATTCCCGATTGCAATACTTCCTTTACTATATAGTAGTAAAAGGGAGTAAAAAATATAAGGTACACAAAAATTTATTCAGTTACTTGATAATTTCAGTATACCAACTAAAACCAATATTTTATTGTCACTTTCTTTGAAAATCAGTAGTAAAATTTTTTTTAGAGTTGAATATTTTTATCATTTTAATCTTTGATAGCTTTATTTTATCTCTTTTTAAAGGTTAAAAATACCATTTCACCTCCTCGTCAAACCTTAAAATTACTCTCTTGTCTCTCAAAACTTTAATATGTGATGTTTTCATTGAAAACAAAATAAACTTTGGATCTAATCGCAGTATTTTTGTTGTAACAACGCACTGTACTTAAAACCAGAATAATTTTTACGGCCGTAAGAGTACCAATTTTTGGATAGTAAACAGACAAACAGACCAAGAATTTACGACCTTATTTATACAGATATACGCATAGAAGATAGTAAAAAATTAAGTAAGGTAACAAGAACTTTTAAGGCTTGTTTCAAATTGTTATTAAATAAAGCTATAAAACTTTCTTTTGCTTATTTTCCCCTCCCTTTTTGTGTTGAAAATAGAGCTTTAAAAGCTGCAATGTTGTTGAGAGCAACAATAAGAATAAAAAAGAAAGGAGTATGAAATGAGGAAACTTAATTCTTCCTCACTCATTACGACCTCAATTTATGACGGTCAACTTAACCTGAAATACAATCTCGAGTAATTCTAGAAGTTAATAAACGTTATAGCCTCTCCATCATAACCTACCATGAGAGTATAGTGCTATAGTAAAAAAAGAAATGAGCCTTATATTATTTTTAAAAACATCCCTCGTATTTTTTCGAGTGGCGAAAAAAATTGTATTTTAAATATTTAAATTTGTCGCGTTTATGTAATGCGACAAACCCGTTTTTCCTACATTTAACCACGGAAATAACTAATGTTATAATTAAGATAAATATTTGATCATTCCGGGGAGTTTCAATGGGATGGGTTATTGCATTGATTGGTCGGTGTGAAACTTATGTGTGAAAGTGCGAGTGAGTCGTGAGACCGAAGTGGGACACCGTAATGAGGCTATGTGGATGAAACACCCGAAGGAAAATGGGTTGCCACCCGAGAAAATAATGACAAAATAGGTCAATTAACGTTTACGAGAACAAGACCGAATTCCTTCAATGAGTGGTTCAGGGGATGCGAGTCAGTTTAACTACCTGTCACTGGATCCCCGAGGATTCTTGTTCGTCTTGCGCCCACCACCCGTTCGGCAGCTCCGTGCCGCATCCCTTAAATCCATTCTTCAATCGAATAAAATACCGCAACACACTCGAACTGTTTTCCCGTTTTATTCATCAAAGTAAAGACAATTTTTCTACCATTTTTCTATGTTAAACACCTGCAACCTTAATGGTAGACTTAGAACACCTTTTAACCTGGAATACTTGGAACTTGAAGCTTTTGCCTAAAGAGAGTCTTAGATAAAAATAATAGGCAGTTAGATAACCTATTTATATAAAAAATTAACTGCTTTACCTATTAACTTTGGAAAGGGAAGGGAAATTCACTGACTTGCTTATTAGACCAGGGTAGATAATTTTTAAACAGAAAAAAAATTATAGTAAGATGAAACCCATTAAAAAAGGAAGAGAATATAACAAAAATGACTGGAAAAATAAATTACTGGCAATCTGAGGGGGGAGTGGAAAGGGGTGGTGGATTAAGGGTAGAAGGGTCACTTACAAAGTAGTTTCTAAGAAAATAAAGGTTTTTGAGTAGCCTAAAAAATTATGCATAATAATTTAGACCAGTGCTTTTAGCTTTGGAAAATGGTAAAAAGTGAAAAAAATTATAGTAAGATGAAACCCATTGAAAAAGGAAGAGAATATAACAAAAATGAAAGGAAAAGTAAATTACGGTCGATTTGAGTTGGGGAAGTGGAAAAGGTTGGCGTTTTTAAGGGTATAAACGGTTTATCTCGATTTTCGGCACAACTACTTTTCCTATTGAAAAAAGTTAAATGGCAAAGTTGTAGGTAATAAGTAGATCTACACTTTTTGTGCTAACACTTTTTTCACATAACCTCAAAATTTATGTGAAAAATTCAAATTACCAAATTTTTGGTTTTTAATTTTTATCTTATACAAAAAAAAAAAAAATTTTTTTCATGAAATTTTGTAAAAATTTACCTTTAAATTTCCCAAATACATTGTAATTTTTTTGATTTAAAATATTAATTTTTTCATCTTAGAATGACTTAATATGAAAAAAGCACCCTAATTTTCAATCCAAAATTCTCACGTCAAATCATCTGATATTTTTAAAAAGTCGTTGAGGTTTTGTTCGTTGAAACCTCTACTTTCTGATGGTGCAAAAAATTAATTTGGATTGAAAAATAAGGGTGCTTTTTCGATATTAAGTCATTAAACGGTGAAAAAATTAATATTTTAGATCAAAAAAATTACAGTGTATTTGGGACATTAAAAAGGTTAATTTTTACAAAATTTCTTTTTATAAAAAATAAAAATCTGAAAACTTGGTTATTGGAATTTTTCACATAAATTTTGAGGTTATGTTAAAAAGTGTTAGCACAAAAGTTGTAAATAAAGTTATTATCTACAACTTTGCCATTTAACTTTTTTTTTGTAGGACTTGTAGTTTTCTTGAGAATCGAGATTCTCACATTTCTCACGTTTTTACATTTCACCCCCCCTCTTTTTTTTCACTTCCCCACCCCAGATTGACCGTAATTTATTTTTCTTTCATTTTGTTTATATTCTCTTCCTTTTCCAATGGGTTTCATCCTACTTTAATTTTTTTCCCTTTTTACCATTGTCAAAGGCTAAAAGCACTGGTCTATATTGAATAATTAAGTAGAAGCATCAGACTAGGCTTATCTAAACTTTAATAGTTACATTTGTAAAATAGTTACTCGATATTAGATAAATTTTAACTTATACCTTAAAAAATCTCGCTTCTTTCATTTCTTAACAAAAAAAAAAAAAAAAAAAATGGGAACAAAAAACATTTGGTTTCCACAAGAAGGTATCACAACACACAAAGTGAAGATTTTAATGCATTTTTCATCCTTTTATCCAAAAAATGAAAAATGTGGCATTAATTTCAAACGTGATCGTCTATCTTTGCTATTCTATAGCTTCTTTGTTGGTATTAACTAAAACTTAACTCAAGTCTGTTTTTCTCTGACTTATAATTATGCACCAGTTGTTCCCAAACCCCTCGTCATCCCTCCACCTTTAACTTTTCTCCTATTAAAATCGTCCGTTTTAATCCGGTCTCTAATTCCAAGCAAAGTTCGCTTCATCTTACCAGCACTTGAGGTTGCATACTTTAAAGACAGAGCTTAACGAGCAGAGTCATACATTAAACGAAAACGATCAACTGGTCAATAGTGCCCTATTTATGGAACATCAATCAAGCGAAGAAGACGAAAAAAAAATTAAATTTTTAAACTTGCTCATGCTTAACGATTAATCCGAATTCAGTGTAAGAGGCGCTTAATGCATGAGAAGCTTTAATGGTTTTTCATACGGCTGAAATACGAGAGGCTTTTTAATAGCACGAAGAAAAAAAGCAAATGAAAAGCACACATGTGACGTAAGCCATTTATTTACTAAACATAAAAAAAATAAAGCATCGCGAAAAAAATATGAGAAACGGAAAAATGAGGATGTATTTAATATTTATTTTGAATAAAATATTAAAATGTCACAGAAAGGAGAAAGAGATCTCTTGACCTCTCAACAACGACCTTTTCTTCCTTCCATATCAACGATACACCCCTTATTACTTATGTCCTTATATAATTCATATAAAGTGAAGCGATAGCATTTGACTTGTAAATTACACGTTTTCGGACTTTCTGGACGCAACTCTTCCATTTCATCATTTCATATTTTATGTTTCGTATCTAATATAGATTTTTATTTTTTTTTGTGTAACTTCTTCGTTTTCTTCCCGCATATTTTAATTAAGAGATGATAAATGCATTCGGCCTCGTTCCTTTGAAAATGGAAATGGGAAAATATAGAAAATAAATTTCTTTAATTAGTGTGTGCATTTGCGTTTCATTAAGGAAATGGACGAGACGGGATGAAGACGAGCAGGCCACTTGACATAAATTGAAGATGTTTAATAAAACGGAAAATTTGGAACGCGTGGAAAAACTAATAGAGAGAAAAATCGGTGTTGATATAGAGCTTTTAATTTGATCTGTGCATTGTCTTGGAAATATATCGCTTTACTTTTGTCTTAATAAACCCATCATCGTTAGGAACATTTTTTATCTTTTATTTTGAATTTTTTTTTTGAGTCTCTGGTATTTATAATTTGCTGAAATTAATTAATTCAAAATCAACTAGATTGTGTTTTAGATTAAGTGGTTATAGACGTCATTGCGAAACTACGTCTTTTGTAACTTATAGCGTTTAAATTAAATCAAAATAAATCGTGGGCGGTAATAACTTTAGGATTTTCAGCGGGTTGTGATCTCATAACAGTGGCGTGCGGTGAAATTTGCAAGTAGGGAAACTATTTTTTACTATTGTAAATTTTACTATGAAAATGCCTGGTAAATTTTTACACAAAGAAGCCATTTTTACCACCGTTTTTACTTTGAAAATGTCAAATAATTTTTTTTATAGCTCTAGATATACTTAATGTAGGTTTTGGCTTTCTGCACGGAAAAAAATGTGTTGTCGTTTTAACAACATTCCTTGTTAATTTTACTACATTAACTAGTATTATATAGGATGACACCACGTGTGGTAACGTTTACCAGTCAAGTGTAATTAAAAAACTGAAGTATTATTAACAACACGAACTAGTAAAAATGTAGTTGAATTTTTGACACTTGCATTTATTTGTCAAAATTATTGGTTATGTTGTACGCGCAAACGCCAAAATTTGTTAATTGTACAACACGCAGCAGTTGTAACAGCTACATTATGGTAGCAAAAAATACTATACGTTAGAGCTGAATACATCAAAGTGTGTTATCTAATGTTAAATTTGTGGTTATAGTGAACACAAATTGCAGTAAAAATATTACTAGTTTATTGTTGTAAATTTTACACCACTATTTTTTTCCGTGTATTTTTAATAATTATTTCTTTTTCTTTAAACGGTGTGGAGCCAAACATTTTATTGAAAAAATTTTCAACTACGTATGCAAGTGCAATCTAAAGCCATGGGAATATAAAGACTAAATTTTTAAAATTACAAATTCTAGAAAATAATTTAAAAATGTAAAAAAAACAAACGCACTATTATTACAATTTTTCTATTCTATAGAATAGAGCTATAGAATCTTCCATGCGACATTTCAGTGTGTAGCATCCAAGTAAGCGAACCGTTTTAGCAAGTTGAGCTATTAGCCACTGCATACGCATGCGCTATCATGTTGAATCGCTGTATGTTAAGTGGATTCTACAACCCAAGTAGCTTCCACAGGATATTTACATAAGTCTCTCTTATTTCATCATGTTGTTATGGTGTATAGTGGCCGCGCTGTTCAAACCACGGATTTCAAATAAGTTATTGGATCTTATATTTGATTGTTAGTAAGTTGAACGTTTAAAACTTTTAGATTTGTTTGAAATTTTACCAACATTTGAACATTAATTGGAATATTTAACCAAAATTCTAATAAATAATGGATATAAATGTATGCAAATTTGAAATATTTATTTACTCATATATTTTCGAAAGAAATTAGGGAAGCGACGCTTTCACAGCTTCCATGCACTGCACGCCACTGTCTTAAAACTAGTTGGAAGAATTCAAACCTAACGATAAATATCATAAATATAATCTATTCTTAAATAAGTACGTTATAAAAAGACGTTTTTAAGTTTTTAAAGAAATGTTAAGTAGCAGATTCTTATTTTCGTGTTGTACTTTAATCAACAGTTTTAGCACGTATACTAAACTCTATTGAAATTAAATTTTTAGTATTACTTTCTTTTAAAAATAATTTATAGTAAAGGAAGTGCAATTCAGTCGAATTTTCGATTTTGATTTTTCACCGGATATGCACATTTTGAGATTCTCTTAGTCCAAAAAAGTGGTCTGTGTAAAACCTTATTTCCAAAAACGTGATCCATGTCCAAATTCTTCGATAAATCTTCTCTTAAAATTGTTAAATATTTCTTATACCGTTAGTTCATAATTTAACTCATAACATACGTATTGAAATTAAGGTATTCAAATTCATGCATCGATTGCCATAGAGGTATATGCATGTTAACTAATTTATGGTTATTATATGACAATCTATACTCCTACAATGCATATTATTAGATAGGTACACTATGATTATTGTTAGCATTCAATTTATATTCATTTAAATTTTTAAACAACTCATGAGAATTAGTCGCTTGGCTGCTAAAAATGCGTTATGATACTTACAGTTTTATATAACTCAGATACAATCTACGTCATTTGACTTAAGCTTTTATTTAATTAAATTTTTTTTTATCCAATTTGTTACACCTTACTCATTGACTCATTTAGCAACTTGTCTTTCTGATTAATTAACAATTTGTGCTGGATAACAGTCCTGTGGTTGCTCCCATATAAGATAAGATATACAACTAGATCAGATCAGCTAGATTTGTAGCTTTGTTCTCTTAAGCCGACGAGGAGGGTCAGACTCATTCAGCATCTTCTGGATTTCAAAGTTTGGGTGTTTGAGAATTTTTCTTGATTTTTTCTTCAATTATTTCGGTGTTTAAATCTATGTGTACGTCAGTGTTCCTAATATACCAGAGTGCATTGATAATGCCTCTGAGCACTATATTTTTAAATGCTTGACTCATTTTCCTGTTCGTGGGCTTTGCACACCCAAAGCTGGATGCCGTTCGTGCCCAGATGAGTTTTAAAATTTGTTTATAAAGTCGAACTCAATTGTCTGTGCTCAGTCCTGCTTGTCTTCCAAGCAACCCGTGCATCCTTCTGTACTTAATTAATTTCAAGGTCCCGCATCCTGACCTTCACGTGTTCCTTCCAACGTAATTTAGTGTCAAGCGTTAGTCCCAAGTATTTGGCACCTCATATTTGTGAAGTTTTATTTAATTAAAATTTGATTAAATTATTAAGTCTTATCAAAACCAAAAAAAAAAACTATTAAAACAATTTAAAAACGTCAATCGATCAATCAAAAGTAATTTCAAAATTTTAGGTTTAAAAGTAAAAAAATTGCATTTGAAATAATTTACTTTTCATATTGATAATGTTAGACAAATTATGAGATCTAAAACTTTATTCATGTCTAAAATCCCAGCGTTGTTCGATTCATTTAATATTGATGTAGACTCTTCTTTCATTCCTAAAATTTTGGGTGTTCAATATCGCAACTGAATAATGACTAATAACTTATACCGCCAGCCAAATAGTGGATCTCCAAAATTAATAAAATCAATACTCGAGACATAAATATTGGGACATGAAAATGGACATTAAAAGATACTTTCTCACTCATAGTCTTCTTGATTCAATTTGCAAAAAAAAGTGGTTGCGTGTACTTATGTACGCGCGTGAGAAGTTATACTTCTTTGGTATCATTAAAAATTAGTTTTTATTATATTTATTCAAATAATTTATTTTAAAAAACTGTAATTTAATATTTAATAATAATAATATATATTTAAAGATATAATTATTAGAAATAAAATTAAGAGAATAATATTTTAATTTATATTAATAAATAATATCCAAAGAAAGCTGCAAGACGTTTATAAAATTTGTCAGGATCATTTTTCTGGTAAACAATTCATGCATGTCATGAAAACGAAGCTTCATAGAAATTGCGAAATAAAGTAAGAAGCTACTTGTCAAAGTAAATGTTTTAACCTTATTCATATCTTGTGTTACTAAATTATTATTTTAAGATGTTTGAATCATTTCAGAATCCCAGATTTCGTGATAACTAAGAATATGCATGAAATGCAGACGTCATTTTCATCACTAACCTCAAAATAGTTTAACAGCTACTGCAAAATTCAAGAAAAGTAATAACTTATTGTTTAATAATATATGTCATTTGGATATATAATTATTTTTAATTTAAATATAAAAATAAATAAATAAAGCAAAAATTCAAATTACGCGCGCCAAGAAACCGAGTGGTTTTGCGGCTAACTTTATTTTGTTAATTTTTATCTCAAGATGGCCGCCCATCTAAAAATTTCACTCTTATCATTTTTTCATAACGCGCCTAAAGAAGTATAACTTCAAAAATTAAATTAAAAAGGCTTTATTCATGTATGAAATTTCATCGCGTTTCGATTCATTGGTTTTTGATTTATTCTCTATTTTTATTCTTGAAATAATAAGTGGTGCAAATATTTTAATTAGTATTTCGTATTTGTCCTTTTAGCATATTGAGATGTGTATAATTAATTTATATAATGTCTGGTAAACAGGTTTTGCTTTCATAACCATGTATTGAAATTTTAATCATCAATGTTCTACTAATATTCAATTGAATTTAGAAATGAAGTTAACCAGTCAATTAAATATATATGTAGTTATTCATGGCACGAATGGAAAATTTTTAACATGAGCATAAAAGTTGAAGCTTTGACTGGCCGCTTGATTGCTCAGAAAATTGCGTCGTGAGCATTTCAAGTGTAGTGTTGGTTCTTGCGAACATTACGTAAATTGATGAAAAACTTAATTAATATCAAACAAATCGATATCATCAAATACCTACTCAAATAATATTTAAAAAACTTTACCAATTATAATTAATCGATTAAATGATTTTGGCGCAATTAAGTAAAAAGCTACAACTTATTCTTATATCAAAAATTCTGACCAAGAACTTAAGGCTCTTAACAAGATCTTTATTTTCTTGCTAATCTCAAAGAAAATCAACAGAAATATGTGAAAACATATTATTTTAGTCTCTTTGGCTCAATTTTCATTGCACCTTGAACTTTCAAAATGGAAAATTTGTAATTGGAGTAATTTAATACTTTCTTTTACTACTTATATACTTACTACTTTTACAACTTTATAGTATAGCAAAGGAAGTATTATAATCGGGTCGAACTTTCGATTTCACGTTTTCACCGGAAATGCATGTTGTGTGTTCCCTGATGTTCCCTGAGTCCAAACAACTGATTTTTAGAAACATTTACTACTTAACTTTTACGTACCATCAGGGCTATGTGTTGTGCCTGTTATGTCGGAGTAGAATAATCCCATACCGACTACATGTACATGTTGCAACCCACGCTGCTTTCGATGAGATCAAAGTGCGTGTGTCTATAGGTTTGTTCCACTTGTCTATTTGTTGATGTTCAAACACGTCCACCGAATGACAAAAAGTAAGACACATTAACCAAAAGACAAGAGTGAGTGAAAAACATAAAGCAAAGGGTTTTCCTCTAATTTTAAACCGGTTTTGCGGTGTTTAAACACTTTCAAATCAGTGTCTAAACAAGTTATTGCCATAAAAACGTACGTTCATAGCTCGACGCTCGGCCTAATGCGGCCAAGCGGCCGAGGGCTGAAATATTTCTTCACTCACTTTTGTCTCTTGGTCAGTGTGCCTTGCTCTTTGTCTTACGTGGACGTGTTTGGCTTCAACGTCTGGAACAAACCTTATGTGTCACAGCGATATTGTATCGAAAGCTTTATCCTAATTTCACCAAACTTGGAATTTTGCCTTTATATTACATCTAGTTGCGCTGCGAAGCTTTTGGTTGACCGGAAGCTCCACTTTATACTAGGGGTTTTTGAACTATTTCAAAAAAATTTGAAAACGACTTAAGCGATTTTCTTTAAACTTGCTATAGTTAACTTTTATTTGATACTTTTTCCTGGGAATATGCAAATGAGGACAGTTCTATGGTTAAGGGAAGGAGTTTTTTATGTTCTTTTAACCAACAGCGATTTCATGTAAAAGAAAGTACTGTGACGCGACGCAGCAGATTTTTTTCTTATCGTCAATATATTTTGACAAATTACGTTTACAACTCCATCCATATAAAATCTCATCGTATTTCGATTCATTTCATATTGATTTATTGATTTAACCACTTTTAATTTTCTTCATCATTAATTAATAATATTTCAACTCATATATCCTATTTTTTCTAATCGCATATATTGATAAAGATTTTTATATTATTTTATGTCTGACAAACAAAGGTTAATTAATCACGTTTTGAAATAAGAATCAACACATCATATTATTTTCTTTCTATTAAATCCTTTATATTAAATTAAACTTTAAAATCCAGCAACCCAAATAAATATTTATATCTAAATTTACGGAAAAACACATAAAACTTTAATAAAAATTCAAGATTTGACTGGTCGCTTAGATGCTCAGAAAATTGCGTCGTGATGCGTTTGCAGTTTAATGTGGGCTGTCGCGAAAGTTACGTCATTTGATAAGATGTCTAAATCAATTTCAATCAAATTGTTAAATTGATTCTTTAAAGTAGTAAAATATAAAATATATGATAAACTTATTTTCAATTACTTATATATTTAGCATTTTTAATCCAAGTAAGTAAAAAATCTGCAGTTATTCTTAAATATTAAAGCAAAGACTTGATATGATGAGTTACGGTGATATTGAGATACGATTTTCTTTTTAATGTTGCGATCAGTTAACATCAATAGAAAATATATGAAATAATCTTTTGCAGTCTTCTTAACTCGATTCTTGTAAGACTTATAGAGTTTAAAGTTAAAATTTTTGTACTTGATGTAATCAATTTTTCATATCTGTGCTATTTGACAAATTATAACATTTACGGCTTCATTCATATAATATAGCTACACATCATTGTTCGATTTATTGGAGATTGAGCTAATCTCTCCTTTCTTTCATTATATCATTGCTGTTAGTTATTAAGCAGTCCATATATCTCACTTTTTCTAATAGTATATGGACAAATTGAATATCATTTGGTGTTATTTCTGGTAAACAAACTTTGTTTTGTAACTTTTATGGTCAAAACCGTCAAAACAAATTTTTTTTGGTTCTATAAATCTTTTATATTCAACTATTTTAAAATCCAGTTAACCAGATAATTAATAGCATCTACCTAAGAAAAAAATACATCAAACTGTAATAAAAATTCAAGATTTGACTGGTTGCTTATGCTTATGCACTTAAATGCTCAAGAAATTGCGTCGTGGTGCGTTTGCAGTTTATAATATCGGCTCTCGCAAAAGTTACGTCATTCGACAAGATGTCTAAATCAATTTCAATCAAATTGTTTAATTGATTCTTTGAAGTATAGTCCAGGAGGAATCGGCGCATGAGTATCGAAAACTATTCCACCTCAATTTTTTTATGCGATTCTATTCAAATTACCCTACTGATGATATAAATGCATGTTGCCAGGGGGCAACCCCGTGCCATATTGTTTAAACCGAAATTGTTTAAACAATTGCGAGGAATTGTTATTTTTCAACCGGACAAATTTTTTTTGTATTCTTTGTTAAAATACAATTAAAAAAGGTCCTATGGCCTTTCACGATAAAGTTAATATTTTTAGAGATATCAATTTTTAAAGGTTCGAAAAATCTTAAATTTGGGTACTTTTGACCAGCCCCCTGTCACTTAGATACGAGAAATGCTAAAAAAACGTGACCGATTTCTACAGAAATCTGTGTTGTTATAAGAGTCATACGTCTCAAACAGCCCCCTACCACTTAAACTTATCAGAGTTATTATAATTATTATATAAAAATACTTATCATAATTATTCTCATAATCACAATAATAATGAAAACATTTAAAAAAGTTTCATTTTAATAACTTGCCTGACGTTTAAAAAAAATTTTTCTAATCTCCGACTTTCATAAATTCTACGGTCTTTGTCAGTCATTGTGGTCTTCTTCGTTCAACTCGTTGGCAACTAAATGGCAACTAGTGACTGCAAATCGAGTAAAAATGGTCACATTTTTGTAACATGGAGTTGTAGGGGGCTGCTTTTGACCCATGAAAAATATATTTAAAAAAAATAAAATATAAATTATATTTTTTTTTATTCTTTATACAATAGTTAACAATATCTTTAATTGCGATTTCTAAAAATTTAATTATTTATACCTGTTTTTAATTGTTAATTTCGACCGACGCAGCGTATGAGTCAGAGAGAGATAACGATACTTATAGGTAAGCAACGCATACTTGTGAACGCGCGAAATTAACAATTAAAAACAGGTATAAATAATTAAATTTTTAGAAATCGCAATTAAGGATATTGTTAACTATTGTATAAAGAATAAAAAAAAATATTATTTATATTTTATTTTTTTTTTAATATAAATTTCATGGGTCAAAAGTACCCAAATTTAAGATTTTTCGAACCTTTAAAAATTGATATCTCTAAAAATATTAACTTTATCGTGAAAAGCCATAGGACCTTTTTTAATTGTATTTTAACAAAGAATAAAAAAAAAATTTGTCCGGTTGAAAAATAACAATTCCTCGCAATTGTTTAAACAATTTCGGTTTAAACAATATGGCACGGGGTTGCCCCCTGGCAACATGCATTTATATCATCAGTAGGGTAATTTGAAGAGAATCGCATAAAAAAATTGAGGTGGAATAGTTTTCGATAGTCATGCGCCGATTCCTCCTGGACTAGTAGTAGAATATTAAATATATAATAAACGTATTATCAATTACCTAAATAATTAACGTTTTAAATCCACGTAAGTAAAAAATCAGCAGTTATTATTATATTAAAGCAAAGACCAGACTTGATATGTGAGTTACTGTGATATTCAGACACAATTTTCATTTTAATGTTGAGATCAATTAAAATCGATAGAAAATATGTGAAATATGCTTTTGCAGTCTTATTAACTCGATTTTTGTAAGACTTATAGAGTTTAAAGTTAAAATTTTTGTACTAGATCCAATCAATTTTTCATAGCTTTGCTATGACAAATTATAACATTTCCGGCTTCATTCATATAATATACACATCATTCTTCGATCTATTGGAAATTTAGCTCATCTCTCATTTCTTTCTTTATATCATTGATGCTAATTACTAAGCAGTCCATATATCTTACTCTTTCTTATTGCAGAAGTATGGATAAATCGAATGCCATTTTGTATTATTTCTGGTAAACAAACTTTGTTTTGAAATTTTTATGGTCAAAAGAAAATATTTTAAGTCCTATAAATCCATTATATTCAACTAAATTAAAATCCAGTCAACCAGATAATTTTAACCAGATTATATTAATAATATCTACATTTACGGAAAAAATACATTAAACTATAATAAAAATTCAAGATTTGACTGGTCGCTTTTAGATGCTCAGAAAATTGCGTCGTGATGCATTTGTAGTTTAATGTCGGCTCTCGCGAAAGTTACGTCATTTGATAAGATGTCTAAATCAATTTCAATCAAATGTTTAATTGATTCTTTAAAGTAGTAAAATATAAAATATATGATAAACTTATTATTATTACTTAAATAATAATAATAATTTTTAATCCACGTAAGTAAAATATCTGCAGTTATGGATTTGGCCTCTGCTTTCCATCTCACAATCAGTGTGTATTGGTTAAATTTTGGTATGTGATTCAATCCTGTTTGAACGTGTCAGGCTGTTATTCTCTTATCATTTGATTTCGATTTTTTTGGAGAAAAACACCAATTGAAGCCGATATAAAATTTAAAATTTTGATGAGTTAGTATTGAATTCAATGTCAAAAACCTTGGCCTACCAGATTCAATGTTTGTCCTTTCTTACTTCTTTAGAAGTCTCTATACAAGAAAAGAACAGTACTACGTACTTATTATTGAAATACTATACTTATTAAAAATGTTTTAGAACTCAGGATTGAATGTTTTTATCACTAATAAATTTTAACATTTAAACTACTTAAACAAATATAGTAAAAAAAAGAAAAAAGACACTGAAGTATTTTATCGTGCTAAACAAGTTTCGGGTTAAGAGAACATTATTTTCTAACTTCTAAGGCACTTAATCCTATTATAATAACATAAACTTATTGTAATCATACACGTAAGAATTTAAAATATAAAGGCTTTAGCAATAGTTTTAACAAAAATCAGATATATCAATAGATAGATAGATCAAAATGTGGCTTACTTGTAAAAATTCACTTGTTGACTTAATTTTTACTTTCTTTGACTACTATATAGATAGTACCTAAAGGAAGTATTGTAATCGGGTCGAATTTTCGAATTCGAGATTTCACCGGAAATACATGTTTTAAGGTCCCCTGAGAAAGTGGTTTTTAGAAACATGTCTGTGTGTGACAGCCATATCGTATCGAAAGCTTTATCCGAATTTCATGAAACTAGGAATTTTGCCTCCATAGTGTATCTAATAGAGCCGCGAAGCTTTTGGTTGAAATCGGTTAACCAAAAGCTCCACTTTATTCTAGTAGTTTTTGAGCTAATTCAATTTTTTTCGAAAACGGCTCCAACGATTTTCTTTAAACTTACTATAGTTCTTAGACTCATTAGTGGCTACAGTTTTTATTTGAAACGTTTTCCTGGGAAAATTCGAATCAGAATGGTTCTGGGGTGAAGGTTGGGAAGTCGTATATGTTACATGTACATTATAGGTTGTATGTATGCATAGTTCTGTTTATATGTATAGTAATAAAGTGCTTTTATTTCATATATTTTATACAACTTATATCAACAGTGAGTTTCATAATTGAAAGTACTGTGACGCCTCGCAGCAGATATTTAGAGACGTATAAAATATACGGAAAGATTTTATATTATTTTATGTCCGACAAACAAAGAATCAACACATCATATTTTTGGTCTATTAAATCCTTTATATTAAACTTTAAAATCCAGAAATCCAAATAATAATGTACACCTACATTTTTGAAAAAGACCCATGAAACTATTATAAAAATTGAAGATTTGGCTGGTCGCTTGCTTGCTCAGAAAATTGCGTCGTGATGCGTTTGCAGTTTAATGTCGGCTCTCTCCAAATTTCAATCAAATTGTTTAATTGATTCTTTAAAGTAGTAAAATTTTAAAAAAAAAAAAAACTTATTATTTATTACCCACACACAAGACTGAAACGAAAAGACCTTAACAGACGCTTTGGACTCTTACGAAGACTTTTAGGACCACAATCTCCCATTGACGTACCAACAAAATTAACTTTATATAAATCTCTGATTAGACCTATTTTGACTTATGGAATAGAATTGTGGGGCTCCACTAAACCTTCTAATATAAAACGCATCCAATCATTTCAGTCAAAAGTCCTTCGCAAAATCCTAAACGCCCCTTATTATGTCACAAATGAAGTGATTCATAAAGATCTTAACATTCCTTATATTTCCGATAGATTCATCAAATTTTATGACAAATTATTTTCCCATTCTAATCCAGAAGTTCAAATTCTTTTCTCTGCCCAACACCCAAAAAACCCTCCACGTCGTTTAAAGCGACGATGGCCAAGAGACCACCTCCCAATTTCTTAGAGAGTTCCAGTGCTGGCTGGTGGCTTTCATCTAGATAATCGTATTATATTTGTCCTTTCATTTAAAGGATTTTAATTTGTATCTTATAACCCATTTGCTCATTGTATAAATGTGTATACAGATTGCAAATAAAAAAAAAATTATTTATTACTTAAATAATTAGCATTTTTAATCCAAGTAAGTAAAAAATTTGCAGTTATTCTTTTATTAAACCAAAGACCAGACTGCGAGTTACGATGATATTCAGAAACAATTTTCATTTTAATGTTGAGATCAATTAAAATCGATAGAAAATATGTGAAATATTCGTTTGCAGTCTTCTTAACTCGATTTTTGTAAGACTTAAAGATTTTAAACTGAAAATTTTTTAGGTACTTGATGTAATCAATTTTTCATATCTGTGCTATTTGACAAATTATAACATTTACGGCTTCGTTCATATACATATACCCATCAACCTTCGATTTATTGGACTTTGAGATAATCTCTTCTTCCTTTCTTTATATCATTAATGCTAATTAATTATTAAGCAGTCCATATATCTCACTCTTTCTAATTGCATATGAATAAATCAAATATCATTTGCTATTATTTCTAGTAAACAAACTTTGTTTTGAAACTTTTATGATCAAAACCGTCAAAACAAAATTTGGTTTTATAAATTCTTTATATTCAACGATATTAAAGTCCAGTCAACCAGATAATTAATAATATTTACATTTACGGAAAAATACATCAAACTATAATAAAAATTCAAGATTTGACTGGTCGCTTATAGATGCTCAGAAAATTGCGTCGTGATGCGTTTAGTTAAGCGCCGGCTCTCGTGAAAATTACGTCATTTGACGAGATGTTAAAATAAATTTCGATTAAATTATTTTAATTGATTTTATAAAATATTTTTACCCTCCAAATTAGTGTATCAAACCTTAATTAAGACATTGAATTATTGATTTCAGCTCATGTAAGTAAAATTGGTAACTTGATGAAGTCCTGACTAAAAATAAGTCTAAAGATATGACGTATAGTATTCACCCATAAAATTATTGATCAAGATTTTCATGCTTAGACCAATGGAGAACTTAAGAAAATATTTGAAACATACTTTTTGTGTGTTATTTCAATTTTCATGGAAGTTTTTAGTTTTCAACTAGAATATTTTGATTTGAAATTTTTCATAAGATTTGATTTAAAGTTAATGAGATATAATATTCAATTCATATTTGAAATCCTATTGCCTTACGAATCATTGGTTTTTTATTTGGTCTCTGCTCTCCATCTCACAATCAGTGTGTATTGGTTAAATTTTGGTATGTGATTCAATCCTGTTTGAACGTGTCTGAGGCTGTTATATTCTTATCATTTGATTTCGATATTTTTGGAGAAAAACATCAGTTGAAGCCGATATTAATTTACTATTAATTTTGATGATTTAATATCTAAATCAATGCCAAAAACCTTGGTCTCCAAGATTCAATATTGGTCATTTTTACTTTCTTTTACTACTATATAGTAAAGGAAGTATTGTAATCGGGTCGAATTTTCGAATTCGAGCTTTCACCGGAAATACATGTTTTGAGGTCCCTGAGTCCAAAAAAGTGGTTTTTAGAAACATGTCTGTGTGTGACAGCCATATCGTATCGAAAGCTTTATCCGAATTTCACCAAACTTGGAATTTAGACGGCATATTATATCTGGTTATGCCGCGAAGTTTTTGGTTAAAATCGGTTTACCGGAAGCTTTACTTTATTCTAGGAGTTTTTTAGCTTTTTCAATTTTCTACGAAAACGGCCCCAACGATTTTTTTTAAACTTGCTACCGTTCTTTTTTTTGGGAAATTTCAAATAAGAACGGTTCTGGGGTGAAAGGTGGGAGTTCGTATCTACATATATAGGCTGTATGCATATATTAAAGTTCTATTTATTTAGTTATAGATTGTTTATAGTTCTTTTAACCAACAGCGAGTTACATAAAAGAAAGTACTATGACGCCTCGCAGCAGATATTTTACTTCTTTAAAAGTCTGCATTCAAGAAAAGAACAGTACTACCTACTTATTATTGTAATAATATACCTGTTAAAAAGTTTTAGAAATCAAGATTGAATGTTTTCATGACTAATAAATTCTAAAATTTCAATTACAAGTTACACAAATATAGCAAAAAAAAAAGAAACTGAAATATTAATTCGTGCTAAACGAGTTCCGGGTTAAGCGAATATTATGATATTTTCTAAGGCATTCCATCCTAATAGTAGTTTAAAATTAAAAGCGTTTGCAATATTATTTCAAAATTTGGCTTACTTGTAAAAATTTACTTGTTGACTTGATTTTAAACTAGTTGACCTAAAGACTTACAATCAAGTTAATATCGTATAATCGCTAATCTTACTAATATTATAAATGTGAAAGTTTGTAAGAATGGATGTTTGTTGCTCTTTCACTCAAAAAGTACTAAATGGATCTGAATGAAATTTGGCATAGATATAGATTATAATCCGGTTTAACATATAGTATACTTTATATCCAGAAAAAATGTATGGTTCCTGTGGGATAGATATATTTTTGTTTTTTACAGAGCAAAAGATTAACTTCTTTTTTTTACAATGTGGTAGTTTAGGGGCCAGAAAATGATATAAATTACTTCTCATGCCGGAATAATAAACGGTTCCCATGGGATAACAAAATAAGTATGTATTCTATAAAAGCCGTGTATTTAAAAGCATTTTCATTAAAATCTACAAAATAGTCTCAACTCATTTTCCTTAAGAACTATTCCCGTGGGATAGATATTTTTTTGTTTACCACAGAGTTAAAGATTTATATAATTTTTGCAATGTGGTAGTTTGGGGGAGAATGATATAGCTTACTTTTAAGGCTAGAATAATGCATGGTTCCCATTGAATAGCAAAACAATTGTATCCTACAGGAACCGTACATTTAAAAAGTTTCGGTAAATAGAAGGTTCGTGAAATAGAATTTTAACACATTTTCTTCCAATTTTACACAATAACGAAAAAAATATCTACAAAGTTGAAATTAAAAAATTGACAATTTTTACTGGAAAATAAATATGAATTTCAATCTAACACCCCATAAAAGTAATAATGAAATGTTTTTAAATATTTGAATTTGTCCATTGTTTATTGTTGAAGATATTAATTAAAAATAAACGTATTAAAATAATAAACTAAAAATTTCAAAATTTAACAATTACTTAACGGAACCAATTTTAATGAAGTTTTGCTAAAGATCCTGTAGGATAGCTACTAATCTATTTTTTTAAGAGAACATCCATTAATTACGTGAGGCGTTCAGGGGCCGATGGGGTCGAGCCGAATCTCATCTAATCTTACTTTGGGGAAAGGGAAGGTCTCACAAATATCACGTTTTTTTTCACACGTTTTGAAAAATATCACATTAGATTGCGGGTTGGGGGAAAGGGTTATGCCAAATCTCATGACATCTTACCAGAGGGGAGGGAGTGGGATTTCAAAAATCGCAAAAAACGCCTCACGCCTCACGATGCCCCCTAAAATAGCTGTACGGTTTTAAATGACATTTGGTATGAAAGATTTTCAAGTCCTACAGGAAGGAATACAGGTACTTTTTTAGTAAAAATCGTATAGAAGCTGATGTGAGACAGCTATCATCTCCCTCTTGAAAAGTAGTTTTACGAATTTTGATGAACTTTCTTTGGATCTAAAGTCTGGAAGTATCTTTTATTTTTTTATGTCAAAATAGATTAATTTTTATATTTCGCTATGAACGTAGGGAATCTTTTAATCAATCAGCTAAATTTAGATACACTCAGCGAAGCGAGCGAGTATAAGCTAGTATAGTATAATATAATGAGTCAAATATTAATTTAGACCTCAAACAAAGGTTAGCATTATCTTTACAAGTTAAAATATCAACCAAAATTCATTAAAAAATGTCCAACCCTTTGGCTTGATAAATCCCTTTTTATTCGCATTAAATGATTTTTAATTGAATTAAAAATTAATAAACTTATGATTGTATGTTTTTGAATTTAAGTGCTATTTCGTGCTAAACAAATATCATATTAAACTTTTTCCACTAGGGTTTATTTATTTTCTATATCAATAACGATTTTTATTGTATTTATGGTAATTATTTTTTTTTTTCTAGGTGTTAAGTGTGAGAGTGTTCCTTTGGATAAGTGGGGTTCGAGCGAAGATGGGTGCAGTATTTGTCGCTGTGTGAAAAGTGAAGACTTCAATCAAAGTAAGCTAAATAATTTTTTAACTATATTTCATCCACTAGAGCAGTGTTTCCCAACATTTGTTAAGTTTTTCCGCGTTATTTCTAAAAGATTTTTCAATGAGAAATTTGCTTAAACCCAATCCCCAAGAAATCTTAATATAATACTTACGTTGTTGGTATTTTATTCGGTAAATTGATTTTTATTTGTCCCACTTTTAAAATATGGTTTCCAAGATATAAAATTGAAATAAGCGTCCCACTAATTTAATTAATGGAACACGTCTAATATTATTTAAATAAAAACAATAAAAAATAAAAGACTGACAGACACATTCATGGCTCACTTATCATTCCCACACATTTATTCGAAAGGAAAAATACTATCGAATTATTCTTATCATTATTAATCTACGACGTCATCTAAATCCATTACATTCCAACTAAATGTATCTACACAACAATTTTTATTTTTATTTTCTTGTACGATCACAATCAAAAAAATAACGAACAAACGTAGTTTAAAAAAGGTAATATGTAATAAAATTGAATCGGAGCTAACAGGAAGAGGCTTTCGGGCCCAAAAGGGCCTT
The DNA here is from genome assembly GCA_958496155.1 of Sisyra nigra. Classification (NCBI taxonomy): domain Eukaryota; kingdom Metazoa; phylum Arthropoda; class Insecta; order Neuroptera; family Sisyridae; genus Sisyra; species Sisyra nigra. The sequence goes on from OY292315.1 coordinate 48,397,039, forward strand.
AACCGGCTTCTGAATCAGTAAACGTCCCCGCAGGCGTTTCTTTCTCACCGATTTATCTCCTTATATACACACACACATACTTTTGGTAAATATGCTGTTAACATTGCCGTAACACTCGATGGCCCCGAAATAAATTAGAGTGAAACTGGAGGAAAAAAATGGTTTGTTTATCAAAAGGCTTTTGGACAAGCCCTTTGGGTCATACGTTTTCGATTTAAGTCTTTCCACTTTCCGCACCCCGACGTCTTTCGATAAATCAATGTTTGGTTGGAGAATATCGAAGCCGTGGCGCGGAGGATTTCGATGTAATTTTTATATAGTTTCATTATAAAATAAATGTTTCGTGTCATGTTAGAACAATTTCCATATTAAATTTAAGTCTTGTTAATCTGATTATGAACGGCTAATGGGCTTTAGTGAGAAGAGAGTTTTTATTTTGTTTGTTGAAGGATAGAATTTCATTCATATTTAAATTTCAAAACCATTTTTTTCCACATATTAATTTTTATTAAGGCCAGTTATGATTTGTCTAAATATTGACGTCAATTGGAGATTATACGGTGATTATTAATGCAATCAGATTTCGACTTCTTGGTTAATTAAAATTATGTGTGAGTGACAAATCGACGTTTGAATTGAAAATATCGAAACGATTGCAAGTCTATATAATATCAATCAAGCTCTTACGTAAATTGAATGATTGTTTTCTAGTGAAACTGAAAGTAGAAATTTGCTTGACTTTTTCCGATTTCGTTTATTGAACTAAGAACCTTGTTTTGACAGCTTCACTAGGTTTAAATGCTTATGAAATCTAATTAATTAGCCAATCAAAAACATAAATTTTTGATGATGAACCTTGACTAGGAAATAATGAAATTATTCACGTGTAATATTTTTGTTTTACATCGGAAATGAGGGTCGATAGATGTGGTGGTTTTAAGATGACACATTTAATGATAAATAAAATTATACACAAGATCATTACTTGGTTCATAAACTGCAAAGGAAATCATTTTACTACCTATATGAGTTAAAGAAATCGATTTTAACTTTGAAAATATTGCAAAAAATTAAAAAGGCTTTATATAAAATTTTTCCTAAAATAACAAAAAATTGATTGACAGCATAAATCTCTCAATTTTTCAGTGTAATTATAATCCTTTAGTTTATAAAGTAAAATAAAGTGCTGAAAAAATTATCGTATCAAGTGATAAAATCACTAGAGCGAATATCTTACGAATACGCGTACTTGGGAAAAGCAGGGAGAAATATTATTAAAACTTATTAGTCGTATAAAATCTCGTGTCTACACGTGTCAAGATGTGTAAGCATAAAGTTCACGAAAAAATCAATTTTTGGTTAATATATTGTTTCAACTAGAGTAAAATCTATTTATAGTAAATCCGCTTATAATAACCAACTACTAACTACTGAGTATGACGTCAGTACAGTACGAAGTTTGATTTTCATTTAAAGGTCTTTATAATAACCAATAACCATCTTTACATAGTATAAAACAAAGTTGGTCCCGCTGTCTGTTCTCTTAGATCTTTTAAATTACGAAACGATACAATTTTACACAGCGACGAAAGAAATCTCTACAAAGTTTAAATTAAAAAATTGCCAAAGTTTACTGGAAAATAAATATTATGAATTTCAATTAACACCCGATAAAATTAATAATGACATTTTTAATTATATTTGAATTTATTTATTGTTCATTGTAGAAGATATTTATTAAAAATAAAAGTATTACAATAATATAGGTACTAATTTTTTTAAATAACTAACAATTACTTAACGAAACTAATTTTAATGAATTCTTGTTAAAGATACCTCCGATCTTAATGTATTGAATACTATTTATATCCTAAAAAAAGCTATAGAATTCCTGTAGGATAGCTACGAATCTATTCAACTAAAATAGCTGAACGGTTAAATAAATGACATTTGAAATGCAACATTTTCAAGTGCAAAGAAACATTTTATTTTTAAAATTGTAATGAACCTGTAAGACAGCTAATATCTCTTACTAGATAAGTAGTTTTAAGGATTTTGATGAACTTACTTTGGATCGGATCTAAAGTCTGAAAGTATCTATAATATTATTCTGCAGAAGAGATAAATTTTTAAAAATTTTTTGTGAAGGTTGGGAATCAATTAATCAATCAATTAAATTTAGATACGCTCAGCAAAGCGAGCGGGTATCAGCTAGTTAGATATAATTCGTTTAACTTATAACTTATTTTAAAGAAATTATGTCCGGTTAAGGTAACCAATATGGCTTTAAACTAGTGTCTGACCGAAAGTTCGGTTTCGGTTTCGGTCAAAATTGGCCGAAACTTTTGCCGAAACCGAAACTGATTTCGGAAGTTGTCGTGCACGCTCGCCTAACTTTTTATTTGATTTTATAACTGTTTTCAATTTAAATGTTTACTGTAGTTTAGTAGTGAGTTACTTAATTCTAAATGTAAGTATGACTGTCCTACTAATTGTGATCTAGGTATCTTTGTTAGTTCTAAATGTGTGATTTGATTATCTTTGTTGACTGGAACTTAGAGAGTAGATAATAGTAATTTTAGTAATTATTAATTTTATATAAGAGGTACCTAAAAGAGATTGATGATTCTTCAAATTTCAAATACAAACCAAAGTATTAATTAAAAAGATTTTAAAATACCAATACCTAGTATTTAATGAAACAGTAACAATTAGTGATTTGATTATTGATAACTGATAAACATTTTGCTATGAGTACTTAATTTGAAAAAATAATAAAAACATTATTAATATTTTTTTATATTATATTAAATAAATGATTACAACAAAATTAATATACCTAAGTACAGTGTTTCCATTTCATGTTCTAATTAATGCAGAATAATGGGTAAAATGCACCAAATTTCAGTATTTTAAGGAATTTTATACTTGACCACGTGAGTTTCGGTTTCGGTTTCGGCCGAAACTGAAGCCACGGCCGAATATTCGGTTTTGGTTTCGGTCGGTCTCTACTTTAAACACTTTTGCAAATTCTGTTTATAAAACATTTCAAAAGTCCAAATATTATATTACTACGTGAAGCAAAAATTTTAAACCCCTTTTACCGAATATTATAGGAACGGAGGAGTATGAAATTTGGCACAATTGAAGTTTATATGGGGAAGTTGCGTTACGAGATAATATTTTTTTATAATAATGCTTCAAAATACCTTAAATTAATGAAAAAAGACGTCACACACACTCCCACGCGTTTGACACACACAGACACACAATACACACAAATATGTAGATTTTTAAATCTCAGTTGTTCAGTTTGACCACAGACTTCAACCATATTTCAAATGTCAATATTTAAACAAAATATTGTGAGAGGAATTTAAATTTTGAAATTGTAATTATTGAAATTGAAGGAAACAAATTTAACCGATTATTTGATTATTGAGTAATATTATTAAAAATATATTTAAAAGGTACGTATAACTTCAAATACACAACGTTTCAACCATTTTATTTGGTCTTCATCAGGTGTTTCTTGATTATTATATAACGTATAATTATTCAACCTTCTACCAAAAAATTAATTTAGGTAGGTAGGTACTATTTGAAAAAAAAGCTTAGCTTAATTCAAAGTTTTAAAGGGCTTATGCAGCCTATTTCCATTTTCTTATCTTTGGCTTTTAAATGAAAAAATCTAAACATAAAGGTACTTTTGAACGTAGGAAACTCACTTGAAATTACTTCTGATGTTTCATAGTTCTATATTTTTTTTGTTTGTCTAAAAACTATTTCAGAATACTGTAATTTGAATTGACATACAACATTATAAAAAGAAAAATATCTGCTGAAGGCGTCACAGTGCTTTCTTTTACTTTCATTTATGAAACTCGCTGTTGGTTAAAAGAAATATAATATATATAATATATATATAATATAAATAATATATAAGCACCTTATAACTATACATAGCAGAACTATATGCATACAAGTATACAACATATATGTATTTATGAATTCCCAACCTTCACCCCAGAACCGTCCTTAATCGAATTTTCCCAAGAAAAAGTTTCAAATAAAAGTTTTAGTCATTAATAAGTCTAAGAACTATCATAAGCTTAAAGAAAATCTTTGCAGCCGTTTTCGAAAAAATTTGAAAAAGCTCAAAAACTCCGAGAATAAAGTGGAGCTTTCGGTTAACCGATTTCAACTAAAAGCTTCACGGCAAAACAAGATATAATATGAAAGAAAATTTCCAAGTTTAGTGAAATTCGGAAAAGCGTTCGATACGATATGGCTGTCACACACAGGCACACACAGACATATTTCTAAAAACTACTTTTTTGGACTCAGGAAACCTCAAAACATGTGTGATATGAACGAATTGATATTTAGTTTTGAAATTTTTAGAGAATACTCTGAAACAATTTTGTAAAAGATTTATGGAAGAAAAAAAATAAATATTTTGAAACCTCTACACCTATTTCCTTCCTTAGCTTAAAATAAATATTTTCAATCATTATATGATGCACTTTCTTTAAATGAACCTTGAAGAAAAAATTAGTCAAGAAATTATTTTCCAAACATTCGCAAATGCAATTCATTATCTGCTGTAGTTAGCTTAGTAACTAAAGTTTGTGAGGCAGTTACAAGTGAAGTGTACCCTTAGGTATGTAAAAATTGTAACGAATTATGGTCGAATTTCGACCACTGGGCGACCTCTAGTTATAGTTAAACTTTAATAAATAAATATAATAAAAATTTAAATTCAATATAAATTTAACAATACAAAAATCAGGTGTCAAATATTCTGAGAGATAAATTTGGTTGTTTCACCTGATAATTTCTTCGTTTATCAAAAATTAAATTTTATTCCCTTTGAAATTTTTATTTTTATATATATTTATTTAGACCTTAAGATTAGTTTTATATTTTATTTGTTGACGGATGACATAAAAAAATAATAAATTAAACACTGCAAGAATTTTTAAAAATTACAATTTTGGAAAAATAACCCAAATGAACCTTCAACGTATAGTTTCAAAACAAGTTTTGCTAATGATAACAATGAATGTGTAGGTGGCAAACCCAAAAGAGGAATTGGTATATGTTTAGTCAAAATTGGGTGTTATTTTTAATTAAGACAAAAATTAGTTTTAATTGACCAAAGTATATTTTTTTTTTTAGTTTGAATACTGAAGGTTCAAAAACCCATAGCAAAAACGATCTTTCGTAAATTGCCAAATACTTCGTTTTAGTGGAGTCGTCATGAATTTGGGTGAATTTATTATTAGCGAATTTGAAAGTTTTGCAAGAAGACGTATACAGTGGTAGGCGCGTGCTTTTTCACAAGTCTATTTTTTAGGCCATTATTTTCGTTTCGTTACGAAGGAATTATGTTACGAAGGACGTAGTAAACTCCAATTGTTGATGATTGTTTCGGCTGTGTAGCGAAAACGACCAAAAACGGAATAGAAGACATGGGTGGCATAGTTGGTGTGTGTGTGTGTGTATAAATTTGACGATGGGCGGCAATCTCGAGCAAGCTTGCAAGCTCGCAAGCTTGTGGGCCAGTGCGAGGGGCGGCTGTGGTGGCGGCGTTGGTCGGATGAGCGATGGGTTGCGTCTGACGGGCGCCGCGACGGCACTTGACTGGCCTGGAGACGCCACCGCCATCTTCTGCCCCCCGGCCTTTTCACGAAAACCGGCACAAAACTCTCTCACATTCACATTCGCATTTGCCAAAGTGAAATCTTCCCTCTTCCCCCCCGCTGCCATGATCCCTCATGATTGTCACAACTATACTATGCTTGAAAACATTTATATTAACTCCGGGATAAATAAACTCAACCCCGTACCACTAGAAAAAAAGCCACCCCATTTACACTCACTCATCATCTACTAAAACTACCAACAAATTTACAATTCACCAAAACCACGTTTTGCCCGTGACACATTTTAAAGTGTGGGGATGATATTTCGAAAATTATCACAATGTTGCAGTGAAACACAAAACGAAAAATGACTCGTTTTGAAATTACCCTCATAAATACCGTCCGAAACACCAACTCTTTCAACCCTCGGGCAACGAATTTCATCTACCCCAAAACAACTGGTCAAAGACCCAAACAAATGCAAGACAAGCGACCTCTTCCAAAATGCCATAAATCAATCAGGCTGATTAAAATTTTAACATTCAAATTATTTCAATATAAATTAGTCGATCGACAATTTGAAAAGTCGCGCCCAATTAAACGCAGGCGATAAATCGCTCGTAAATTACAGAAAATTTGAATATAGACAACGTGAGACGTGAGAGATGAAATTATTCTTCTAATAATAATAAAATTGAAATGTTTATGATATGTGGCTGAAATTTTAACATTTTTTTCGTTGTTATTAAATTAGGCTTTTTGAAATATGTAGGACATTCGACAGATCTTATTTAATTAATCTAATCTTGGTAATTAAGTTTTTTTATTCGTCAAAAAAGGCGATGAAATCGAGTATAATTTAAATATTTTGACGCAGATGTAATAATTGGATGATTAAGGATTTTTTTTCTAATTAAAAAAAATTGGGAAACAAAAATAAGGCGACATTTTTAAAGTTTGAAATTACAACTAAAATATTTTCTGTATTAGAGAAAAAATTTACCTTTACAAATGATGAGTTTATGGGACGCGATTTTTATTTATTTATTTTTTTGGTTGAAAAGACAAATTTATTATTATTTTTTTTTTTTGAAATCTTTCTCCACGTACAGATATTGCATGTTTTTTTTTTTTGACGTGTGCTTTTGCGGTTGTACAAGGAAAAATTTATGTTTTTATCACAATACAGGACAAAAAATCGTTGAAACATTTATCATGAAAAATGTAGCTCGGAAAAGTTGGTCGGATGTTGGCGAAATTTTCCGACCAAATACACGTGTATCATACCCACACGTGTTCTCCGTAAAAAACGCGAAAATATTTGAAATATCCACACAAAAATTTTGCTAGTGAAACCTTGATTTTTAAAAACTTTACCAAAGTTATTTTCTTCAAGTTCATTGCGCTTAAATTGGTTGATCTCCCGATGAAAATTTTCTGCTAAACAAAATGATTTACTCGCAATGGAGAAGGGTTAATGTATCAATTTTCTCCAAGCAAAAGAAAAAAATAAAAGTTTTCCATCTATAATTTTTATGATATGAAATCTTAAAAAGCGTGCTCGAAAAAGAAATCCGATAAAAAGTTTAAAAGTCAAATAACACGAGCTCGAAACTATCATCATTTCTTGATCTGGTTCTTGATTAGATTATAAACAATGATGCGAGTTTGTCTCTTATTTCTACCTCGAAGTGAAGATAAATTTTGGACTAGAGGAAAATTTCCTCTTCAAACACAAATATAATCTAACAAGGTGAATGCACTTTGACAACGATTGCAAAAGACTTTTTTTTTTTTTTTTTGAAAACGTTGATTTTTCAACTTTATTACCTTTTCCTCGTTCCCACATCTCGACCACAAAGGGAGTTATTATTTTTCATGTTAAAAATCGTCCCGCTTAGTTTACAACGTAAACGTGACTTTAAGAAAAAATCTTTATTTTCATGTACAACGAATTCCTTTTAGCTTGCAAACATTGGAGAGAGAGTATTTCAAAAAGACAAATCCCCCAACAAATATTTATATATATTTAACGTGGATGTTTGATTACGTTTCGAAACCAGCCGTCTCCCTCGCTTCAGCCTCGTTTTCGTAATATTTTCAAAAGTTACTCCGACAGACTTATTGTTGAATTTTTGAAATGAAAGACGATGAGGGATTTTCTCGGAAAGTCGATGAAATGAGGGAAATTATTTAAAACGAAAAGCTCTTCGGTTTTTCAATAGAAATGTGTGTGGGAGAAATGTTTGTCTTAGGGTGAAAGATTTAACTTGAGAAATTATATATTGGCAATATCTACTTGAATTGTTTCGAATAAGATTTTTCCAATAAAAGATCTCAGACAATTTATTTAAAAAATTCATATTTAAATATAAGAGCGTGATTTTGTGGTAAGGTTGAATCATTTGATTTCTTATTAAAATTCAAGTCAGTGCAAGTCGAATTATTTGTAGATGATTAAAACTTATTTTAAAATGGTCTTTGTTAAAAAAAATGCCATTACTTGCAATTATAGACTAGGGTAAATAATTTTTGAACAGAAAAAAATTATAGTAGGATGAAAGCCATTGGAAAAGGAAAATAATATAACAAAAATGAAAGGGAAAATAAATTACGGTTGATCTGAAAAAAACTCATGGAAAAAAGTTAAATAGCAAAGTTGTAGATAATAAGTTGATCTACAACTTTTGTGCTTTTCTACATAACCTCAAAATGAATGTGAAAAATTCAAATTACCAAGTTTGATTGAAAAGTTTGGATTTTAATTTTAATTTTTTACAAAATTTGGAAAAGTTACACGAAATTTGGTAAAAAATTACCTTTTAATCTCCTGAAGACACTGTATTTATCTAAAATATTAATTTTTTCACCTTATAATGACTTAATATCGAAAAGCACTCTAATTTGCAATCGAAAATTCTCATGTCAAAACATCTGATTCTTTTAAAAAGTTGGTGAGCTTTTTGTTTGTTGAAACCTCTAATTTCTGATGGTGCAAAAAATATTTACATAATAATGTTAAATGTTCTCAGAAAATACAATAATTAAAGTGTAAATTTTAATAAATTGCTCAAAATTGTGTTATGTACAATTGTATTATGTACAATTTATAAGGGGAAAAAATTGATATTTTAAATAAAAAAATACAGTGTGTTTGAAAGATTAAAAAGTAAGTTTTGACCAAATTTCGTGTAAAATTTTTTTTTTTGTAAAAGATAAAAATTAAAAACCAAAAACTTTGTAATTTGAATTTTCACATAAATTTTGAGGTTATGTGAAAAAAGTGTTAGCACAAAAAGTGTAGATCTACTTATTACCTACAACTTTGCCATTTAACTTTTTTCCATAGGACTTGTAGTTGTGCCGAAAATCGAGATAAACCGTTTATACCCTTAAAAACGCCCACCTTTTCCACTTCCCCAACTCATTTCGACCGTAATTTACTTTTCCTTTCATTTTTGTTATATTCTCTTCCTTTTCCAATGGGTTTCATCCTACTATAAATTTTTTCACTTTTTACCATTTTAAAAGGCTAAAAAAGCACTGGTGTATTAATTATGTTTAGTTATATTTAGTCATACTATATATCTTAATAACCGGCAATTAAAAATTTGTTCTACTTAGTTAGGCCTTGCACTTACACATTCAGTAAAGGTGTTTAAAGCTTTTGCAATAATTTTTTATACATTTTTTTTTAAAATTGATTCTATAAAAATTGATAAAATTTTGCCACAATCACAATAAAATTCTCTCAGTTTAAATAGTTGTAATAGCCTAGGAGCCCACTGCATGATTGCTACACCTATAACGTAGCTTAATCTTTTGAGTATCAAATTAAAGCTCTTTTTTTGTATATGATGATATAAGGATGCCAATCTAAAAGTACCCGCAAATAAGCGAAAATAGCTGTTAAAGATGCTGTAAAATAAAGATAAAGTGAGAGAACTCGCGACTATATTTTTCAGCCACGGAAGGTGAAAATTAGTCTGGCGAGTTTTTAAACCCTTTGCCGTGTCTCTTTAGATCGAGACACGCCATCGAAATAAAACTTGTTGCGCAAACACTCGTTGTTTTCGTCTGACAACTCTTCCTCATGTTATCTCATCTTTAACAGCTATTTTCGGTTATTTGCGGGCACTTTTAGATTGGCACTCTTATATTATCATGTATAGACAAAAAGAACTTTAATTTGATACATAAATGATTAATTTACATTATGGGTGTAGCAATCATGCAGCGGGCTCCTAGGCTTTAAACCTTAAATGTAGCATTAGATATTTTTTACATTTAACGTCTTTCACAAAATTGTCTTCACCTTTTAAGAAACACTGATAGATCGTTTACCACATCAAAAATGTATTAATATAAAATAATTATTTTACCATTAATCACGTTTTCTAACTAAGGATATTTTCCTCGAAGCATTGAAGTCAATTCTGTAATAATTTATAATTTAATCCACCTTTAATTACTTCAAGTAAATTATTTCAAGAATCTTCCCTGCTGATTTTCATCTCAATTTTATATTACATCAAATTATTTAATGCCGCTAAAAATAATTATAATTTTATCCCATCCTCAATTCACAGGATGAAATTAAATCGTTTCTAACTTATTTTAAAATAATAGAATAATTTAATATGTTCAGGTTAAATGATGAGATTCGAATTTCGTCTTTTCATTAATCAAATAAATGTACAAGTGGTAAATGGAATCTTCGCCTCTTGATACCAACATTTAGGTCCTACAGGATCATTCACACGACATTATGTTGTAATTGCTTTTAATTGTTTTCGTTCCTTTAATAATTTCCTGAAAAGCCTACCAGAGAAACAAGAGCTTTAAATTGTTTCAACTAAAGTCAATTTGATAGAGTTTAAATGAAAATTTTGAAAGATTATCTGGTTTTGTCATAGATATAAAAAAAATCACTTACCGAAAATATGATAAATTTAAGTCCTTCCATTTTGTCCTGGATAATTTCAATCGAATTGTTTGCAAATTAAGACGAGTCAAGATCGAAAGAGCTTTCTATCTCTATTCGAAGCATAATGTTTCATTTATCTGAAACGAAAAGAAATAAAAAAAATTACTCGAAGCTCACACCAAACCCACAACCCCTCCGACCGAATGATTTAAGTGCCCCACTAGAACAGCGACCAGCGAACAAGCAAGAGGAAAAAAAAAATTAATGCTAATGCAAATATTTTCCCAAACTTGAAAAGAATAATTTTCCAGCCGAAAATTCGAATAAATCATTCGAACAATACGAAACGAAACGAGTTTTATTTGAATGTCAAAACATAATATAAAAGAAGATAGAACAGCTCGCGTACACTTAAACCCGCTCATCAGCCTCATCCATATCCCCAAACCCCGACCAGTGTGTCTCAACATTTATTTTCGAATTCCCCCCCCCCATCAAAATGCATCCATTCCAATAATTTTAATGATGCAAAATGCAATCGAGACATAACAGAGTGCTCCATTAAAACTTTCCTAAATTACCCCAACAAATAACACGAAAATAAAACGAAAGAATTGCGCCGGCCACCATCGGGCGCTCATCCCTGCGTTCGGTCGGAGTTCATCCGAGCTTTGCTTGCTGCTTGTCGTGTTATAACTGGGTGAAATAGAGGCAGTGATGTGAGAAGGGTTGAAAGAAATCCTTTAAAAAATTTTCAAAACTTTTATTGGAATAATAAAGAAGTTAAATTGTCGCTCTGTTAAATGCATAACTTACTTCAAATTTAAGGGGAAATTTGAAAATTTATTTTTTTAAGGCGTAGGTTGTCAACTTTTTTATTTTCTTAGAGCCTTAAGTAACTTTTAATAAAGTAAAAAGTAATAAAGTATTAAACCAAAAAATAAATGCTCTAATTTTAGGCTACTATTTAAATTAATTCAATCAGAGTAGTACACGGAAAAAATGTGTTGTAGATTTAACAAAATTTCTTGTTAATTTTACTACATTAACTAGTATTATATAGGATGACACCACGTGTGGTAACGTTTACCAGTCAAGTGTAATTAAAAAACTCTAGTATTATTTACAACACGAACTAGTAAAAATGTAGTTGAATTTTTGACACTTGCATTTATTTGTCAAAATTATGAGTTATGTTGTACGCGCCGCATGGCAAACGCCAAAATTTGTTAATTGTACAACACTCAGCAGTTGTAACAGCTACATATATTTACTACACTATGGTAGTTAAAAATACTATACGTTAGAGCTGAATACAACACAGTGTGTTATCTAATGTTACATTTGTGGTTAAAGTGAACACAAAGTGCAGTAAAAATATTACTAGTTCAGTGTTGTAAATTTTACACCACTATTTTTTTCCGTGTATCTAATAATATCAGGTAGAAGTATTGTCAATAAGTATAATTATTATAGTTGAAAAGATGTAGCCTTATTTTCTTTGGTAAACGGGAGGAAACAGGGGTACAACATACTAAAAGCTCTTACAAATTGGATGTGAGCTTTGGATGAGAGACGGTTTGGAAAATCGTTTAATTTACATTTACTTCAGTATTTTGAAAATTGGACTTCTGATAAAATAAATGTTGCATATAAAATTAAAGTATGGTTAATTTCCAATAAAAAATGAACAATGCATTTTCTCGATAGGATGCATATTTAGCAAAGTACAGAAAGGGGAAACCATGGATTATATAATTGTGGTCTAATAAGAACGCCATTTTTGATATTTAAATAAAACGTGTATATTTGGGATATAAGTTTAAAATAATGAAGTACACACCATGAGGTTATGGATAGAATAATAGATCGTACAAAATTATTGCTTCAGCTTTGCTGGCACAGCATTAATTTTTAAATTTCGTTGTGAAGGTAGAGAATCAATTATTCAATCAATTAAATTTAGGTACTCTCAGCAAAGCGAGCAGGTATCAGCTAGTGAAATAAAAAATATTGAAATATCGAGAGTGGAAATGTAATGCATTGTTATGCAAAATTGAAGTACACATTATCAAAGATCATAATTTACAAAATATTTTCTCTCGTTAGTTTTTCTAATTCGTGCAGTTTATAACAATGAATTATTAGTAATATTAAAATATGTTACACTTCGTTTGTTAAAATTTCATTTCTATGTCTCGTTAACTAAGTATTTTTCCTAGATTAGCAAATGTTAAGCAAGGGGTGCTCACTTTGACTTGCTCTGACGTCACTGGTTTGTTGTTTCTGGCAGAAGCCAGTAGAGACGTTAGAGGCTATTAGCTATCGTTGGTTTGTGGGGATTCCACCTGGTGACTAAATTGTTGGCACTACTAAATTTAATAAAATATGCTTTTAATTTAGTATTAAATCCGTTTACCAAAAAAATTTAAACTTTTATTATGTCAATGGTTCATTTTTATGGACATAATAAATGTTAACTTGATTTTTCTTTGTTATTTTATTTTAAATGAAGATATATTTCTTCTAGAATTTATACGATTTATACCTTACTTAGCTTTATATTTTGAATTCCCGTGTCAGTCAACAAACCAGTGACGTCATTTTCAGAGATCAAAAAAACGCTGCCTAGCCAAGTGAGCATACCTTATGTATGTAATAACCTTGAATGTTAAGGGCCTATTTCAAGATAAAATTAGTTTACTTGAATTATTTAAGCTACGTATTTTTCATTGTAAGCTAGAATTTTCAAGATATTTAAGGGAAAGCAAAAGAAGAAACTTTCTAACCCCATTGCTTCTATCCCATCGCCGGGATTTGACAGTACATTGTGCAAAACTTTTATAGAAAAAAATCCAGACTGTACCATTTTTGCTGCTAATTACACTTGTATGTGCTCATTGGCTAGACTTCTGAGTGAAGTGCCTAAATTTTTTCGTTGAGTTAAAAATGAATTCTATTCTTTTCTTTTCTCTTACCGAGACCAGTCTCTGAGTTTGGCTGGAAATAAAATTGGTCTACGCGTCGGATTTTCCTACCCACTAAATGTTGGCATTCGGCCACTGTGACTCGTTTATGTAAAACTCAGCGGCTATAATTCAATTAAATATGCTTTTGAAATGCGGCAACTAATGCAGTAAATAATGGGCTTAAAGCGTTTTAGGCCCAAGCCAGAACAAATAACTTGCCTCACACTGTCCCGCTGTCGACACAGCGCGATATCACCAGACCAAATTGGGGGATGTATGTATGTTGTATTTGTTAACATAATAATAACCATAACTCTCCTATAAAACAGACGACATAAAACAGACGAAAGATGCATTAAATTTAAACTTTCCATCATCCCCATATGTGCGAATGTGCGAATGTTATTCCCTGATTTTATTGTCATAAATATTTCATGTAATTTATGAGTAATACGCGCGAATTTCAAAATATCACAGCAGGAAACGTCTCGAATGGAACATAGAAATTTTCAAGTAAAAAACTTACAATTCTCATCTAGATCAGTCCTATACGTTTGTTATTGATGCGAATCGGGAAAAAACTAGTTTCCCATCTCAAATAGTTCAATTAGATTATTTGAATTGGAAAATATGAAACTCAAATGGGTATAGATTTGTCTAAATCATATGAAATAGATACGAACTAGGGTCGTTTCATTCGCCATAATTTCCATATCTGTCGCATTGATTTATGCACTATCAGTGAACAGAAATCGAACGTGGGCTTTTGTCAGGCAAAAAGCTCACGCGCGTGCAACATCTCATTCCTGCCGACTATTAAATATGCATGCGAACGAAAGAGAAAGAACTTAATAAAATTGTGGCATGCCAAATAGAGACAGAGTCTCAAAAAACCATTTTTCCACCGCATTGTTATTCCGATCAGCGCGTAAAATTTGTGCGAGTTCTTTTTTTTTTTCAAAGCTCCGAGAGAAGCTTTTTCGCTTTGCATGTGTGTTATAAGTTCGTAAATATCTCGGCTGATCGCCGTCGATCGGATGACAAATCTGTGTTACGCGCGTGCTTTACACCAACGGTGGATTTTTCCAGATAAATCAACACCTGAAAAATGTATATTATTATGTAACGCCAATTTAAAATATTGTTATCTGCATGTGGGGTGAATGATGTGGGGTTGGGACTGACGGTTTGAGAATCCTCGCATATTCGCCTCGTGCTCTCACGAAAATTGTTATTTAATGTTTTTGTCGCTCAATTTCAAAGGGAATTATCCGACTACTTTATATTCAAACCAGAACTTTTTTCTTGTTTATGTCGCATCCTTCCTGTTTTTCTCCTGTTTTATGCCTGGATTTGTGATAACACCTCTTTATGGCTGTGAGACGTTGCGTTATAATATAATAAGAACACGCTATAACAGTATGGGGATTTTTTTCGAACTTTTTCGTTTCCAATAAGTCAAACTCGGCTTGTTTTTATCTGACGAGAGAATAAAACGAATTCCCATAGACTTAGAAAAAGAAAACTTCAAATTTCCTCCTCTATTTTAGGGAAGCTTTCCAACAAATGATAAAACTTAGGAAATTCACAATTCCACATTTTTTAGTAAAGATAATTTATCTGGAAAATCTAAAATTGATGAATTGTTTGTCTCAAAATTAGTCTTGTTGTATTTATTAAACCGAGTATATTTAAAAATTGATAAAAATTTATCCCAATTTATTTTAAAATAAAATAATTCAGTTAAAAACAATTCACGATATCAATGTTGTGTTCAAATATTTTTTCATCTTAACCGAATTTTGTGTTGCAAGAAATACTGTGTTCCAAGATGACAACCTTCGTATTTCATTATAATATACTAGCAGATACCCGTGACGTCGTCTGCGTAGGTTATTATGTTAAGAACATATTTAATTTACAAAGGAAAAACATTTCAAAAATTGAAAACAAAAATATATTAAACATAACCGGGAAGAACTTAGCGTACAACATTTTTAACCAAATTTTTATGCCAAAAAACTGCTCTTTCAGAATCCGCTATTGCTCCAAGTGTATAGTTATTAGTTAATCAATAATTAATTTTTCATAAATTTGTAAATTCAAAAATTAAAAATTGCTATATAATCCAAAATAATAATCCAAAAATTGTCCCTTAAAAGCTCTTTCCGGATCTGCCATTGCTCCAGATTGAAATGGTCCAGGTTTTATAACGACACTTTTATGGTATTAATGATGTATACAATAATTATTCGTTTTACCGATATACAGCTCTACAGATTTACAGATATACAGATACTGACGATTATATTTTGAGACCTTTTAAATTAATAAATATACAGGCTAATATGGAAGGGACATAAGTCTTTCCACATTAATTATCGCAAAGTAGACTCAGCATAGTTATCGATTGATTAGCGTCCTCAATTGATGGCGCATATTTAATGAAACCACCTCGATGAATTGGCAATGTAATTTACATCGGCAGCAAATTTAAGAATTATAAAATTTGCCGCTATTTGTGAATTGGTTCATCTCAAGGTGTATAGTTTATTAGATATTCAATTTTTAAACTATTCATGTTTGTAAGATCCAACGGCAGTTAATGACGTCATAATACAACAACCCATGTATAAATAGTTAAAAACCATTAATTATTACAAATATTGCAAAAATTTGACCAATTAGCGAAAGAGCAGATAGAGCTTTTTTTTCCCCCGTTAGCAGAAAGCCAGGTTAGGGATCGTTCCCCCTGCACTGCAGCCTAAGGCTTATTGTACTTCTGTTCAGCTCATATATCCCTGCTGTGCAAGGATAAAGCTTAAAAAAAATTTCAGTTGACAATTATTTTGGGTTTTATAGCGATTTTAATTCTTAAGATTGAAAATTTAAAAAAATAATAATAATTAATCAATTATTAACTATACACCTGGAGTAATTGCGGACTCGGAAAGAACTTTTAAAGAAAAATTAAAAAAAAAATTAAAAAGTGATTTTTTTAAATAATTTTAATTTTTAGTTTGCAAATTTTTGAAAAATTAATTTATAATCAATTAATAACTATAAAATTGGGGATTCTGAGGGAGTAATTTTTTGGCATGTAGTTTAATTATAAAAAACAAAACATGTTCCTCGCTAACTTAGGTAGCTCTTTCTGGTTAAAAGATATATGCAATAATAAAAGGGGGTGTTGAAGTGTAATTTGAAAACTCAATTAAGGACGGTTCTGGGGTATAGAGTGGGAGTTCGTTTAAACATAAACTGTATGTATACTTATATATAAATAGTTTTGTTTAAATAATATTATTTATGTTCTTTTAACCAACAGCAAGTTTCATGTAAAAGAAAATACTGTGACACCTCGCAGCAGAAATTTAATTAAGGGTTTTTATATCATCCTCATTAAGGGTTATTATACTGCTATTTTTTAGTAGGCACGACACTATAATTTTATTTTAATCAACTTTTGGGGTAAGAATTTTATGTTTAACGTTTTATTTTACTTGATACAATAATTATTTTAAATTCAAAAATCTTTCGAATAAAATCTAAATCAACTTAATAATTTGAAATCTTATGCATTTACGAACTCATTGGAGAAACTTGATACTTTGTGCATCTTACTATAGACTTAATGAGGTTAGAGTTATCCAGTTTCTACAACCGTTGGAAGCAACATGAGGATAATTCACCGTACGTTCTGTCGAATCAACACTAAACTGTTTACTTTTGAAAATAGTTGTTGTTAGGACTTAAGATTTACCTATCTATAGATATTACAGTTGCTTACAACAAGTATCTGTTAAATATGCATAAATACCTTGATAATGATTTGTATTTATTTTTTTCATTTTGCAGTTCCTTCTTTTTACTTTTGCTTCTTTCATCTTTTGTAAACGTTTTTTAAAGTGAAACTTTTTATACATCGTCTCAAATTTTTTGGTCTGTCTTTAGCATGTCGCTAAATGTAACACATTCTCGACAGGGAATCGGAAAGTGTTCGGCAGAGCTCGTATACACATTGTTAGCTATATACCATGGCGTTTTCCCAGGCCCGTTGCGCGAGCTATTACTGAATGTAATTACCTCTTTTCCTCTTCATGATAACGTTTTATTATATTATAAGTTGTCATTAATTGTCAATCATATTTGTATTTTGATCAGTGTATTGATATAAATGTTGTTGTTCACTTGATCATGATAGACAAAGATACAGCTAGTGAGAATAGTGCAAAAATATCCGACGGTGATGTTACAATAGAAAACAACAGGCAGATGATCGATTTAACAATAATCAACAAATTCAATAATGAAAATAACATTCGAGTATTAATATCAATAATGGAAATTTAAAAATGACAGTGAATTCGTGCCACATCCCTTTCTTTCTATTCTATTTTCATACCCTAAATCGAATAATTTTCCGAAAATTTTCAATTACTTAAGTGCTTAAAATCCGAAAAAAAGTATCACTTGCATCGTGGTTTTGTAAAACCACACAATATTTTTTTTTTTTTTACTTAACTTTTAGAGTTAATAAGACTAATTGGATTCTTAGGGTAAGAAATCTTCTGATAACTGACCAAAAAAAAGAATGAACGTTAAGGACACAGGAAGAGCTTTTTGGCTTCATTAAAATCTCGTTTGTGTTAAGTCAAATATTTACTGTTATGAGGAAAAAAAATAAGAGAAAGGCCGAATCGTCAAACAACAACAAAAACTATTTCTTTTCAAAGTCTCGGCCTTATTAAACACAATTGCGGAAATATTACAAATAACACAACGTCCATTAGTGAGGCCGCTTGAATAGAAAATACAAATGGCCTCACTCAATTTTCAATTGTTACGCGATAACAAATGGCAACGGGAAGGAAATATTATTTCTTCAAACAGCGTTTCATTTAAATTCAGGTTAGGAAAATATTAGGCTAATTCGTTCGTTTGTTTCGTTTTCTGATTGTTGCCAGAACAAACGGACGACGGAGAGCTTTTTGCGCGCCAATATTTTCGCTCGGGGGATGGGAAAAAATTTTGTTCTTTTTTGGACAGCATGACCTCTACACACACACACACACACGCTCTTCGTAAAGATTTAACTGGAAATATTTCAACGAATTTACAATATAACGTAAAAATATTTTTGGCACAGATGACGTGAAATAAAATAGTGAATGAGAGAAGAAGATATCAGTGGTGGTGAGAGGGATGAACTAAAAAAAAAACAACAACAACAAAATGTTACATTTCTCGTTTTGTTTCTTTTTTGGTTTTTCTTCAGTTTGGTTCTGCTTTGTATTTCTTGTGGGGCGTATGTTTGTATGTGTGTGGATGTTGTGTGTTGTGTTCATTCTGCTTCAGTGACGCTGGCGACTGTACGATGGGGTTTGTCTTAGGCTAAGGAATGAAATGGGGATGATATGTTAAATCAAACTTGTGGTTCGGAGTCTTTGTGCCGCACATGTAATGATGGAGTAAAAAAATTTCAAACACGTACGCCCTAAATATGAAAGATACCTTATATTATCCGGCTTTTCCGACTCAATGATATTGTTTTTGGAAAATTGACATATTTTTCCAAGAAACTTCTGTCTCTGAAACTTCCTCCGTTGCGATTAGAATTTTCAATTTTTTATCTCAATTGATAGAGAATCACTTTTCAATTTTATACATTTTTTTTAAATTGTTTATTATAATAATAAATTGATCAATTTGTTGTTGTTGGTTCATATTTTAGCTAAGTTAAGGTTGTTAAAAAAGTAAAATCAACTGTTTCAGAAATTTTTTTAAAATTTTTATTATTTACCATATGATCCCCGCCCGCTTCGCTGAGCGTATCTAATTTAATCTAATTGAATCATAGACACCTTTGTTCAAAATAAAAAAGTCATCTATTTTAATAGAAAAAGATAACTACCTAGATATTTTTAGACCTTAGATTCATAGAAAGTTCATGAAAGTTCGTTAAACTACTTTCCCAGGAAGAGATATATAGGCTATATCAGGTTCTATACGTTTTTATGAATATTATAAAATACCTATACTTGCGTTTCTTAAATAGGTATTTGTGTGGAGGCAACTTTGTTCAAAATTAAATAATTGTGACAAATAAAGTATATATTTAGATAAGAATTAAAATATAAAGAGCATAGGTACTAGAACGGAGCTGGCAGGCCGAGTGGAAGGTTTCTCTGGACCTTCTGAGATCGTCAAAGCCTCTGATTGGAAGCTTAACCACTTTTGACGATCTCGGAAGACGAGGGGAGTTCCTTACCTCACCTGAGAACTGGGCATACCAAGCTCACTCACAGTTTCCTATTAACAGGGGCATCGAGGCCTCAATGTTCGTCCTGTGGCGAGCCACTGACCACTGAGCGACTCCTGTCGGGATATGGCTCAGCCCAACATCTGTCGATGCCTCAAATAAATTTAGATCCAGAGAGTTCGGGTTTTCTAAAGTATTTTGCGAGCCATAAAGACGGTATCAGGCGTTTTGATCCCCGGAAAAAATATTCCTGACAAAATATACCTGACAAGATACCCCCATAACAAAATATCCCCATGACAAAATAGCCTCAGACAATCTCCATGACAAAAATATTTGCGATAAAATATTTCATGCAATTTCAAAATTTCACAATTTTCTGATTAAAGAAAACTCTTTGATTATTGGGTCAAAAAAATTTTTAAATTCAATAACTAAGATAATAAAAGATAACTAAATTTAATAATTTTTATTACAAACATGTGTCCGTGTTAAATCCGCAAAAATTGTATTAAATTGAACCCCCAATTATTTATTGAAATAGTGTTAAATTGACCCGATTCGTTCGTGTTAAATCCCTAAAAACTGTGTTAATTAATGCCAAAGGGGTCTAGGGGGTCCCCCTGGCAGAGGTTTGGGCGGAGCCCCCAACAAAAAAGTTATAGCCATTTTTCGTTTACCCGATTTTCATTCATTGACTGAATGTGCACTTCTTGACACCGCGAAGTTTTCCACAAAACTAAATGTTTAACATCAAAATTATGCTGCAAATACGATTTGCAGTTATTCTATGAGTACTTTTTGTCGTGGGGATATTTTGTCCGGGGATCAAAACGCATGGAACCATAAAAACGTCAACCTTCTACACCTGGAGCGGCAAAAAATAAAATAAATAAAGGATTAATATCATATTTTTAAAAACACCTACGCAAATAATTCATTATCTTATGTTAGAACAAATTTGATTTCCTTTAAAAAGGTTATAGTGACCCAGCCTTAAAAGATAGACATACGCTACCGCAGCCTTTTTTTTAAGAACTTTTTAAGAGGAATAATTTTTGCGTTACTTTAACCGTTTACGCAGGTCAAGCAACGGACGCTCTCAAAAGAATTAAATTTTCCTGGGTTTTACAACATTTTCCATCGTGATCTGCTCTTTTTTGTCGTAGCATGATGCTATATAGCCTATAACCTTCCTCGATAAATGAGCTACCAACCCTAAAAGAATTTTTCAATTCGGACCAGTAGTTCCTGAGATTAGCGCGTTTAACCAAACAAACAAACTCTTCAGCGTTTTATATTAGTATAGATTATTTGTATAAAAGAAACTTTTAGTAAAGTCAAAAAATTATGAATATAGTTATTGAGAAAAATTATATAATAGAAGTTTAAAAACTGTTAATTGAAAATTGGCAATGAATGCGTTTAACCTTTTTTATCTTATGTATTTGGTATAAAAAGAAGCATCTACAGCAACTTTTACTTGACATCTTCTTTACAATATTAATTAATTTATTTTTTCTTAGTAACCATTTAAACGAATAAAAAGTTTAATGAAATCAAAGATAAATAAGTTCAATTTAATATTTATTTCTATTTATCAATTTCTATTAGTTATTAGTTCGTCGTTGAAGAGAAGCGTGAATTCACGGTTCGTCTGTCTCTCGGGTTTCCGTAGTTTTATTGATGAATCGAATCAAAATTCCTATTCATCTATCGAAAATTGTCGTAAATATAAACTAAACGTAAGAGAAACGGACACGGAGTTTATTTAAAACGTCGCTCGACTTGAATAAGTTTCAAGTGCTCGAAAGTTTTCGAGTGGAAAATAAAAGTTGTTCATGTACGACGAACTTCACGCTGTTCCCCCCATTAAAAGTGTATAAAGACCGAACTTGAACCGGTGCTCGAACGGTATGTGCGGGGTGTGTAGGTACCCATAAGCCAATACTATATTCACGAATAAACTTCAACGCGGAATATTAGAATAATAAAGTTTTCACTCCCAAATCCCAACCCCTTATCAAAAACGAAAAATATTCAGATTAGCAAACTATTCTACATGAGAATTTTCTCTTTGAGAATAAGTCGCACTGATTTTATTATTTCAGTAATTAAGTTCAAACTTGAAACGCTTACATTTCCTCCAGCTCTTTTCAATGAAGGAATTCTTGAAAAAGTTCACAAGTTAACGACGACGACGACGTGTAAATGATGTCGTTAACAATTATCGAAGAAAAACTAACACAGGAAAAGCTTTTTTGTGTTTTATTTCATTTCAGTTCCCCCAGTATTTACATTTATAATCTTACCAACTCGAACTCAAACATTTCCATATTTTCGATCGATAACGAGTGAAGTCTCTCGTTTCTATGAACGATTTGTTTAAATTTATTGTCTTGTTTCAGCAACTTGATTTAAACCGATTGTTTAAGAGTTATAATAGTGTTGTCAGATCGCCTTGTAAACCTCACTTACCCCACAACCTCTTCAATCAACCACCGTCCACCCACTTGCTCCACTGTCACATTTTCTCGTATGGAAATGAATAAAATCAATAATTTGAACGAGGGAAAATCAATTGCTCGAACATGAATGGTTTAATTTCGCCTCGAATGCGTGTTGTTGAACCATTTGAAAAATGGAATGGAAGACGATCGAAAATTGGGTTTGGGAATCGGGAACAATCTCGAATATGGGACTTAATTTTGAATCGGTGCCAAGTGGTTGATTTTTCTTCGTTCGTTTTTGGGTTGGAATTACAATTTTTCTTTAAAAATGTTTTGTTGCTGGGGAGAATGGAGGAAAATAATATGTACGAGAGTTCAATCACTAGAATTGAATCGTTGCGAAAATGTACATAGCTTTAGGCAATTCAAATTTTTTACGAATATTGTATTGGTTTCTTGAAATGTGGGTACTAACTTACAATCTGAAGTTTACATTTCAAAATTAAAGTTAACCAAATCCCTTTTTTTGAAATACTGGGTAATTGCAGCTTTAAAGTTAATTGAGAGATAAATTAAAATTATGACAAATAAACGAAAATTCCCTAGACTGTTCCTTAGTCTTAAACTACTGTCAAAATTTGAAATGATTAACGAAATCATTTAAGAACAACAAGAGGTTGGTTTTTTTCATTCGTACTCGGAAAAAAATAGTAGTGTAAAATTTACAACACTAAACTTGTAATATATTTACTGCACTTTGTGTTCACCACAAATGTTACAGCAGATAACACACTGTGTTGTAGTCAGCTCTAACGTATAGTATTTTTTACTACCATAGTGTAGTAAATATATGTAACTGTTACAACTGCTGAGTGTTGTACAATTAACAAATTTTGGCGTTTGCGCATGCGGCGCGTACAACATAACCAATAATTTTGACAAATAAATGCAAGTGTCAAAAATTCAATTACATTTTTACTAGTTCGTATTGTAAATAATACTACAGTTTTTTAATTATACTTGACTGGTAGACGTTAACACACGTGGTGTCATCCTATATAATACTAGTTAATGTAGTAAAATTAACAAGGAATGTTGTTAAATCTACAACACAATTTTTTCCGTGTACCTTTTTAAATTCTACTTTGAGTTCACTTAGTGGCGTGGTGGTGGACCAGATAGTTGCCTTATATGCTAGTGATCCAGGGTTCGAATCCCAATTAAAGCCTAAAATGTTTTTCTGGGTTTTCAGATTCGACGGTCGTTAATGACCATAGTAGTTGATGCGACCTTAAAATAAAGCAAAAAAATTCTACTTTTGTTATAAGCACCTGACACAATTCTAAAAATTCTAGGCTTACATTGGGATTTGATCTTACAACCACTGGTGTTTGGGACACAAGTCACCAAACCAGTGGTTCTTAACCTTCTTGCAGGTACTGAACCCCACCAATTTCACATGAAGATTCACCGAACCCTTCTTAATTGGAAAAAGTAAATATGATATATTTTAAAATTCAAAACGGAGGTATATATCCATATACCTTGTATCTTGACGTCCTCTGAACCCCTGGATCTCATTCGAACCCAGGTCAAGAACCACTGTACTAAATGCTAACCACTAGGGCCATTAGGTGAATTTAAAGTCCACATAGTGGTGCAGTGATTAGAGCAGTTTGCTTTTCCCGCTTTTTTATTCTACTTTGGTTATAAGCGACTGACACAAATCTAAAAATTCTGGGCTTACATTGGGTTTTGATCTTACAACCACTGGTGTTTGGGGCACTTGAGTCACTAAACGCTTATCGCTAGGGTCATTAAGTGTATTTAAAGTTCACTTAGTGGCGCAGTGTTCTCCGCTACATGCATCAGTAGTACTGGGTTCGATCTCCATCGAATCCCTAGATATATAAGATTTAAGATCTAAGATTAATATGACCTACAGAAATTTTCTGTGTGTAGACAGTCGTGATATGACCTAAGATGTTAAAGCGAGAATTTTTATTTTCTAAATTTTTTAAATTCATTCTTTAAGAATATGGGACATTCATTGGAATGATTCTTTTTGGGTACCTTAAACTGAAATTGTTGTGAAAGCTATTTAATTTTCTACTTAACAAATTACGTTTGATTTCTTTATTTACTTAA
The DNA here is from genome assembly GCA_958496155.1 of Sisyra nigra. NCBI lineage: Eukaryota > Metazoa > Arthropoda > Insecta > Neuroptera > Sisyridae > Sisyra > Sisyra nigra. The sequence continues at coordinate 48,421,443 of OY292315.1, forward strand.
GATAAAATTGCTATTCTGTACATGTAATTAACAATAAGCAATGAGCATAATGCATTTGTATTCTGTATGTTATAGAGCTGAAGATGCACCTCAGTCTAGAGCACTTACAATTTGAGGTTTGTTCCTATTGTCCTTCTGATAATGTTCAAACACTAACAAACAGGCAAAGAGCAAGACACCATTGACCAAGAGACAAGAGTGAGTGCAGAACATACAGTGACAAGTTCGCTCGAGTTACAAACCGGTTACCCAGTGTCTCTAAATCAGTGTCAATATACGTGATTGTCACGAAAGCGTACGTACATAGCTCGACTCTCGGCCTAATGCGGCCGAACGGCTGTAAGCTGAAACATTTCTTCACTCACTCTTGTCTCATGTGTCTTGCTCTTTGTCTATTTGGCAGTGTTTGAGCATCAACATATGGAATAGACCTTTGGTAACTTGCTGAAAGAAACCAACCAGTGTTGGTATTCTCTATTGATGCGTGATTAGATCACGAGGCCATCGTCGTCTTAGTCGTTGCAGGGGATTATTAGAGTTAGAGCTAGAGAAAAGAATTTGAGCGCATGGATTGGGATGGTTTGTACAGGTTATTGTGGAAATTTAGAAACCGGTCATGGATTAGGTTATGGGCAAAAAAAATTATGAGATCGTTTTGGATAACCTCATTTCTAACATAATAGGGGTGTATTTAGGATTCGTAGATGTACTGATTGCATGGATTGGATTTTTTGGATATTTCAGGGTTTGACGGAATCCCACAGTACTGCTCCGTATGTTTAGAACGGTTGTATTAATCTCTTGTAAATAGTTAGTTAGTTTGTTGTTTATGTTAATTTTTGATCGTGGTCCTAGAAATCTACGTAAAAGTCAAAAGCGTCTATTTAATTCTTTTAGTCTTGTGTATGTAGCCCATGTTGGGTGACTAATTAGGTTAAGTCCAAGATATCGTTAATTAAGAGACATTGATATTAATTTGACGTCAATGTATAGTCCCGGAATAGTTAGTTGTGTTAACGTGAAAAGTGTTATAACACATTAATTGTCGTTGTTTACTTTGATTTTCAATTTTAGGCCACCATAAGATCAAGGTGATGCTGCATTAGGTTTGTTCCACTTGTCCATTTGGTGATGTTGAAACACGTCCACCGAATGACAAAGAGTAAGACACATTAACCAAGAGATAAGAGTGAGTGAAAACCATAAAGCAAAAAAAACTGGTATAGTCCCAAAAACGTACGTTTATGCTCTCGGCTCTCGGCTCTCGGCCTGGTGCGGCCAAACGGCTGAGAGCTGGGGCGTTTCTTCACTCACTCTTGTCTCTTGGTCAGTGTGGCTTGCTCTTTGTCTTACGTGCACGTGTTTGACTTCAACGTCTGGAACAAACCTATTGAGTTGGATCGATAAATTAAAATTTTAAATGTAATTTTTTACTGTGCCTATAGAGACTCGAACAAGAATGTTGAATGTAGTCACTAGTAAGTAGTTAACTTCAGAATTACCCTTTTATTAAGAACAAGAAAAGTTGAGTAGTCCAATATACAAAAAAGCCGAAAAACGGAAAATATGTAAAAAACCCCCCGTCAAAATTGTGGTTGACAAAATGTATGCGGGTAGAACATGTCAAAGTCACTCAAGAGACTAATAATTTAAATTGAAAATTTAATTTGATAGAAAAAAATCTTAACATAGAAACATCCGCTTCAAGTTATAGTTAAAACAATAATAATATAGTCAACGCTTTATCAAATATAAGTAAAAATAAGAATGTGACATTTTCTAAGAAAATTTTCATTTAATTTTTGACATTTTTTTTTTTTTTAAAAAGAAAATTAGTGCTACAAAGTTTTTTGTGTATCAAGAAAATCTTGTTCTGGGCAAAACACGTTTAAAGTTTTCCTCTTAGTACTCAAGAGTAGTTTGAATTATTAATCATTCGTTTGTGAGTACCAACTCGTATTTTTTAAAAGTTTTAATGCAGACACTTATCAAGATTTACACTTTGAAAAGTAAAAAAATTGACTAATCAAAGTTTCACTCTTCAACAGACAATTTTATATTAAAAAATCTAAAATTTTACGTTAAATTTTGGGGCTTAATGACAAGTTATAATTTGAGTAGTACCTAATAATAATTTTATTGGCGAATATTAAGCTTAATAAAAATTCTGTTTATATGTTTAAGTAAAAGATGGAAAATATAAGAAATAAATTTGAATTTCAAAAAAGTCATTAAATTTATCGCTGACAAATTGTTGACATGTAAACTAAGCTGCAACATAAAGATAACGTGTTTAGTGTTTAATTTATAACTTTAACGCTCTCTAATGTGCAAACTTGAACATTTTACTTCATTTCATTTCACTAGAAACGATAAGCTGAAATATTTAAATATTTGTCGAGCGACCTAAATAGTCTCAGACATCCTAAAACCGAAAGAAAAAAAATTAATTAAGATTGAAAGATCTTAACTATCATGAAGAAAAGACGAACCAGATCGAAATGATAAATTGGTAATAAATTTAAAATTCTAATTCGAACCTATCTGGTCTCATCGATCTTCTTATCAGCTTAACAGACAATGTTCACTCGCTTAACGAGCCAGTAATTAAAAATAATTAAAATAATTAAATTACTTGACTTGGTCGAATTTAGAAAAAAAAAAGTATACTTAGAAAAAAAACGAAATGAGTGACATAGAAATGGGTTTTGGAAAAGATCTTTTTGAAACGGGGAAATAAAAGGCGAGATTGAGATCTCATCTGTTATTTATGTTAATTTTCGTGTCCTGGAAATGGTTGTATTTGTTCAGACGAGAAACGCTCCTTTGATGTCTCAAAGAAAAACTCGTCTCGTAATTAACATCTGTCTGACTTTTCCTCATGTTTTTTCCGCCGCGAGATTTTTATCATCCCAAGAAAATTTTTCTCTTCTTTACATAGTATAAAACAAAGTCGCTCCCGCTGTCTGTTACCTTAGATCTTCTAAACTACACAATGGATTTTTATGCAGTTTTCAGCAATTGATAGAGTAATTCAAGAGGAAGGTTTGTAGGTATAATACATGCATTTTATACTAGAGAGAAGTCGGAAAATTTAAAGATTTATAATGTGAGGTCATAATCAAAATATTTTTGGCACTTAAATTGCAAACGCTGGCTAAACCTTACAAGATAGATCAAACGTTTAGCGGCGAAATTGTGTATCTTAAAAATATTGATATAAAAGTCCGCAACGGCATATGTCTATCTCTTAAGGATAACCCACAGGATCCAGTTTTATCTTTTACATATTACAAAAAAATTATTGGTTATTTACCAAGCTATTTTAAAAAATACAGAACTATTCCTTATCCAATTAAATACATTGGAAACGTTGTGCATTTCATTTAGATCAAAATTGCCCTTTACAGCATATCATAAAAATGAATATCTTAGAAGATATCATAGATTTAAAAAGCGTTGGAAGGAGCGACTGGATATTTTACGTCGTACGTAGTGGCTGTTTTATTGGTATTTTCTTCTATATTATATGAAATAATATGAAGGTCCTTATCTATACCAATAATAAGATTGATTATTTTGCTACTCGAACAATTATATAATAAAAACAATCCAGATCACCTGCGCGAGCGAACGAAAAACGGAATCATTTTTGCCAACTGAGATTTTTATCTAGTCTAAAAAATTTAAGGAGTTTTGTTGAATATTCTTTATTGCCTACATTTTCATATATTTAATACAAAAAAATAAACGCCATTTACATTGTAATTTTCCCCAAAAAACCAGGGTAATAACAGGGTTTGTCCAGGGTAAACTTGAAAACAGCTTAGCCGATTTCAATGGAATTTTCAAAAAAAAGTTATTAAATATTGTAACTTACATTATAGGCTACTTTTTATTTCGAATAGTTTTCCCTGTCCGATTGTTTGTTCTTGGCAAACTTGAAAACGGCTGGTCCGATTTGGACGAGATTTTTACTACAAGTAGTAAATATTACAAAAAGTGTTATAAAATACTTTTTATTCCGAAAAAATGATGATTTTCTGAGAAAAAAATAAAAACTTTAAAAACTGCGCAACGAAAAACATACATCGGCAGGCAGTTGTGATACAATGTACATACGTATAAATATCATATTGTAGAGACGACATGATTTTAAACTATGTAATTTGTTATTCTTATAAATTAATGTTCGCAAATTTGAAAATTATAACGATGATAGAAGTATCTATAGCGATAGGTTAAATTCCTAGAAACCATAAATACATTATGAATTTACGGGTAGTTAATATATTATTAATAGTTCGGCTGAGTAAACGTTCGAATTATCGAGGGAGGAGAAGGAAATCCTCTGCAGTAAATATGATTTCATTCATAAAAATAAATATCTTAGTTCAAAAATGAGACCCGTACGAATAAATAACAAAAACAGACAGTTCGACTTAAGTGATCCTGATTAGAAGTTTGACTAAGAGAGGTGAAGCCGTTAGGCAGAGCCCCCAGAACAAAAAGAAATCTAGCCCAACTTATTTTTCAAGAGAAAATAGCAACATCGCGTTGTTTTTTTAACAAAAAACTATATTCTTAGTTTTCAATTTATTTTAGCAAGATCTATAAGAATTCGTTGTCTACTCTTGGACCTCGGGAAATAGCAGACTTGCCGATAAAACATAATGGCCTTAATACTATATCCTAGAATTATGAATCTAAGGCAACCAAACCTGATAAGTCAGATCTTAAGATAACACATTAAATATTATTTATCCTAAAAAAGGTACGCTTTCTAAAGGATAGCTACTAATCCATTCTACTAAAATTAATAAAAGATTTCATATGACATTTGGTGTGAAAGGTTCTCAAGACTTAAAATTTTCTCAATATTTTACAATATTCAGAAAAACGTAAAGATTCTACCTATAAGATAGCTTATATCTGCTCCTGGAAAAGTAGTTTAACGGATTTTCACAAATTTCTATGAAATAAAGATCTAGAAATATCTAATTATATTTATTTTTTTGTAAAAATATCTGAATTTCTTATTTTGGGTAAAATTTTCTATTATTGAATCAGATTAATTTAGATACGCTCAGCGAAGCGGGCTCAAAAATTCTGCATTAATTGATCTTAAATTTTCACACAATATACATACAATTCGCTTCCAGATTCCAGGATGTTTTATCTATATTTCGCGTTTAGTATTCGTCGAGGTTTTATATTTGTCTATGAATTTTCCATAATTAACTACACAGTATGTATCTATGTAGGTATAAGAGAAATCAACGGTGATATTACTATTAAATATTTAACGAATTTCATATTGACGGTAAATTAATTTAACAATAAAAACAACACTCCTAATTAAAATTTAAAAAAGCAAAAATAAGATTCAAAATAACTTGCTATTGTCTTAATATTTTTTTATTACCCTGCCGAAATTCAAATTAAATCTAAAACTAGCTGTACCTGGACTTCGTTCACGTAAATTCCGTAATACTACTCATAAAACGTTTCAATGTGTGATTTTTAAAGATCCACCATGGACATAAAAAAATAGATTACATTGAAGCCTAGAGGCTCCTTTTTATTCATAAAATATATCTTCTATGCAGCAAAATAACAACTTTTGAAATTTGGTAACGAAATTCGAAATTATGGTTTTTGGTAGCGTTTCTATTGATTTAGTATTTCGAATTGATCATACCTTTGTTTAGCCCCTAATGTAAAATGTTAATGTTATTGTTAATGTTAATTTTTGTTTTTTATGATTTTTTTAAAATTTTTATTGTTACTATAACAGTAAACCTGTGAACGTTTTACCTTAAACGAAATCGGTTAAAAAGAGAAATTAAGAGTTGATAATCTTTTTGATCAAATTTTTTGAATCAAGATTGAATTAAAACGGAATATTAAAAAAAATTTGCTGTGGGGGTTTCTATTAATCAACTAGTCTAATTTAATTATGCCCAGTGAAGCGGGCGAGTATCAGCTAGTGACATATAAAAATCAAGTCTATGATTTTTGGATTAAATTTATCAAGGATTTTGTAAGAAACATTAAGTTATTTGTTTAAATGATGACATTTTTGTCTTGTTCATTATTTAAATGGTGCAGTGGTTCAGTAGATTCAATTTCTTTTCTTCGAGGCTTCGCCAAAGTTTCACCGTGATTTATTCGAAGGAAAAATCGAGCGTTCACCCTTACAAATCTTCCCTACCGACCGACTAAATGAAGATGTAAATTTGTAAGGCTTTCACCGTTCTATTTAAGGGAATAATACCTGGAAAACAAGCTTGAAAGCTCGGATGCCTCAAGTAGACGAGACCTCGCGCAGCGAGCTTTGTTCTGAATTATTTGCATAAATTGTACAAACAGAATTGTCAGAGTGGGTTGTTTCCATTCAGAAAATAAATAAACTACTACACGACATTTGTACAACATTCCATCCACCGAAGAGAAATTCACTTCAAACTGTAACTTTCTAGGTTACACATAAAAGCACAAACATGTACAGCTGAACGATACAAAGTGAGACAGACCACCAATACAAACGTACCATAAATATTTGTAATTGAAACCAAGAAAAATTCGGATACATTTCTGGAATGAAATGAAGAAATTCAATTGAAATTGCGTTAACGCAAACACGTTTACATAAAGCACTCGAGTCGACTTTAATTTGAATTTTTTTTTTCGCAATTGAAATAAATCTTTTTCCAATTTTTCGATTAGTGTTTTTTTTTTCTGTCTTGATGTTTCAAGATAGCGGTAATAGCATCGAAGACATAATAAGGAGATCGTTAAGATTGCGTGATTCCTCTGTAATTCATTTGTGGTATTCCGATTGGCTTAGGCTGAATGGTGGCACGCAAGACGTACATAAAAATGGAGAGAAAAGCTCAATAGAAAAAATTTGCATGGGATTTGAATCTGGGCTAATATTAGAAAGAATTATTAGCATTTATATATCCAACCATTAAAAAAAAAAGAAACAGAAAAAACATATGAAAATTTTGAATTTTGTCAGGAAAATCAGAGCAATTTTCTAAGTTCAAGGCGAATCATATTAATTAAGTCAATTCCAACTTTAAATCTCTTTGGGATTCTGTTGAAATAATTTAATTTCGAATTTTCTATTATAATAACACAAAGATCTAATACAGTGGGTTGCACAAACGATTATTATTATTTATAATTCTACGGATAATTCAAATTTTGTAGTAAAATTTCGTAGAACGTTCGTTGTATTTAATTAATGAAGAGAATTCGAAAGTGATTAAATCATCAGTACATTCAACTCATGTTTAAGACATTAGATCTAATTTCGGTTTATATATGGATAAAGGAGATAAAATTTAATTTTAATCAAAAACCTTTGAGCGTTTTTATTCAGGTTCCCAAGAAATTTATTTTTTACAAATCAAAATGTAAAACGTTTTATTTTCAATTGCTGTAAATTTGGTTTTATTATGGTTCAAAGGGCTATTTCTATTAAATTCTTAAACTTTTGCTAATTATTTAGAGAAAATGACATGTTTGTGAATTTAAATATTTCTGGAAAGTATTTTTTATGGGTTCATAGTTTCAAGAGGTTTGTTCGCGGATACCATACAAAATTGATAACGAATTATTTCTAGTAGATTTAGGATAATCGCCAAGCCCATAAACGCTTATGAACTGATTAAGGGTCATTTTTCCGTGAACAAGTTTAAAAATGTTCGAAAGTAACACGAGGATTAACGAGAACCCACGAAAATTGTTAATTGAATTGAACGTTAACAGACGTTGATGCCTTGTTCACGAGTCAACTTTAGTTGACCGATTTTAGTTGATCGATCAAAAGTTGAATAAAAAACCTAGTGTGATAACTCATTCAAACTTTTTTTGATCCACTAAATGTTGATTTCGGTTTTCACACGAGGTTCTTCATTCAATTTTTTTTGATTAACTAAAAACGGGCAACTAAAGTTGACTCGTGTGAACGCAGCATGACAGCGAAATGGGATTTTGAATTAGTCACAATTTAGCAAGCTGCGCATGAGTAAGAGAATCGAATTTTTCATCGTAACAAAAATCAAAAGATTGCTAGAACTAATTATGAATTGGTAACGAACGCATTTCGTGTGAACCGGGAATATCGGGCCGTAACTGGGCTCATAAATTTGCATGCGTTTGGTGATGATCCTAAATCGGTCTTGAACTGACTCGTTATCGGTTCAGTATGCTATCCGCGAACGAACCTAAGGGCGTTTTGATCCACGGACAAAATATCCCCATGACAAAATATCCCCGGACAAAATACCCTCAGACAAAAATATCCCCCTGTTTTCAATAAAAACCGGGTTTCAAGACGAATTTTTCTAATGGAAAATGATTTTGATGAATTTGTCAATTAAGACGTAACTATGGGAACTGTAGTCTATTTTAAATTATTTCATATAAATATCTCCAACAATCAATGCCATTGGGATCCAGGGGGTCTCCCTGATGGAGAGTTCAATAACTAAGATTTTATATTTAATAATTTTTAGTAAAAACGTGTAAAATTAATCCCTAATTATTTATTAAAGTGGTAAATTGACCCCCCTGTGTTCATGTTAAATCCGCAAAAACTATGTTAATTAATGCCAAAGGGGTCCCCCAAAAAAAGAAATTATAGTCCTTGTTCGTTTACCCGATTTTCATTCATTGACTGAATGTGCACCTCTTGACACCGCGAAGTTTTACACAAAACCAAATGTTTAACATCAAAATTATGCTGCAAATATGATCTGCAGTTATTCCTATGAATCTATTAGTTTTCAGTAATCGTTGAAAATCTTTATGAAAAAAGATCCTACGTTATTAAAGTATTTCAAAATTCAATTTTTTTAATATGGGGTCATTCAAGTATTACGTCAACATCGAAGGGGGGTAGAGGGTCTTTTATTTGCCCATTTTTGATGACATCGGGGCCGGGGCGGTCCAGATAGTGATTACGTCAGTGATGTATATTACTTAATTATTTGTTTTTTTTCTTTGCAAAATTTACCCTAATAACCTAATAATTGTCTATGCTTGATAGCGAAGAGTATATATATACAAGGATTCCCCAAAACAATTGATATTAAAACATACATACATGTTTACGTAAGCATAGGGCGGGGGGTTAGGTTTTTGCGGACTTTTGCTGACAAGGGGAGGGAGGGGTTAAAAAAATAACTAAGATTATGCTTACGTAATACTTGAACGACCCCTATCTAGTGATCTTTAAGGTACGTGGTATCGAAGGATTGTTATTTTGTCTATCTATTATTTTCTATATTACTGAGTTGAAGCTCGAATCGCTTTAGTTAGATTGTCATTAATTTTATTGTGTTTCTGTGTTTATTCCTAAAAGTTTTTTTTTTGCAAGTAATTATCAGGTACTTTTTTGTTTGAACATATTTTGTCTGAGGATATTTTGTCGTGGGGATATTTTGTCCGGAGATCAAAACGCATGGAACCGGTTTCAAGGTGTTCGATAAATGCTAACTTAAATTTTTTTCGGGGGCCCTAACGTAAAGCTTGTGAAGCTTTTCGTAAATTCTGGAAAATATATAATTCTTGTGAGATAGCTATTTATTAGATAAACTGTTTTTGGTTTTTACTTTAATTTTGATGTTAAAATAGTTACCGTTCCATTTAGACGAAGTTCTTACGAGATAAATAATAAGGGTTGTAAAATATTCTCATAAATTTTCCATAAAACTAAAAATATTAATTTTATATTGAACAAATCGACGTGAAATTATATGGAAAAATTAAAAAAGCCAACGCCAAAAAACTGCTGCAGCAATATAAAACTTGAAACTTTCCAAGATTCGCTGCCAGTGCTTGAATGATTAGAAAAGTTTTGATTGATTCGCAGGTATTAAACTTTTAATAAGCGAATAAATATTTTGACGTGTCGAAGCAAAAGAATGTGTTGCAATAAAATAAATTTTAATAATAATAATCGATTTGACAAATAGTCGTGCACGACAAGCCGCATGGAAAAGTTTAAATCAGCGCCGAGGAAAACCAAGGATAGAAACGATGCATTATTTTCACCGGCTTGCCACCACATCGTTGAGTTCATGATGCAATTTTCTTCGGTGGGTTTTTTTTTGTGTGCTCTTTTTGCTTCTTGCAGTTTTGCGCTTACATCGCGACGGACACAAAGGTGGTTGAAACTAAACAAAGCTCGACTGATGAGAGCCTTCAAAGCTGATAGAACATTGTGAGCACATTTTTCCGCATTCGCCCTTTCTTTTTTTTGCATTCGTATCACTCGAGAGAAAATCATTTTTAAAACGATCTATGAAAATGGAAGAGAAAAAAAATCACATAAAATTCGGTTTTATCTTCGTGATTTATTCTCTTGATAAACACATATAGACTGCGGACAAAGCTTCCAACTGCAAGTACAACAAAACAAATATGTTGGCTCAGGGTATTTCAATAACGAACACGTTTTCAAATCGAGTTAATTAAACGTTAGTTTTCGGAAGTCAAGTGAAAATTTGATATTTGAAAAAAATCAATTTAGAAAATTATTTACATCAAAACCAATGCAGAGAATTTTAATTGGTTCAACTTGAAGCGTTTGCAGAAAAGTTTCTCTAACGGTTTGAAAATCCAAGTAATTTTCCCGAGTTGAAAAAAAATTTTTATACCATATGGCAATATGAGACAATTATTATAGGTGTTTGCACGAACATATATTAAAATAAATATTGCATAGGTTCATTTACAACATGCCAGATGAGTTGTCATATAAACTTGTCACAACACGTAATTCGTTGAAGATTAATTGAAATTTCTGTTATTTTTCATTTGTAGAAATATGATTTGTTTATGTATATATGTGCAAGTAACGTTAAATACGTACAATGTGAGTTTTATACCGGCAACAATAATCGCCAATATTTGCATACATTATGCACAGTTTATGCATTAGAGACATGAGAGCGTGAGTGTGTGTGTTCATTTCAAGTGCAACTACTGCAGTTATCTCTCTGTTGTGTATTGTGCTGCATTTAACTTTTACGGTTAATTAAATTAAATAATACATATTATTTCGCGTTATTATATTCCGTTGTCGGACAACGCGGAGCTAAATCGATTACCTACCGACACTGAAAAAGTGAAACCAACGTACCAAGATACAGACAAACTGATGTTTTCAGGTTACAATGATACTTTTTGCTCGTTAAAATTTCTTATTTAAAAACCCAACACACAGACATTCACACTCAATTTTAGTCGAGATACTCAGTAGACAGAAGACAAAATTAAATCTTTTAACGGGTATTAAAATATAACAGCTCTTACTTAGAACGCTTTTTCCAATAATTAATTAGTACGAACTTTACATTGGCACTGGGCCACCAGGGGAATTACATAACTAAACATCTATGTGTTTAAATACATTGTAATTAAATTTTTTCTTTTTCCAACTCTATGGTCATTATACCAAACAGCTAATAAGATGCGAAATAACCCTGCAGTCGAAGCGATTATAATTTTTAAATTAAAAAAAAAATTGGTTGTCTGTAAAGTCGGTTTACGGACTAAATGGTACGGTACTTTTATGAATTGAATTATTATCACTGAATTATCATTGTTTTATATAATACAAAGGAGTTAATTGAAAATTAACAATTTTTTCAAAATGAAATCTGACTGCAAAACTATGAAGGAAAAAAAAAATTAAATCTTATTACGTAAATTATAAAAGAAAAACACAAAACACGTTGTCTTAGGTAAAAGCACCAACTATCGAAATATCAAAATATCGATAATTTTTTAGAAAATAACCGATAAATATCGGCGATATTTTTAATTTCGAAATATCAATAATTGATATTTATGTATTTCCGGATATCAAATTCGATATTTTTTTAAGAGCTTTATTATATTTTATGATAATTATTATTTATTCCACTTATAATTATTGACAATTTTTCAAGTAGTCGCGTTTGGAGAGGAAAATATCGAAATATCGATATTTTTTACTCTGCATCTATCGACATTGCTTGTAAATATCGATACGATATATATATCGATATATTTTATACATTTGCCCATCCCTACGTTGTCTAGGATTCAACAATAATACATATTCTCGCTTGCACGCACAGGTTCAAATGGAACCTGACAAAATGGCCGTTCTTTTTCAGACTTGCTGTCGTAGTTTATCAATTTGTAAGACGTTAACACGTCAAAATGTCCCCAACATATTTTTTAGGTTAACCATATTTTCTGATTTTTCCCTGCCAAAATTAAGTATTACAATAATTCTACAGTCCATCCATTTTTTATAAAAAATATATTGTACATTTTTGTTTCATTTATAAATCTCTCTAACACAGCATTAGCAATGCAGTGAAATTTTGGATTTTAATATTCATGCATTTGAATTAAAATTGACCAAAAGTTGTTCTTAAAATAATTAAAAATCCGTTTGCCATAAAAAGATTAATGCTTCCAACATCAAGAGCTGTTCTAATAGTAGAAGATCCAAACCTACATCGACCTTCACCGAGTTGATAATAGAATGAAACATATTTTATCATGAATTTAGTATATTAGAAAATATATTTAAAATGGGTTGGCTAAAAAAATCCTGGAAAGACTATTTTTAATTATTTAAAAAAAAATGATTTTTAATAAAATATTACAACAAATAGAAAAAAATTTACACATCACAGGCGACTGCGGTATTGGGTCCTTTATTATTACACAGTATACTTATTTGGAACTCTCTGTCACACATTTCCACGCGCAGTAAAATTTAAATCTTTAAAACTCGCAAACCCCTAATAGGACCAAACTTTTTGCAGACAAACCTATATCAACGTGTTTGCAATAAAACAGGGCTTATAATGATATAAAATTTTTGCAAATTTTAAACATTTACGTAAATTTTAAAAACCCCGATTGAGCCTTGTGGGGTTTGATTTTTTTGATGTGGTCATTTGCCGCTTTGATTTAAATCCTTCTTCAACCTAACTACGCTGAAAACCAACGTAAATAGGTCTGACCAGGCTGAAACAGGATTTATTTCTCTACACCTTAAAATCCATTTCAACCTGTCACGCCCTGACTTCAGGCTATCTAGATTGAAATGGATTTTAAGATGTAGGGAAATGTATTAAAATAAACCCTGTTTCAGCCTGGTAGCACCAGGTTGAAGAAGGTTTTAAATCGAAGCGGCTAATAACCACATCAAAAGAATCAGGCTCTGCAAGGCTAAGTCGAGGTTTTAAAATTTCTACTCGGGATATTATTACACTTTTTTAAAATCTAGAATAGTAATTGGACGAATAGTGGTTAGGTACTGACAAAGAATATGCTTTATCCTTCAATTTAAATCCCGCAATAACATTTTTGTTCTGAAATTGAAATATCTTCTTGGGCCGTCCATTTCAAGCATTTATTTAATGCAGACACAACTTGAGCATGTTTAACCCTTGAAGTTGCTTCTGATTTCTCTAACACTTCTTCGTTTTCGTCAGCAGTCTTATTTGGTATTTGTCTTATTATGTCTTCATCAGTTAAGGGCTCGTGAAAATTAGCGTTGTCATTGCTAGATAAAAAAACTGTTAATCTCCTCAGGGCTCGTTCGAATTATCGAGAGCCTAATGTACTTAGCTGACCAACATCATGAAAAGACAGAAATTAACACTTTGGCGAAGAATTAACTTCGGAAACAATCCCTAATTTATAATTGAAAATAAATTGTTTTAAATTGCTTTCTTTTTGATAAACCTTTTCCTGTTAAAGGTCTTAAGAAAATAATTTACTTCTTTAAATTTTTTTTTTTTAATCAGGTCTTTATTATAAATAGAATCGTTTTGGAAATCTTTATTATTTCATTTCCATTGAACTTCTGGCAACTTGAAACCCCATTAGAACCATTTTATAATTATTTTTAAAAAGATTTTATTGTTTTTTTTTGGTACAGAACTTAATTTTATAGAATACAAATTGTCAGTTTTTCGTAGTATGTGGAGACATATTTAATTTATATCTGCGTTTTACTCACTGTTGCCAATAAACCACTTAAATAACACGACAATTTAAAAGTTTTATAATCTACTAATATCGATAGCTTTTATCCTATAATATTATACATTTTACTAAGCTATCATTAAGTTTGTAGGAGAACATTAAATTAGTAACCTCTAATGATTTAAATATTTCTTTAATTTATTATTCTTATCAATTTTAGAAATTTGAATGAAAAATTTGTCTGCTAAAAATTTACATATTGCGTTTATCTTTTTATTTTTTGTAATGTCAATTTTTTGAACTATTTGTTAGAACAAAAAAGAAAAACTTCAAATAAACTCAGAGGAAACCCTTGCAGTGGTTATAGGTTCGTTTGCGGATGTGATAATGAATCGATAACGAATCAATTCAAGACCGATTTAGGATCATCGCCAAGCGCATGCAAGTTTATGAGCCAAGTTACGGTCCGATATACGCGGTTACCGATTCATAATTGGTTCTAGTGATCTTAAAGGATGAAAAATTCGATGTTCTTACTTATGTGCAGTTTTCTAAATTGTGGCTTATTCAAAATCCAGTTTCGCTGCGTTCACACGAGTTAACTTTAGTTGCTCGTTTTAAGTTAATCAAAGAAGTTGATAAAAGTTTGAACGAGTCATCACACTAGGTTTTTCATTCAACTTTTGATCGATCAACTAAAATCTCTTGGCTCGTGTGAACGAGGCATCAACGTCTGTCTACGTTCAATGCAATTAACAATTTTCGTGGTTTCTTGTACTCTCTCGGTTCTCTCTTACTTCCGAACATTTTCAAACTCGTTCATGGGAAAATAAGCCTTAATCAGTTTATTAGCGTGTATGCGTTTGGCGATTATCCTATCCACTTGGATTGATTCGTTACCAGTTCCGAATCACCACCGCGAACAAACCTTATCTATCTAGCAAATATTATTTTAGGTAATTTCTTACTATTCTTCCTACTGCAAAAATATCCCAGAGTAATATGACTTTTTAGGGTGACGAAAATCACTACCTTGGTTATCACGTTTAAAAGAAATTTTATATGAAAGCACAAGAGTACATTAAACAGATATCTTATAACCAGAAAAATTACTTTTCCATTATTTCATTTTTTAAAATATGTACCTATGCAAATATGCCAATGATTTCCAATAGTATTGAAGTTTCCTTTTATACAGCTCAAGGATAACAGTACACTAATTTATAAGATAAACTGTCAAGATGGGTTAATCTATACGTTTTATTTTCTATGTTAATTAGAAAAAATCTACCTATTTCAATCATTCAAACATAAAAAGTGGTTGCGTGTACTTATGTACGCGCGTTAGAAATTATACTTCTTTGGCGTAATTAAAAATTAGTTTTATTAACTGTTTTATTTAATAATAATAATATATATTTAAAGATATAATTATTAAAAATAAAATTAAGAGAATAATATTTTAATTTGTATCAATAAATAATATCTAAAGGAAGCTGCCAGACGTTTATAAAATTTATCAGGATCATTTTTCTGGTTAACAATTAATGCATGTCATGAAAACGAAGCTTCATAGAAATTGCAAAATAAAGTAAGTAGCTACTTGTCAAAGCAAATGTCTTAATCTTATTCATATCTTCTGTTGCTAAATTATTATTCTAAGATGGTTGAATCATTTCAGAATCCCAGATTTTGTGATAACGTGAACTAAGAATATGCATGGAATGCAGACGTCATTTTCATCATTAAATTTCAAATAGTATAACAGCTACTGCAAAATTCGAGAAAAATAATAACTTATTTATTAATAATATGTGTCATTTGTATGTATAATTATTTTTAATTTAAATATAACAATTAATAAATTAATAAATAAATACAACAAAAATTCAAATTACGCGCGTCTAGTTAAAAATACCGAGCCGTTTTGCAGGCAACTACATCTTGTTAATTTGTGATGATAAAATAGAACGCTACAAATGCTTCTGAAACCGCGCCACGATGCCGACGTCATTTTCATCATTAAACTTCAAAAAGTACCTATAACAACTACTACAAAATTCGAGAAAAGTAATAACTTATTTTTTAATAATATGTGTCATTTGTATATATAATTATTTTTAATTTAAATATAAAAATAAATAAATAAGTAAATAAATAAAACAAAAATTCAAATTACACGCGCCAAGAAACCGAGTGGTTTTGCAGCCAACTTCATTTTGTTAATTTTTGTCTCAAGATTTTTCTCTCATCATTTTTTCATAACGCGCCTAAAGAAGTATAACTTCAAAAATCATAAGCCCAATTTCAATCACACCGAATTCCCAGCTTTCGGCCATTCCAATCAGCTTAAAAGCTCCGTGGCTCGAGTAAACGAAACGAAAATTATGCGACCTTTTGACTCACACAAAAGGGACACAAACGCAACACAGCCGGCCGCCCGTCCTTTTCTTTTCGCCGGTTTAAATCAACACGGCCCAAATAGCACAAGCTCAAATCTAATCAATTTCAGCTCGCGTCATTTGCAATGTCAATGTCTATTTGCACACTCGTTTCTCGCTTTGAACGCCATATAAACCAATTTTCAGTGTAATCAATGCTAAAAAAAAACCCGACCTGAGGTTTCTCTCATTTCGAGTCATTCATATACAGGAAACATGTTGGAGTTTGTATCATTTTAATTAGCGATGTCAAGTTTTGACTTTTTTTTCCGTTTTTCGTTCGCGTTAAATGGCGCAGCGCTTTTCATTGAAATCTCGAGACTGGGAAAAATGTTGCCAATTTTGCCCGAACCAATTAACTTTGAATAAATTTCTACTTGAAATTCAATTTATTTTAAACGCATCACGAGTTTATTATTGTTTTAAGCGGCGTTAAGAGTTTGTGTAACATTCATATTTTAAAACGGGATCGATTCGATGAAGCGGTTGCTGCTTCTTTCTTCTTTTGATAATCTATCAAACGTAAAACGACGAAGACGTTTTTCTAATTAAGGAACATATTTTAACGAGCCAATTAACTAAGTGAAAACTTTTGAAGAGTTGATTTTGAGTGGTTCTGCGTAGACCTGTATAGTATCAACGGATCGAGGGGGGGGGGATTTTCATAAATTGATTTTGAGAAAATAATTTCATATCGAAAAGTTTGTTTTAAGCGACGTGAAAATCTTTTTTAATTATGTTAGTAAATTTCTTTGGTAATTTCTAAATAAATTTTCTTAACCATGAGCTTTTTTTATATAACTTTTACCTAATTGCTATCTTTTGAACTTGTTTGAGAAATGAGGAAAATTTTAAAAAAGGTAAATTTTTTTATTAGATTGAAAAAAATTGTTATAATTATTTTTGCGTTGATTTTTGAAACGTTTCATTTGGACACGAAAAGGGCGTTTATTTGAAATTTGTCAGCGCTAATGGCGACCAACGATTCCCATAAATCAAATCCATCATGTAGCTGGGGGGGGGGCGTACGGTATAACAATGGCGACAAACTGTACGGCTTGGTCCCAATTCGAATTTCGTACAATTGCGCTCGAGATTATTAATATTGTGATTATGTCAGCTACATATTGACATTATTATCGGGCCTCATGTGCCGCTCGACCGATCGCAAACAGTTGGCGAACGAAAGCTGCCACTGTTGCAGGTGGCACGAAAAGCTAATAAAGCTCTCTGTCATTAGTCTACCGCCAACTTTAAAAATGCAAGCGGAAACGGCAGTTCCGCTCGGTGAAAATCGGATTCGAGCTTTTGGCTTAGTATGTTATATATATGAGAGCGACTAAGCTGATTGGGACGAGAAAAATTTAGTGTAAACTTATTGTTAAATATGTTGTTGAAAGAAGCAAATCGGATTATAAGCAGCTTAGAAAATAAATCGTTCAAAGCTTGTTTAATAAAACTCTGCTGTTTTACATCTAATGCACGAATAATTTTTTTATGTAACTTAATTTTTTTACGGTTCCGTAGGTTTTTGTCGATTTATGGAAGTGCCTTGTAATAATTCTCTCTCAATTCAATTTTTATGTGGTAATGTCTTAGTAACAAGATTTATCATTAAAAAAGAACATTAGCTAATACATTGGTCTTCTCATCACTCCATAGCATATATCGCGATCTTATAATTTTAGTGTTCTCGCGACATTGACGACGCTCGTATTTTATGACAGTTTCAACACTAATAACACGCACCAATCTTTGTTGGAACAAAATAAAATTTCATCAACTAATTTCGTTTAATCTTATGGCTATCGAATAGTTAACGTCAATTTGTTATAAAGTTTCATTTTGACCACTTCTTTCTTAGGCTGGTCGTCCACTGGAACCGTTATTCGGCCAAAATCAGTTCGGCCGTTTGTCGGTCATAAACGGCCGATAAGTAACACGACTGAACGAATTCGTCCACTAAAGACGGTGTTGCAGATGTTCTCCTGTTCAGTATTCACAGTAACTATTCATGTTTATCGTGTAAAAATGGATATATTTGACGATATATCACCGACATGTATCACCTGATTATTAATTTACTAACCCAACTTATTATTTTTTTACAATCCATTGTTGACATTAGAAGTTCGGCCGAATGCGTTACAAAATCCCATTTAGTTTGGATTTGAGAACTTTTCGGCCGAAGACGATCGTGCACGCCCGAATTAGCTTATTCTATCGTTCGGCCTTGTTCGGACCAGTTTGCGGCCGTTGCTGTAGTCGGTCCGTCGTCAAGGACGGCTGTCTTTAGTTTGTCAGTATAGGCAGTTCGGCCGAATTCTTACTTAATAACACAAAAGAAAATATTGCGTTTAGTGTAATTTTGATCCAAATTTATGTTAGTCACTTCAAATATTAGAATTACGTTTTTGCCATTTAGACCCCTGGTAAATAATTATTGAACAGAACAAAATTATAGTAGGATGAAACCCATTGGAAAAGGAAGAGAATATAACAAAAATGAAAGCAAAAATAAATTACGGTCGATCTGAGGTGTGGAAGTGGAAAGGGGGGGGAGTAAGGGTAGAAACGGTTTATCTCGATTTTTGACAAAACTAGAAGTTCTATGGAAAATCTTAAATGGCAAAGTTGTAGATAATAAGTAGATCTACAACTTTTGTGCTTTTTCACATAACCTCAAAATGTATGTGAATAATTCAAATTACCAAGTTGTTGATTTTAATTATTATCTTTTACAAAAAAAAAAACATATTTTTTACACGAAATTTGGTGAAAATTTACTATTTAATGTCTCAAACAAACTGTGTTTTAAAATATTAATTTTTTTACCTTATAATTGCTTAGTATCGAAAAAGCACCTTAATTTTAAATTAAAAAGTCACACGTCAAAACTTCTGATTTTTTTAAAAAGTCGGTGAGCTTTTTGTTTGTTGAAATCTCTACTTTCTGATGGTGCAAAAAATATAAACATTACAATGTTAAATGTTCTCAGAAAATGCAATAATTAACGTGTAGTTTTTAATAAATTGCAATAAATGCATAAATTTCATAAATTATTTACAATAAATTGCTAAAAATTGTACATAATGCAATTGTATAATACATAACACAATTTTGAACAATTTATTAAAATTTACACTTTAATTATTGCATTTTTTGAGAACATTTAACATTGTAATGTATAAAGTTTTTGTACCATCAGAAAGGAGAGGTTTCAACGAACAAAAGCTCACTAACTTTTTTAAAAAAGTAAATATTTTGACGAGAGAATTTTCGATTGAAAATTAGGATGCTTTTTTGATATTAAGTCAAAATAAGGTGAAAAAATTAATATTTTAAATCAAAAAAATTACAGTATATTTGGGGCATTAAAAGGTAAATTTTTGCCAAATTTCATTAAAAAGTTTTTTTTTATTGTAAAAGATAAAAATAAAACCAAAAACTTGGTAATTGGAATTTTTCACATAAATTTTAAGGTTATGTGTAAAAAAGTGTTAGCACAAAAGTGGTAGATCTTCTTATTACCGTTAACTTTTCTATTTAACTTTTTTCCATAGGACTTGTATTTTTGTCGGAAATAGAGATAAACCGTTTAGACCCATAAAAACGCCCACCTTTTCCACTTCCCCAACTCAAATCGACCGTAATTTACTTTTCCTTTCATTTTTGTTATATTCTTTTCCTTTTTCAATGGGTTTCATCCTACTATAATTTTTACTTTGTTTTACTACTATATAGTAAAGGAAGTATTGTAATCGGGTCGAATTTTTGAAGTCGAGCTTTTGCCGGAAATATATGTTTTGAGGTCCTCTGAGTCCAAAAAAGTAGTTTTTAGAAACATGTCTGTGTGTGTGACAGCCATATCGTATCGGAAGCTTTATCCGAATTTTACCAAACTTGGAAATTAGCATTCATATTATGTCTTGTTGTGCCGCGAAGCTTTTGGTTGAAATCAGTTAACGTAAAACTCCACTTTATTCTACGAGTTTTTGAGCTTTTTTATTTTTTTTCGAAAACGGCTCTAACGATTTTTTTTAAACTTACTATAGTTTTTAGACTCATTGATGCCTACAACTTTTATTTGAAACTTTTTCCTGGGAAAAATCAAATAAGGACGGTTCTGGGGTGAAGGTTTGGAATTCGTATATGTTATATATAACATATGTTAAAGGCTGTATGCATATACAATAGTTCAGTGTATATGTATAGTTATAAAGTGCTTATATTTCATATATTTTATACAATTTATACCAACAGCGAGTTTCATAATTGAAAGTAAACGATTGTACTGTAACGCCTCGCACCAGATATTTTTCACTTTTAAACCATTTTCAAAGGCTAAAAGCACTGGTCTAATTATTATGCATAATTTTTTAGGCTGCTCAAAAACTTTTATTTTCTTAGAAACTACTTTACAAGTGACTCTTTTCGAGTCTTGAAAAATTTGGTAAGCTTAAGTTTTATTTGAAAAGTTTCCTTTTGTTCAAGTTTTAACCAAATGCATTTATCTTTCATTTTTTTAATGTAAGGAAGACGTTAAATAAGGCATCCGTGTCAGAACTCATAAAATGAATGTTACGTCTCCCTTTTTCATCCACTGGTTGACGGGTTCATGCCCCGTGTTTTCGCCGTTGTTTCGCCGATCTTGGGGAGATTTTCGCGTATTGAAATGTAAGCCGGGTGACGGAGACGAAATATCAACGAAAATCACCAGTTTGAATATTGTGAATGTTTCAATGTTTCATATTCCCACACATACACACATTCAATCCCACTCATACACGTCCGTTATAACGACAATATTGATTTGCTGCAAAGCAGTAAAGTGTGTGCGCCACTGGCCTAGTTTGACAAAACTTTTCGACCATTTTCGCCAACTGAGAGAAAAGAGACACCCCACGCAGTCCCACAGCAAAATTTGAGAAGGGTGTCCACCCCTTACGCACGTCCCTGACACTGTCATCCCTTGGCGACCCTCTCTCATCACTATATGTTTGTTAGGCAAATTTCCCTTGCCAATTTTTGATCAGGTTCAACTCAGCTTTTCACTGAGATGACATCGTCATCACTCATACTTTATACGAGTCACATGTATCTATAGTTTTTTTAACATATTCAATTTTTTCGATCGATTTTCATCCATCTTTATAACTCAATAAAAATTTAAGGAAATTTTCTTCGTCAAATTTCAAGAAAAAAAATATCAGATCTGGTTATTAAATTTACCAAGTCCAAAAATTGTTCTTCGGAGATTAATTTTTTTTCGACTCTCGAGGAAAAAAGCAGACTGAAAATGTAGTTAATCTTCATTTTATGGCACGAGCTTTAAAATGGTTAGTATATGAACTAATGGGGAATGAAAAGCTCCTGCGGGACTCGTAAAATAGATTAGTTTTAAGAGCGAGCGGTCGAGGGGGATCTGAAACACGCCAACTCTCAAAAAAGCTGATCATAAAGCGTTAAAAAAAAAAAACAAACAAATTTTAACTATCACATTTGATTGGTTTAAATTTTCATCACGTATCAACTCAAATCGCGACCACCTCGAAGATTTAATCTCGACATCTATCAAAGACAGATTGCGCCCGAAGATTTCAAATTTAATATAGCAGCGGCGGCTCTTTAAACAGCCAGCCCGTAATAATTTTGTCAGTTCCACATTTTCAACGCATTTTTCATTCGCTAAGTTAATATTATATATTTTATATGCAATAAAAAGTGACAGCTTATATATACATATATATACAAATGTTTGCGCCACTCAGAAAAATTGCACGGGCCGTCTCTCATCCCCTTGCTCTATTCCCCCGTTTCGCATCCCAATTTACCCCAATTTAACCCGTTTCTCTATTTATATGAAACAATAGAGTTATAAGTGCTACTATGTTAGCGTAACTCCTCGAATAAGACACGCGAATTTTCATCGTTTTGCCACCGTCTTTGTTTAACTCGAATAAGTACCTTACCGAGCTCATGCCCTGCTCTCCACTATAACTTTAAGTACGTCAATGTCGAGGAGGATAATTTTCATATATCATACATGAGAAAATTTGCTTCAAACATGGGAAAAGGGGAGCGACAAGGAAGAGAATGTGCTCTATCGAGCACGATTTTCATATTTATACATTATTATTGAATATTGGAAAATTTATGTGGTATGAAGATGTAATTTATTTGGCAGATATATGGACTTGGTCAGAAAAATAAAACTCGTTCTCTGCTTTTTTTTTCGTTCTGAATTCTTGAGAAGGTTGAAGGTTGAAAAAACCCTGAAAACTTAATTGAAAACTCCATAAATATCAAATGAAATTCATGGCGATTTTGAAATGAAAATTCTTGATTAATCTGTAAAATATTTTGAAGTATCGTATAAAATTGACTTTTTATTTATTTGATAACTTTTTAGCTCTTTTCAATAATAGTGATATAAGTTCATGGAATATTATGAGAGATTTATCTACTAATAATAATATTTGAATTTAATTAAAGACGTTTCACCAAGTTAAGAAAATGGCGGAAACTATAAAATTATTTAAAATATATATACCGTATTTGCCGGACCATAAGACGCACCCCATAAGATCCACCCTGATTTTAAATCAAATTTTCAGAGTAAAAAAGTGCGTCTTATCGTCCGGCAAATACGGTAATTATAAAGATTATTCGAGTTTACTTTTTTTAAATTAATTTTCAATTGTAGAGTGCGGTATTAAAAATATTTTCTTCATTTCGGTTTGTCTAACATAATGATTATTATGTCTCCTGTTATGTCCTTTGCTTATTATTTAAGGTTTTGCTTTTATAAGTCTATATTCGTAAAAAGAATATTTTCAAATTGAAATGTGAACAATTTAAAGGTACGATGTACGTAATAGAAACAAAATTATCATAATCGGGTTAGCTAGGAATAATTTATAACATTATTTCATACCTAATTTTTAATCTTTTATGAGTGGAGTTTTTTTAAGAAATGGATTTGAGATTAATTTAAAATTAACTTTCTACCAATAAAAAAAAGAATTATCAAAATCGAGCTTTCCAATAAGAAGTTAATATTTCACCCCTTAGTTTTCAACTCTTTAGAAGTGAACGATTTTCTTCAAATTAAAATGGGAGCACACGGAAAGCACTAGCTGTCAATTAAAAAAAAATCAAAATCGAACTATCCAATAAGAAGTTAATATATTTCATCCCTTAGTTTTTCTTTCAAATTAAAATGAAACCACACGGAAAGCACCAGCTTTTAAATAAAAAAAGTGGTTGCGTATACTTATGTACGCGCGTGAGAAGTTATACTTCTTTGGTATCATTAAAAATTAGTTTTTATTAATTTTATTCAAACAATCAATTTTAAAAAACTGTAATTTAATATTTAATAATAATAATATATATATTTAAAGATATAATTATTAAAAATAAAATTAAGAGAATAATATTTTAATTTGTATCAATAAATAATATCCAAAGAAAGCTGCAAGATGTTTATAAAATTTGTCAGGATCATTTTTCTGGTTAACAACTCATACATGTCATGAAAACGAAGTTTCATAGAAATTGCGAAATAAAGTAAGTAGCTACATGTCAAAGTAAATGTCTTAATCTTATTTACATCTTGTGTTACTAAATTATTATTCTAAGATGGTTGAATCATTTCAGAATCCCAAATTTCGCGATAACTAAGAATATGCATGGAATGCAGACGTCATTTTCATCATTAAATTTCAAATAGTATAACAGCTACTGCATTCGAGAAAAGTAATAACTTATTTATTAATAATATGTGTCATTTGTATATATAATTATTTTTAATTAAAATATATAAATAATATAGTAAAATTTGTTTATTTTTAAGGATGTTTTAAGTCATTAAATTAAGGTTATGTCAGGCCTTTCTAAGCACAGAAAAATTCTATAATTTACAAATCTATAAATATCCTGGCTTTAACGGTAATAGAACCGAACACAAATGACGCATGGTGCGGAGGCCTAACAGAACTAACTGCTACGCTATTTATTGAACTATTGTTAAAATCATTTATTTGAAAAATATTCTTACAAAAAGTCCAATGTTCCTGGAAGATTTGTCAGAATTTCAGACATAAAAAAATAAATTTCGCTGACTGTGGACTTAATTATTATATTTCACAAATACCACGCACTAAAATTCACAACACAAATTATAAATTAAAGTAAAATATATGTAAAAATCACAAACGAAAAATCCAAATTGTTAATTTTGTATCTCCAGATACGTATTTCAAACGCCATGCGTTCGTCATCAGTGGATCAAATTGAAGTGTCTTCGAGGACAATTTCGTGCTGATTCACAAAGTGAATATATAATATGTAATATATAATATAATATATAATAGATACGTATCTGGAGATACAAAATTAACAATTTGGATTTTTCGTTTGTGATTTTTACATTTATTTTACTTTAATTCATAATTTGTGTTATGAATTTTAGTGAGTGGTATTTGTGAAATATAAGAATTTCAGACATTTTTACTTTTAATTTAGGGCTATTTGTTTATAGGAAATAACGTACTTACATCTGATACTTACCAATTATAACCTTATTATTTTTAACTTTAACCCTTTTGACCCTGTCGGTGGCATTTACCACCAAAATATATCCATTTTCAACCTTTTTTTAATAACTCTAAAACTTTCTGGTGGCATTTGCTTATTAACCGACTTCAAAAAAAGGAGGAGGTTCTCAATTCGACTGTATTTTTTTTTTATGTTTGTTACCTCAGCATTTCCGACTGGGTAAAGCGATTTTGATGATTCTTTTTTTATTTGAAAGCTGGTTCTTCCCGAATGGTCCCATTTTAATTTGAAGGAAATCGTTTACTTCTAAGAGGTTGAAAACTAAGAGATGAAATACTAACTTCTTATTGGATAGCTCGATTTTGAAAATAATTTTTTTATTTGAAAGCCAGTGCTTTTCATGTGGTTCCATTTTAATTTGAAGGAAATCTTTCACTTCTAAGGGCTTGAAAACTAAGGGATGAAATATTAACTTCTTATTGGATAGCTCAATTTTGATAATTCTTTTTTTATTTGTAGAACACAACCTTAAATTAATCTGCTATCTATTTAAAAAAAAAACTCCACTCATAAAGGGTTAAAAACTAGAGATGAAATAATATTATAAATTTTTTCTGGCTAACCCGATTTCGTTAATTTTGTTTCTATTACGTACAACGTACCTTTAAATTGTTCACATTTCAATTTGAAGAAAAAAATCCACCCTTTAAGGATGAAAATAGGGGATGAAATAGTGACATTTAACCGAATTTTGATAATTTTTTTTCTGTTGGAAAGAATAATCCACTTAGTTTTGTTATTACATTTAAAAGCAAAAAATTTCAATCCTTAAGGGCAAAAAGGGATGATGTAGTAACTTTTAATATTAAACGCCGCTGCCTCATATGAGCAGCGCGTTTGGAAGGTTAACCATTTTCAAGAAAATAAAATCAGTTATCAAACTTCAGATCACTAAAACGCGAGAAATAAATAAATATTATAAAAAAAATGAAAAACCGACTTCAAAATATATAAAAATTCTAAAACAAGAAATCTATTGTTGCAAAACTATTGTTATTTTTGGAGTTGGTGTCAGCCAAGGAATAACGACTATATTGGTACTTAGCAAAAAACTAGAATACCTTATGAAAATTATTTTTCAAATGAACTTTTAAACAATATACTCGAACTGTAACAATATTTAGCGACCTTTAAACTACAAAATACCAATTACCAACTAAACTTTTTTACAATTTTTACAAATTACCGTTAATATTTATTTTCTTGACTGACACCAACTCCAAAAATAACAGTAGTTGTACATTGTATCATCCTAATAATTTGTAAGTCGTAGATACTGCAAGGATACGCCATTATTTTGTTACTTTTTAGTGCATTTCTTGTTTTAGAATTTTTATATATTTTGAAGTCGGTTTTTCATTTTTTTTTATAATATTTATTTATTAAATCTTATGTCTATGAAGCAAACCAGTTCACATTAATTGATTTAAGAGTTCTTGATAAGTTTCTTATCAATAATAATTAACAAAAAAAAAATATTTTTAAACTTAAAATCTAGGGATAAAAAGTTAAATATACTTCTTCTTTGTGGAGTGAAATAATTTTTTTTTGTTTTGTTTCAGATTAAGAGTAAAATGTCTTAAATTCCAGCAAACACAACGTTTTCATGTCCTCTCAAGTAAGTTTTTTTTTTTCAATTCAAAACTTTTAAAGAAGAGTAAAACATTATTATAGTTTCCTCAACCAATTTCAACTCTGTCTCCCTACATGTATATTGCAATCATTTAAATACATAAAATAGTTGAAATTTTCAACTTTTCAACTATGCTAACGATGCTATTTACACGCAAGCCAAATTGCCCGAGTGTAAATTCCAAGTTGCCAACCACCATAGATTTGTCGTTTTAAAATTCCAATTGCTCCAATTATATGCGACAATTGGTAACTTCCATTTACCAAACCCTCAAATGCAACTATAAAAATTTAAACTCCCAAAAAAAGTTAATAGAAATTTTACTTGCAACACAATTTCTTTTATCTGGAATATTTAGTTATTTTATATATTAAATAAGATAAATGAAGCAAGTACCTTAAAATAGGATGCAATGTGAATAGGGACGAGGAGAAAACATGGAAAAATATGGGTTTTACTATTAAATGTTGCATGTTTCAAAAAAAGACTGTTCGTGTGCTTTTGAGTCGCGGCGAAATATTTTCGTTATGTTGTGTTACAGAAGCGACATGCAATGTCGCCATTGTGACACGAAAAAATTGCAATTTATTTGAAAGAAATACGAAAAATTATAAGCATTCAAAAAATGAAAGCTCCAAATCGAGATTGTTCCTTTTCGAGATAGTTACATGATAAACAATTGTCGGTTGTTAATTGTTTAAGTTCGTATTTGTTTATTTCGGGTTTTAAACAGATGAGAATTGTGTAGTTAATATTTTCTTGGTAAATTAGATTTGGTTGCATTTTTCTCGTTTATAAATGCAAAGCTCGTTTAATAATTCATGCAAATTTCTTCATAGAGTCCCGGAGCGTCCGGAATGTCCCGGAATATCTCTGTAATAATTTTAAGTAAAACACAAGAAAACCAGGCGACTTCTAGTGTAGTTTAGAAAAAAATTCAAGTAGGAAAACATGTCAATTAAGAGGCTGAAATTTTAAAAGTTTTCTTCCCGAAATTTTTTTTGATAAAAAAAAATTAATAAATGTAAAAGCATCGTTTTTCGAGAGGTTTTTTTTCGTGTGTCCAGTTTGAGCGATTTCAGTTCGTTTCGTTTAAGTTCGGGTCGAGTTTTTTACGGTTTTTCTTCGGCTGTTTTTCCTATACGAAGGGGGATGAGTGAAAATATTTTCCATCTGTCTCATTTACGAGAAAATATTTATATCGATTTCTAATATTGTGAATGGCGTATTATGCCTTGGCGAGCTTTAATCTGGTCGTAGATGTCGGGAGTTATGCGAGAAGCTTTTTTCTGTTTCAATGGATATTTTTGAATTTTTTTTTCTGTGCTTTAGCAAAAGACGAGAGAAAAATGTTAAAAATTTATTCTAAACATTTATGTTTATCGTTTTTAATATTTTATTTTTTTCGAAGGTTATTTTAATATTTATGCTGCGAAAAACAAGCGCTTCGGATTGAAAAAGGGAAAAATATAGATTGGCCCATTCCAAGATTTTCATTTGAGATAGATAAGAAGCAAAAAAAACACATTGAGTGGATGAAAGAAATTTATTTCAATTATATTTTCCTCTCAATAACCCAAAAAACAAAAAAACTTCCTATTGCGTCTTTGTGATTTTTTCTTTGATTTTTCTCGCAGATATACGATTGACGTGACAATTTAAATTAATTGTTCACGAAAATCAAATCAGAAAATCTTAACGTCTCGAAATGGAAAGAAATCTGAAATATGTCGTGAGCTTTTAGCCATGCACGAGTCCGTGTTTGAAAATTTACATTTTCGACCTTGGCTTGCGACATTTTTGTTTTGATTTTTTGGCGTGATGCTTATTTGAATCACTGATAAATTTTCCAGAAAAAAATTAGGTTAATAATATTAACTTGAATAAACGCTTTCAATTAGAATAAAAATTCAATTTACGATGAAAAATATTCATAAGAAATCGTCGAGTTAAAAAAGCTTGATTATGTTTTGTTTTTCTTAAACAAATAAACATCGAACCAATTAACTAATCAGAGATAAGTTCAGAGCCAAGTTGATTTAAAAAAATATAAACACTTGATTTTCTCAGTCGCCGTCTGTTTTCTTTCAGCGTTTCGTATCTGTGATTAAGCCGTTTGCGTTCCATAAATTATTTTCAGGTTAGATTGAAGCTAAAATTGATTAATTCATGTAAGTGTGTAGAAAAATACGAGGACGACAAAAACACTGTCCAGACAAGCGGGGGTTGGTAGCTGAGCAGTGACGGTGGGGCAGAAAAGGCAAGACAATTGAAACTAAAAACGAACGAAATAAAGATAAAAAGACAACTTCAATTAGTTGAAAAGGATGTCTTGAAAATGGAACAAACTCTTCATGTACCAATTCCCATGTGTAATCAACACAATATATTAAAGAATTCCATTAAGCGATATGATCTGATCGTGAAGCTCCCGGTTATGGGCAGCCGTCCGAGTCGTCGACGAATTAAACCCCTAGCGGAGCGCTAGCATATCCCCTCGACAGAAACACACCACCAGGCTGCTCTCAGCCTCTTCCAGGCAACACGCAATATGAGACACGAGGGATATTAAATCGTGAAAATCTCAATCGATTCCGATGTGAAAGTTTTTTTTTTCGTGTCTTAAAAAAACGAGACGTTTAAGGATAACAGTAACAATAAAAAATTATGGAAATTGTGTGTTCTTCGGGTTACAGCGAATATTAAACGGAACGTTTAAGGTATTATGGTTGGAACAAGGCGTTTTTCGCTAAATAGCAATAATAAAAATTCGAAATTACCGTTTCAAAGTAAAGAAAAAACGAAAAAAATTTACTCAATCTAATAGCGAGCAACATTAACGATTTGAAAAGCAAATAAAGAACTTTATGAAGAAAATTTGTTAGGTTACCAGTAAAAAATGTAGAACATAAAATACAGTTTTCTTGTCATAAAAATAAGATCAGTTTTTTGCAAAAAAAAATTGTTATTCATGATGATCTATAAGTTCATAGGTATAGGTTCTATAAATTTTGTAATTCCCCTGGTTTATTTTACAAGCTCATTTTGAAATTATCTTCTTTACATAGTATAAAACAAAGTTTCTCCCGCTGTCTGTTCCCTTAGATCTTTTAAACTACGGATTACTACGGATACTACGGATTTTAATGCAGCTTTCAGCAGTTGATAAAGTGATTCAAGAGGAAGGTTTACAGGTATAAAACATGCATATTATAGTACAGAAAGGTCGGGAAATTCAAAGATTTGTAATGTGATATCATAACCAATATATTTTTGTGCACTTACATTGCAAACGCTGGCTAACCCTACGAGATAGATCAAACATATATGCGGCGGAATTGTGTATCTTAAAAAGATTGATAAAAAAGTCCGCGACGGTATATGTCTATCTCCTAAGAATAACCCACAGAAACCATTTTTATCTTTCACATATTACAAAAAATTATTAGTTATTTACCAAGCTATTATCCCAGTATTATCCCTTATCCAATTAAATACATTAGATACGTTCTGTATTTCATGTAGATCAAAATTGCTCTTTACTGCATATCATAAAAATGAATATCTTAGAAGATATCACCGGTTTAAAAAGCTTTGGCAGAGCGACTTGATATTGTACGTCGTACGTAGTGCCTGTTTTATTGCTATCTTTTTCTAATAAATATAAAAATGTTATTTTGATTCTTATTTACGACAAAAACTCGAAAACTTCTACACCAATTAGGTATGTAAGGTATATGTACTCAAAAGAGTGCAGTTGGGCACCCTACATAAGATAGCATAACAATTGAATCCTACAGGACCTAAAGTTCATGAAATAGCATTTGAAGGCATTTTCCTCGAGAAGGCCTGACCAATTTTACAAAGTTACGAAAAAAATCTCTACAAAGTTTAAAATAAAATATTGACAAAGTTTACTGGAAAATAAATATTATTAATTTCAATTAACACCTGATAAAGTTAATAATGAAATTTTTTACAAATATTTGAATTTCTTTATTGTTCATTGTCGAAGATATTAATTAGAAATAAACATAATAAATAAAATTATAAAATAATTAACAATTACTTAACGGAACTAATTTTAATTAATTTTTGTCAAAGATACCTCAGATCTCAACGTATTGAATATCATTTAACCTAAAAAGGCACGGTTCCTGTAGGAAAGCTACGAATCTATTCTACTAAATTAGCTGAACGGTTATAAATGACATTTGAAATGAAAAATTTTCAAGTCTAAAGGAACATTTTATATTTAAATTTGTATTGAACCTGTAAGATAGCTAATATCTCTTCCTAGAAAAGGAGTTTTAAGGATTTTGATGAGCTTACTATGAATTTAAATTCTGAACGTATCTATCATCCTTGTCTGTCAAAATAGATTAATTTTTAAATTTCATTGTGAAGGTAGGGAATCAATTAATAAATCAATTAAATTAAGATACTGTCAGCAAAGCGAGCGGGTATCAGTTAGTACTTAAATATAAATAGTTCTGTTTAAATAAAGATAAAGTCATTATGAAGTCAAAAATTGATTCAGCAATTAATGTACCATATTAAAGTTTAGTTAAAAATTCTTCCGATATACTCTCATACTATACTTTCTTGACAGGAAATATTCTAAATTAAAGCTTGCAATGTAGAACTTTTAATGACCGATTACATTTTCTTTTCTCAGTTTCTTGTTCAATTGAAGTTGAATAAAATGAATGAATCGGCTTATGAAAGTTATCAGGCGTCGAATACTCGCTATTCTCATTATGAGCTGAGAACACGTCGCATATTTAGATCGATTATATATATTATAACTTATCAGTAATCATCATTCATGCTTGTTTGAAGGTCAAGGATATGCAAGTGTTGTAGTTTCAATTAAAGCAATCAATAGATTCCAACTATGCAATTTGTAATTCCCCTGTGGCATCATATTAGGTTCGTTCGCGGATGTGATAATGAACCGATAACGAATCAGTTTAAGACCGATTTAGGATCATCGCCAAGCGCATGCAAGTTTATGAGCCGAGTTACGGTCCGATATTCGCGGTTCACACGAAATGCGTTCGTTACCGATTCATAATTGGTTATAGCGATCCTCAGATTTTTGTTAGGATGAAAAATTCGATTCTCTTACTCATGCGCAGTTTGCTAAATTGTGGCTATTTCTTAATCCAGTTTTGCTGTCATGCTGCGTTCACACGAGTCAATTTTAGTAGCCCGTTTTTAGTTGATCAAAACAAGTTGAATGAAAAATCTCGTGTGAGAACCGTAATCAACTTTTTAGTGGATAAAAAAAAGTTTGAACGAGTCATCACACTAGGTTTTTCATTCCACTTTTGATCGATTAACTAAAATCAATCAACCAAGACTCGTGTGAACGAGGCATCAACGTCTGTCAATGTTCTATTCAATTAATAATTTTTGTGGGTTCTCGTTAATCCTCGTCTTACTTCCGAACATTTTCAAACTCGTTCACGGGAAAATAACCCTTAATCAGTTTATTCATAAGCGTGTATGCGTTTGGTGATTATCCTATCCACTTGGATTGATTCTTTATCAGTTCCGGATCGGTACCGCGAACGAACCTATTATTACTCCTGTTATGCTTTGACATTTGACATTTACGTTTCAAGTAAAACTGCAGGCCAGTTTAATTAGTTGTAAAAACAAATAGAGGTTTGTTATAAAACTTTAAATGAAGAGACGGAAATTTGAAAATAAAAACGAAAAGAAAATTTACATAGCTAATGAAAGGCGCTTTTCCAGTTAGATTCGTTTCATTTTAGGCCAGATTGAAGACTGGGACTGTATATGTAATTAATCTAGTAACTTTAAATTTTACTGTTAGCGTTTTGTGTTTTTGAAGATTGGAGAAAATTGACTAAAATTAAACCAAACTTGTAACGAAACAAATCTTCAAATTAAACAGAAGATCTCCCATTTTTGGGATGAAGCTTTTTTTAAATGGAACGTATTAGTTGGTGTCTTAGGAAACTAGTCAAGTTTCAAGATTCTTAAGAGGTGTAATTCCCCTGTTTCAACTTTTCTAAATTTAATTCAATTAATAGAAAGTTAAAACGGCTTATTTACATATTGATTTTAAATGAAAATAAATATTTAAGGTAACAGTAAAACTAACGGTTACACCTAGTACCCTTAACATAAAAAAAACAAAAAACAAAAAAAAAATAGCAAAAATGTAATTCCCCTGACACAACGAAAATTTTATATCATCTCAATATTCTGCATCAAAATTGTTTTTAGTTCCCAACAAATTCTTAATTGAAAGTAAAATCTTGATAGCTTTTAACTAGAAACTTATCATTTTTAAAAGTTTTTATCAATTTTGTGTTCTTCAGTTCTCAGTTACCGGTTGTATTGAAAATTGTTTTATAGATATATGGATTTCATTGTAATCAACTTGAGCTGAAATTGCCAACTTTCGTGTAGAGTAATTAATTAAGAAGTATAATTAAATTTGGAGAAAGGTCAAACGTTCAAGTGGAACAAATTCGTGTGAAATGAGCCAATCAATAATAATATCGTGGCACGAAAATGAATTACCCGTAATTCCCCTGGCATAATACAATAATACCCATATTTCAATATAAGTACCTAAATCGATTTGCAGTCTTCAGCTACGAAAAAATAATTGTGATTGATGAATAATTAATTGATTCACTTATTTTTTTTCTTTCGTCGTTTTGTTTTAAAAAAAATTATAGAAAATTTCAAGATATTAAGAAACAATTTGTCTGGCTGTCAACCGTGTAATTCCCCTGGCTTATATTTTTATTTGTTTTTATCATTGGCCTACTTTTTCGTTATCAACCAAAGAACAACTAGTGACGGTTATCATATCATAAATGACTACAAAGCACCATAATTTAGGCATCAATCTATATTAATTTTACGAGGCAAAAAATGAAATTCCAGTTCATGTATAACTTGATAACCAGGGGAATTACACGGTTTCAAATTTTTGAACAACGCGCAACATTTTGTTGTTACTTTATGATTATTTTTACCTTTTAATGAGGTAATTGAAAACATGACCTTTTTATAATTAATAGTCTTTGAATTATGTAATTCCCCTGATGAATGCTTTTGATCTACCAACCTATTTGTGTGTACTCTACGGTAATCATTTCGATGAATTTTCATAGTACATTTATGTATCGTATCGTAGGTAAAAAATTTTGCTTTCGACAGTTATTAATTGAAGTATGTTATGATGTTAAGTATAAAGGTTAAAGGTTCATTTGTTATAACACAAGAATCAATAATGTCATAGAAGAGAATGCATAATTCCCCTGGTACATTAAGCTTTCAATATGCATTATATTGTCAACAATTGAAGTAGTCAATATAACTATATGTATAAGGAACTGTTTTTTAATCAAAAGCTTGTTAATCAAATTCAATTTTCCAAAAGTTGTTTTAATTAATAACTCTGTGTTATAAAAATAATTAACCCATTTATACGGCTGGAAATCCATGCAAATGTAATTCCCCTGGCTATAAATGTATCTTCACATTTTCCCGGATGAATGATCGATTACATGAATAGAAATTGTTGAAGTTTGAATATAAAAGAAATTTATTGATTCCTTTTGTTTATGTATGGAGCACGTTGATCATTTGCGAATGTCAAATAAATCAGCGGTGCCCCAAATTTGAATAGTTCAGTAATTCATCTTCGAGTTTATGACGATTTTCGTTCGTTTTTGCGGTGAAAAATTACCATTTTTTTCAAATTGAAAAAAAAAATGTATATAATAAAAAAGCCTCTAGTGCAAAAATTTATGAACAAACTCCGACATTGAACATTCCAGGCAGTATATTCCCGACGAAAAGTATACTACATATAATGTGCGTTGAGAGTTTGCCTATAAATTTTTATTTGAGTCGCAAAAACCATATAAATAATATTTGCGACTAAAAAAAAAATTGAAACTTAATATACATACATATAATAAAATATTGGTGGTGTATAAAAATATAATAATTTATCGATAATCGAGAAAATGTAAAGAAAAAAAAATGAATTTGAACAAGTTTCTCCCGCAATGGAAGTCTGCTTAATTTTTTTCGCTTTCGGACTTTGAATTATTCTCGGCCGATATCTCGCACAAAGTCTTTTTACTGACCTCAAGTTTATCGAAACGGCCATTCTTTGCGATTGATGTAATTTATGGCCAAATGGGGTTCTCAAGTAATTTTCGGTTCAGTCATAAAACGTTTTTCGTTTTCATATCGTCGCAATTTTTATTTTTTTATTTTTCCAGTTGCAACCCTTCAAAATCCATTCTATGACAAAGTTTTCAATTGGTAAAATTAAAAGTTTTCAAGAAAAGTTTTTTTTTTTGGCGAAAAACCCAATCAAACGTAATAAATAAACGCGTGTCAATTTATTATTTTCATGATACGGTCTCATTTGGTCGCCCGAAATGTCTGTAAACTTTTTTCGGACGCAACATCAGCAAATGATTGCAATTGAATGGTTGTGGAAGCCACTTTAACTTTGTGTCTCACTTTTAGGGGAGAATGAGCAAAAAAGATTTCTCTCTCCCGGGGTATTGGGGATAATGTCTTGAATACGAAATTAGATCTACGCACATCGCTCTTTTCAAGAATGATGTCTCGATTTTTTTCTTATAACAAACGAGCTTGAGTTGATTTTGAAGTCACCTCTCGAGATAATCACGATAATGTTACGAAAAATCCCTCGACTAGTATCAAATAGATACAAATCACTTCAGATCAAAGTTTCA
The DNA here is from genome assembly GCA_958496155.1 of Sisyra nigra. Lineage (NCBI taxonomy): Eukaryota > Metazoa > Arthropoda > Insecta > Neuroptera > Sisyridae > Sisyra > Sisyra nigra. Next base: position 48,456,923 of record OY292315.1, read on the forward strand.
AAGCTTATCAAACCTTACATAATCTATCTTAATATTAAATAATCTTATGACAATTTTTTATCAAAAACAATCAAAAGATCTAAATTTTCCGCTAATTTTCACAAAAATTTCATACCTCATATAATTCTTTCCACTCAATGAGACCGATAACAAATCTATAAAGAAACGAAGGTCGTTTATACTCAACTAAATTAGCTCTTAAAAATTCGTACGATTAGTTAAGTCATGTTTGAGTTTAAAAAAATTTGCATGAGGGAGGAGAAATGAATGTTTTCATCGTTTTTTATCAGCTCAAGCTCTCCTCAAAAGCGCCCATTTCTGCGTGCCGACTCGACTATAATGTTGAATGCTTTGGGATTTACCTGAATAAAATATCATTCTGTATTCCCGACCATATTTCTTCGAAAACAAGATACGTGAACTGGCTCGTTTTGTTGCCCCATCCCCTACGTCGGGGAATACTCTCTAGAGGCTGCAGTGTCGGTATATGATCATAACGAAAGTCGTCTTATGCCATCGCGGCCGTTTTAACTTAATTACCCGAAAATATTGCGTCATGCTCATTTTTTCGGGAGTTAAATCACGTTTTTAATAGGCCAAGAACAAAAAGAGCATAGAATTGGTTCTATGGGTTTTGTGGGTGGGTAATTAAATTTTCTAACTGCTGTTCAAAGGAAAAACTTCTATTTTTCCAGAATAAAAGTAGCACTTAAATTAATAAATAACTAGTGCTTTTTTTTCTCACGTTTTTCAAATTCTGTAAATCACGTTCTTTACTCGTCAATTTCGTTGCATTTAATGCCAATAAAAAGAAACTATTAAAATTTTAGTATTTAAATACTACTTTTGTAGTATCTTTTAGTATTTTGTAATTCTAATGAAATAGAGTCATGAAATTTTTCTCGACAATTTTCTAACTGTTTGAAGTAAGGTGAATTTCTTGCTTCTCTTTTCATAGACCAAGCTTTGTTTTTAAGCTTGAACTTTGTTTACTTATTTGATAAAACTTTGCGTGAACAAAGTCACGGGCAGCCACTTTACTATTCTTCTAAACTTTTAAAGTCTGATAGAATTTTATATTGAATTCGTCAATCTCAGATTTCAAACTTGTAACCAAACAAAAATATCTGGTGCGAGGCGTCACACTACTTTCTTTTACTTTCATTTATGAAAATACTCGCTGTTAGTTAATAGAAATATAAGCACTCTGTAACAATACATATAAACAGTACTATATGCATACAACCTATAGAGCTATATGTACATGTATACACGAATTCCCAACCTTCATCCCAGAACCGCCCTTATTCGAATTTTCCCAGGAAAAAGTTTCAAATAAAAGTTGTAGCCACTAATGAGTCTAAGAACTATAGAAAGTTTAAAGTAAATCGTTGGAGCCGTTTTCGAAAAAAATTGAAAAAGCTCAAAAACGCCAAGAGTAAAGTAGAGCTTTCTGTTAACCGATTTCAACCAAAAGCTCCGCGGCACAACTAGGTATAATATGGAGGCCAGATTCCAAGTTTGGTGAAATTCGGATAAAGCTTTCAATACGATATGGCTGTCACACACAGACACACACACACACACACAGACACACACACACACACAGACACACACACACACACAGACACACACACAGACATGTTTCTAAAAACTACTTTTTTGGACTCAGGGGACCTCAAAACATGTATTTCCGGTGAAAGCTCGAATTCGAAAATTCGACCCGATTACAATACTTCCTTTACTATCTATATAGTAGTAAAAGAAAGTAAAAATAATACTAATTTTCAAGTCTTAATAGTTAAATATTTAAAGCAATTATCAGGTGAAAAAATCAATTTTTTTTATTTTAATAATTTATTTTCTTTTTACACTACGGTTCGTCGGTGTTATTACGAGTATAAATATAATAAAAATAAAATAAAAAATAAAAAAAGTTGAGATATTAATTTAAAAAAATTTTTTAAATTAAATTTTAATTGGTAATTTTAATATTTGTAATTTTGATTCTCGGGCATCTTAGATGCCCATGGATACAAGGGGGCATCTCAGATGCCTATGGATGAATATAATAAAAACTGTTTTTATTAGAAAATTTACAATATTAGAATTAAAAGATTTTGAATCGATTTCTTTATTTTTAAAGTTAATTTTATATTTTAATTTATTTAAAAATAATTGTATATTATATTTAACTAAGTAAAAACTTAATTTTTAAAGAAACTCGACAAAAATTAATTTAACCACATTAAAATCGATTATAGAGTCTTTTAATTCTAATATTGTAAATTTTCTAATAAAAACAATTTTTATTATATTCATCCATAGGCATCTGAGATGCCCCTTTGTATTCATGGGCATCTAAGATGCCTGAGAACTAAAACCACATCTATTATTTTTATTCCTAGGCATCTGAGATGTCTCCTTGTATCCATGAGCATCTAAGATGCCCGAGAATCAAAATTACATATTTATAACAAAAATTTAAACATTTGCCTATCTTAATATTTGACATCTAAAATTTTTATTGTTAAATTTATATTCAAATTATATTTTTATTATATTTGGTATAACAATTTTCAAGGTATTAAATTTTTTACAGTATTTATTTATGTATTATTATTGAAAAACTATAATTTAATTTTTATAAATTGTCTGTTTTGTTAGATACCTGCTGAAGTCGGAATAACACCGACGAAACGTAGTGTAAAAAGAAAATAAATTAATAAAATAAAAACAAAAACTGGTCAAACAAAAAAATATTTTTAATCATCCCTGATAGTCCTAAACAGTATTAAGGTTATTTTAGAGGATACTTTTTAATTTTTTTTAACTATTTTTCTGATTTTTAACCTTAATTATCTTATAATTAAACTACCTTCAATCGCTTAATGTAATTTCCTTTTTACTTTCTTTCACTACTATATAGTAAAGGTAGTATTGCAATCGGATCAAATTTTCGATTTCGAGTTTTCGCCGGAAATAAATGTTGGAGGTCTCCTGAATCCAAAACATTGGTTTTTATAATAGTAAAATGCCTCTGTGTGTGACAGCAATATCGTATCGAAATCTTTATCCGAATTTGACCAAACTTGAAATTTTGCCTTTATATTACATCTAGTTGTGCTGCGAAGCTTTTGGTTGAAATCGGTGGCCCGGAAGTTTAATTTATTCTAAGGGTTTTTGAGCTTTTTTAATTTTTTCGAAAATGACTTCAAAGATTTTCTTTAAACTTGCTATAGTTCCTAGACGAATTAATGCCTACAACTTTTATTAGAAACTTTTTTCAAGGAAAATTCAAATAAAAGAGTTCTGGGGTTAAGGGTTAGAGTTCGTATGCATAGAAGCTGTAGCTGTCTATATATAGTTCTGTTAATATGTTTATAAAATGCTTATAGTTCTTTTAACCGACATCGAGTTTCATAAAAGAATGTAAAGAAAGTGCTGTGACGCCTCACAGCAGATATTTTTTGTGTATAAATCTGTGTAACTTTGATATGGGATTTTAAGTTAAATTGAAAGTTAAAAGGACACAAAATGCATAAAATTAATTGTAAAAAAAATGTTGTATCTTTTTTTTGTTGGGTTAAAAATAAATGTAATGGATTCTATCTATAAGGTCAGTGATTCTCAACCACTGTACCGCAGCACTTTTGGGTACTGCGAAATTCATGAAGTGTGCCGCCAAAATTTGAATTTTTTTTAAAAGTGTACCGGAACAAAAAAAAAGGTTGTGAATCACTGTATTAGGTATTACATAATAATTCAAAAACGAAAAGGCGGTATTGTTAGTGTTATAGGATGCAAAAAGCTCTTAATTAACTATCAAAAAGCTCTCAGATAGCTTTTTAAGTATTTTGCTGTAAAAATTTGCAAAATTATACAGTTTTATAGAAGAAAAAAAAAGGTTCAATAATTATAAGACATCTTATCACACACTTGAAATACCATTATTAAAATCAAATAATTACATTTAATACTAATTGTTGCAATATCAACCCTATTTGATAGATTAGACTCCATGCTCTTCTAGCTTTACGCAAACCTCAAATTACAGGGGTACCTCGACATACGAGTGCCGCAACATACGAGTTTTCGAGATACGAGCCGGCGAGCGAGTGATTTTTTGCTTTGAGTTACGAGCGAAATTCGAGATACGAGTTCGGTTTAGCAGGGCGATCTTTTTAATAGAGATAAAAGATATAATTCGATATACGAGCAAGGTTGCGGAACGAATTAAACTCGTATGTCGAGGTACCACTGTATTTGCAATTTAATTAAACCGGTATTTCATTTGATAAAATAAAAACAGAGTAAATCTTAAGATCAATAAAACTCAAATTTTAATAGATTAATGAGGATTTTATATACGTTTCGAGGATAATTAATTTCAAGTTTCAAAAACTTAAAGCAATTTTTTTATTTCGTGTATAATTAGACTACTGTTCTTAAAAACTATCCTCATAATATAAAACTTCCAAATTCTTAGAGGACAAATCTTGAATACTTTTTTGATCAATTTGGTAGTGTTTTCCTTAAAAAATCTTCTTTAATTCACTAGAATTTTCTGAAAAAGTTTATAGCTAATGAATTTCGGAGCTTTAATTCACAAACGGAATATTTATATTAAAAACTTAATCTTTCCAAAATCAACCCGAAATTGTTTTACAAATCTTGTCTGTATTAAACTTTTCCAATGCAAAAAAGTTTCACTTATTTTCATATTTACTTCGACCATAACAAAGCTTTTACACAACTTTTCATTACACTTTCTCCTGTTCTCATTCCATTTTGACTTTGACTTAAATTCCTATCTTTAAAATTGAAGTTTAAAAAATTTTCTTGATAATAATATCTTAAACGTTCTGTTTTAAATTTTGTAATTTCCGGATTTAAGAGAACACAAAATTGGTTTGAATGAGAGTTTTAAATTTTTTAACACTGAAAACTTTTACAAAAATATTTTTTAGATCGTAAATTCGAAGGTTTCATAGATAACGGCGTGTAACTACCTTCCCATGAGATAAAAGTTGGTGTAATTTTCATATGCTTATTCGTGTCGACCATTTGTTAGAAATTTCGAGCTACGATAGGTAAGGCAATAATTTTCGATGTAGAACTCGGCGACAAATAAACGACTGGTCGTAATTCGTGTGTTTATGCAATGATACGTTAACGGCCTGGCATCGCTCGGCAATTATCAAACGGAAAGCACATATTTGGAACGTGTGGTCTCGAAGAAATGGCCATATAATTGGTCTCACCAGCGCATGGCGAGACTCGAAATTTCATTATTTTACAATAACAATAATAATAATTGCGAAAATTTCTGTAAAATCTTCGTGGATTTTTGTGATTTATATCGGCAATATTTCGCTCGCTCCGGTCGTATTACTGTAACGATCGAGCGCGTGTAATGAGTCAATTTGTTCGGCGCACATTTGTACAATCACTGTGCGAATTTTCTTTTTACTAACGTTGATTTTTTTACGCCCACAACGGGGGTTATCGCATCGAAATTTATGTGGTGCTTCGCCATAAAGCCGCTGTCCGTTTCGCAGCGGTCGATCTTTTTTTTCGATCCCGTTAACGATCGATCGAAAACAGAATACTACGGCTGCTTTACAAATTGTAGATTGCACGTTGGTAAATCAAATAGGTTATACAGTTTTTTTTTTGCTGTAATTTTAATAGCAAGTGCATGAAGGTGTATTTTGCCGCCGCCGTCTCATTAAAGATTCGCACAAGGAATGCGTCTGAACGCCGTATTGGGCGGAACTTTATTGCACCTGCCACGTTAATGAGGTACTGCTGGTCAGTGGTGTATGAGCACCACCTACCTACTTACGCCGCATATTTATTGCAATTACCACCAGTGTTGATACCAATTATTTGATAATAAAAAAAGTGCGTGCCAACTCTGGCATGCCTCAAAATTTGCTCCTTCAGAACAATTTTCTTAGAACACATTCAACTAAGAAACTAAGTAAAAATTTCGAAAAAAAAATTATTTTATTGGATTATCTTTACATAGTATAAAACAAAGTCGCTCCCGCTGTCTGTTCCATTAGTTCTTTTAAACTACAAAACGGATTTTAATGCAGTTTTCAGCAATTGATAGAGTGATTTAAGAGGAAGGTTTTCAGGTATAAAACATACATAGTATAGTACAGAAAGGTCGAGAAATTCAAAGATTTGTAATTTGATGTCAAAACCAATATTTTTTTGTGCACTAACATTGCAAAGGCTGGCTAAACCTTACGAGATAGATCAAACTAATATGCGGAAAATGGTGTATCTTAAAAAAATTAATAAAAAAGTCCGCGACAGTATATGTCTATATCTTAAGGATAATCCACAGGAACCATTTTTATCTTTTACATGTTACAAAAAAATTATTCGTTATTTACCAAGCTATTTTAAACAATACAGTATCATTCCTTATCGATTTAAATACATTAGATACGTTGTGCGTTTCATGTAGATCAAAATTGCCCCTCACAGCATATCATAAAAATGAATATTTTAGAAGATATCACAGATTTAAAAAGCGTTGGCAGAGCGACTGGATATTGTGCGTCCTACGTAGTGCCAGTTTTATTGCTATATTTTTCTTATAAAAATAAAAATGTAATGTTGCTCCTTATTTCGGACAAAAACTCGAAAACTTCTACACCAATTAGGTATGTTAGGTACATGTACTCTTAAAAGAGTACGATTGGTCACCCTACATAGGATAGCATAACAATTGAATCCGACAGGAACCGTGTATTTTCGTAGTATTTTCGGTAAGTTTTGTGAAAGTTCGTGAAATTGCATTTTAACGCATTTTCCTCAAGAAGGCCTGACCAATTTTACACAGTCACACAAGAAATCTCTACTAAGTTTAAATTAAAATATCTGCTGCGAGGCGTCACAGTACTTTCTTTTACTTTCGTTTATGAAACCCACTGTTGGTTAAAAGAACTATAAGTACTTTATAACTATACAAATACATATAAACAGAACTATTGTATATGCATACAGCCTATATGCATATGGATATACGAATTCCGAACCTTTACCCCAAAACCGCCCTTATTTCAATTTTCGCAGGAAAAAGTTTCAAATAAAAGTTTTAGCCACTAATGAGTCTAAGAACTATACAAAGTTTAAGGAAAATCATTGGAGCCATTTTCGAAAAAAATTGAAAAAGCTTAAAAACCCCTTGAGTAAAGTGGAGCTTTCGGTTACCCGATTTTAACCAAAAGCTTCTCGGCACAACTAGGTATAATTGGGAGGTCAAATACCAAGTTTGGTGAAATTCGGATGAAGCTTTCGATACGATTTGGCTGTCACACACAGACATGTTTCTAAAAACCACGTTTTTGGACTCAGGGGACCTCAAAACATGTATTTCCGGTGAAAGCTCGAATTCGAAAATTCGACCCGATTACAATAACTACTTCCTTTACTATCTATATAGTAGTAAAAGAAAGTAAAAATTGACAAAGTTTACTGTAAAATAAATTTTATGAATTTCAGTTAACAGCCGATAAAATTAATAATGTAATTTTTACTTTCTTTTACTACTATATAGATAGTAAAGGAAGTATTGTAATCGGGTCGAATTTTCGAATTCGAGCTTTCACCGGAAATACATGTTTTGAGGTCCCCTGAGTCCAAAAAAGTGGTTTTTAGAAACATGTCTGTGTGTGTGTCTGTGTGTGACAGCCATATCGTATCGAAAGCTTTATCCGAATTTCACCAAACTTGGTATTTGACCTCCCTATTATACCTAGTTGTGCCGCGAAGCTTTTGGTTGAAATCGGGTAACCGAAAGCTCCACTTTATTCTAGAGGTTTTTAAGCTTTTTCAATTTTTTTCGAAAATGGCTCCAACGATTTTCTTTAAACTTTCTATAGTTGTAAGACTCATTAATGGCTACAACTTTTATTTGAAACTTTTTCCTGGGAAAATTCGAATAAGGGCGGTTCTGGGATGAAGGTCGGGAATTCGTGTATATACATATAGCCCTATAGGTTGTATGCATATAGTACTGTTTATATGTATTGTTACAAAGTGCTTATATTTCTTTTAACTAACAGCGAGTATTTTCATAAACGAAAGTAAAAGAAAGTAGTGTGACGCCTCGCACCAGATATTTTTAAATATATTTGAATTTTTTTATTGTTCATTGTAGAAGATATTAATTAGATATAAGCGTATTAAAATAATATACTAAATTTTTAAATTATTGACAATTACTCAACGGAACTTATTGTTGAATGAATTTTTGTTAAAGATACCTCAGATCTTAACATATTGAATAACATTTATCCCAAAAAAGGCACGGTTCCTGTAGGATATCTACGAATCTATTCTACTAAAATAGCTCTACAGTTATAAATTTGAAATGAAAAGGAACATTTTATATTTAAAATTGTAATGAACCTGTAAGATAGCTAATATCTCTTCCTAGAAAAGTAACTTAAGGATTTTGATGAACTTACTTTGGATTTAAAGTCTGGAAGTATCTATCATCTTTTTCTGTCAAAATAGATTAATTTTTCAATTTCTTTGTGAAGGTAGGGAATCAATTAATCAATCAATTAAATGAAGATACTCTCAGCAAAGCGAGCGGGTATCAGCTAGTTATAGATAAAAATCAATCAAGCGAAAAAATCAATCCTTGATTTTTTTACATAATTTATACAATCTTTCATTTAACTACAAAATATGGATAAATATATTTATTTGGACTATGATTTGTAATAAATATTTTAGTACTAATTTTTTTGGAGCTCGAGGTTAAGTCTGTGCCATTTGATTCCATTAATTACAAATCAATTTTTCATCGAAAAAAAAAGTTGGCGAGCCAATTTATTTTAATGTTCCACCCTTAATGATATCAGTAATTTTTTATTAACCCCCATCCCTTCACGTTCATGTCTATCAACCTATAGCGATCCATTTATATTTTCATTTCCACATAATTGATTTATTTCGTCTCATTTTTCACATAGGAAAAATTGATTTTATTTGTTGTTCTTCTTGTTGTAGTGAATTTGAGGGTTGGGAGGGAGTTAATTTTGGACGAAACTATGGCCACTTACAATTAGTTTGATACAGTGTTGTTGCAAGGTGTGTCGATTAGAAATGAACTACAGCCGGGAGGGAAGAAGAAAAAACTACTTGCCAGACTGAACGACTGGCATTTTTTCGATTTTCACATGGGAAAGACGAATGAAGCTGTGAATGGCTAAGCGAGTCGACGGACAAAACGACGCCAGGCGTCGGCATGTTTTATTATTTCGTTCACGTATGCCACTAAAACAATTATCAACACAACACCGCTTCCAGTCGGTTTCGAGCGTGTGAAAAACAGCCAAATCGGGATGTGGGACTAACAACTAGTCTTCCCACAGATTAAATTTTTAAACCAAAATTTTAAAATTTAAAAATCACTCGCTTTGTTCCACTTTATACGATACAAATATACTTTTAGTGTTTCGTTGAAAAATGGACTCGACTTAATTCGTCGTAACCGTTTGTCTGTGAGTAGGTCATAGCCATTTTACTTGAAAACTATTGGCTCTGAGAACTTTAAATTTAGAAGATACAGATCTACTATGAATTATAATAACAAATTTAATAATAAGAAGTAGTTCGTCATCCCTTTAACTGAAGAATGAAATAAAAATTTAATCTTACTTATATTATAAACGTGAAAGTTTGTAAGAATGGATGTTTGTTGCTCTTTCACTCAAAAAGAACTTAATGGATCTGGATGAAATTTGGCATAGATATAGATTATAATCCAGTTTAACATATAGTATACTTTATATCCAGAAAAAATGTACGGTACCCGTGGGATAGGTATTTTTTTGTTTTTTACAGAGCAAAGGATTAACTTCCTTTTTTGTAATGTGGTAGTTTAGGGGCCAGAAAATGATATAGATTACTTCTCATACCGGAATAATAAACGGTTCCCATTGGATAGCAAAACAAGTATGTATTCTATAAGAACCGTGTATTTAAAAGCAGTTTCATTAAAATCCACGAAATAGAGTCTTAAATCATTTTCCTTAAGAAGATTTGATCTACTTTTTACTCAGGAGAGATGTACTATTCCCGTGGGAAAGATATGTTTTTTGTTTATCACAGAGTTAAAATTGATATGGTTTTTGCAATGTGGTAGTTTGGGGGCGAATGATATAGCTTACTTTTAAGGCTAGAATAATGCATGGTTCCCATTGGATGGCACAACAATTATATCCTACAGGAACCGTACATTTAAAAAGTTTCGGTAAAGTTCGTGAAATAGAATTTTAACGCATTTTCTTCCAATTTTACACAATAACGAAAGAAATCTCTACAAAGTTGGAATTAAAATATTGACAATTTTTACTGGAAAATAAATATGAATTTTAATATTTTAACACCCGATAAAATTAATAATGAAATTTTTTAAATATTTTAATTTTTCATTGCTTGTTGTCGAAGATATTAATTAGAAATAAACGTATTAAAATAATAAGCTAAAAATTTCAAAATTTAACAATTACTTAACGGAACGAATTTTAATGAAGTTTTGCTAAAGATCCTGTAGGATAGCTACTAATCTATTATTTTAAGGGAACATGCATTAATTACGTGAGGCGTTCGGGGGCCGATGGGTTAGAGCCGAATCTCATGTAACCTTACTTTGGAGAAAGGGAACGTCTCGCAAATATCACGTATTTTTTTGTTTTGAAAAATATCACATTAGATTGCAGGTTGGCGGAATGATATATGCCAAATCTCATGACATCTTACCAGAAGGGAGGGGATGGGATTTCAAAAATCGCAAAAAACGCCTCGCGCAATTAATGGATGCCCCCTAAAACCTTTGCATTGCATTAATCTTTTGTTAATATTAATTCATAACGTATTTTACGTGCTCAATATTTGAAATTCTGAGCCATCACATTGAATAAAGGGACCCAGATCCTGATAGCCAATTAAGGGAAAAAAATAAAAAAATATATTTGAAATGAAATTTCCGGAAATTGATTTGCTGTTAGCATTAAGGTGATTTTGTAGTTTCACTTCTCATAGGCAGAGGTTTATTTTTAAAGCCTGCACTGTGTTTACTGATTTTCTAAAATTTTACGTGAACAAGTCACGGGTATCCACTTGTAATGTTAATATCCATTTTTTTAAATCACAGTCAATTTATAAGTCTATACTTATTATTTTATGGTCAAGTTGATTCACTTTACCATTTTTAAAACTTATTTTGATTATAACATTTTGGTCCAAATGACAAAATTTTCATGAACGTGTTCTAACTCGCTTGGCTATTTTTTTTTTTTTTTTTTGGGTTGGCAACATTTATTTATCTACCCCAAACCATGAATTTTACAACTTCTAACTTTCACAAATTTTTCTCGAGGCTTTTTGAAAAAAGCAAACAAACGACTCAAATGAATTATAAATTAAAACCCCCTCCCCAAAAAAAGATAGAGAAAATTATTTATTTATAATTTATATAATACACATGAACATACGATACGAGAGATCTCCCTTCATTATTGAGATTTAAACAGTCTGCCTTGTATTTATGGATGTGATGAATTCCATCTAAGTCAAATGAGAGAAGAGTTGAGAAGATTGTTATCTTAATTGAGTCTGGACGCGGACTGAACAACTTGTTAGAAGATTCTTCATTTTTGTATGGACGACGAAAAAGATGCTTTGGCTTGGTCAGTGCGTCTTTTTGAGAGAAGAGGGTGGGCGAGGTTTCTGTTGATTTTTTTTCCTCGCATGTTTAATGGAGGGATGATGGAATTATCTTAAAGAAATTTCAATTTTAATTCGTCGCGACTGCTATAGGTCGCCTATCACGAATTATCAAAGGTTGGAAGATATTTCATAGTGAAATTGGGGACAGAACTTGATTTAGATTGTAATTAAAGAATATTTGGTTAATTTATTTTTTTTAAATGGGTTGATAAGCTCTTAAACTTTTACCTTCAAACAGAAATTAGTTCAATAGTTTGTATAAAAATATATCTTGAAAAAATATATAAAGGGTTGTAAATTAAATTTAAAATAAAGCAAGGGATTATTTCTGGTTCACCCTGAGTACATTTGGTACTTTTTAACAGTTTTTATTGTATACATTTCTTACTTGTGTTATTTATTGTAAAGAACTTTTCCTTCGTTACGTTTCTCCAAAATTTTCTTGAAAATTCTCACCTGAAACAAAAAAAAAATATCATTAGTTTTCTAAAATAAAATATTAACAATCGAAAGAAAAATGAATCCATTCTTGTTTTGCAATAAAAGGTCAAATTTGCATAAATACCCATGAAAAATGCCAAGTAAAAAGGATAAGGAAAAATAAATCGTCGCCAATCGAACGACAAAATATTCAAAACAGCTCCAAGTAGACTTGTAAAAAATCGAACAAAACTCGAAGGACAATATAATTTTATTGCAATAATCCAATCGCAATAGAACACGACACAAAAACCAAAGAAAATATTAAGTAAATTTTCTTCCACCCGTCTCACGCTCTCGTCAATTGTTTCCGCGCATCCTCGCTCGTTCTCTCGACATGTTTTCGCATCTAATGTTCAAATACTTTTGTCAGTTTGAAAGTCATTTAAAGCCCCCAACCTATCGCCACCCCACGCTGAACTATCAACCCCTTGCTGATCTGATCCAGAGGGGTGCAAAATGTTATATTGTTTGTTCCCATGTACACATGAGCGAGTCTATGAAAGCTCCATGTCCCAAGCTCCACGATAAACGCCACCTCTCGATCTTTTTATACCAAATGAAAACTTTCTCATGGAAACTTTCGTTTCGCAAAGAACGAGATAAGCTGGCTAACAAATATTGGATGCGATCGGGGTAGTTTTAAAGAAAGTGGACTCTAAGATCTTATCACTTCGAAGATAACAGAGATCAAATTAGTCTTATTTAATTAAAAACTCACATTTAAAAAAAAAAGCTCTCATCAAATAAATACCAAATTGATTGTAAATAAGGTATCTATTTACAAAACAAATGAATAACTAATTATTGAAAAACAAAAACGAATCACTTTTCATAGCCCCCTCCATTTTAAAACAAAAAAAGTTCATCAAACAATTACAAAACAAATATTTAACAAACCGAAAAAAGGAACGAAACACAACAAAAAAAAAACAACACAATCAGAATGTCAATTTAAAACTCATATGATTATTATTTATGAAAATTGGAATCACGCAAGCCTTGCTTCCGTAATGACCTTTTTTAATGAGACATTGTAGGAGAGACTTGTAGGAGAATTCCAATGAAAAAAGGGAATGACATGAGGTGCGAGGGACGCGAGTCACTAAAGAGATTTGAATGGAACGAGAGAGCCAGATGAGATTGGCTTGGATCGGACTGAGCACGAGCACAATGACGAGGAGTATAGTGACATTTTTTCATTTTCTTTTTAAATTTGATAAATATCGCAAACGAGAGGCAAAAAGGTAGTTAATAAGAAAATTATCGATTCAATATTTGGAGAAGGAGAATGAATGCTATGTGAGAATGTGGACTAGTGGGTGACCTGCGATAACGCGGTATGGGTATTTCTTATTGTGTACCTTATATTTGTTAATAAAAGGTGAAAATTTTTAATTTTATTTTAAATGAGCTTGAAATTACTTAAATATCTAGTCTTTAAATTTGCAAAAAATCGATTTTTCTTTTCTTTCATATTTTCAAAGCTTAAACCTTAAGAATATACCCTTAGAGGGATTTTTCAAAATTTTAATTATTTTTGGACTGGGAATTGCCAATTAAAAAAAATTTATTAACAAACATTGTATGGCCACTGCACGTAACTTTAACCAAAACTTTTTTTTAAGTGAAACTTTTTATACATCGTCTCAAATTGTTTGGCCTATCTTTAGCATGTCGCTAAATGTAACACATTCTCGGCAGGGAATCGGCAAGTGTTCGGCAGAGCTCGTATACACATTGTTAGCTATATACCATGTCGTTTTACCAGGACTGTTGCGCGAGTTATTACTGAATGTAATGAGCTATTTTTCTCTCCATGACAACGTTTTATTATATTATAAGTTGTTATTAATTGTCAATCATATTTGTATTAGTATTTGTGTTTTGTTCAGTGTATTGATATAAATGTTATTGTTCACTTCATCATGATAGACAAAGAAACAGCTAGTGAGAATAATGTAAAAATATCCGATGGTGGATTAAATTTACGCCGTAAGAGAACGACTGCCGACTTAATTAATTTTTATAGTGAATTTATTAGAATTATTAGAACTTTCTGCTGGTGCATATGTTTATGTATGTCGGAGCGATAGGTTGTTTAGTGTGATGTTTGTGTTAGTGTGTAGACCTTTTGTCCAGAAACTATTTCCTCGCCAGAAAAAACGTTATTTATCATTAATTGAAGATGATAGGTATTCTTGAAGTACCGTTACAATAGATAACAACAGGCAGATGATCGATTTAACAATAATCAACAAATTCAATAATGAAAATAACATTCGAGTATTAACATCAATAATGGAAATTCAAAAATAATTGCAACGGCGCGCGTCAAGTCAGACAGCGAATTCGTGCCACATCCCTTTTTTCGAATAATTTTCCCAAAATTTGCAGTTACTTAGGCGCCTAAAATCCGAAAAAAAGTTTCACTTGCATCGTGGTTTCATAAAACCACACTATTTTTTTTTTTTGGTGTTTATAGTCGCTTTAACATCTATGATCATATCACGACTGTCTTACACACAGAAATATTCAGTAGGTCTTGAATCTTAATTTTTAGATTAGCAGAAAGAGAATTTGCTCTAACCACTACGCCATCAAGTAGGTTCCCGAAACTTTTTTTTTCCCCAAATTATGTACAATCTGGACTACTCCATATTAAGGATTTCTCTATTGGAATCTAAAAGGTAGATCAATTAGGTCCCATCTTTTTAGTCGTACCATCGCTTCGCTATTATCTAGCAAATGCAATGTCGTTTAGATGTTCATCAAATCTTTTCAAATATTTATCGCTAATTCTGCATATCTTCTCCTTTACTGTAGAACTTTTTGTGTCTTGTTGTATATTGATGTTGTTTACATAGCGTGGGGCATTAATAATTTGTAGTAAAGTTTTCGCCTGGAATCTTTGGAGGATTTCAATATTAGAGTTGGAAGCTGTTCTCCATAGTTGGATCCCGTGAATTCAAATTGGCTTGATTTTTTTCCGAGAAGCCAACACAATTGTTTAGCTTTTTTCTTTAGCTGGTCTCTAATTTGTTTGATGTGGTGAGCCCAAGTCAATCTCCTATCCAAAACATTCCTAAATATTTGACAATATCTCTCTGGGAAAGTTCTGAACCATTTAATACTACGAGGGGAGGGAGGGGAAATGTCTTACGGCGCAGTGTGAAGGTAATATGCACAGACTTGGATGTGCTGATTTTTATTCTCCACTTGTTTGCCACTGTCGTCGATCTTGCAAAAGGATCCGAAACTTTAAACGCGTTTTTATTGAAATTACTTTTTTTGAGACGGTTGTCATGATATCTCAAATTTTACTGAACCAATTTTTTTGGTGTTTAAAATCGCTTTAACATCTAAGGTAATAACTAAGGTCACGACTGTAAAGCACAGAGAATTTCTGTTGGTCAATTATATCTTAGGTCTATGATCTTAAGTCTAGGATTCAACGGGGATCGAACCCAGAACCACTTGACGCATGAAGCGGAGAGAGTAAGTGCTTTAACTACAGCGCCAATAGGTGGTGTCTATACAATATTCTATTGCTTTAATTAAAACTATAACAAAATTTCAATTATTAAGTACTATTTTTTTTAAAATTTGGAGAAGTCAAAAAACCTGTTCAAAAATGTTTTTTTATTAACGACAGCCGCTGTTCTGTGAAAAAAAAAACTTTGTGGGACTTTTCCATAATTTGGATGATTGCAGCGTTTGCTTGAGTTAAGAATTTATTTGAATTTTTGATTTCGGATTACTAGGAGGGTTGCAATCGTGACAAACAAGAAGCGCCATTTTATGAGATTCCTCACTTCTCCTCATCAGCCTGTAACTTTTTGAATTTTGTTCCTTTCAAACATTAATAAATATTTGGTTAAATAATGCCTGTTAAAAATATTATTTGGTTTTTTTAGAAGAAATAACTGCAAGTGATTCCTCTAGACTAGAATAGTTACCCCCTTAAATATCTTTGCTGTAGGATTGCAATTTTTTTATAATTGAATAAAAATAAAAATTTAGCAATCGTTATCTCTTTTCCTTTTTAAATGTCCTAGAGGAGGAAAAATACAGTTTATGTAAAGCTCTAATATAACTTTTTATTACGTTTAATTACCCAGTAACGAGTTATTTAGGTTTCACCTGTATTATTTTAAAATACAAATAGGGAGAAGTTAAATTTAAATATTTGTTTTTCACTAAAATCGTTAAATAATTAATGTATCATTTGTTAACGTGAATTTTTCGATGGTGACGTTGATACATGAATTGAATTCGATAATTATATGTCACAGACAAGAGTCGTGTGGAGGCTTTTGTTAGTGGACGCCGGGGGGGGGGGGGGAGGTCAAAGGAAGTGAAGAACTTAAATTACAATATTCATAACTCGATTACAAAAGCAACAGGGAAAGGTGACAGAGAATTAAACGGGAAAAGAGGGCGCGCGATAATAAGACGAAGCGTGACTATGAAATGGAAATTCTAGGAAAACCACTCGATAAATCGTGCTCTTGATTTTCGATTTGATCGTTAAAGAAAAACATTTTTAGAACCAATTGGGAATCCTTAAAATTTAAATTTGACTCAAGTAGTGTTAGGAGAGAAAAAGGAAGGGCACTAGTTTTGATGATTCAAAAAGGGCGTAAGATAATGCGTCTTTGTTTCACAAAATGTAAATTTTTACAACGAAATAAATGGGTGGTTTTGCAATTTTTTTTACCTAGTTAATTTGAAATGTAAATTTTGTTATAAATCTTTAAAAGGTAAAATGGGCGTTGATTTAATATAAATATTTTTTTTTCAAAAATGATGACATTAAAAATAAAGAAGTGGAGTCCTACACACAATTTCCAACAAGTTAAAAAAAAATTTCCTAGTAAGGGAAAGGTGTACAAGATGATCCCATTGGGTAAGATGATCCTTTTCGATTGCGCCCAAACAGCTAACGCTATTTAGTTGAGTTTTTGACAAAACATAGCCTCGAATACCTCCCCATAACTGTTCATTTTCAAAGACAGCATAACCAACGTGTTGTATTTTACAGAAAAAAATATAAATTGTGCTCAGTTAATATAAAGAAAGATTGAATTCAATTTTACAATACTTCTACTAAAAACTAGTAAGCGCAATGTCTCTTGTGTTTGTGACATTCTAATACGCCTAATTTTTATTTTTGGATTACTTGGAAATAGCGGCGTGACTATGGGTTATGTTAATTAACTTTGAATAAAAAAGTTGCACTTGAGGCAAGATAATCCCCAGGATTTTTATGTACCTACATACATTAAGTTTAAGAAAACATCATATTTCTCGTCTGAGTCATCTGAGGAAGATGACAGAGAATGCCTTTATTGCACGGAAAAGTTTTCCGGCGATATCTAGGGTGGAGAGTGGATCAAGTTTTGTGCTTGTGGAAAATGGCGGCATGAAACTTGTGCCAAAATTGATAGCGATGATACAAATCCATTTATTTGTAAAATGTGTAGCACAACACCAGCCAAAAAGCGATTACACTTTTAAGAAAAGTTGCATAATGAAACCACTACTCAGAAGACTGGATTAGTTTTTTTAGAGTTTATTTTGTTGAGTTATAAACCTGAGTATATGTTATGTTGAATTATAAAAATTACCTTAAAGACGTTTTATAGTCTTGATTTTCGCTTTTACTTAGTTTATTCTTGAAAAAATAAAAGGTTGCTCGACATTGGGGTAAGATGATCATTGGAATCATCTTACCCCGACCATAGAGATCATCTTAGCCACCCGGGTGTAAGATGATTACTTTGTAGAGTTTTAAAAATATGTATATATATTATTATGTTAACTGAATTAATTAGAAATTTTGAGTATGATAAGAGTTAGATAAACAAATATGGCAGTAGTAAATGCTATCAAGTTTGTTTCACAGAGAAATATGTATATTTTATTTTAATTCTTGCTTAGAGGGATCATCTTGTACACCTTTCCCCTAAATGTAATCAAGTTGTTTTCCCTATGCACGATGATCTGATTTTCCTCAAATCCATATCGTATCAAACCGTTCAATCGACTTCCTGCCTTTATGATTTCACAGACTTTAAGAGAAAAATAATCACATGCTGAGATAAAAGAGAGGAGTGAACGAAGGGGGTTTCGATTCAATTTTTCCGGGTCAAAGAGAAAATTTCCGGTTCGCCATTTTGTCAATACACTGAAATACATAATGTTTTATCATTGATTTTAATATTACTTTATTACAACCACCCCCCGTTATCGTTCGAATCAAATATTATCCTATATATCCACAAGAGACAAAATTGAAATTTCTTTTTCGAAACATATTAACGATAGGAACATAAAACGTTGTAAAAAAACCCGAAATCGTTTTCTATATTTTCGCTAAGGAGACAGATTGTCTCAATAGGAAAATCGCATTTCGATTTTCGCTTCTTGTCGCTGCTTTTTTGCGTTTTTATTTATTTTTGTTTTGAATTTTGTTGTGCTTCATAATTATGACAATAGAGAACGAATCTCTGCCCACGAGAACACGCTCGTGATTGGTCCCACCCAAAAATTTTTGGTCTTTCAATTTGTTTAATACAATTACACTACACTAGATAATTTCTATGATTTTCTCGACTTTTTCCAGCCTTTCTTTTTTCGAAAATTACGAAATCTAATTCCAATTTCAATAGAAATAGATATACAAATGACGCAGGTGAAAAAGAGGGGGTGGCTTTGTGGGTGGTTCAAAAGTAAATTACAGTCGAAAAATTATTTAAATTTGTCAATAAATCATTGATTAGCGCAATCAGAAAACGAATTCTTCTCTCAATTGACGACATTAAGATTTTTCTTCGTGCCTAATTTTGAATGAATGTTATAAGAATTTATAACTGAACTGATGAAAAGATTTACTATTCTTTGGTTTTACTTAAAATAATTTAAATCTTTGATAAAATTAGATATTCGTAGGTGGAAAGTTTCAATAGTCAAAAAATCAAATTTTGTGATTACTTTTGTAAAGTAAATGCGTTTATTAAAGCAGTCACCCAATGAACTTTTTGTAGGTCATTTTTGAACTTAGGTCTGTCTATTTGCTTTTATGTAGGAATCATCACAGTCTTCAGTATTTTTATATAGGTACCAACTGTCTAAAAAAAAATTGTAATTGATTTTGGTAATTTTTTTAAAGTGTCTGTTAAGCAATTAGTCTGTGATGACACTCTTATGACTTAAATAACACATGAACTATCTAATACTGATTTATTTTAATACGAGAAAAATCTTCGTAAAGATTCATCTAGTTTCAAAAATTCTATTTGAAAAATCCATTGGACTCCAAATGGATAAAGACTGCAGCTACTTCTGAAATACGACTCCATTATCGACTCCTAACCCATGTTCGCCAGGTCTCTAAAGGGATTCACATTGGATAACAGTATTGAGGTCGGTTACTCAACGTATTTATCCTACCTGCTTCTTTGTCCTGAGGAGAAAATCAAGCTACGTATATTATAAGTTTGTTCTATTGGGTTGGCAAGAAAGTTCTTGCAGTTTACACTAGTAGTTAGCGTTATGTTTATTTCGTTATTCTTTTGTCAATGTTAGAGTTTTTTTTTCTTTTAAGATTTGGTAGTCGATATCTTCAGGCAGTTATATACACTAATTTCGTGTAATTTTGTTTACAACTTTCAATTTACGGTCAATTTTAACATGGAGTGAAAAAATAAGCAATTTCGACACATTTTACTATTTTATTTTCATAAAGGCAAGAAAGCGGCTGAGCCTCACAAAGAGATATGTGAATTTTATGGTGTTGATTGTTTAACAGAACACACTAGTTAGAATTGGTTTAAAAATTTTCGTTCTGGAGATTTCTCACTGAATGATGAACAACGTTCTGGTCGACCTTCTCAAGTTGATGATGACAAAATGAGAGCGATAATTGAATCGAATCGTTACATAGCTGTGCAAGAGATTGCAAAACAGTTAAATGTATCACACACAAGAATTGAAAAGCATATAAGACATTTAGGACGTGTTAAGAAGATCGATTTTTGGGTTCCGCACGAATTGAAATAATGTCACCGAACACAACGAAGAAATGTTTGTGATACGCATTTCTAACGTAATACAATCGACCTTTTTTTGAAATAAATTATCACTGGCGATGAAAAATGGATCTTATACAACAACGTTAATCGAAAACGATCAGCCGCTTTCTTGCCTTTATGAAAATAAAAAAGTAAAATGTGTCAAAATTGCTTATTTTTTCACTCCATGTTAAAACAGCCCGTAAACTGAAAGATGTAAACAAAATTACACGAAATTAGTTTATATAACTACCTGAAGATATCGACTACCAAATCTTAAAAGAAAAAAAATTCTAACATTGACAAAAGAATAACGAAATAAACATAACGCTAACTACTAGTGTAAACCGCAAGAACTTTCTTGCCAACCAAATAGAACGAACCTATAATATACGTAGCTTGATTTTCTCCTTAGGATAAAGAAGCAGGCAGGATAAATACGTTGAGCAACCGATCTCAATATTGTGATCCACTGTGAAAACAACCGTGTATAAACGGGAGAAGATATACGTAGTGTAAAAATGTCGTTCCAGATACTTTGTGACTGTTTTTGTACGGGTTAGTTTGTGTTCCAGTTGAACTTGTGGTTTATTTTGTACGAGTCTGTTACATTAATACTAGTGATTGGTCTCAAGCAGCCCCCTGTCGCTTAAATACGAGAAAGGCTAAAAAACGTGACCGATTTTTACGCAAATCTTAGTAGCTTTTGACCCATTTGGGTGGCGCTGGTATCTAGTTGAAAAACAGCTGTTAACTATTTGTGTTGTTATACGAGTCATACGCCTCAAACAGCCCCCTGCCCCCCTGACACTTACACGTCAAAATACTTATCGGAGTTATTATCGTTATAATTTAAAGCTATTACATAATGTAAAATACTGATCATAATTATTCTCATATAATAACAATAAGGTCACTTCGTGGCGTGGTTGACTAGATAGTTTCCCTATACACCAGTGGTCCTGGGTTCAAATCACAATGACCATAGTAGTTAATGTGACATTAAATAAATCAAGAAAAAAAAAACAATATAAATAATTTTCTTGGCGTTTAAAAAAAAAATATTTCTAACCTCCGACCTTCCTAAAAGTTTTCGGTCTTCGTCAGCCTTTGTGGTCTTCGTTCAACTCGTTTTCAACTAAATTACTGCAAATGCAGTCAAAATAGTCACATTTTTGTAACATGGAGTTGTAGGGGGCTGGTTTTAAGCAAACATTATTCAAAAATGCTTAAGACTACGGATAGACATGCGCACAAATTAGGTATATTCAATTCTTCTATTATCGCGGTAACATACAAAAAGTATCCTCTGGACCTTGTTATCTGGACAATGTCTTACTAGGTTTGTTCCAGTCGTCCAGTTATGGCGGTGCACAGATACGAAAACAGACAAAGAGCAAGACAAAATAGACCAAGAGACAAGAGTGAGTGAAGAACTGTTTCAGCCTAGGCCGAGGGGCGACAAGACAATGCATAAACATGCCGAAGACAGTGTCGACATAAGCGCTCGTCACGAAAATGACTGTGCTGACTGCTGGATGGGGCTCGATGTTCGCACGGAACAAACCAGCTGAAACAGCTCTTTACTCACTCTTCTCTGTTGGTCAATGTGTCTTGCTCTTTGTCTGTCTGTCAGTGTTTGAGCATCACCATAGTTAGTCGTATGGAACAAACCTACTATAGTTACAACTAGCACCAACATAATTTAAATCAAGCTCATCGGTACTTATTTTAAGACGAGAGCATAGTGAAATAAATTATGCCTCTTTTATTTAGTTTTTTATTGTTGGAAGCTCTTAAAATGCCTCATTTCAATAAACCAATGGAAAGAGCCCAAAATATCATCTTATTGCTTCTGATTGCACACTTGCGTGTGTACATCTATACAGTATTCTGTACATCCACAATTTTTTTGGTTGTTTTCTATTAAAGTAGTTTGCAGGATGTGCTAGAAGTTTGTGAGGGTCTACCATTGTGAAAAGATTGTGAACCACTGGCCTAATGTCAGGTGAAATTATGAAAATGAAATTTCGATTACGGTTACGGATAAATTTTTTATTTGAATATATCAAAGTTTCGATTACGGTTATAAAGCTCCTTAACATCCCTGGCCATAATTTAGCATCATTCGTCATTATAAAAGCGACATTGATACAATTTTCAAGGCAAATCAGCAACAGTAAATAAGTCAATGAAAATTTTTTTTTGTGGTAAAGAGTTAAAACTTTAAGGCTTCGTAACTAGGTGAAAATTAGGCAAAAAAAGTTTTTCAAATTTTGATATTTTAATTTTGTTACAATTGAGTTGTAAAATAAGTGAAAACCGTTAATAATTTTTTATAAGCGATTTTAAGTAAATCTACTGACTTTCAGTGATTTTTTTGAAGAGATAATATTTTCTGTCGATTTCTTAAACTTTTTATATTGACCCTTGAAACATTTTCCTTTAGTAACAGTTTATATTATATAACATGAAGGGAGGTCAAATAAATCTTTAAAATTGTCGATTTATAACTTTTAAATGAAATATTGAAACGAACCTATTTAAGAAAATTAAATTATGTTGTTATTTACATGAAATGCATTTCTAAAATATTTCAAACATAAAAGCAATTGGGGTTGGGATTTAATGTTAAACTCTCGCATATTAAACGTTTGATTTATGAACAATTAAAAGCCTCTGTCTTTAAACTTAAGCTTTTACAAACAATTAATTTCAAGTCAGTAAATAATTTATGTAACCCTCTTCAAGTATGTACCGTCGATTTCGACCCTTAATTTTTCATCCCACAAA
Organism: Sisyra nigra; assembly: GCA_958496155.1. Taxonomy (NCBI): domain Eukaryota; kingdom Metazoa; phylum Arthropoda; class Insecta; order Neuroptera; family Sisyridae; genus Sisyra; species Sisyra nigra. The sequence goes on from OY292315.1 coordinate 48,480,037, forward strand.
ACCCAATTAGGGGCGCAAAGTTTGGGTAGTTTTTCAAAGGAAACGACGTTGTTTGTTACCGAAAATTTCGTATTCACATTTTCCGCTTTGCTTTCGATTGGCGGTGGGTTTTTTTTTACGTACAATTTCGCAAAAATGTTCAATCAAATCATTAGCCGCGATCGTTTACCGAGGGAACTTGGCAAATAAAGCGACCATATACAACCCCCGGTGGCACTTTGAATTATGGGTCCGATCGAACGAGTTCACAAATTGAAAATTGAGTTAGTCATAAGTCAAAATGACGTACGACGAGGGCAAATGAGGAGAGTTGTCGAGTTGTTTGAACCGGGAAACATTCGAAAATTCACTCGAGGAAAATATTTTATTTTTCGAAATTTACAAAGAACAAGTTTTCACAAGTCAATTTTGTTTTTTAAGTAAAAAATTTATCTTCAATTGGTTATCTTTCAAATTAGACTCAAAGTTGAGGGATTATTTTTTTTTTTCTAAAGCTATTTATAAATATTTATGAGATTATTTTTTGTTCGATTTAAATAAGGATCATCTCGATTTCATCCCGACTTAAATGAGAGATAATAATAAAGAGGCTTCACAGGAGGTCCCCGTCTGAGCCATTGTTCAATTATTACTTCCACTCAATCTTCGATTCACTAATTATTTAAATCGGACGTAGTCGAAACGAATATCTTTAAAAAAAAATTAAGTAATTTAATTTAAATCTGACACATTTTGAGTGAGAGTTGATAATAAATCATTTCCCTAATCACAAAGAATTATTCGATTATGTGAGGTATTTTTAACTAAAAAGTTAACAAATTTTTGTTCAAATGGTGTTTTGGTGATTTCTATTCTATTCTTGAAATTAAGATTTAGTAACCCTGCTTGAAATAAATAGAGTGACTAAAAAACTTTATTAGTCTTTTCCTAAAATCAGCATCTCCAAACCAGATTTGTCTAGACTATCTATATTTATATATAAAATTGTAGAGTTTGTTTGGTTAAACACGCTAATCTCAGGAACTAATGGTTCAAATTGAAAAATTTTTTTAGTGTTGGATAGCCTAATTATCGATGAAGGTTTTAGGCTATATAACCCGCTACGGCCAATAGGAGCAGAGCACCGATGGAAAATGTTGCAAAAACCAGGAACATATTTTCCTTTTGAGAGCGTCCGTTGCCTGCCTTGCATATACAGTTAAAGTTACGCAAAAAGCATGTTTAGCAAAATTGTTCCTCGTAAAAAGTTCTAAAAAAATATCCGCGGTGACATATGTCTATCTTTTAAGATGGGGTCACAATAGCTTATTTAAAGAAAATCAAATTTGTTCTAAGATAACGCATTATTTGGGAAGGTGTTTTTATAAACATGATATTTATTCTTATCGAAATAAATATGTCATTCATCATAAGTATTTAATTTTCAATAAAACTGCCTTTAAATCATTTAATTTCAATGAATATTTGAGGAAATATAACAGTTTTATAATATCTTAGTAATAAAATAATTATCATGCATCAAGGGTGAATGGAAATATGTATAGAAATCCAGCAATAAAGAAAGTAAATAGAAAATAAATGAGTGAAAGGAGTAAAACTAACTATAGAACTAAAGCATGACCTTGAACGTTTCGAGCGACTTTCAATAACCAAAACAAAAAAAAATGATCAAGGATTTAAAATAATGAACATTTTAAAAAGGCAGTAAAAATTTAAAAATCTAAAATTAAATTAACTATTGTAGTAGTAACATGTAGTAAACGGAAAAAAATAGTGGTATAAAATTTACAACACTAAACTAGTAATATTTTTACTGCACTTTGTGTTCACTATAACCACAAATGTAACATTAGATAACACACTGTGTTGTATTCAGCTCTAACGTATAGTATTTTTTACTACCATAGTGTAGTAAATATATACTGCTGTTACAACTGCTGAGTGTTGTACAATTAACAAATTTTGGCGTTTCTGTTACGCCACGAATTTTAACAAATTTGTAATCGTTACCATTTTTGGTGTATATAATACTATATACAATGTACAATTTACTCCATTATGTTGTAAAACCTTGTAAAACGACTGAGAAAAAAAAACATCAGAGCCATCTTTACCTTTTTCTATAATTATATTTTTAAAATTTTTAATGGTGCGCATGCGGCGCGTACAACATAACCAATAATTTAACAAATAAATGCAAGTGTGAAAAATTCAACTATATTATTATATTATCATGGAGTCATTTTTACTAGTTTGTGTTGTAAATAATACTACAGTTTTTTTATTACACTTAACTGGTAAACGTTACCACACGTGGTGTCATCCTATATAATACTAGTTACTGTTGTAAAATTGACAAGGAATGTTGTTAAATCTACAACACATTTTTTTCGTGTAGCATTCAAAAAAGGTACAATAAACTTTTCATCCCGAAAAAATGCACGGTTTGTAAGAATACTTTTAAATATGTATACTTTTTAAATAGGTACTTAATTTTTTAATTCTTACTTTAAACACTTCTAATTTTAAGAACTTTTTTCGATTGATTTGTGCGTCTCTTATGCAGGAAAAGTGTGTTAAATAAACGTTATTTTTCATGTGGCGATAGTTGGTAGAACGGGGTTCAGTGGTTTTCTCAGGCACTAAAATTTGAGAACGCATCCTTATAAAACCCACCAAAATAAAATGAAAACGAAAAGTACAATTTTCCGAGTTTGCGCTTAGTTCTAATGCTATCTCTTATAGTTTAAGAGCTAGCAACGTTTTCGAGAGAGAATTTTTGGTGGGCCAGTTTTTATATATGTTATCTCTCGCACTATCCCGAACATCATACTGTCGGGAAGGGTTGCGTTTATTAGTGCGCATCGCACCTGTACAGGTAAAATATTGAAATTTTCAGAAAAAAGCAAAAGTTAAAAAATGAAATTTGTAGAAAATAACATTTTATATAAAAAATGTTCAGTGACTAATTTTCGTAAAGTGGCTAGTTTGCCCGCTACAAGCTCGGAAAGGCTGGCTCGACTTGACGTCATTTGAGTAGCCGACCGTTCAAAGATACAGTCGTAGTGCCGACATGTATACAATGAGCTTGTAGCGGGCAAACTAGCAACTTAACGAAAATTAGTCACTGGACATTTTTTATATAAAATGTTATTTTCTACAAATTTCATTTTTTAACTTTTGCTTTTTTCTGAAAATTTCAATATTTTACCTGTACAGATGCGATGCGCACTAATAAACGCAACCCCTCCCGACAGCCAGACAGCCCGTATGCTGTCCGGGATAGTGCGAGAGATAACATATATAAAAACTGGCCGACCTAAAATTCTTCTTTTTTCGAGGTCGCTAGCTCTCGTACTATTATGAGAGATACAGTTCGTGAATGTGATCATTTTTGGCACTACGAAGTTTTGACAGTTGCTCGCAACTATTTTAGACCTGGAGCCTGAGGGTGAAGCCCCCGGCAAGGATTTGGGGACAGAGTCCCCAAAACAAAAGGAAATCCGTCCCAACTTATTTTTCAAGAGAAAATAGCAAAGTAGCTGTGACCATCGCGTTGTTTTTAACCAAATTTGACGTTGACGATGCAACTTTTAAGATTCGATATCTCGAATACTAAGCAAAAACTTAAAAAATTGTATTTTTCATTTTTGATTTAGCTGAATTTTTTGAATAGCTGAATTTCTTATTTTGGGTAACGGTTAAATTCAATCAGATTAATTTAGATACGCTCAGTGAAGCGAGCGGGGATCAGCTAGTTTGAGATAAAACTTAAAACTAAAACCCAAAATTTGTGTTTGTTTCATTATCACACTAAGTTTTTTTGTGTAATAAAATAATACATGTTCGTCTAAAAGAGATAAAGATAAGCGTTCACTTAAGCCAACGTGCTCGCATCTAATATTTAAATATTCCGGACACAATTCCGGGAATCTGGAATAAATAAAACAGAGCAACGAGGCGAAATTATTATCATTATTGTGTTCGGGTATATTAAACGGAGGTTTACAAGTTTTGTTTGGTCTTTCTTAATATTTTTTCTCTCAATCTTTAAAATTCAATTTGCAAATTTTTTTTTGTTGCTATGAAAGTATGAGGAGGGATGCAACGGAAAATGGAAATAAATTTGAACACGTATCAGTTGGGTGGTGTTTTCTTGTTAGTTGTTTGCCAACTCTATTTTTATTTTATTTTTTTCAATGCGGTTCAAGCTTTTTGTCGCGAAACGTAAATCTTGTGATAGTGGTTTTAAATGTCATCCCTAAAGCTACCAGTTTTTCATGGTTAACATCTCGTTTTCTTTGACTTTTTAGCTGCTCCTCTTCTGCACTACATCGAAATTGAAATAAATTTCCAGAAAAACAAACTATCAAACATAATTAATTGGGTAGTTCTCATGAAATCTTGAAATTACCTATCAATAAATTAATGAAAAATATTTTAATTAATTCATCTTCATTTGCTCTTAAATTTGTACTATTTATCTTACTAGAAGTAAAAAAAAATTGTGGTCCCCAGAATAAATGTGTTTTGACGATTTAAATGTGAGGGAATGATGACTGAGGTGAGGAAATGATGATTATATTTATTTTTCATATGAAATCGTATTATTTATTTTTTAAATATATTTAGAATTCTACTAGGTTATATTAACTTACAAATTATGATGGTAATTAAAAAGTTTCTGTAAGCAAAGATGTACAAAAACCGAGTCGATCTAGTTTGAAAGTCATTACCTTATAACTCATCATCCCTTCACTTTTAATCAAAATGAGGAAATGACGGTGAGGAAATGACAAAACAAATCATAACCCAAAAAAATCTCTCAACATAACCGTTCGTTACCAGCTAGCTTTTTGCTACGCTTTCTACCTCTAAAAACATACTTTCGTACGTCATCGAAATTGAAATATTATAATTATCTTTTTTATTTTTCACTGTGAGGGAATGATTGAATAAAATGTAATTTTTAAAATATTGCAATGAAATCTTCTTCCAACAATTACTCTAACAAACTTGAAGTCAATTCGCCATTCCGAACAAGTAACCGTACTACCAACTGTCAAAAACTAATGAGAGTGTTACCAAAGTCCTTAAAAATATACCTACTTATCGCCTGTTGGTAATGCTGTGAGGGAATGATTATTTTTCATGGGACAAGTGTTGAGTTAACATTAGTCAAGTTGTTGATGACTTATGATCCTAAATTCAGAATAATTTTGAAAATTTGTTCTATTTACAATAGACAAGTCATAGTTACAAACGGATTTTTTAAGAACTTCTCAATAAAAACTTCAGATAATGTTCTAATCTGGAGTTTGGGACATAGTGAGGGAATGATTTTCAGAGTACTATGTATTTATTATTCCTCACAAATACCCGTACAATCCCAAAGTTATTACCAACATTTTAGCCTTGATGATGGTTTTTCGAAAAAAAAAACATCCTAAGGTCGGTAAGGCTTATTCTAAAAACTGCTAGGACAGGAATTTCAAGATTTCATGAGAACTACCCAATGAACAAAAAGGCCAACCAGGGGAATTACATTTTGAACGATTCAATCGTTTTGTAAGATAAAATCATTCAATTTGCTGTTGCGTTTGTCAAAGTGACAATTTCACGAGACGTTTTATAGATCGAGTTCATTAAAATATATTTAAATATCGTTTTTGTGCTCGGTAAAAGGCAACAATGAGAGTTTTAATTTTCGATTTCCATGCATGAATGTCCATTTCGTATGCATTCAAATGCATTCCTTTTTATTTTATTAACATTATTATTGTTCAGTTCAATCTCGAGTTTGTCGTCTTCCTCTTTTCGTCTCACCGTTTTGCTGACCTTTTATCATCTCAATACCGGAACTAATCCAAAATTTTCAAGTCATTCTTCGACCTCTCAACCACACATATATATATATATATATATATATATATAGTATTTCAATCAAAATGAACCTTTAAGAAAAAAATTAGTTTGACTGGGACTATAAATAGGAAATTTACTACGATTTTTTTTTCGAAGTTATCCTATATCAAATTACGTGAATACGAGGAAAAAATTTCGATTGATCGAAATCTCTTTCGATATTTTCATCAATTCGTGTCACGTTTGATGGGGAAGAGTGTGATAAATATTTGTCGTTATCGGGCCTACGATCGATTTTTATTTCAAACTCAAACCAGAATGAAATACGTAAAAAGCGTAAATGTGGAAATCAAATATCGAGAATAAAAGTGGAAAGAAATAACGATAGAACGAGGAAATAAAAAAAATATAGGTGATAATTTTATTTTTTTATTTTTTCACAAGTGAATGTGTAATAGTTATAGGTACTTTATAGGGTAATACGAACAAAGTGTTAAATCAAAGAACAAATAACACTAAAATACCGAGTTAATTGGCTTATATTTGATCGATGTTATGACGTATTTTGAACATCTTTATTTTAAAATGAGGCCAGTTTTCGTTTGTCATTTCAATTTTTTAAGCTATATAATATCCTCTTGGTATCAGGATGCATTTACAACGTTTCAAGAGAAATTATAAGATAAATTTTTTTATTAAATTGATCTAAAAGATATTTTACTTACTTATAGAAGATAGGACAAATATTTACCCTAACAAATTAAGGCAAATATCTTTTCATGGGATCCTTAATCATTGAAAAATCTTTCCTAATGTTTTGGCAATATTAGACATTCATTTAATGCACTACCTTTCACTAGCTACCCTAATACCAACTATGTTCTTAACTTGATTTTTTTCATAATAATTTCATCAACACCCACAAGTATTATAGTAGAAGATCCGAACCTACATTGACCTTCACCGAGTTGATAATAGAATGAAACCTATTTTATCATAAATTTAGTATATGAGGAAATATATTAAAAATGGGTTGGCTAAAAAAATCCGGGGCAGACTGTTTTTAATTATTTTTAATAAAATATTGCATAACATTAAGATAATAGAAAAAAATTTTATATGATCACAGTTGACTGCGATATTGGGTCCTTTATTAAAACAAAGTATACTTATAGTACGAGAGCTAGCGACGTCGTTAAAATGAATTTTAGGTCGGCCAGTTTTTATATATGTTATATATAGCACTATCCCGGACATCATACGGGCTGTCTGGCTGTCGGGAGGGGTTGCGTTTATTAGTGCCCATCGCACCTAGTACAGGTAAAATATTGAAATTTTCAGAAAAAAAAAGAAAAAGTTTCAGATGAAATTTGTAGAAAATAACATTTTACATAAAAAAATATCCAGTGACTAATTTTCGTAAAGTTGCTAGTTTGCCCGCTACAAGCTTGTAAAGCTCATTGTATACATGTCGGCACAACGGCTGTATTTCTGAACGGTCGGCCACTCAAATGACGTCAGGTCGAGCCAGCTTTTCCAAGCTTGTAGTGGGCAAACTAGCCACTTTACGAAAATTAGTCACTTGACATTTTTTATGTAAAATGTTATTTTCTACAAATTTCATCTGAAACTTTTTCTTTTTTTCTGAAAATTTCAATATTTTACCTGTACAGGTGCGATGCGCACTAATAAGCGCAACCCCTCCCGACAGCCAGACAGCCCGTATGATGTTCGGAATAGTGCTAGAGATAACATATATAAAAACTGGCCCACCTAAAATTCTCTCTCGAAAACGTTGCTAGCTATTTCTCTGTCACACATTTCCACACGCATTAAAATTTAAATCTTTAAAATTCGTTAATCAGTTAATGCAGACAAACCTATATCAACGTGTTCGCAAAATAATAGCGCTAATGATGATATAAATTTTTTTCTATTATCTTGATGTTGCAGTATTTTTTTAAATAATTAAAAATAGTCTGTCTAGGATTTTTTTTAGCCAATCCATTTTTAATATATTTTCTCATATACTAAATTCATGATAAAATAGGTTTCATTGAATTATCAACTCAGTGAAGGTCGATGTAGGTTCGGATCTTAGACTATTAAGTTTATCAAATAAACATTAACATGTAAATTTACCCGTGAAATGTTTACGACCGTAAGTTTGAAATACCGAGTGCATATTTTAAATTTGAAAAAAAATATATCGACAGCGGATTTCGTCGACTTATCGCATGTAAAACCGTAACTTTAATCGCTGAGCCACAAATACAATGATTTTTTTTAACAAAGCATTAATACAAACCGTCTCTAACTGTCGACATACAATCTTTTGTCTATTACTATTATGATGATGATGACACAATGTTTTATCTAAGCATATTATATACACTAATTAGCGTTTGTCCTTTGACTGAAATGTGATGCAATATGATGCAACTATCATGACAAAAACTAAATGTAAGTTACTTTGGCAAATAAGGCAATAAAATACAAAGTAACAAAAGTCTTAGTCTTAGTCAAAAGTTTAAAACTTGATGAAATAACCGAAAGGACAAATTTTATTAACCTTCTTATATGACATCCCACTGGAGTTATAATTAATAGCATCGAAATTTGCTTGACCCGAGTAATTTTAAATGATTATTAAAATTGTAAGGATTATCTATTTTATCCAAAAATTGTTAGTCTATATTGAAAAAAAATGTAAGTGCCAAGACGAGCTTTTTATATAAATATTAAATTTTATCTCAATCCATTTTCCAATTAAATAACCCAATTTTTTTAATTTCAAATTTTTATAACTTTGGTACAGTTCATCGTAACAACAATTTATAAAAAGGGATTTAATCGAAATTTTACGCCCTACAAAAAAAAACTTAAAAATTTTCAATATTTTTGAACTTTGTTTTAAAAACCTTTTTTGTAGAGCGTAAAATGTCTGTTAAACTCCTTCGTTCAAATTGTTGTTATATGAACTGTTCCAAAAATGTGAAAATTTTAAATAAAGAAAAAGTGGGTGCGTGTACCTATGTACGCGCGTGGGAAGTTAAACTTCTTCGGCATCATTAAAATTAGTTTTTATTAATTGCATACAAATAATTAATTAAAATAAAACTTAGAGAATAATATTTTAATTTATATCAATACATATTACAAACGGATAATTAACTTTAATTATATTGGACCACTTGAATAAGTATATAAGCACAATTTTTTTCACTAATACTTACGAATAGTAAATAATATTATTCATAATATTCAATTTAAATCACTACTGAATATAATTTATACGTGGAAGGGACAATTTTACGAAATGTGCAGTTCTTTTGAATTTTAGTACGGCGCGTTGAACAGAGATGACGGGACAATGTCTAAAATGCATTTAAGCATTACGGACTTGCGCTGTGATGATAAAATAGACCGATATTAATGCCTCTAAGAACAACGCGCCGTACTAATAGCCTAAAAGTAATCTGACGTTTAACACGTTTTTCCGAGTCACCGTTTGTGCAGTAAATTTATATTTTTATGACTATTTAATGGCTGAAATACTGTGAAAAACTATGGTTTAGAATGAAAATAAAATCCGAAGATAGTTGCAAGACGTGTTTATAAAACTTGTCAGGATCATTTTTCTGGTTAACAATTTATGCATGCCATGAAAACGAAGCTCTGTAGAAATTGTGAAATAAAGTAAGTAGCTACTTTTCAAAGTAAATGTCTTAGTCTTAGTCATGCCTTGTTTTACTTAATTATTATTCTTAGATGGTTAAATCATTTCGGAAACCCAGATTTCGTAATAACCAAAAATATGCATGGAAGACAGTAATCATTTTCATCACTAAACTCCAAATAGTATGATAACAACTACTGCAAAATTCGAGAAAAGTAATAACCTATTTATTAAGTATATGTGTCATTTGTATATATAAATATTTTTTGTCACCCTGATGTGCGCGCATCTTAAAATTTCACTCTCATCATGTTTTCATAGCGCGCCTAAAGAAGTATAACTTCAAAAATTCTGTATTATTTAAATCAAAAGTGAAACAATGGATTGAAGTAAACCTTAATATTGATATTAAGAGCTCGTTTCGGATCAATTTTTGGAAATTATAAGAAAAAAAAATTAATTCCTATTTTTGAGACACCTTGTAAATGAATGTTTAAATTAGACTAGTGCTTCTTAAAATGGGGGATTGAGCGTGGACTACCTACAGGGAAGCCGCGAAGAATTGCAAATGTAACAAATAATTAGTAAATGCATCCAGTTGACTAGTAAGCATATGCATAAACAAAATTTCAAAAAAAAGTGGTTGCGTGTACGCGCGTTAGAAGTTATACTTCTTTGGTATCATTAAAAATTAGTTTTTATTAATTTTATTTAAATAATCAATATTAAAAAACTGTAATTTAATATTTAATAATAATAATATATATATTTAAAGATTTAATTATTAAAAATAAAATTAAGAGAATAGTATTTTAATTTGTATCAATAAATTATATCCAAAGAAAGCTGCAAGACGTTTATAAAATTTGTCAGGATCATTTTTCTGGTTAACAATTGATGCATGTCATGAAACCGAAGCTTCATAGAAATTGCAAAATAAAGTAAGTAACTACTTGTCAAAGTAAATGTCTTAATCTTATTCATATCTTGTGTTACTAATTTATTATTCTAAGATGGTTGAATCGTTTCAGAATCCCAGATTTCGTGATAACTAAGAATATGCATGGAATGCAGACGTCATTTTCATCATTAAATTTCAAATAGTATAACAGCTACTGCCAAATTCGAGAAAAGTAATAACATATTTATTAATAATATGTGTCATTTGTATATATAATTATTTTTAATTTAAATATAAAAAAAAATAATTTAGAAAATAAATACAACAAAAATTCAAATTACGCGCGCCAGTAAAGTTTTGCGACTAACTTCATTTTGTTAATTTTTGGCTGAAAATGCGCGCGCATCTTAAAATTTCACTCTCATCATTTTTTCATAACGCGCTTAAAGAAGTATAATTTCAATAATAGGGGGGCCGTGGCTTCAAAAAGTTTAAGAAGCACTGCTATAAACAACACAAGCCTTTGGGCTAGTGGTTAACACGAGTATTCAAATAACTTCCCATCTCAAGTCACCAACTTATACTATCGTTAGATATCCTAGATTTTCCACATTTACAACAACAACCTTTACCTATTTTTTATCAAATAAAAATGTCTTTACATCTTTTACTATCCAACTTGCAAAACATTCCATCTTCATTTGTTTTACATCTATTTTGTTTCTTAGTGTCACATTGATAAGCTTTCTGGAAAACTTTTCGCACTACAATAGCGATTTACGTCAACTCAGTGTTTCCAAAACTTTTCCCGTTTGACTCGTCCTCAAGTTTCGCAACTTTGCGATACGAACACATCAATAAGTCATAGAATAATAAAGGCAACTCCATTCCCCATTCTCAGCCCGTTCCAGTTTCCCAATACTTGACATTTCGAAAACGTCCAACTTGTCAGCCACTTACACGATAGCACGATAGATATCTAAATAAATCGCGCCCCTCATCTCAAATTCAATTGAGACAGGAAATTGATTTTAATTGTTGAAATATCAGTTGTTTTTTTTTTTTGATGGCGAGAATTTCAAAAATTTATATTTATATTCCCATAACGTCTCTTTCGCAATGTTGACACGAAATGCCGATGCATACAAAGTGCATAGAAGCTTCCATTATAATCAATGAACGAACCAATCAACGAAAGGAACAAATGAACGTTTTTTACCCATTAACAATGTAAACAATTGAAGCAAAAACATCGAACAAATGAGCTTCAACTCATCTCATAAGATTATATTAATTAGCTAAAATTGATGAGAAAATCGTATTTATTAAGCCTTTTTTCTCTTTCTCTTTCCCTTTCCCGTTTAAAACAATTGAATTAAAAATGTTTCGATCATCTTTTTTTTTTGTTTTACACAACACGCTTTGCTTCGTTTCCATTCGGTATAGCGAAGAATAAATGACTTCATTACGTGATAATAGGCTTTTATTTAGGCTCAAATATGTGATTTATTTCGAAGCGTTTCGAAACGGAACGGGCCGGAGAAAAAAGCGGGCCGAGACTCAGTCGCAAAGGACGATATGCTCGGAACGAATAAATTAGAAAATAGAAAACAAGGCGTTTTCATGTCGTGTCTCTTGCGAGAGAACAAGAAGAAAAAAGAAACAAATTAAATTTATCTCGACTTTTGATTTATAATGCGTTGATAGAAATAGCCGATAGACAACGATTGGTGTTAAGGTTAAAAATATCAAATTACAAATTAGAAAAAATGAGGGATGAGTTTTTTGGGGAGAGAGGGGGGGGGGTTGTTAGAAGAAAATCGATCAGTTTGTGTATCGTGTGAGAGGAAGTTTTTGGTCCCGTATATGAAAAAGTCGAGCGAAAACTTTTTTTTTCGTGACGGATTTTATGCGTCGAATGGCACGAAAGTTAGACTGTTATATTATTATTTTTTTTCTGGGGCTTCTTTTGTGTGTGTGTGTGTGTGTATATGAGACTTGAAAGAATAGGGGATGAAAGCTGCAAATCCTTACGCGTGCCGAGTCACATATAAACTTTTTCGGCTTTACGAATTATTAAAATGATTGAGGTGTATTGATCAAAGTGGTACAGGATACCTTTTTTTTTTCCTTTTAAAGAACAAAACATTTCGATAGGATAAAGGATGAAAATTTTTTCCATCTAAATATTTATCACTTTTTAAATTTATTAGTTACTAGCTGATACCCGCTCGCTTCGCTGAGAGTATCTAAATTTAACTGATTGATTAAAAGATCCCCTACGTTCATAGCGAAATTTTTTGACAGCAAAAAATGATAGATACTTTCAGACTTTAGATCCAAAGAAAGTTTATCAAAATTCGTAAAACTACTTTTCAAAAAAGAGATGTTAGCTGTCTCACATCAGCTTCTATACGATTTTTAGTAACTGTATTCCTTCCTTTAGGACTTAAAAATCTTTCATACCAAATGTCATTTAAAACCGTTCAGCTATTTTAGGGGACATCCATTAACTGCGCGAGGCGTTATTTGCGATTTTTAAAATCCCACCATCTCCCCTCTGGTAAGATGTCATGAGATTTGGCATAATCCTTTCCCCCAACCCGTAATCTAATGTGATATTTTTCAAAACGTTTGTTTTCTTCATAAAATACGTGATATTTGGGAACCTTCCCTTTGCCTAAAGTAAGATTAGATGAGATTCGGCTCGACCCCATCGGCCCCTGAAACGCCTCACGTAATAATGGATGTTCCTTTAAAAGAATAGATTAGTAGCTATCCTACAGGATCTTTAACCAAACCTTAATTAAGATTCATTCCGTTAAGTAATTGTTGAATTTTGAAATTTTTAGTTTAATATTTTAATACGTTTATTTCTAATTAATATCTTCGACAATGAACAATGAAAAAATTCAAATATTTTAAACAATTACATTATTAATTTTATCGGCTGGTAAATTGAATTTCTCATTTATTTTCGAGTAAAAATTGTCAATTTTTAATTTCAACTTTGTTGAGATTTCTTTCGTTATTGGGTAAAATTGGAAAAAAATGCGTTAAAATTCTATTTCACGAACTTTACCGAAACTTTTTACATGTACGGTTCCTGTAGGATATAATTGTTGTGCCATCCCATGGAAACTATGCATTATTTTTGCCTTAAAAGTATCATTCTCCCCCAAACTACTACATTGCAAAAATCATATTAATCTTTAACTCTGTGATAAACATAAAACATATCTATCCCACGGAAATAGTACACCTCTCCTGAGTAAAAAGTAGATCAAATTTTCTTAAGGAAAATGATTTAAGACTCTATTTCGTGGATTTTAATAAAACTGCTTTTAAATACACGGTTCTTATAGAATACATACATGTTTTTCTATCCCTAGGGAACCGTTTATTATTCCGGTATGAGAAGTAATCTATATCATTTTCTGGCCCCTAAACTACCACATTACAAAAAAAGAAGTTAATCTTTTGCTCTGTAAAAAACAAAAAAATATTTATCCCACGGGAATCGTACATTTTTTCTGGATATAAAGTATACTTTATGTTAAGTTGGATTATAATCCATATTTATGCCAAATTTTATCCAGATTCATTCAGTACTTTTTGAGTGAAAGAGCAACAAAGATCCATTCTTACAAACTTTCACGTTTATAATATAAATAAGAAGTAAGACTACCTGATACCCACTCGCTTTGCTGAGAGTATATAAATTTAATTGATTGATTAATAGATTCCCTATACCTTCATAGCGAAATTGTAAAATTAATCTATAACATTTTGACGAAAAAAGATGATAGATACTTCCCGATTTTAGATCCTAAGTAAGTTCATCAAAATCCTTAAAACTTCTTTTCTAGGAAGAGATATTAGCTATCTTACAGGTCCTATAAGATTTTACTCTCTTAAATCGAAATAGTGACTATTCACTATTTTTGCAGTGCAGAGTATACCACTAAATTCAAATAGTGATATACTTTTCACCACAAATTAGTGAATAGTCACTATTTGATAGTCGAAAGTCACTATTTCGATTTAAGAGATTAAGTATAAAAAGTTCCCTTTAAGAAAATTTGAAAATCTTTCATACCAAATGTCATATTTTAAAAAACAGTTCAGCTATTTTAGTAGAAAATATTAGGAGCTATCATACAGGAAGCGTCCTTTTTTTGAATAAATGGTATTCAATGAACAATAAAGAAATTCAAATATTTAAAAAAAATCATTATTAATTTTATCGCGTGATAATTTGAAATTCTTATTTATTTTTTAGTAAAATTTTGTCGAATGTTTAATTTAACTTTGTAAAGAATTTCTTTCGCTAATGTGTAAAAATGGTCAGGCCTTCTTGAGGAAAATGCGTTAAAATGCTACTTCGCGAACTTTAACGAAATTTCTTTTAAATACAGGGTTCCTGTAGGATACAATTGTTATTCTATGAGAATCACGTTTTTCACCATGTGACTGTTGGCGGATATATAACTGACGCGAAATATAGATAAAAACTATTCTGGAGCCTGATTGTATGTAGTATCAAAATTTGAGCTCAATTGGTACAGAATAAGGACCAACATAACATTTTTATATAATAAAGAAGAAGATACCAATAAAACAGGCAATACGTACGTCGTACAATAGCCAGCCGCTATGCCAACATAATATTTTTGTCACTTGTAAAAGATAATATGGTTCCTGTGGGTTAGCTTTAGGAGATAGACATATACCGTCGCGGACTTTTTTATCAACCTTTTTAAGATACATAATTTCGCCACATATAAGTTTGATCTATCTCGTAAGGTTTATCCAGCGATTCCAATGTAAGTACCCAAAAATACTTTTGTTATGAGATAACATTACAAATCTTTGAATTTCCTGACTTTTCTCTACTAAATTATATATAAATTATAGCCATTATGTTACCGAGGACTAATAGCTATATAAAAAAAAAAGTTTCATCAAAATCCGTTCAGCAGTTTTTGCGTGAAAGATGCACAACAAAAAACAGACAAAAATCTTCTACAGTTTTATTATATATATATATATATACATAGAAAAAATGAATGCATTACAGGGCACAATGCAATAAATTATTTAAACAGCGAGCACATGTTACCCTATTTGTCTTGATCGAAGGCCGCAATCAGTTAATATTTATCATATAAATAAGCCGCGTTATTTGGTAATTTTTGATTGTGCATATTAAATTTCAATAATTTTATTTGCGCAAATTGCGAGGGCAAATTGTCAGCTTAGCGTTCCAGCAATGCCGAGATGCGGACAGATAATATTTATATTGTGTATGTCGAATAAATATTGAAATGACGTGATTTGGCTTGTGTTTAATATACGAGAGAGTTTGTGCATCTCTCCATGCAAGCAGCAGTGCAAACAGCCATATGAGAGAATGCCTCTTCGATATTTTCGATTTTGAAAAAGCGTTAACATCATGTACACACAGATTGATCGTTTGCAAGTAATAAAATATGAAGCGAATAGAAACATACATATACTTGGTGTACTACGCTTCATGCCATCAATTTACGATACTTGCGATTATTTATTGATCTTTTCATCAAGTTATAATCTAAAGAAATTATCAGGGAAATAAAGCAAACCTTATTTTTGACCTAAAAAGTGTTAGAGGTCTTAATTTTTGATTTTTATATACTTCTTTTATACTTCTTTAGGCGCGTTATGAAAAAATGATGAGAGTGAAATATTAAGATGCGCGCGCATCAGAGTGACAAAATTAACAAGATAAAGTTGGCCGCAAAACCGCTCGATTTTTTTAACTAGGCGCGCGTAATTTGAATTTTTAATTTTTTTTATTTTTTTTTATATTTAAATTTAAAATAACTAGTTCTTTAAATATATTTTCAATATTTTTTTAGAAAATATTTATATATACAAATGACACATATTATCAATAAATAAGTTATTACTTTTCTCGAATTTTGCAGTAGCTGTTATCATACTATTTGGAGTTTAGTGATGTAAATGACGTCTGTATTTCATGCATATTAAAAGTTATCACGAAATCTGGGATTCTGAAATTATTCAACCATGTTAGAATAATAATTTAGTAAAACAAGGCATAACTAAGATTTTGACATTTACTTTGAAAAGTAACTACTTACTTTATTTCACAATTTCTATGGAGCTTTGTTTTCATGGCATGCATACATTGTTAACCAGAAAAATGATCCTGACAAATTTTATAAACGTCTTGCAGCTTTCTTTGGATTTTATTTTCATTGTAAACCATAGTTATTCACAGTATTTCGGCCATTAAATAGTCATAAAAATACAAATCTACTACACAAACGGTGACTCGGAAAAAACGTGTTAAACGTCAGATTACTTTTAAGCTATTAGTACGGCGCGTTGTTTTCAGAGGCGTTAGTATCGGTCTATTTTATCATCACAGTGCAAGTCCGTAATGCTTAAATGCATTTTGGACCCCGTCATCTCTGTTCAACGCGCCGTACTAAAATTCAAAAGAACCGCACCTCTTGTGAAAGTGTCCGCTCCACGATTAAATTATATTCAGTAGTGATTTAAATTGAATTATTTGATTAATATTGTTTACTTTTCGTAAGTATTGATGAAAAAAATTGTGCTTATATACTTTTTCAAGTGCTTCTATACAGGGAAAAAATGTGTTGTAGATTTAACAATATTCCTTGTTAATTTTACTACATTAACTAGTATTATATAGGATGACACCACGTGTGCTAACGTTTACCAGTCAAGTGTAATTAAAAAACTGTAGTATTATTTACAACACGAACTAGTAAAAATGTAGTTGAATTTTTGACACTTGCATTTATTTGTCAAAATTATTGGTTATGTTGTACGCGCCGCATGCGCAAACGCCAAAATTTGTTAATTGTACAACACTCAGCAGTTGTAACAGCTACATATATTTACTACACTATGGTAGTAAAAAATACTATACGTTAGAGCTGAATACATCACAGTGTGTTATCTGCTGTTACATTTTTTGTGGTATAGTGAACACAAAGTGCAGTAAAAATATTACTAGTTTAGTGTTGTAAATTTTACACCACTATTTTTTTCCGTGTATAATTTAGGTTATCTATCCGTATAAATTATTTATTGATTTAAACTAAAATATTATTCTCAAAGTTTTATTTTAGTTAATTATTTGTATACAATTAATAAAAACTAATTTTTAATTATGCCAAAGAAGTATAACTTCTCACGCGCGTACATAAGTACACGCACCCATTTTTTTAAGTTTAAAAATTTTTTTTATGCCCATAATTTGGATGGGAACCTTAGGTTTGCCATTTTTATTGGTTAGTTCTGTACATGCTGGGTACAAAAAGGCGCAAACCACCCGACGTATGCACAGGCGTCAGTGCATCGGATGCACTCGCAAAGCGAGACAGAGCCTAGTTCACATCTCCATAAAAATTAAATTGAATAAATTGTGCATGAAACCCATAATTATCGTTTGCTCTGTCGCTATTATTCGATCGATCGAAAAGGGGATGATGCCACAAAGACGTGTGCAAGCGACTGACGAGCGCCGATTTCGCCCACGCCGACCTCTTTGTCATCGCATTACACCACGATCCAGACTCAAAGAGGAGACTTTGTCCAAATCATAGTATCTTCGCAACCGTCAACGTTCTTTTTACCAATTTTCAATTTTTACAACACCCACGAGCATGTGGCTCTTCTCCACGCATTTTCATCTCTCATCCACAAAAAAAAAAAAAAAAAAAAAACGATTTGTTCGTGTGGGACTTCTTCAGGCCCTTCATTATCGACAATTTGGAGTCATATATTATATCGAACACGTCCATTTGGTAATTGAAAAAATTACGATTTATTATTGCTGTGATTTGGATGCACCGATGTGGGCTTTTGACTCGTTCCGTCACGGCCTCAAACATCCAAAAATCTATTCGAACAATAAATATTGGTAGTTCTAATTACCCCAAATTTAAATTTGCCCTTCAGCATCTCTAATTACCGGTAATTTAAAAAAAAATCACGCCATTTTTAACTGGTTAACATGAAAAGCTTAGTTTGTTCCGTGTTTGTTTTTAATAGCATCAATTTTTCATGGTTCTTTTGCTTCGTTTCTCATGTAACGATTTTTTGTTAATTTTTAATAAAAGTTTGAGATAAAGTTCTTTAATATATCATAATGTTAATTGCATGGTTGTTAAACTCCGTCGACGGCGGAGGTGGATAAGGATTAGATAAGGCACTAATTGTATGCACCAACCACTTGTTCTCGGGTGTGTGTGTGTCAATAGGGTAATGCGGGGCGTTTAGGGTGTCGGCACGTTTTGTCTTGTCTTGTTCATGTACTTGTCGTTTCTTGTACGTAGTAATAATCCAAGTTTTGGTGTCTAAGTTTCCACGATAATATGAGACAAATAATAAATTGTGTGCTAAAATGCAGAATGCGTTTCGTGCATTTATCTCAAGTTTATCTTACGATGTTGCATTCATGTGAGCTACTTGTGAGCTTTTATGGGTACTTATCGTGGTGCATATGTGTGATGAAACTTCTACTATATCATGCACGACTCGTAATGAACAATTAGTTTTTATTTAATTAAATTTTTGACATTTTAAATAAATTAATACAGTTTTAGCTCGACTATAGTTGGGTTAAATAAATAAATAATTTTCAAAATTAATTTGAAATGAAAACCTTATAGAAATCTATTGTTACTATAAGTTTTAATGAAGTGAAATTCTTAGTGGGATATTCAAATTTCACTTGTAGACAACAAGCGATAAAAACCGGTGCTTTCATTTGGTTGTATGGAGTGTATATGGAGAGATAGATAGATGATGATCATTAAGATTCATGAATAATACAATTACATAATTATTATTTAAATAATGAGGGAGGTTGTGGCTTTGGGCTCATTCAGATACCCACACGTAGGAGCACGCGGCGAAACGAGAGCCTATCGAGCCACCGAACGATACCTTTCCGTTCAGCCAAGTGAATTCGTATGGAAATACATTTTAATCCTTACGAATTCATTAAAAGCCCTCTCGAAAAGCTCCTCACTTCAATAAATAACGAGCGGCAAAACACACGAAACACATTCGTTCTCTGTCTCTCACATTTCATTTTCAATCAGTCACAATAAATTTTTAAAATTTCATTTTTCGTCTGTATATAGCCGGGTTCACTCAGGAGAGATGAGGATCGTAAGATTAAATCAAACGATCGAAACTTTCCTCGTCCGATTCTGCGAGTGGGTAAATCGTATTCATAGTTTCGTGCACAGCAAAGTTTCACTCATTTGCCAAGTTTCGATTTGTGTGATCTTCTGTGAGCATTGAAACGTAGCCATTCCCAAAATGTACAGTTCAAATCCAATGAAAATTTCCATATTTAATTTCAACGACGAGAGCATCAAACTCAAATATAATTTCAGCGACGTTAACTCAAACATAAATCAAATTAATTTTCGGTTTTCCAACTTTAACCAATCTCAAATATATTATACCCAAACTAATAAAATAGCTGTTATTTTTTTAGGTATCCAACTAAAATGAACTCATTAAAAACTTTTATTTTTCATTTCCGATAACATACCCACCTTGTCCAACAGTATGTACAGCTATTATATACTATTAAAAACAATTGTAAACAACTCTGTTAATTACCTGCATTTATTACTCAAACAAATAATATCTACCATATTTAATATTCCCAGCACGTCATTTAATATGGGAAAATTAAATTTTCCAATAAAATAACATTCGCTATGGTAAATGTCTAACAGGCAATAATTGCAATTGAAACGTGAATAAAAAAGAACGCATATATGAAACATAAAATGAGCTTACATCCTAAAAAATGAGTGTTTGCATTCAAATATTTGTTGGTAATACACAAAAGAATATTAACACTCAAGGGCTTGTAGGCTGTGTTGAGTATTTGTAATGAGAGAAAGACTTGAAGCTTTTGAATTTCAATACTTAGTCATATTTTTGACTTCAAAATGAGAATATTACATTTTTGAGAACTTAACCTCAATTTTGTTCAAATAAAATTTATACTTGGTAGAGTCAAGGAAGAGATTGAAGAGATTTTGAAGGCGCATCTTTAGGCCTATGGAAATTGAATGTATCATGAGTTGGTTTAAGTTGTGGTATAATTAGAGAATACTTTTGACGTGATAACATCTTATAAATTGACTAGCTGATACTCGCCCGCTTCGCAGAGCGTATCTAAATTAATCTGATTGAATAATAGAAAATTGTACCCCAAATAAGAAATTAAGTTCATAGAAAGTTCATGAAAATCCATTAAACTACTTTTCCAGGAACAGATATAAGCTATCTTATAGGTAGGATCTTTACGTTTTTTTGAATATTGTAAAATATTAAGAAAATTTTAAGCCTTGAGAACTTTTCAAACCAAATGTCATATGAAATCATTTATTAATTTTAGTAGGATGGATTAGTAGCTATCCTTTGGGAGGTGTACCTTTTTTAGGATCAAATATATTTAATGTGTTATCTTAAGATCTGAGGTATCAGGTTTGGTTGCCTTAGGTTCATTATTCTAGGATATAGTATTAAGTCCATTATGTCTCATCGGCAAGTCTGCTATTTCCCGAGGTCCAAGATTAGACAACGAATTCTTATATTTTGCTAAAATAAATTGAAAATTAAGAGTATAGTTTTTTGGCAAGAAAACAGCGCGATGGTCACATCTAAGTTGCTATTTTCTCTTGAAAAATAAGTTGGGCTGGATTTCTTTTTGTTCTGGGGGCTCTGCCTAACGGCTTCACCTCTCTTAATCAAACTCCTAATTGGGATCACTAAAGTCGAACTGTCTGTTTTTGTTATTTATTCTTACAGGTCTCATTTTTGAACTAAAATATTTCTTTTTATGAATGAAATCATATTTACTGCAGAGGATGTCCTTCTCCTCCCTCGACAATTCCAACGTTTACTCAGCCGAACTATTAATAATATATTAACTACCCGTAAATTCACAATGGATTTATGGTTTCTAGGAAATTAACCTATCGCTATACTTCTATCATGGTTATAATTTGCAAATATACGAACATTAATTTATAAGAATAACAAATTACAAAGTTTAAAATCATGTCTGTCGTCTCTACGATATGTTAGTATATGTACATTGAATCACAGCTGCCTGCCGATGTATGTTTTTCGTTGCGCAGTTTTTATAGTTTTTGTTTTTTTCTCAGAAAATCAACATCTTTTCGGAATAAAAAGTATTTTAAAGCACTTTTTGTAATTTTACTTACTACTGGTAGTGAAAATCTCGTCCAAATCGGACCAGCCGTTTTCAAGTTTGCCAAGAACAAACAAACAGACAGGGAAAACTATTCGAAATAAAAAGTAGCCTATTATGTAAGTTACAATATTTAATAATTTTTTGTGAAAAATCCATTGAAATCGGCTCAGCTGTTTTCAAGTTTACCCTGGACAAACCCTGTTATTACCCTGTTTTTTGGAGAAAATTACAATGTAAATGGCATTTATTTTTTTGTATTAAATATATGAAAATGTAGGCAATAAAGAGTATCCAACAAAACACCATAAATTTTTTGGATTGGATAAAAATCTTAGTTTGGAAAAATGATTCCGTTTTTCGTTCTCTCGCGCAGGAGAGATGAAAAGTTTTTATTATATAGGTATTCAAGTAGTAAAAATCTTCAATCTTCCATTTGTCAATACCTTCATACCTTCTTAAAAATCACTCTATGCAACAAAAAAGTGTTAAGGTTCATTTCTGGAAAAATGGTCTTTTTAACTTTCATGTTTTTTTTAAGATTTTGAGAGAACTACGAGCCTTACAGGTCCCTCTTTGTACTTTATTTAAAGCTTATTAAATTGTGTATAAATTATATTCAATATGTTCTTTTTGTGGGAGCAACGGTTTCGACGCAACTTTGATCCAAAAAGGGTCTAAAACTAAAATTTCCAATTTTTGAAAAAACTGGCCTATTTTCAAAGTGCCGTAACTCAATGATCCATTAACGTGCAGAGCTCCAATTGAACTTAATTTGTCATAAATTTGATGCTCTTAATAACGTGCAGAACAGCTTTTGAAGAAAAATGCATAGATTAGGAGATACTTACCGAGCAAAATCTGAAACAAGTCCAAAATTTTCACGAGTTTTCCTCTATAAAAATTTTTCCACAACTTTTTGAGAGTTGCAACCTTGAGAATACATAGCCCTTATGGATCCAAACAACATATTAAAAAATCAGAGATACATCATTTTTTGATTTTCAAAATATTTTATACTACCTTGATCATGCAAATCGATAGGTATTTAGAACAATGCCAAAAAAAGCGACTTTTTTCAAATTAGTTATAAATTTTTTATTGATAAATGAATTAAGTTTCTCAATGCTATGACAAATAAAAATACCTTCAAGACGTTTGCTCAAACACATTCGGTTGATTTGGATTTAATTATGCATAGACTCGTACTTAATTATTAATTCGTAAACCAAAGTAACAGCTCTGAATGCATAGAGGTTTGTCGTTACATACCTGAGCTTCTTTGAATAATCAAAAAGCCTAATTCCGTAAATTGACATGTAATTAAATAGTCATTAATATCTTATTATTCACGAGGCCAATTACTGTGGCGCGTTGAATGAAAGAAAATCGATTGCCTTATACCTGCAATCCCGCAGTTCCGGCTGGAACTGAGAGGAAAAATTGGTTCAAGAAATTAAACTCCAACCAAAAGAAAAAAAATTCTGATCCACCATAAAAGCTTCAAAGTTTCAAGTGCTTGATAGACATTTAATTGTTTTCCTGAGAACGAAAAGAAGAAAAAATTACGTCTGTTTTAGTATTTGATTTATGCGTTAGTAATTAAAATTTGTAAATGGCGCCTCACTCCTAGGGCGCTTGCTTTGGTTTCTTTGCCTATTATTGCGGCGTATTGTTACTTTATGACTCTACGGCCTTTACATACATGGCTTGTTATATACACGTCTGGTTTTGCTCACTGCTTATGTATGCAATCATATAAATGTCTTCTTCGTACACAATAATAACATGTCTTGCCGCAATCTCATTACTACTGCCAATAAATAATATAATAATTCATAAAATATAATCCCCACAAATTATGATCATATTTAACTTTTATTAGCGCCCATTTACAAGTTAACGAGCTGGATTTAATTGAAGATTTACCAAGAGCGGAGGGCAACAAGCTAATGTTTCAAAGAGCATTTTTTTCTTGATGTCCATTTTAGAAATTTTACTTAGAAAAAACAGTTTTCCTTAGAAAATACAGTCGGATTTGAGGAACCTCGATCTTTTTTTCGCTCATGGTATAGTCTAACTAACACAAATTTCTATTTTATAGAGGTCTAAAAATGGCCGTTCTATAACTTATTGAGTTTTATAAGATCATTAGAAATATCTAATAATAAATCGGTTAAAATGTGGCATATAGATGCTGATGAAAAGAAAATCTAACTCTGATTTCCTTTATGTTTCTTTTTTTTCCAGTTTATAAACTTTACCAGTTATTGACTTATTAACAATCATCGAGTATTCAGAAAATTAAAAGCAATTCCAGTGTAGTTTGTTTCTCGAATTTCAAATAGGTACCCATATCTTTATATAGTAGGTTCGTTCGCGGATACCATACTGAATCGGTAACGAATCAGTTCAAGACCGATTTAGGATCATCGCCAAGGTCGCCAAGTGCATGCAAGTTTATGAGCCGAGTTTCGATCCGATATTCGCGGTTTACACGAAATACGTTCGTTATCGATTATTGGTTCTAGCGATCCTCAGATATTTGTTAGGATGAAAAATTCGATTCTTTCACTCATGCGCCGTTTGATAAATTGTGACCAACTCAAAATCCCGTTTCGTTGTCATGCTGCGTTCACACAAGTCAACTTTAACAACCCATTTTTAGTGGATCAGAAAAAGTTTGAACGAGTCATCACACTAGGTTTTTCATTCAACTTTTGATCAATTAACTAAAATCGGTCAACCAAAGTAGACTCGTGTGAACGAGGCATCTACGTCTGTCAACGTTCTGTTCAATTTACAATTTTTGTGGGTTCTCGTTAATTCTCGTCTTACTTCCAAACATTTTTCACGGAAAAATGACCCTTAATCAGTCCGTAAGCGTGTATGGGCTTGGCGATTATCCTAAATCGCTTAAATCCCTTTGGACGGATTCGTTACCGGTTCATTATGGACCACCGCGAACAAACCTAGTATAAAACAAAGTCGCTCCCGCTGTCTGTTCCCTTAGATCGTTTAAACTACAAAACGGATTTTAATGCAGTTTTCAGCAATTGATAGAATGATTCAAGAGGAAGGTTTTCAGGTATAAAACATACATATTATAGTAGAGAAAAGTCGAAAAATTCAAAGATTTGTAATGTGATGTCTTAACAAGCATATTTTTGTGCACTTTCACTGCAAACGCTGGCATAACCTTACGAGATAGATCAAACTTATATGCAGCGAAATTGTGTATCTTAAAAAGATTGATAAAAAAGTCCACGACGGCATATGTCTACCTCTTAAGGATAACCCACAGGAACCATTTCTATCTTTTACATATTATGAAAAAAATTATTGATTATTTACTAAATTATTTTAGACATTACAGTTTTATTCCTTATTCAATTTAATACATTAGATACGTTGTGCATTTCATGTAGATCAAAATTGCCCCCTACAGCATATCATAAAAATGAATACCTTAGAAGATATCACAGATTTAAAAAGTGTTGGCAGAGCGACTGGATATTGTACGTCGTACAGGCTGTCGTAGTGGTTGTCTTATTGCTATCTTTTTCTTATAAATACAAAAATGTTACTTATGTGGGTCCTTATTTAGGACATAAGGTTCGAAAAATTCTACACCAATTAGGTATGTAAGGTACATGTACTCTTAACAGAGTACGGTTGGTCATAGGATAGCATAACAATTAACAATTGAATCCTACAGAAAACGTGTATTTTCGTAGTATTTTCGGTAAGTTTTGTGAAAGTTCATGAAATAGTAATTGAACGTATTTTCCTCAAGAAGGCCTGACCAATTTTACACAGTAACGAAAGGAATATCTACAAATTAAAAATCAAGTCAAATAACCTAGAAATCAAGTCAAGCACAGAATCCCTAATCATACGTTAAATTCTTGTAACGAAAATTGTGGAAATTGTCTTGAAACTTGCAGCAGAGTCGCTTTGTAGTTTTTCTTTTCATAAACAGAGATTATTTTCTTAAGTCTGCATTGTCCTTACTTATTCAAATAACTTTTATGTAAACGAAGTCGTGGGTAGCCACCAGTTAGAAAATAAAATATTTAATTTTTTTTGTTTTCATAAAAGCTTATAAGGTCACTTCGTGGTGGACTAGATAATTGCCTTATACGCCAGTGGTCCTGGGTTCGAATCCCAATGAAAGCCTAAGATTTCTGGGTTTTTGGATTCGACGGTCGCTAATGACCATAGTAGTTGAAGCGACCTTAAATAAACCACAAAAAAAAGTTTATACTACACATAAGGCTTAATTAGTTTAAGGAAAATGTTTAAGATCATTACAAATTTCAAATTTTTACCTGGATTTAAGTAATTTAGTTGAGGTACCACCAAAATAATTTAATTTGCACAAAACTATGTTTTATTATAACTCTTGTTTGAACGTCTTAAAACCGCAGTTTACTCAGCTTATAAAGCAGACGAAGAAAATCTAAGAAATTTTATATGGGCTTAATTACGAATTACTTATCTCCGAAGGGAAAATTCAAGCTTTTGAAATTATTTTAATTTTATTTGTGTACACGAGTAATGTGAAAATGTTAGCAAGAAACATCCGCACAAAATATCCGCAGGCTCTTTAAATCCAAAAAGTTCAACCTAATGAGCAAATATGTACAATGTACACGAAGGTTTCGTACAAAACCGAGGAGAAAATTCTAAGAAAATGACAATGCAGGGAAACGAAAGAACGAGACGTAGAGGAAAACCAATGTGACAGTAACATGCATAGGCGTGTGATATTCAATCAATCGAACCAATAAAATAAGTCTTAAAGCACACTCGTGTTAAACTTACAAAAAACCAACAATCTTCAAATAGGGGAAAAATGGAATTTTAGATGTGAAGATTTTCAATCTTACTCATTTAGAGTGAATTAAACTAATATTGTGATTCCTACACGGAAAAAAATGTGTTGTAGTTTTAACAACATTCCTTTTTAATTTTACAACATTAACTAGTATTATTTACAACACGAACTAGTAAAAATGATTGAAATTTTTGACACTTGCATTTATTTGTCAAAATTATTCGTTATGTTGTACGCGCATGCGCAAACGCCAAAATTTGTTAATTGTACAACACTCAGCAGTTGTAACAGCTACACATATTTACTACACTATGGTAGTGAAAAATACTATACGTTAGAGCTGAATACAACACAGTGTGTTATCTAATGTTACATTTGTGGTTATAGTGAACACAAAGTGCAGTAAAAATATTACAAGTTTAGTGTTGTAAATCTTACACCACTATTTTTTTCTGTGTACATTTTAATTTTTTCTCTATATATTTTTATGAGAACTCTTTCGGCTGGATGAAAAGGATAACGCCAACACATGAAAAATGCGTGGGTCGTTTGAATGTTCCCAATTGAAATTAATAATATGAAAATTAAATTTTCATATAATGATAAAGAGGGGCAAATAATTAAATTTCATGTTCGTAAATTTCACAATTAAATTTAAATTTCGTATTAATTTTCAGCTTCATTTCGTCCAATGAATTTTATTGGATGAAAGAAAAACAAAGCACTGTCACATTTTGATTATGTTTTGTTATTTTTTTTTTATATAAATTTTTTGTTTTTCATTTTGCACGACCAACTGGTCGAAAAGAAGACATCAAAGAGTGCAGTAAATTAAAAAGAACGAACGACGAACACGCGGCGAAATGAGGAAAAAAAGACGAAAATCCGTCATAAAAACAGGCAATACAAACAACCTGTTACCGCCGCTTAGCTTCGGGGGCAAATACTTCACTGCTCGGACTTCCAACTTGTGAAGTTATTACAAATGTCCGACTCAAAGTCGGCTCTCGTTACTTTAACCGATATGAGCATGTAAAAAAAAAAAATTTTCATGACTTTTTTTATGATTACAACTTTTTTTTCGGAGTAACATTAACGAGAGTGTGTGGCCTCCTTTTTTCCGAACCTTAATCGCACCGAATGCGGGAGATTACGGGGGGTATTTGTCACTTTAGCGCGACTACTTACTATTTGAAATTACAACTCAATAAGTCGTGCTCGGTCAGTGGCACTCAATATTTACATAATTAGCCGTCTTTGAATTGACGAAGCGAGAATACCAAGAATGGAAAGACGGTAAGCGAGACAGAGATGAAATGAGTTGCTCCAAGTTGTGATGTGGACAATGGACATGATGGTGGCTCGTCGAGTGGATGATTCATTTGTGTTTTGGTGTTTGTTTTGGTTTTTTGCTGGCAAAAAATTTTTGAGTGGCTATTAGAAGAATAGATCCGGATTTTAACGGGTGATTCATAGAAAACCGTTTGATTTTTTTTTTATCAAACAATAGGTTGTATATTTGTATTTTTCATGTAGTACAATAACGGCCGTTGTAAAATTACGATCTATACCAAGAATCAAGTCCGGTATATTAAGATTTTTAAGGTTTACTCTTTAGTAATTGAATTTTATATATATATATATAGCCCGCAGTACATAATATATTAAATGGAAGTTAAATTTAGTGTTAATAAAAAGTGAAACCGTTAGTTATTCTTCATCTCTGTCTTGCTTAATAATTAATAGTATGTCCGAGTTAGTTCTCTTTAATTTTTTTTTTCTAGTTTGTATATACAGTGGTACCTCGACATACGAGTTTAATTCGTTCCGCAACCTTGCTCGTATCTTGAATTACTCGTATCTCGAAGCAAATTTCCCCATACAAAAAAATTGAACTACCATTAATCCATTCCAACCCCCAAAATGTCACCTCAATTATTTTTGTTAGGTGCACAGAAAAAAATAGTGGTGTAAGATTTACAACACTAAACTTGTAATATTTTTACTGCACGTTGTGTTCACTATAACCACAAATGTAACATTAGATAACACACTGTCTGGTATTCAGCTCTAACGTATAGTATTTTTAACTACCATAGTGTAGAAAATATATGTAGCTGTTACAACTGCTGAGTGTTGTACAATTAACAAATTTTGGCGTTTGCGCATGCGGCGCGTACAACATAACCAATAATTTTGACAAATAAATGCAAGTGTCAAAAATTCAACTACATTTTTACTAGTTCGTGTTGTTAATAATACTACAGTTTTTTAACTACACTAAAAACTCTCTCCCACATTCCTAAGATCTCCTTTATCTCTTTATTGTAAAAATAACCTCCTTCTCCTCTGATTCCTCGAAACCAATTTCTACCGGCCGACCTGCTAAACCGAACTCGTATCTCGAATTTCGCTCGTAACTCAAAACAAAAAATCACTCGCTCGTCGGCTCGTATCTCGAAAAACTCGTATGTTGGGGCACTCGTATGTAGAGGTACCACTGTACTTAATTACGGTTTTTAATGAGTTCAAGAATATATGCGCAGACCAGAAGGATAAGTAACCTATAAGGCTACTGTGCTGGGAGGGATGAAACCTAACCCTAGCTTCTGCTAATGTGGAAAAATGAATTAAAGAGATTCATATGTTCAAGGAGTTCATGGGAAACATATTGTGATCGGAAAAATGTTAAATTAAAATATTTTTTTCGATTTCTCAGTAGATTACAAAATCAGAACTTTCCTATAATCACAAGGGTTGTAGATTTAACAGCCAGATTACCTACAATACCTGGTCCATGTACGAAATATCTCCTCATTTCAGCATTTTATTTAATGACATAACTAAAATCCTCACCAGTATCTTCACTTGCCCTTAAATTACGCACTAGTAGACATGTTGCGCGATTTGTCCTGAGATCATCGAGAGACGTCTCGTCTAGCGTCCACACTACGATGTGAATTTTTCAATCTCATCTTCGCAGTCCACCACGTAGGACAAAATAAACTGAGCTAGCCATGGCCCGAGTTCCACGCGTTTTGATCCCCGGACAAAATATCCTCGAACAAAATATCCCCATGACAAAATATTCTCAAGCAAAAAGTCCTAATAGAATATTCTGGAAATCGTATTTGCAGCATAATTTTAATGTTAAAACATTTAGTTTTGTGTAAAACTTCGCGGTGTCAAGAAGTGCACATTCAGTCAATGGATGAAAATCGGGTAAACGAACAATGAGTTTAATTTCTTTTGTTGGGGGCCCCCAACCCCCGCCAGGGGGACCCCCTGGACCCCTTTGGCATTAATTAACACAGTTTTTGCGGATTTAACACGAATACATGGGGGTCAATTTGACACTATTTCAATAAATAATTGGGGGTCAATTTATTACAGTTTTTGCAGATTTAACACGGACATATGGGGGTCAGTTTAACACTATTTTAATAAATAATTGGGGTTCAATTGAACAAGTTTTTACTAAAAATTATTAGATATAAAATCTTAGCTATTGAGTTCAAAAAATATTTTGTCTTAGGATATTTTGTCCGGGGATCAAAACGCCTAATACCATGGCTCACCTCTAAGCAAAAGTAACGTCCACACTGCCAAAGTGTTGTGGAACATGTCTAACGTTACATGTTGTCTCCTCAAGTCTCCCATTCCGATCGGGAGACGTTAGACCTGCGATTTTTGGTCACAATTTTTGGAACAACAGTTCCTAGACGGGGATTCGTCTATAGACATGTCTACGGAGACAACCTGAGACACGTTTCAGAGACCAAAATCGGGCGATATTTCTACTAGTGAGTACTGGGCTTAACAAAACTGCCATAGGTTATAGGTTACATAACCAATTTTCATTCACTGCATTTGTTTTTTCCCGTTAGCAGAAAGCCAGGTTAGGGCTCGTTTCCCCCGCACTGCAGCCTAAGGCTTATTGGACTCCTGTTCTGCTCATTTATCCCTGCTGTGCAAGGATCCTTTCTTATTCCAGGTTCAGCATTCTGCCAAGTAGAAGCAGTCCCTGTACTAAGCTCGCGCGATTTGAGCCTGTTTGGGGGTCATCAATCCCATACAGGTGTAGCCACTTTTCACTGCATTTAGCGCGTGTGTAAATAAATTTACCACTAAGTTATGCGGGTTGTTTATAACACCCGGTTAATATACAAAATGACCGTATTTTTAAGAAGTTGATAAAATAACTGATTTATGTATAAAATTGAATTGGTTGTTTAATTTTACATTTCTTAGGCCGCGTTCACACGTTTCAACTTGAGTTGATCAACAATTTTCAAACTTTTAGACCGTAGGGGGGTAAGCGACGCGAGAAGTGAAGCACAAGCGAGTCGAATTGGAAGCAAATTGAGCAGAATTGAAAGAAAATTGGTAGGGGTCGACTCGGTCGACTTGAACGACAAAATGTTTGACTCAGTCAAACTTTTGTTGATCGAGTCAACCCCGGTCAGTTTTCTTTCAATTCTGCTCAATTTGCTTCCAATTCGACTCGCTTGTGCTTCACTTCTCGCGTCGCTTACCCCGTTACGGTCTAAAAGACTGTGAATTATTGATCAACTGAAGTTGAACCGTGTGAACGCGGCCTTAAAATGACCATTGAACATAGATAAAAGTTTTATACCAGTAGAAGTGGCTTCTTCAGTCAATAAGTTTCAATTTTGTTTTCTCTTTTCCAAAAAGAAAAATTTTAAAAAGGAATTAAATATGCAAAAATTGCAGTTCATTGTATGAAGTGGAATTCCGAAGATATTGAATTAAATTTAACAACTAGAGAACTTTTGGTCGAAAAATGTTTTTTATAAAAATGAACACAAAATCCAATCAAAAGAGGCTTTAAACTTAAGAAACCGCCCGCTCAAAATAAAGAAAATTTATTTTCAATTTAAAATCTGTGCAACTTTTAATTAAGAATTTAAATTTTAATTTGCAACCCTCAAAAGTTGTCTCAAACAAAACAAAAAGATTTTCCACCCGTGTTTTGAATTGCTGATTGTATGGTTTGCCAATCGTTTTTGTTTCCATCCGTTCTTTTAAATCACTGTTGTTTTGAGGCGACCTTTTCAAATCTGGCTTTTCTAATATTTTCCTTTGGGTGAAATTAAAATCGTTCCCGTTACATCCAGGTATATAGACTTGGCTTATTGACTTTATATTTTGTGTCTTTTCATTACTCGAAGAAACCTGCTTCGTATATATATGTATTATCGTTAGTGTTGTGATTTATATAAATGTTGATTAATGTGAGAAATTTCCATAGGATATCCACGTGTTTCATAAATGAGAAGGACAAAATAGAAGATTGATGTGAAAGGGATTCTTTTCGTTCGTGTTAGTGTGTCAATATTTTTAAAAAAATGTCACATTGTTTGCACCCTTTTTTTCGCCTGGTGTGTTATTAATTTTTTTTTCTTAGTCATTTTTCTTTTTCTTTGCGCTCGTTTCAATCTTGTCAGATGGAATTTTCGAGGAATGCAATAAAATTTGGTTAAGGCAACGAGGCTTTCATAAATCGTATTTATAAAAAAAAAAAAAAAAACGCCTACGTGTCTACTGTCTCTCATCTCAGTGTTATCATTAAAAGACCCCGTATATATACCATTTATCAGTTAGTGTTGGTGTGCAGGTATCTGGATCTGTTTTGAAAGACGAATTCTTCTCGCTGTTTGATTTATGGCTCTTTGAAAATTAAAATACTATATATCTATATCTCTTTAATATTTATATCGTATATTTTAAATCATAATAAAAATAAAGATAGATATTGACGAAAATTGGGACGGTGAAACTTTCATGACAGATTTTTTTCTCTATCGCTTTTAACGCTTTAACTTCAAATTGAGCTTTTAATCTATTGCCAAGATAGCATTTGGCTATAAATCTCTCAATTTTTTGCTTTTTAAATTAAATATTTAAACTTGGTTCCACCATTACTTAAACTTTTCAAAAAGTTTCTTCAAAATCAGTTTTGAATTTAGACTAGCTGATACCCGCCCGCTTCGCTGGACATAGCTAAATTAAACCGCACGGAAAAAAATATGTTGTAGATTTAACAACATTCCTTGTTAATTTTACAACATTAACTAGTATTATATAGGATGACACCACGTGTGGTAACGTTTACCAGTTAAGTGTAATTAAAAAAACTGTAGTATTATTTACAACACGAACCGTTAAAAATCTCCATGATGAATGTAGTTAAATTGTTGACACTTAAATTTATTTGTCAAAATTATGCGCACCATTAAAAATCTTAAAAATATAATTATAGAAAAAAATAAAGATGGCTCTGATGTTTTTTTTTCTCAGCCGTTTTACAAGGTTTTACAACATTTGGAGTAAATTGTGCATTGTATCTAGTATTATATACACCAAAAATGGTAACGATTACAAATTTGTTAAAATTCGTGACGTAACAGAAACGCCAAAATTTGTTAATTGTACAACACTCAGCAGTTGTAACAGCTACACATATTTACTACACTATGGTAGTGAAAAATACTATACGTTAGAGCTGAATACATCAAAGTGTGTTATCTGCTGTTACATTTGTGGTTATAGTGAACACAAAGTGCAGTAAAAATAATACTAGTTTAGTGTTGTAAATTTTACAGCACTATTTTTTTCCGTGCGGTTATTTATATGAGCCTTTAATTATTCCTCAGGAATCGTTCATTTTCCATTGTTAAAAAATATCTTTATTTGTTACGTGCCTAGAAATCTCACTATTTACATTTAGTTTCTGCGGTTCAGTCATCTTTCAATCGATCATAGTGGTAATTTACGTTTAACGTAATTTAAACTCTATAGGTTTGTTCACGGATCTGATACTGAACCGATAACGAATCAAACCAAGTGGATTTAGGATAATCGCCAAACGCATACAAGCTTATGAACTGATTAAGGGTTATTTTCCCGTGAACGAGTTTGAAAATGTTCGGAAGTAAGACGAGGATTAATGAGAACCTACGAAAATATTAATTGAATTTAAAGTTGAAAGAAAAGGAAAAAAAACGGGACTTTGGATCTAGCGATTCTCGGTTTTTTTTTAGGACAAAAAATTCGATTCTTTTACTCATGCGCAGTTTGATAAAATGTGGCTAGATTTTCTTTCCTTCGTTCTTAACGTTAAATTCAATTAACAATTTTCGTGGGTTCTCGTTAATCCTCGTCTTATTCCCGAACATTTTCAAACTCGTCCACGAAAAAATAACCCTTAATCAGTTCATAAGCGTGTATGCGTTTGGCGATTATCCTAAATCCACTTGGATTGATTCGTTATCGGTTCAGTAGCAGATCCGCGAACAAACCTTATATGAGGCACCTGTGGATAAGTGAAAGTTTTTTTTTATTCCAATTCATCCATATGTAACTCGGTGTATTTTCATCTCTATGGATCGCACTCCTAAAGGCTTCACCTCTCTAAGTCAAACTCCTAATCGGGATCACTTAAGTCGAAATGTATGCTTTGGCTATTTATTCTTACTTTGGGAATGTCTTTTGAGAACTTGAATATTTATTTTAGATCACAGCAGAGAATTTCCTGATTAATCCAAGCTTTTTACCCTTAATGAATTGGGAAATGAATGAATAAAACTCCTTCCTTGATAATTCGAATGCTTGCAGAGCCGAACTAGAGACAAGAAAACTAAAAATTAACTACGTATTTATGGTTCCTAGAAGTTCAACTTATCGAGAGTTCACTGGACTTAAAGTTCAGTTATTAAAAAATTGAAATTTTTATGATTTAGTATATGTATTTAAAAATTGTTTAATCTGGTGCAACTGAAAATTTTCATTGTTTTCAATTTAATTGTTGTTTACAAAATATCAAAGTTTAACGAGGGATTTGTCGTTGCATGAAAACATAAAACAGCAGATCTGACGTCACATTTCGCAATGGCTTGGCTTTTTTCGACACTTCCTTCAATTATCGTTATACTTCAACCAATTTACACAAAACTTTGACAAATTATATACACCTAAACCTTTCTCTTGAATCAGTCTATCTATTGCTGAAAATTTCATTAAAATCTGTTGCGTAGTTTAAAATATCTAAGGGGACAGACAGCGGGAGCGACTTTGCTTTATACTATGTATATTGTTATAGTTATTGAATTTGTATGAGCCAAGGAAGATTTAAAAACTTAAGATTTGTTTTGTCAACCAATAGAATATGCAAAAATCTTTGAAATTTTATTTAGTTTTTAGCGAGCTATATATAAGCAAACAAAGAACTTCTTCAGTAGTCTAGTAACTAACAATATAAGCACGATCGATCTTGAACTAACTTACAATTAGATAAGAAATTACTTTTCTATCTATACCTATAATAACATTGAAGATTTCTGCTTTTTGAATACCTATATAATAAAATTGTACCGTCTTACCTGCGCGAGCAAACAAAAACGGAATCATTTTTCTCAACCGAGATTTTTATTTAACCTAAAAAATTGAAGGTGTTTTGTTGAATACTCTTTATAACCTATATTTACAAATATTTTAATGAAAAATAAATGCCTTTTACATTGTAATTTTCTCTAAAAACATTGTTTGTCCAGGGTAAACTTGAAAACGGCTGAGCCGATTTCAATGAAATGTTCCCAAAAAGTTATTAAATTTTGTAACTTACATTATAGGCTAATTTAAATTTCGAATACTTTTCTCTGTCTGTTTGTTTGTTCTTGGAAAACTTTAAAACGGCTGGTCCGATTGGGACGAGATTTCACATACAGGTAGTAAACATTACAAAAAGCGTTATAAAATACTTTTTATTCCAAAAAAAGTATTCACTATTCATCTTAAGAGGTTTTGTTACCATATATAAATTGATCAAAAGCTTTCAGAAGTTATAAAAATGTATTCTGCATATTCTTATTTATTAACAACGGTAGAAAGATTAATGATGATTAGGTACCCTCAAATTGATTTAGGCTCCTTAAAAACTTTATCGTTAATTTTTTTGCTTTTGTGTGCTAAGTACCAAAAAAAAATATGAAAAAAATGTTCTTCATGTAACACTTACAACCCTTTAACACCTTAACCAGAAGCATTATATCAGATCATGCAATATATCAATACACACCAAATTAAGGGTAAATACTTTTTATCTTTCCAGCATCATTAAAACCATAAGATCATAAACAGTAACCGAAAGTTGAGGTGTCAGATATTTAGGGACCTCTTTTCATTTGTTTTTAAATCAATTGATTCATCTACCCTTAAGTAACTATTATTTATGTTTTATATATTTGGTTAATTTAGTAGTTAACCGTAAGGAAAACTTACATTTTTCATTTCCTAAAGCCTACTTTTAAAATTTAATTAGTATACCTTTTACATCAAATTCTCAGTGATTTCAATGCAAGATTATTTCCTCAATTCTAAAAATTTTCCAATTTATATTTTATTCTATTGCATCATATAATTTATTTCAAGCATGAATTGTTCCATTAATAACATCGAAATTATCACCGTCGAAAATAATTTAACGTTTAAGCCCCAGCACAGAAATTGTTTTATGGTGCGAAAGCAAATAAAAATCCAACAATCATAATTCAAAAATTCAAATTTTCCTGCGCCCCACAACAACAATGCTACGAGAAACGCGATGTCCCGATATATAAAAAAAATCGAGTCACATTTTACGTCCGCTAACAACCCGATTACATCCATTGATTTCTCTTGGTGTAATAAATTAAATAAATCGAAAATAAAAATTAGATATGCGAAAAACCTACGCTCGAATAACCCTCATATTAAGCTTATCGATTGACTTTATGCACATAGCTATCAATGCACGTATTTTGCATATCGCTCACTAAAATCGAAAAAAAAAACGCAAGGCCGTAATATTGGAGCCAAGAAAAATTTCTCTGTATATACAAGAAAGTATTTGTCTTCAATTGCAAAAATCGGGCGAAAAACGAGCGACTAGCGATGCATAATTGCGATAATGTACCCTTTGGGACTTCACACGAACAAAATTCACTCAAATCACATGCAAATTAGGTGAACGATTATAAAGATTGCAATTAAATCTGCATAACGATAAGAAAACGAGTAAAAAAGAGGCGAAATAAAATCTCTTATCCTAATAAATTTGTTTGCTTTTCTATCCACGAGTACGTGGATGTACTATGTACATTGTATACGTAGTAATAAGTGTGAGAGTGAATTCCATTTGAAAACTTGTAAAATGTTTGCGAAAAAAAAAAGAGAAAGGGGGAATTTTAGAATGTTGATAAAATCTTCAACGGGTGTTAAAGTGCTTGAACATAATATTTCTTTGTCGATGCTTAAATAAATATTCTTCTCCGTCTTTACAAATGCGTAAATAAAATAAAAAATTATATGCACAATATGCAACAATGTAAGTAAGAGGATCTTTCAAGATCCATGGGAGGTAAAATGCGGCTCTTAACATCAGAGAGTGACGGCAATCAGAGAAAATACAAATTTATATCATTTAAAAAAAATGTTGGACAAATTGATTTTTGAACTGAATACATTTACAAGCTATACGGAGGAAATGCTCGTGACCGATTTACAATTGGAGCCTTGAAGGCTCAAGTTACAAAAAGAGGTTTTTCTGTATAATTTAACTGAGTGGTAAGCTGTTTTATCTGTAGATAAAAGTGTTAGATTATGTAAGATTAACTGATACGATCGATGAGGTTTTTATTGTAACCCTTAACTACCCACTATATTTGTTAAGTAACTGAACAATCTGAGAATCATTGCAATATAAAAGTAAGTTATGTGAAGCAACATCATGGTTTTTCCTATTCACAGTGAAATCCAGCAAGAATTTATAGTTGATAATCAAATCTTAAAGTTACTTTTACTTTAATCAAGTTTGCAAAAACCAAACAAAATTTAAGTCAAAGAACATAAATAAGACCAACTCCATGTTATTTCATTAAACAGCAACAGTTCACTTATACTACTTTATAACGGTGAAAATGTAGACACTAAAATGTATAACCTTACAAAAACTATTTTTGAAGTTATACTTCTTTAGGCGCGTTATGAAAATATGATGAGAGTGAAATTTTAAGATGCGCGCGCATTTTCAGTCAAAAATTAACAAAATGAAGTTAGTCGCAAAACCATTGGGTTTCCTGGCGCGCGTAATTTGAATTTTTGTTGTATTTATTTTTATATTTAAATTAAAAATAATTATATATACAAATGACACATATTATTAATAAATAAGTTATTACTTTTCTCGAATTTTGCACTAGTTGTTGTAATTACTTTTTGAAGTTTAATGATGAAAATGATGAAAATGACGTCTGCATCGCGGCGCGGTTTCAGAAGCATTTGTAGCGTTCTATTTTATCATCACAAATTATCGAGATGAAGTTGCCCGCAAAACGGCTCGGTATTTTTAACTAGACGCGAGTAATTTGAATTTTTGTTCTATTTATTTTCTAAATTATTTTTTTTTAATTTTAAATTCAAAATAATTAATATATACAAATGACACATATTATTAATAAATAAGTTATTACTTTTCTCGAATTGTGCAGTAGCTGTTATACTATTTGAAATTTAATGATGAAAATGATGTCTGCATTCCATGCATATTCTTGGTTATCACAAAATCTGGGATTCTGAAATGATTCAACCATCTTAGAATAATAATTTAGTAACACAAGATATGAATAAGATTAAAACATTTACTTTGACAAGTAGCTACTTACTTTATTTTGCAAATTCTATTAAGCTTCGTTTTCATGACATGCAGGAATTGTTAACCAGAAAAATGATCCTGACAAATTTTATAAACGTCTTGCAGCTTTTTTTGAATATTATTTATTGATACAAATTAAAATATTATTCTTTTAATTTTATTTTTAATAATTATATCTTTAAATATAGATATATTATTAGTATTAAATATTATATTACAGTTTTTAAAAATTGATTATTTGAATAAAATTAAAAAAACTAATTTTTAATAATACCAAAGAAGTATAACTTCTCACGCGCGTACATAAGTACACGCAACCACTTTTTAAAATCCCTAATGATCGCGAGTAAGCTTATAGTTTAAGAGCTAGCAACGTTTTTAAGAGAGTATTTTAGGTCGACCAGTTTTTATATATGTTATCTCTCGCACTTTCCCGGATATCATACGGGCTGTCTGTCTGTCGGGAGGGGTTGCGTTTATTAGTACGCATCGCACCTATGACAGCTAAAATATTGAAATTTTCAAAAAAAAAGAAAAAGTTTCAGATGAAATTTATAGAAAATAACATTTTAAATAATAAATCTCCAGTGGCTAATTTTCGTAAAGTGGCTAGTTTGCCCGCTACAAGCTTGGAAAGGCTGGCTCGACCTGAAGTCATTTGAGTAGCCGACCGTTCAGGGATACAGCCGTTGTGCCGACATGTATACAATGAGTTTTACAAGCTTGTAGCGGGCAAACTAACAACTTTACGAAAATTAGTCACTGGACATTTTTTGTAACATGTTATTTTCTACAAATTTCATCTGAAACTTTTTTTTTTTTTTCTAAAAATTTCAATATTTTACCTGTCATAAGTGCGATGCGCACTAATAAACGTAACCCCTCCCGACAGCCAGACAGCCCGTATGATGTCCGGGATAGTGCAAGAGATAACATATATAAAAAACTGGCCCACCTAAAATTCTTTTTTTTTCGACATCGCTAGTTCTCGTACTATTAAGGTTGATGCTTTAATTTTAGAAAAATAAATCTTAGTAATTATCTTTTGCTAATTTACAATTTTTTTTTTAAAGTAATCTGCCTATTCCAGCCTTCAGGTTAGTGGTTCTCAACTTTTATAACATGACGAACATCAAATCCTTACATATAATGGTAATCCCTTACAGGTACCTAAAACCACGAGCAAAAATTGCGTATGTGTGGGTTATGTAGATATACAATTCACAAGTATAAAATTAGAAAAATGGGACAGAGACCTTAAGACACTTAAGGCTCTCCCCATTCACTTATTTGGTATAAATAGTTTTCAAAGTTGTAAACAAAAATAAACTTTAGATCCAGAGAGTCCGGGTTTTCTGAAGTGTTGGCGAGCCATAAAGACGTCAATTGTCTACAACTGTATATAAATTCTGCTGACCAAATCGCAACTTAGCCTTAGGCCGCGTTCACACGGTTCAACTTCAGTTGATCAACACTTCACAATCTTTTAGACCGTAGCGGGGTAAGCGATGCGAGAAGTAAAGCACAAGCGAGTCGAATTGGAAGCAAATTGAGCAGAATTGAAAGAAAACTGACCGGGGTCGACTCGATCGACTTGAACGACAAAAATGTTTGACTCAGTCGCCTGTGATGTGTA
This sequence comes from Sisyra nigra, assembly GCA_958496155.1. Lineage (NCBI taxonomy): Eukaryota > Metazoa > Arthropoda > Insecta > Neuroptera > Sisyridae > Sisyra > Sisyra nigra. The sequence goes on from OY292315.1 coordinate 48,519,958, forward strand.
AAATTTTTTCTATATGTTGCAATTTTTTATTAAAAATTATTTTTTTTAAAATAATTAAAAATAGTCTGCCCCGGATTATTTTAGCCAACCCATGTTTAATATATTTCCTAATATACTAAATTCATGATAAAATAGGTTTCATTCTATTATCATCTCGGTGAAGGTCGAGGTAGGTTCGGATCTTCTACTATCAGTGAGGAATAAAATTAAAATCAAAATAGAGATTTGGTCATATCATCACTGATAATGTGATTTATACTCCAATGGTTACGTATTTTTGAAAACAAAATACAACTAAAATTTTTTGAATCTATATTTAATTAAACCCAGTAATATATTATAATCAATTAACTACATCTTTATTAAAACAAGCGCATATATAATGAAAACACAATTCAAAACTATGGCACAGTGACAATGTCACATTGTTTCAATTTACCAACAATTATTGGAATGAGCATTTGTGAATAATTAAAGTTGTTTTATTTGTAACATATTGAACCCAAAAATTATTCATAATCGAATTAAATAATTTCACATCATTAAATAATAAATACACGGCGTCTCTTTGAAGTTCCTCTGACGCTTAATTATATCAAACTTTAAAAAATTAGAATAAACGATGAATGATTGCAATTTAAAAAAATAACAATCGAATTTTCGTGACAAAATTTACTAATGATTATTTCAATCAAGCGATGAAAATTAAATAATTTAATAAACATAATACAAATTTTCAGGTCTTAATAGTTTGATATTTTAAGTAATTATCAGATGAAAAACAATTTTTTTTTTATTTTAACAATTTATTTTCTTTTTACACTACGTTTCGTCGGTATTATTCCGACTTCAACAGGTATCTTGAAAATTTGTATACCAATTTTTTCATTATATTTGGTACTAGCTGATACCCACCCACTTCGCTGAGCGTATCTAAATTAATCTGATTGAATAATAGAAAACTTTACTCAAAATAAGAAATTCAGATATTTTAACAAAAAAAGATAATTAGATATTTCTAGACCTTTATTTCATAGAAAGTTCATGAAAATCCGTTAAACTACTTTTCCAGGAACAGATATAAGCTATCTTATAGGTAGGTTCTTTACGTTTATTTGAATATTGTAAAATATTAAGACAATTTTAAGCCTTGAGAACCTTTCATACCATATTTCATATGAAATCATTTATTAATTTTAGTAGAATAGATTAGTAGCTATCCTTTAGGAAGTGTACCTTTTTTAGGATAAATAATATTTAATGTGTTATCTTAAGATCTGAGGTATTAGGTTGGGTTGCCTTAGATTCATAATTCTAGGATATAGTATTATGGCCATTATGTCTTATCGGCAAGTCTGCTATTTCCGGGGTCCAAGATAAGACAACGAATTCTTATAGATCTGGCTAAAATAAATTGAAAATTAAGAATATTGTTTTTTGGTAAAGAAACAACGCGACAGTAACATCTAAGTTGCTATTTTCTAGTGAAAAATAAGTTGGGCTGGACTTCTTTTCGTTCTGGGGGCTCTGCCTAACGGCTTCACCTCTCTTAGTCAAATTCCTAATCGGGATCACTAAAGTCGAGCTGTCTGTTTTTGTTATTTATTCTTACGGGTCACATTTTTGAACTAAAATATTTATTTTTATAAATAAAATCATATTTACTGCAGAGGATTTCCTTCCCCTCCCTCGACAATTCGAACGTTTACTCAGCCGAACTATTAATAATATATTAACTACCCGTAAATTTACAATGGAATTATGGTTTATAGGAATTTAACCTATCGCTATACTTCTATAATGGTTATAATTTTCCAATTTGCGAACATTAATTTATAAGAATAACAAATTACATTGTTTAAAATCATATCATCTTAACGATATGATATGGTATGTGTACATTGTATCACAGCTGCCTGCCGATGTATGTTTTTCGTTGCGCAGTTTTTATAGTTTTTATTTTTTTTGCTAAGAAAATCAAAATTTTTTCGGAATAAAAAGTATTTTAAAGCACTTTTTGTAATATTTACTCCTTGTAGTAAAAATCTCCTCCAAATCGGACCAGCCGATTTCAAGTTTGCTAAGTACAAATAAACAGACAGGGAAAAGTATTCGAAATAAAAAGTAGCCTACTATGTAAGTTACAATATTTAATAACTGTTTGTGAAAATTCCATTGAAATCGGCTCAGCTGTTTTCAAGTTTACCCTGGACAAACCCTGTTATTACCCTGTTTTTTTGGGGAAATTTACAATGTAAATGGCATTTATTTTTTTGTATTAAATATATGAAAATGTAGGTAATAAGAGTATTCAACAAAACACCTTAAAATTTTTAGATCAGATAAAAATCTCAGCTGGGAAAAATGATTCCATTTTTCGTTCGCTCGCGCAGTTGAGATGGAACATTTGTTTATATAGGTATTCAAGTAGAAAAATTCTTCAAACTTATTATTTGTATAGATAACAATTTTCAAGATACCTGATGCAGTCGGAATAACACCGACGAAACGTAGTGTAAAAAGAAAATAAATTGTTAAAATAAAAAAACTGGTCTTTTTATCTGATAATTGCTTAAAAAAAATAATAAAGTTCAACTTCTAATAACAGAATAACTAATTTTTAATATGTATATTTTAAAAAAAACTAATTAAACTAAAAAATTTTGCCTATCTCTACGTGGGGGAAGGGATATTGTCTGTGACAACAATTGTAGGTAAACAGTTTTCTGCTTTTTATAAGTTATTCAACTTGAGCTTTACGATATGTTAGAAAATTTTATGTCAGAATATTAAACGTGATTTCAACTTCTGGCTATATGAACCGTTCTTATTCTACATAAGATTTTCACAATTTAAAATTTTATTCGTCTAAACTTTAAATGATATTATTTTGTAGACACTTTTGATGTACTCAAAACATTTCGTTGATCTTTTCTATGTACAATTTAATAGTATTCTATGAAGTTATGTGAAAATATTTGTATAAAATCTCTGTGTGAATTTATGTACAAAATAATCTCTAGAGCTACCAAACAGACTGAACAATTCTTTCAGCAATTTTTACTACAATTTTACTGAATAACATAGGATTTTAATTATTCTGGAAAAATATTTTTTAAACAAATTAATTTTAATGTAAAAGTCGCTTATAATTTGAAAAGTCATACAAGATACTTTCTATTCTGAAATAATTATTAGCTCCTGTAGGAAAGTTATAAAAAAACAAATTCTGTAACACCGTGTACACTGGTTCAAAGTAAAAATTCTGAAAATAAAGTATTTATAAATTTAGTGCGAAACACAGGTAGACAGGTAGAGAGAGAGAGAGCATCTTAAAAGAAATGCAACAATCCAAATTTGTATAAAGTATTCTTTTAATTAACACTTGAATGTTATACTATTGCTGTGTATAAGTCACTTTCTTTTTCTCTATTTTTAATCGTTGGAATATACTTCAATTTCTCTAATAGTTGTATATTTTTTCTCTCTCGTGTAACGAAATTCAGCCTTATTGAAATTTTACTCTCATTTCTGATCCATTTTATAATTATCAAATTGCTGTCAAAAAAATTTACCTTCAACAGGTCATATTTTTATAAGATTCGAAGATCTAATAGACCATACCTAAATGTTTCATCCTGGAAAATTAGATAGGATAGCCAATAGGATAGCCATGATTAGAAAAAGTAGGTTTGTTAGTTTTCAAATGCGAACATATCGAAGAATTATGTTACAATTTTTATAAAAGGTTAAATTATGAATGGAAGAGTGCATGAATTATTTTTCCTATCAGAAAAATGTATTGTTCCTGTTATGAAAAGGGTGTTTATTTCCTTCCTCAACTTATAAAATAGGGTTAAGAATCACCGATAATGTTTGCATAAGATTAATTTATAGATCGAAGAAATGAAGGTTACTTTTAGTCCTGGCAAATTATAATGTTCCTATAGGATAGCTTCAAAATGGAGTAGCAAAAAGTGTTTGTTGAATTTTCACAGGAGCAAAGTAGCGATTTAACGTAATTTTTTACATAAATATATTTTACAGGTTAAGCAAAAATACCTTTTCATTTTAAGGATTAAAATATGGAAGTAGTTAGAGATTCATCAAGTCAAGTATTAGTAGACTTGTAATGGATTGAGCCTAATATGTTTAAATTTTGGAATAAAATTACTTACAAACTCAATGTTTGACTTATCTTGAAAATGTTTTGATATTTGACTTTGGCTTGATTTAAGCCAAATTTGAATCAAATGGCTTAAAAATCAAGTCAAGTTACGAATCTCTAGAAGTTGTTAAGCTCTGTATGTAAAACAGAAGTTTATGATATTTTTGTATAAATTATATTTAATAGATAGGAGTGAATAAATTCTTAAAGAAGCTTAAAAGTATCACAAAGTGTCGTTGAGAATGTCAAAAAGTTTATATTTAGAGCATTAAGTATAATAAGTTGTTCTTTAAACGTATATAGAACATTTGAACCTTTTTGTAAGAAATTGAAAATAAATTTTCAATCGTCCTTTAGAGTTAGTTTGAATGATTTATAGTTCCTCATCGTATCGTTTACGTGAGACCATTTAAAAATAAGCCTTCAACGACAGTAAAACAATTATAAAAAATGTTAACTTGAAAAATTGAAAGCTCCAAATCATTAAATTAATTTTTTTTCTTAAATTGAAAATATTATCTATATAACGAAACCAATATTTGAATCTGCATCTCTCTAATTATCCACCATGATTCCCAATATTTTATTTTCAACCCGCGGCCTCAATTCCCTTATCACAAATCCCATATATTAGACGGCTCGGCTTTAAAAAGCCACATGAAAAATTGCGAAAATTTAATTGCACATCAAATGTTATGCGATACGCCAATTAGAGAACCACAAAAGTATTCATTTAACATTTCATTTGGTTCGTTGTTGCAAAACAATACAATTACAGCATAAAATTGGTAATGGATAAATTGCAACAAAATTAATTTTTTTTAGCTATTTTATCAATCGTAGCTTTTAGATGAGTTCAATATTGTTATTCAATATCAAAAGTTTGAAATATTGGTGTTACTGATGCAATTTTTGTCTTAACAAAGTTTATTAACCGACTTCAAAAAAAGGAGGTTCTTAATTCGGCTGTATTTTTTTTTATGTTTGTTACCTCAGAACTTTTGACTGGGAAATCAGATATTGATGATTCTTTTTTTAATTGAAAGATGGTACTTTTCGTGTGGTCCCATTATGAAAAAAATTATTCACTTCTAAGAAGTTGAAAACTAAGGAATGAAATATTAGTTTCTTATTGGAAGGCTAGATTTTGATAACTCTTTTTGAAGTTATTGAAGTTGTACTTCTTTAGGCGCGTTATGAAAAAATATGAAATTTTTAGATGGGCGGCTATCTTGAGACAAAAATTAACAAAATGAAGTTAGTCACAAAACCATTGGGTTTCCTGGCGCGCGTAATTTGAATTTTTGTTGTATTTATTTTTTTATTTATTTATTTTTATATTTAAATTAAAAATAATTATATATACAAATGTCACATATTATTAAAAAATAAGTTATTACTTTTCTCGAATTTTGCAGTAGCTGTTATACTATTTGAAATTTAATGATGAAAATGACGTCTGCATTCCATGCATATTCTTAGTTATCACGAAATCTGGGATTCTGAAATGATTCATCCATCTTAGAATAATAACTTAGTAACACAAGATATGAATAAGATTAAGACATTTACTTTGACAAGTAGCTACTTACTTTATTTTGCAATTTCTATGAAGCTTCGTTTTCATGACATGCATGAATTGTTAACCAGAAAAATGATCCTGACAAATTTTTTAAACGTCTTGCAGCTTTCTTTGGATATAATTTATTGATACAAATTAAAATATTATTCTCTTAATTTTATTTTTAACAATTATATCTTTAAATATATATATTATTATTATTAAATATTAAATTACAGTTTTTTAAAATTGATTATTTGAATAAAATTAATAAAAACTAATTTTTAATGATACCAAAGAAGTATAACTTCTCACGCGCGTACATAAGTACACGCAACCACTTTTTTTTATTGGTAGAACATAATTTTGAATTAATCTCATATCCATTTTTTATTAAAAAAAAACCCACTCATAAGGTGTTAAAAATTAGGGATGAAATAATATTATAAATTTTTCCTGGCAACCCGATTGTGATAATTTTGTTTCTATAAGGTCCTTTAAATTGTTCACATTTCAATTTGAAGAAAAAAACTAACCCCTTAGGATGAAAATAGGGGATGAAATAGTAACATTTAACTGAATCATCGAATTTTTATGATTTTGTTTCTATTGAAAAGAGTATTACACTAAGTTCTTTCATTAAATTTAAAAGCAAAAAATTCAACCCTTAAGGGAAAAAGGGATGATGTAGTAACTTTTAACATTTAACGGCGCTGCCTCATATGAGCAGCGCGTTTAGTAGGTTTACCCATATTCAATTAAATAAAATCAATTATCAAACTTCAGATCACTAAAAATCGAGAAATAAATAAAATATTTAAGTTTTAAAATTTGTCAGGGTACAATTTTCCATCTTCCATAAAGATAAAATCGTGGTTAAAAAAAATAAAATTTTAACAAAAAGAAAAACCGACTTCAAAATAAATAAAAAATTTTAACAAAAAATGCACTAAAAAGTAAAAAAATAATTGCGTATCCTTGCAGTGTACAAGTTACAAATTACAAGATGCTATAATGTACAACTATTGTTATTTTTGGAGTTGGTGCCGGCCAAGGAAATACGACTATATTGGTACTTTAAAGCGAGAATATCTTATGAAATAATTTTATCAAATGAACTACACAATGCTTTAAGCTAAAAAATACCAATAACTAATTAATCCTTTTTACAAATGAACATTAATATTTATTTCCTTGGCTGACACCAACTCCAAAAATAACAATAGTTGTACATTATATCATCCTCTTAATTTGTAAGTTGCAGACACTGCATGAATACGCAATTATTTTTTTTACTTTTTAGTGCATTTTTTGTTTAAGTTTTTTTTTTATTGAGAAGTTGGTTTTTCATTTTGTTAAAATTTTTATTTTTTATAACCACGATTTTATCTTTATGAAAGAGGGAAAATTGTACACAGACAAATTTTAAAAATTATCCAATTTCGATCATCAAATCTAATTCCAAACCATGAAATTTATTGATATTGAATTTTATTTTCAAGAAAAGCTCCGAATTGAAGCTTTAATTAAACCATGCCATAAAACGGTAAATAATAGCCGTTAGTGTTTGGATAAAAAAAAAATTAAAAAATACAACCAATGTGTGACAGATGCAGGATACTTCATTAGATTCAAAAATGATATTTTATACATTATATGGAAAAAAAGGCGATTTATCGTAATGCTTTATGTCTGAAAAATGGGACAAATTTTGATTAGTTTCCAATGCATTTGTCGATGATTGCATTTTTTATTGATTGTAATCAAATTTAATTAAATCATATATAAAATATATTGTCATATGTGTGGTCCTGCCCACATGAAATGTATGTGGTAAATTTTATATACATTCTGTTTTTTACTGACCTAATTTATAGTAAATAGAAAGAAGCGATTAGTTGGATTGTCGAGGATTGATTTAAAGAGATTTCACGCAGTTTTCAATTGATGCAAATCGAAAGGTTAATTTCAAGTTAATAATAGAGATGAGGTTGTGAAACTTAAAGTTTATCAGTCGGTTAAGATAAAGTTAACTTTAAGACATAGTGGTTGAGGAAAAGAAAATAATTTCATCGCAATTGCAAGACAATTAAGATTTTAATTACAGTTATCTTTGCAGATTGGATGTTCCTGCTGCTGTGGCTGCCATATAATTTCCGTTTCATACAATTTTGAAGATGCCAGCAGTCGTTTGCTGGCTCTCTAAGACAATGTGATGGATCGCATCCACGGCAGAAGCGCAATTTGAGAATATGAGACGCGAAAAAATCGAGACAACACACGCAAAACGGAAAGATAATGATTCCGGAAAGGGAAGATAATGAAAGCGGATAGTCGAGGGAAAATTATGGAGTGTCATATACAATTATCGAGGAAATTCATCAGAAAATGCACCGTGAAAATGCGAGTGCAGCTCGCCACGCCAACGAAATGAATAGGTAGAGGAGCTCGAATACAAACATCAAGGAAAAACGAGAAAGGTTAGAATATTTAATTAATTGGTGCATGGCTTGCATTTTCAGTTTTTTTTTTAGCGATATTTTATTCGATTTTTACACCGGCTATTATTTGAAAAATATTCCTTTAACATCAAGGTTTTTATCTTCAAATCTATAAATTTTTATTTCCATATTTTCCAAGCACCTTTTTGACCTAGATTCCGACCTACCCGATAGGTACAAGTACCTAGTTCGACTCGTTTTTGTTTTTAACTACAGCCAATAATAATAGACGATCTTTTATTCATAAGGTCACTCAGATACTAAATAAATCTCGAAAAATCCATAAACTCCCATAAAATGGCAAACAACATAAAATTTCACGATGGCCAAGAAACTTCCGATATATACCTAGTTCTCATTCATACCTATCTATCTTATGTACCATATAAAAATGTATCTATGTAGATCAATTTCATACGGTGAGACTGGTCGGTGTCTTCGACAAGTCGCGTTCTTCCTTTTGAACCAATCACAATTGCATTTTCGATTGACCTTTTTCTATTGATGTCACGTTTTTCTTTTTCTATCTGAACATGAATCGAGCTATTTGCCTTGGAATTGGATTAGATTATGATTGGTCGATTCCCATTTGAAATTTATTGTAACCCCCCATTTTAAACCACCCTATGAACGAACGATTTCTTATAGGTAACCTAGTTATAACCTGCTTTAATTCAAAATTGTTGAGAAAGGATTTTTTTTACAATTCATTATTTTTAAGTTTCAAGCGTAACTAAACTTTAGTATTTACTAAGTAGAAAAATTGAAGGATATTAATAAATAATCACCACTAAGTGTTGATGATGAACCACGTTGATTAACAACGCAGTGGTTAGAGCAGTTTGCGCTCACGCTACAGGGGTCGAAATTTTAGATATAAAATTTAAAATTTAAGATTTACATGACCTATAGAAATTTTCTATGTGTCGACAGTCGTGATTTGACCTATAGACCAGGGTTGATAACTTTTAAACCCAAAAAAAAATTATAATAGGATGAACCCCATTAGAAAAGGAAGAGAATATAACAAAAATGAAAGGAAAAATAAATTACGGTTGATCTGAGGTGGAGAAGTAAAAAAAAGGGAGAGTTTTTAAGGGTAGAAACGGTTTATCTCGATTTTCGACAAAACTACAAGTCTTATGGAAAAAAGTTAAACCTAAAGTTGTAGATAATAAGTAGATCTATAACTTTTGTGCTAACACTTTTTTCACATAACCTCAAAATTTATGTGAAAAATTCCAATAACCAAGTTTTTTTTTAATTTAAAATTATTGTCGCTTCGACTACGGGGTCATTTCGCGACGTCTTTGTTAGTTGGTATATTGTCTGTTGTGTGTCAGATCTGTAGATAGAACGGTAATTTTTTCATTACCTTCCATCTTTGTTTAAAGCCAGAGACTTCCGGATTCAGCATATTCCCAAGATCCTGTTGAGCGGAAGTAGAAGGACAACCAGGGTCGGACCTTACCAAGTGGGGAACATCAATAAGCTTCCACAAGTTGGACAAACTGGAGCCGCTCCCCCAGAAAAAATTTTTGGTTTTTGGTTTCTTATTTTTGCAAAAAAAAATTTTCATGAAATTTGGTAAAAACTTCCCTTTTAATGTCCCAAACACACTCCACTTTTTTGATATAAGATATAAATTTATTCACCTTATTTTGAGTTAATATTGAAAAAGCCCCCTAATTTTCAATCGAAAATTCTCACGTAAAAATATCTATTTTTTTTAAAAGTCTGTGAGCTTTTTGTTCGTTGAGTACCCCTTCGGTTTCTGCCTCAGAATTCTTTTACTTGAGAGGTTTTCGAAAAATTGTTACAACGTTAACAAAAAAAATTTTCCCAATTCTTTGCTTATGACTTTGAAAAAAGGAGATTCTCAATTCGATTGTATGTTTTTTTTTGTGTTTGTTACTTCAGAACTTTTGACTGGGTAATCCAATTTTGATGATTCTTTTTTTATTTGAAAGCTGCTGCTTCCCGTGTGGTTTACTTCGTTCATCAAAATCGTTCACTTCTAAGAGGTTGAAAACTAAGGGATGAAATATTAACTTCTTTTTGGAAAGCTCGATTTTGATAATTCTTTTTTTTATTGGTAGAACATCATTTTAAAGTAATCTCATATCCATTTTTTATTAAAAAAAAACTTCACTTATAAGGGATTAAAAACTAAGGATAAAATAATATTATAAATTTTTCCTGGCTAACCCGATTTTATAATTTTGTTTCTATTAGGTACATCGTACCTTTAAATTGTTTACATTTCAATTTGAAGAAAAAAATCAACCCCTTAGGATAAAAATAGGGGATGAAATAGTGGCATTTAACTGAATCATCGAATTTTTATGATTTTTTTTTCTATTGAAAAGAGTATTCCATTTAGTTTTATCATTACGTTTAAAAGCAACAAATTTCAACCCTTAATGTCAAAAATGGATGATGTAGTAACTTTTAACATTTAACGGCGCTGCCTCATATGAGCAGCGCGTTTGTAGGTTTACCCAAATTCAAAGAAATAAAATCAGTTATCAAACTTTAGATCACTAAAACTCGAGAAATAAATACAAATTATAACAAAATGAAAAAACGACCTCAAAAAAAAATCTCAAACAAAAAACGCACTAAAAAGTAAAAAAATAATTGCGTATCCTTGCAGTGTCTACAATTTACAAATTATTGAGATGATATAATGTACAACTATTGTTATTGTTGGAGTTGGTGTCAGCCAAGGAAATACGACTATATTGGTACCTAGCAATAAACGAGAATACCTTAAAAAACGCCAAAAAAAGTTTTTAATATCCAAGTATTCTGACAAAAAACCCTGGAAAGGGCTGCATTTTTTTCTTAGTATCCTGAATGTTTAAGTTACTCTTTTTTTACTGACAATCAATGATAGGAATAATTGTTCACATTTAATTGACTTTTACGGGTTGTATTTTTCATAACAAACTCATCACTGTTCTTAACATTTTGTCTTGCTACATTTCAAGAGATAAGGAATTAGTTGCATGCAAAAACAGTTTTAAAGAATGTACCACGAAATGGACTCGAAATCTTTCCAAATGGATCATAAATCAAGGTCGTTAGATACAAACATGTGTTAAAAATAAATTAAAAACCAAAACTATCTGATTCAAATTCAACTTAAACTAAAAATCTGCATTCTGGAAAAAATTGTCACCTACCAGATTTTTGAGACTGTTGACAAAACAATTTGTGAACGAAAAATTGTAAACCACTTACTCTTGATTATAAAAACTTTTGAAGTTATTTTTCTTTCGGCGTGTTATGAAAAAATGATGAGAGTGAAATTTTTAAATGGGCGGCCATCTTGAGACAAAAATTAACAAAATGAAGTTGGCTGCAAAACCACTGGGTTTCTTGGTGCGCGTAATTTGAATTTTCGTTTTATTTATTTACTTATTTATTTATTTTTATATTTAAATTAAAAATTATTATATACAAATGATACATATTACTAATAAATAAGTTATTACTTTTCTCGAATTTTGGCGTAGCTATTATACTATTTGAAGTTTAATGATGAAAATGACGTCTGCATCGCGGCGCGGTTTTAGAAGCATTAGTAGCGTTCTATTTTATCATCACAAATTAACAAGATGACGTTGGCCGCAAAACCGGTCTGTTTTTTTAAACTAGGCGCGCGTATTTTGAATTTTTGTTTTATTTATTTCCTTATTTTTATATTTAAATTTAAAATAATTAATGCTTTAAATATATTTTTTATATTTTATTTAGACAATATTTATATGTACAAATGACACATATTATTAAAAAATAAGTTATTACTTTTCTCGAATTTTGCAGTAGCTGTTATACTATTTGAAATTTAATGATGAAAATGACGTCTGCATTTCATGCATATTCTTAGTTATCACAAAATCTGGGATTCTGAAATGATTCAACCATCTTAGAATAATAATTTAGTAACACAAGATATGAATAAGATTAAGACATTTACTTTGAAAAGTAGCTATTTACTTTATTTCGCAATTTCTATGAAGCTTCGTTTTCATGACATGCATGAATTGTTAACCATAAAAAATGATCCTGACAAATCTTTCTATATTGGAAATAGTTATATTGATATAGTTTTTTGAGATTTTCAAATTTTTAATTACCAATAGTCGTTATCTCAACAAATAATAGAAAGGAAGAATAGCGTATTTTGGAACCATCTCTCGCTTAATTTTAAGTATATATTAACGCTACAAAAAATCGATAGGTACCTACATTGTGACTACATTTAGGACGACTAATTTTTGTATTTAAAGCTTAAAGAGACGCAGATTGCATGAGGAAAGGAATTGCATTTGGAATCAAAATATATTGTAGATACTTATGTATAAAATTTTCCATATTTCTAGGGGAAATATTGTCCTTTTAGTAATAATTGGTATAGGAAAATTACTGTTGAAACTGCCAGGTAAATTTAAGGCATTATTTTGAACTTTAAAAAGAATTGTATCGAATAATATACTGTAAAATAAAAATATAAGGGACCCTCGAGCGATTGTTACACTATATTAAACGTGATCAGTCTATGTTAAACGTGTGGCGTCAATTGGCTTCCGATTCGTGTAATTCGAACAAGTTTGTCTCATCGAGCGAAAGCCCAAGAAACAAGTGTTAAGTGGTGGTTAAGAGGCTATAAGCACATTTAAAAAAAAAAAAAACCGATCCAACAACGGTGAAGGGGCCGCGAATAAAATTACCATAATTGTGGTTCGACGTGTGAACGAAGTAATTATCCGTCACGGCTTTGCCACAGTGTAATTTGCGATCGATCGATCGATCGATAAAACCAATCGTAATTGATCGTCCTATAAATGCGTAAACATTCCATACAAATCGATGCGCCAATACCAAGTCTCAACACTTCAGTTCATAATATCAATATACCAAATTTTAGATATATTCTCAAAACCTAATAAATTAAGAGCATAAAATAAAAATGAAATGCTTTGGATACGCGATAACGCCATCTTTTTTCACGTTTTTCACGGGATAAAATTTACGATAAATCAATATTAGAATTTGATTAAAACTTAAAAGGTTATCATCTGTCTTTGTTGAACGTTTTATTAAACGTAGGCGCGTAAGAGATAGATGTTTATTTTTTTGTCAATTGTTTTATTTGTTTGGAAAACAGATGAAAGTGAAACAAGTGAAACGCACAAGTTGAGAACAATAATTCGTTTAATGGCCACCCACAGCCGACACACGGCGATTTATTTGATTTTTTTCATAAAACAATTGAGTGAAGGAATGCAGCGACAGAAGCAGCAAAAAAATTATTAAATTTTCTTTCTGTCACTGTTATTTTCTGTCGTGTTATTTTTTAATTAACTCGTGATTAATTACTGAGAACATTATTTTTCTAAAAAATGTTTTTACGTATTCTCTTTGTTTATTGATGCAAAGAAAAAGCTTCATATATCTGCATTCCGAGTTCAAGATTTAATCGCAAATAAACATCAAAATTGTATTTTTATGATAGACAAAAAAATTACTAGGGGAACCCCCTGTGAGGAACAAAGTTTATTACGTTATTTTTTGAACTCTAGACGTTCTCGATTTTCAAAAAAAAATTAACAATTTTTCTTAAAATTTTTTTGCTTATAAAAATGACCATGTTAATGATGAAAAAAAACTCCCGAAATTATAATAAGATTTTTTTAGTAAAAATGTTTATCAATTCAATCAATTTCGTATTTGGATTTCAATTACTTACAAAGTTGTTTAAGATTGCATCAAATACTATGGTCATTAGCAACAGGTGATTCCGAAAACCCATGAAAAAAATTTTAGCTTTTCAAACTTTGATTTATAGAATATAGATTATTATAACTTTTACCCAATCAATCACTGTAGTCAAGCAGTGAGCACAGCACAAGGTAATTTTAGGAGAGAGAAATTAGAACTATTAAAAATAGAGGGAAGATCGCTTAATCGCTTTGTCGTTACGTTATGGTCTCCACGATTTTCCTTCAAGTTCAAAAAAGAAGTTTCGTTTCAATAAAGAACCAAAATTTTGGTTATTTGAAGTAGGGGACTATTCATAAATGTTTTTATACAAATTTTATTGATTTTTAATCACCGCCCGTCTTTGCGGGGGGTTTTTAAATTTTATATTTATGAAAGAAAATTAAATTAAAAGTGTTTTTTAATCAACTGCAACAAAAAGGAGCTTCTCAATTGGACCGTATTTTTTTATGTTTCTTACCTTAGCACTTTTGACTGGGTGTTCCGATTTTGATAATTCTTTTTTTATTTGAAAACTGGTGCTTTCCGTGTAGAATCTTTCACTTCTAAAGGGTTGAAAACTAAGAGATGAAATATTAACTTCTTATTGGAAAACTCAATTTTGTTAATTCTTTTTTTACTGGTAGAACATAATTTTAAATTACTCTAATATCCATTTAGGATAAAAAAACTTCACTCATAAGGGGTTAAAAATAAGGGATGAAATAATAAATTGTTTCTGTCCTACCCGATTTCGATATTGTTTTAATATAACGTACATCGTACCTTTAAATTGTTTACATTTCAATTTGAGGAAAAAAATCCACCCCCTTAGGATGAAAATAAGGGATGGAATAGAGATATTTAACTGAATCATCGAATTTTGATGATTTTTTTTCTATTGGAAAGAGTATTCCAGTTAGCTCTATCATTACATTTAAAAGCAAAATATTTTAACCCTTAAGGGCAAAAAGGGGTGATGTGGTAACTTTTAACATTTAACGGTGCTGCCTCATATTAGCAGCACGTTTAGTAGGTTTACCCATATTCAATTAAATAAAATCAATTATCAAACTTCAGATCACTAAAACTAGAGAAATAAATAAAAATTATAGTAAAATGAAAAACCGACTTCAAAAATAATAAAAAAATTTGAAACAAAAAAAGCACTACAAAGTAAAAAAAATAATTGCGTATTCTTGCAGTGGCTATGACTTACAAATTATTCGGATGATATAATGTACAACTATTGTTATTTTTGGAGTTGGTGTCAGCCAAGGAAATAAATATGAATGTTTATATTTAAAAGCATTTTGTAAAAAGGGTTAGTTGGTTATTGGTATTTTGTAGTGTAAAGGTAGCAGATATTGTCACAGTACTAGTACATTGTATAAAATTTTTTGAAAAATAAATTCCCTAAAGTATTCTCGTTTATTGCTAAGTACCAATATTTACAATCGAATTTCCATGGCTGACACCAACTCCAAAAATAACAATAGTTTTACATTATATCATCCTTATAATTTGTAAGTCGTAGACCCCGCAAAGATACGCAATTATTTAATGCTTTTAATTTACATTAAAAATATTTTAGATGTTGGTATGAGATGTCACAAAAGTTTGTCTCCTCCTGTCCCTGGTAAATTTACATTTTGTAGACCCCCCCTTAACGATAGTAGTAAAATGTAGGTAAATGTTTACATTAAAAATGTTACAGTTATTTAAAGTGTTGAAAAATATTATATCTGATGTTTTGGAAATTTATTTTCTTATCTTTAGAAGAATAAAACTAAATCTAATGTATAGGTACATCCGGTAGTTATCATTGGAAAACAAATTTTCCAAATAATTTATTATCATAAAAAAATTTTGCAATTTTTTTTACTGGTTAAAGCTTTGTGCTTTAATTTAAGCTACATTTTCAGCTACATTATACATATAGATACTACCTTTTATTTAGCAAAGTAAAAAAATAATCTTAAATATTACTTATCTTTTATAAATGTATTCTTTCTATACGTCACTTAAAGAATACGAATACACAGTGGCATAGAGTATAGACCAAGGTTTCAAGGGATGAAAAAGCTCACCTCAATCATTTATTCTATAAGGTATCTCATAAACTCGAAAAAATTCATCTCATTTTTCCCGTTTTTTATGCCTTTCAAAGTTCCACGTCCCCGCTTTTTTTTACATGATTTTTGTTTTATTCAAAAAAATTTCGCCATCTTTTATCGCCGCCGACAAACCAAAGCCGTCACTCGATCACCGCGCTATGTATCACAGGCAGCGTAGCTTTTCCGGCTTTTGCCGGCGCTTTCACCGCACTGCACCTCTTCGTCGTCTCCGTCATCCGTGATTTAAGCTCCGAAAGAACTTTGGAAGCTTATTGGAATGAGGAGTCGAGGAAGCGTCCTCCACCATACCGTTTTGTGAAATGAGAGAACGCGGTGATGTGCCACTCTCTATTCAAAATGTATAAAGAGTTACTAGCTCTCGCTATATTTTATATTTTATCCTCCTCTCTATATATCTATGTATATAGATCGGGATGCGGCTTTATTAGACTTCACATATTCTCACCTGGGAATATTCTCATCCTGAAATCCTTGTTCCTAGCGTTTCTAAGTTCCTATATACCTTACACTCTTGCCTATTCCACTTTTACTTGCGAAAACTTTTTGAGCCACGTTTTGCTTAAAGTGAATGACGGAATAATAATAATAACAGTAATATAATACGAGGCAATTTTCAACTTTCAACAAAAGAAACACTTAAACATTTGAATAGGATAAAATGAAAAGTTCAACCTAACCTCAAAAGAACTTACAAGATTGAGGTTAAGTTGTTATCAAGGAAACAAACCGAAATAGTTTTGGTAATAACTTGTTTGTAGAAGTTGAAGAAAAAGTTTTTCTTTAAAAAAAAAATACTCGGGGAGGATATTTAATGTATCTTAAAAGTTTTGACAGATATAATTCGTATTTATTTTCGACACAAACTACGTCTTACGAGACGATGGAGTTGAACGCCGCCGCCTGGTTAGGGATGGAATTTTTTGAAGAAAAAGGTAATGTTTACGAATCATTTTATGGCCGTCTTGGCTTGAAACTTATCATCTGTTATTCCGCGTAACGTCGCGTTAAAGTTTATTTGACGATAGTCAGGGACGTGGAGGGTTCGTTTTTAGTATAGTGGTCAGAGCTGTGTCGGGATCGGTCGGAAGGGGGTTATGAAAAATCTGCACCGGATTTCGAAATCAATGATTTTTATTGGAATTGTCAAAAAAGTTTTCGGACAAAAACTTTTCCTATCAATTTGGAGATAAATAATATTTTTTTTTTGGCGGGCGCTTTATCCTTCACGATCCGTTCGTGTTATTATCCTTCCACCGATTTCGTAGTCCCGCATACAGTGAGCTAATCCAACTTTGAAGGACATAAAATCAAATCAACGATAAAGAAATCAAAAAGAGAAAATAAATCTAATAATTTCATCTTGTAAAAATGAAACTTTCATATTAGAAAAATTATAAACTAAGTGCTTTGAAACTAAGAACCGATAAAGATCAGTAATGACCTAAAAAAGTCTATACAACTGTAATTAAATTCTTTTTTTTTTTTCAATGTGAAACAAAGCTTTTGAAAACTTCGGTGCAGATGTATTCTAAATCGAAATTGAATTGGTAAAATTGATAATGAAGACATAAAAATGGCATCCAAATCGTTGAGTGACGATAGCCACTTGAAGGTGAAAGCCCACGCGAACATTGAAGTCATCATCGTAAAGTGTACGAAATTAGATACACATCATTGAGCTTGAGCGAAGCTAATAACGATTTTTATCTTGAAAGTAAGGTTATGATTTTATGATAGACTATACGCTCCGCATTTGTTTTCATTAGCAACCCCCTCCCTCGATTTTTTTATTAATTGAGCTTTTGTTTCAATTTTACAATCGATAAAAATTTTTGAAAAATCCCCGACCCTAAGCTTTATATGAAATGGAATTGAGCTAAATGTCGTGAAATTTATTTATCTCTTTAGATTTTTATATTGAAAGTAAGGTTATGATTTTATAATATTCTATACCAGTGACTCCCGAACTGTAAGCAGCAACATCGAAAAAATTTTCTTAAGCATTTCTTAAACTAACGTAAGGAGTTATACATACAGACTAAGAAGGCCTAAAAATACTTTTCAATTTACTTATATAAAAATTTGTGCATATATTATGGTAGCTTAAAACTGATTTTTATTGTTGAGCAATTGCGGATTCTGAAGGAGCATTTAAGGAGCAATTTTTGGCATATACTCCTATAAAAAATTAAAAGATCTGCGCTAGCTTCTTTCCGGTTTAAGAAGCTTATGTTAATGTTTGAGACTGATTGGTTCAGCCATTTCAGAAAAATCTTGGAACTTTTGAAAAATCGCATTTTATACCAGTGCTTTTAGCTTTTGAAAATGGTAAGAAGGGAAAAAAAATTATAGTAGGACGAAAACCATTGGAAAAGGAAGAGGATATAACAAAAAAGAAAGGAAAAATAAATTACGGTCGATCTGAGGTGGAAAAGTGGAAAAGGGGGGTGTTGTTAAGGGTAGAAACAGTTTATCTCGATTTCCGACAAAACTACAAGTTCTATGGAAAAAAGTAAAATCGCAAAGTTGTAGATAATAAGTAGATCTATAACTTTTGTTCTAACACCTTTTACACATAACCTCAAAATTTATGTTAAAAATTTAAATTACCAAGTTTTTTGTTTTCAATTTTTATCTTTTACACAAAATTTGGTAAACACCAACCTTTTAATGTCCCAAATACACTGTAATTTTTTGATTTAAAATATTAATTTTTTCACCATATAATGACTTAATATCGAAAAAGCCCCGAATTTTCAATCGAAAATTCTCACGTCAAAATATCTGATTTTTTTTTAAAAAGGCAGTGAGCGTTTTGTTTGTTGAAACCTCTACTTTCGGATGGTGCAAAAAATATATAGATATATTACAATGTTAAATGTTCTCGGAAATTGCAATTGTAAAAAATTGTATATAACAAAATTTTGAGCTATTTTTTAAAATTATATTTTAATTATTTTCAGGGTTTCAACAAACAAACAGCTCACTGATTTTTTTAAAAAAATCAGATGTTTTGACGTGAGCATTTTCGATTGAAAATTAGGATGCTTTTTTGATATTAAGTCATTATAAGGTGAAAAAATTAATGTTTTAAATCAAAAAAATTACAGTGTAATTGGGACATTAAAAGGTAATTGTTCACCAAATTTTGTGTAAATTTTTTGTTTTTGTAAAAGATAAAAATTAAAAACCAAAAATTTGGTAATTTGAATTTTTCACATAAATTTTGAGATTATGTGAAAAAAGTGTTAGTACAAAAGTTGTAGGTCTACTTATTATCTACAACTTTGCTATTTAACTTTTTTCCATAGGACTTGCAGTTTTGTCGAAAATCAAGATTAACCGTTTCTACCCTTAAAAACTCTCCCTTTTTTACTTCCCCACCTCAGATCAACCGTAATTTATTTTTTCTTTCATTTTTGTTATATCCTCCTCCTTTTCCAATGGGTTTCATCCAACTATAATTTTTTTCTGGTCAAAAATTATCTACCCTGGTCTATTTAGGGCTTCAAAAGTATTTTACATAGAGTAAAACTGCTTTTAGTAATTTGCTTGTAACTTCGAAAATAATCGTGGGATTGACTTGAAATTTTCTAGATATTTACTTAAGCATTTGTGCATTTCAAAAATGATTTTTTAAAAATCAATTTTTGAAAATTAATACCGTATATAATCCTTCATTAATTTTTAGATTTAGAACCATTGAAAAAAAATTAGTATACTACAGCTTACGCATTCGAATTCGTTAGCATCCCTCGTTTTGTCTTATTTATTGAGCTTTTGTATCGATTTTTTTTCGATTGTTAAGATGGTTTTAAAAATATTTTTTTTTTTAATCCACGGATTAAATAGAAAAATGATTCAGTTTTAGTAAAAAATCAAAGTTATCTACATCATCATTGTTGATGTCTTTAGTGTAAGCCTTTGATGTGACATCCTCGTAAGTCTTACACGAGATAAACTCAACTCAAAAATGGGAAGATAAAGAGCATGAAACTCTCACGAAAGGGGTGCACGTGGAAAGAGTGAATCGCCCGTTTCACATATCAGGGGGAGGTCTCTCATGTCGTATGATAGGCTGAGCTTTGAGCTTTCGCGAGAGATGCTCTTTTTTGGAAAACCGCATTGATTTTGTCATGTTTCCATTTTCTTAACAAAATTTCCATGTGTGGGCTTTTGTAACCAGCTTGTACACACAAGCGTTTCGCGGAGCTTTCGCTCTAATTCTCTACGGGCTTTCTATACGAATAAAGCTTAGTGTCGACGTACGTGTGCGAGTCCGACCCACTTGGATGAAACAAATCAAATATGGAAATTGGAAAAAAAATTTTCCTCGGCTGCATGTCATTTGTTGTTTGATTTGAATTTTCACAAATCTAATTCGTGTGACGAAGAAAAATGCGAGTTAAAATCTTAAGGGAGTAGAGAGAGATTTTTCAAGTGGCAATTTAATTGTGAGATTACATAGTTTCTTTTATCGGCTGAGTAAATCGTGACTTCCTTCACCTTTACAAAAAAAAAAATTTTAGAATGTAGATGATAAGGGAAGAGAATTCTTCTTCCATTTTTTTTTTATTGCCTGTATTTATGTAAATATTTAAAGCATCATTTTAAAGACGATAACGATTAGATAAAACAGTATAATTTAACGTTTTTCTCATTCTTTTTTATTTATATTAAATTAAGTTTATTACCAGGTTCAAGCAGATGTAGTAAGAGGATGAAGAAGGAAAACCTAATAGACAGGTGTTCGAAACGAAAAAAGAAAAAAATTTTCAACGTGTGCATGAACTTAATTTTTTCTTAAGGAAAACATGAGATGAGAAGTTGAATTTGGGGAAATAATTTACGATATGTTTACCGGAGATAAGACCTTAGGTAAAGTCCGGGACTCGGGAGTCGGATTTGGATGAGAGAGAAGGAGAGTCATGAGACAATAAGCATGAAATTTTTATTCAGATGGAATTTTATCTGATCTGGTTCGGTATTGGTTTGGAAATGAGACGGAAAAAAAATGGAAAATAAAAATGAATCTGAAGTTATGTGTACTGTTTTGAGAGTCAAGATAACAGTAGGATTTTATTTAAACCAGAAGCAACCCTTGTGGATTAAAATGAACTTCGTAATGTTGTGGCTTGTGATGGCTTTGGTCTGGTACGGTAATCTTTCTATTTTAAATTCTTATATATTTTAACTAGTTGGTCAGTTATAGAAGAATCACAGACTTATACTTTAATTTTGTCATATTTATAGAACAATTTAGGTACTGTAATTGATAAATTCGAAAGCTTCTATTTAGCTGCATAAAAATATGAAGGGTCTTCAAACATCGTGCATCGAAAAGTTTTATGAGCAATGTTCAAAAGCTCACGTGAACGAAGTCGCGAGTACGCAGGTTTTACTTATACCTAGGTTGTTCGAAAAGTTTATGATATTTTGTTCACAATAAGCTCGAAAACTTGTCAATATAATTTAGGTAAAAATTACGTTTAATAAATTATAAATCCTTTATCCTTATCATCCTTATCATCAAAAACAAGCCTAATAGATCTTTAAAATTAGTTTTTCCGAGGAAAATGAAGGACAAACATATGGATTGTATCTATATAAATAAAATGATAGCTAATGTTCGCTTTTAACTCAAAAACTACTAGATATATTTCAATCAATTTTTTTTTTGTTTTACTTCTTATATACCTGGTCCTTATATTAAAAAAGAATTATCACGATATCTTCATTAAAAACAAAGTATTTAAAGTTTTAAAAATTGCGATTTTTACAAGCAGACTGCGTATGTTTTCGTTGTTCTTTCGTTGCTTTGATAAAGTGGGGCAGACGGCCTAAAGAGAGAATGTTTCTCCTTCCACTGCCTAATGATTATTTCATATTTTAGCGTACGCGGTACGACTTCATGCAGCTATAAGCGAGATATTAGAATAAATAAAATATTTTTTGTATTCTATTTTCTATTTGTTTAGCAGTTTTTAAAATATTTTTGTACCTTTTTTTTATTTCTCTTTTAAAATTTTCTATATTTAACTGTCAATACAAATTCAAAATACAGTACAAATCGTTAGAACGAACTTCAGGGGACCGTCAAATTTCGTTCGTTATAAGCGATATTCAGTATAACTGATATGTATCGCATGTATCGTCTTATCTAAGACATATCACGGGACCCGAATGTTTTGTACGTTACAACCGGTTGTTCATTATAGCCGGTGTCGTTATAAACGATTTATACTATACATTTTTAAGTTAGAACCGTTACAATAATCAAATTACATTTCAACACCTTTTATTATTGCGTATATTTTTTAAGTTAGCAAGAAACATTTTTTTTAAATGAAACCATATGCCAAAAAATCTATTAGAATCCGCAATTTCTCCAAGTGTATAGTTATTAATTGATTAAAAATTAATTTTTCAAAAATTTGCATATTTAAAAATTAAAATTGCTGTAAAATATAAAAAAAAAACTTCATTTTTTAAGTTTTTTTTAAATCACTCCTTAAATGCTCTTTCCGGATCCGCAATTGCTCCAGGTGTATAGTTAATAGTTAATTAATAATTAAATTTTTAAAAAAATTTCAAACTCAAGAATTAAAATCGCTATAAAATCCAAAATAATTTTTAACTTTTGTTTTTTTAAGCTCTTCTCATTACGCAAGTCACTGATAAAATTTTTTGTAATATTTTTAATAATTAATTATTTTTAACTATTTACTTATATATATATTGTTGTGCTATGACGTCATCAACTGCCGTTGGATCTTATACAAATGAATTGTTTAAAAATTGAATAACTAATTAACTATACACCTGGAGCAATTGCGGATCTGGAAAGAGCATATAAGGAACAATTTTTTGAAAAAAAATTTAAAAAAGTGATTATTTTGGATTATATAACACTTTTTATTTTTTAATTTACAAATTTTTGAAAAATAAATTATTAATTAACTAATAACTATACACTTGGAGCAATAGCGGATTCTGCAGGAGCAACTTTTTGGCATATAGTTAAGAATTTTCTACGCTAAGTTCTTTCCGGTTATTTTTAATATATTTTTGCTTTCAATTTTTTAAATGTTTTTCCTTTGTAAATTAAATATGTTCTTAGCATAATAACCTACGCAGACGACGTCGCGGGTATCAGCTAGTCCTAAATACATATAACCAACTCCAAAAGTAAAAGCTTTAAGTGGTTGTCTCTTAGCAAAATTTTAAATTGTTTTGTCCTCTGAGTTTTCTGTGAATCCTCAAATTCAATTTTCTTAGGAAAACTCAAAAATAACTCTCTTAATTTTTGAGGTCTTTTCATCATTTTTCACCCCTTTGCTCTACATATTTCGTTCCGATAAAATCAATAACTCCTAAACAGACGGAAACAAATCGATACTTCAATTCTATTATTAGAAATTTCCGGTCCCGGAAATAGACATAATAAATAGACGCCATTTTTTCCGGTCCCCAAAACCCCTGTACCACCCCTCCCCAATTATTTCGCCTTGGCAAATCCAACTTCTTACGTTTCAATTTTCTCTTGGCAAGTGTTAAATAGTTTGACTCAACAATTGATGAAATACAATGTTGATTTGGCTGAAGCTTAAATCGATATGAAAGTTTAAATTTTCTCAGGTAATTTTCTTGTTATTACATTTGATTATAATAAAAGTGTTAAGGGGTTGCCAAATTGGTAATTTTAGTTTTTCTTTTCGTTTTGAGTATCGAAAAATGGGAATTATCGTATCGTATTCGTTTCGTAAATGAGGGAGAAAATGAAGTCGTAAAAATGGTGGACGTTACAATGAGGAAATGTTACGTTACCGTTGAGATGACTTGTTTAATTGAATTCCCTTTCATTCACCCTTCTCGAGGTTTTCCCACCTCAATCGCGCTACATTTTTGCACTCCGTTTTTATTATTTTTCTTTGAGAAAGTCTCATAAAAAGTTTTACCGTTGTTGTGGTCCTAAAACAGCGCCCAACACTTTCATCCCACTTTTCATCTAGTCAAGGCTCGTGCTTCTTGGTCCGTTTGAATAGTAAAAAGGGATGAAGTCGAAGAAAATTTAATGCGATTTACCTCTGTGGATTTTTCTATCAAAATTTATCAAAATAAAACAAACTTTAACATTATTTAACAACTTTTAAAAATTATTTACAGTGAAAGTGCAAACATTCCATTACTGAAGGAAAATTACAACAAGCAACACAGATTTTCACTCAACCAACCCTTAATTTCTTTAGCTTTTAATCGGAAAATCATCCCGTTTTTCATTCGTATAATTACAAGTTGAAACCACTGAAAAAAACCGTCCGTTCCCATTTGGTAAATCTGACTGAAGCTTTTTACTTTCAAACTGTAACTTCAAATACGAAGCTCTCAAATTACCATCACACACGTGCCATCAAAACCACAAAACTCTCCAAGCAAAAGGCCAAATCTAGGCTGTAAACGACACGCCATCGTGCACCAAGTCGGGTAACATCATTATCAAATTTTAAAATTTCGTTACGAAAGTTTGGTGGTTTTCGAAATTCGTAATTCGTTAGTCAAAGTTGGTATGATTAAGTTGGTGATATCCCCAAAAACAAAAAAATCCTGCAAATTTTACACAGTAAAACATAAAAATATAAATTTTTGAAATTTTCAATTTTATTCCTACCGATCAATTTCTAGGTTCATTGTTCGAGAAATAACAGAATTTGAAATGCCGCGTTCACACGGTTCAACTCAAGTTGAACCATGTGAACGCGGCATAAGAAAATTTTTTAGGTCTTAATCGCTCCAAATTGTTTATAAAAAAATACGAAATTAATATGAAATAAATCAAATGGTTTTCTCTCCCTTTCAGTCTTTAACATTAACCATAAATCTAAAACTTAACTGATTGAATAAATTATATTTTGGCGCGACTTAAAACCAGCGAAAACGAGCGAAATCTTTTAAAATTCAATCCATTATATAACAATGATTTTGTTTCGTTCGGGAGGAGAAAAAAAATTATGTGAGAAAATAATTTCGTTGTTGCTTTTATTGCCGGTTTAACCCAATTTTTTCATACTACACACCTCCATCACTCGACTCACACATTTTTTTTCAGAGTTGCCACCTCGCAATTTTTCCTCGGTTCACAACCCCTTTTGTGACATTACATTACGTACGAACGCGAACAACCACCTCCTCCTCATCTCCACCCCCCCCCTTACTTAGCAGTCGGCTCGACTTGATATTTTTGCATAATTTACACAATAAAAAAAAATTAAGACGGAAAATTTAATTTTTTTCTCTTACTTTTTGAATAATTAAACTACAGATTTCACCGAGAAATCTGTGACATGGTGAGCATAAAGCTCAAGATTTTGAAGAAATCGTAATGAATTTTTTCTTCGTCTTATTATTGTCTTAATTTTCGTATATTTCATCTTTTAATTAACCAAAAAAAAAAAAAAAAAGTGGAACGGAATAATAAAAATCTATGTTAATCCATTAGGGAGGGGTTAAAAACGAAGGACGAGTTGAGCTTTAGACAGGGTGGATTGTGACATTTTAAAAAATGAGATGGAAAAAAAAATTTCTTTGAAATTTACGTAAAAGCTTACCTTAAAAGATTCGGAGACTGTCATTGAAAGTTTTATTATTTATTTCATTTTCAAATGTAAAGAACCTCTACTAAAAGAATTAGTTTTAAGACAAAATTGACTTGGTTGGTTCAATTTTACGTGAACGAAATCACGGGTAGCCTTAATCTTTAATCTACGATATAATTTGAAATCTTTTATTCTATCCTTTTATATTTTTTTTGCTGATAGTAAATCTCAAAAATGTCTATTTATAAAATCTTTTTCTGAACAATTTTTTGAACTTTTTAACAAATTTTTAGTGATTTATAGCAGTGGTTCTTAACAGTGGTTGGAAAAATAAAATATATTTTCAAATACAAAACATAGGAATTTATTTTATATACCTTGTAGGAGTCGGGTGTCTTGACCTCCGCCGAACCCCTAAGGCTGACTCCCCGAACCCCTGAGGTTTGATCGAACCCAGGTTAAGAACCACTGATCTATAACATAGGTTGGCAACCAGATATTAGCCAATTTTAATTTGCGAGTACATTTCTCTGTATCATACAATATGAAATTTATTTTTAGGGTAGAATTAACAGTGAATTTCGTTCATTGGTTGGTAGTTCGTACGTCGATTTCTTAATGTTCACGATGCATGACCCACAAAAGGATTCCAGGGACCGTGACGGGGGGAGGGGGTCCTGCAAGCATCTTCTGAAATGCTTACTATTAGATCCACCACTGCCCAAGTGCGGCCCGTACTAAATCCCACGTAAAATATTTTACCCTTTTACACCCAAGGGTTGCTTAAACCCCTGATATATAGCATTTTTTTTACAAAAATTTAAAAATGTGGTTTAATATTAACACACTTATATAAATTTCACTTAGTTTCTCCAATTCATTTATTGTCCATTAATTCTCTAATTTGAGCTTTTCGGAGCCAAAGCTTTCCACCAACTTATATGCGAGTATATATTAGTAAAAGCCCGGCAGTCAATAGAATTGACTGCTGTTCTAGTGCATGGTATCAGTATATATGGACCAGCCCCCTACAACTCCATGTTACAGAAAATGACCCTATTTTGTCACTGCTTGCAGATAGCGCTAGTAGTACAGTTGAAACAACACTTTTATGGAGGTTAAAAATAAATTTTTTTAAACGTCAGGCAACTTATTTTTATTGTTATTATTGTTATTGTTATTATATGAGAATAATTATAAAGTTATCGTTGGTGACAGTAACAATGATAATAGCATGAGGAACTGATAAATGACAACACAAATAGTTAACAGCTGTTGTTCAACTAAACTACTAGCGCCACCCAAGAGGTACTAAAACATGCGACACAAACGGTCACTGTTTTTAGTCTTTCTCGTTGGTTTTGACTAATTGAATTCCGTGGCAACTTCACTCCATTGGCTGGCACTGTTACGCAAGAAACCAATAAGTTATCGGCGAAAATTTGACACACACTAGCTATAAGAATATATATAAAATATATTGTGGTCCTATTTATGCTATAATTCTCAAAAGTAAGCAATAAACATAAATTTGAAGAAAAGCTCAAATGTATTTTTGACGTTTTGCCCAGATACGTATTTCGATTGCCAAGCAATCTTCAGTGGTCATCAAGTATTATTAGATCGCTCTGTAACTGCTATGTAACGATTAACCTTTACGTATCTGGGTAATACGTCAAAAAATACGTTCAAATTTATGTTTATAGTTTATTTTTGTGAATAATATTGCATAAATTGGATCACAATTTTGTATAAACAGTATAACTGTTGAAAGTCAGCGAAAAATCTAATTTGATTTCCACCCACAAATATTAACCTTTCTATTAATTTGTTTCGAAATATTTTTATTGAATTTTCTGATTTTTAAGAGTTAAAAAGAAAATTATTGGGAACCCCTGATTTAAATCATTTTTTTTTTCGGTCGGAAAGGCTTGTATTTTTCTTCTCAAAACAAAATAGCAAACGGCTAGTATTAAATTAAAGACAAGCAAAAAATGGGGTAGTTTCTAAAATTTGAGCTTTTTTTTCCATCGAAATTTCCTGCGTTATGTACACATTTTTTTAGTTCTACCCCGAAGCGATTCCAGCCACCGAGAGACCCTCATTTCAATCCCATTCCAACTATCCAATATTTTCGTACAATTTTTATACGTTCCGGAACATTTTTACTCTCTGTGATTTTCATAAAGATTTTTTTATGAATACCAGAAAAAAAAAATTCTCTCATCTTTTCTATACACCAGAGAGAAATTTTATCCCCCTTAGAAAATTTCCTTTTTCCATCCCCATTTATTTAACAACAACAAAAAATATTCACCATTTATTTTCAAGAGCCGAGAAAACAAAATAAGACAGACAAAAAACCATTTTCATATTTTTTTTTCCCACGAAAAATCAAGGTAATAAAACGAAGAGGAAAATTTTTACGGAGAAAACCCTTATGAAAATTAGATACTTGCAAATCAGACTAATAAAACGATATATTTCTGTCATTCTTACTAAATTGGTTCTCTGTCTTCAACCTGTGCACAATACCTGGGTCTGTTTTTTTTTTAATAAAAGATCTTTTGTATGTCCTTTACCACCTGTCGTTTCCTGGAAGTGGCTCCAAGGATTGCATCGGCATGGCGGTGCCATAAAAGACTTTAACACACCCCTGATTTTGCGAGACTCAAAAAAATCACATTAACCACATTTAACCATTTGAAGAATTTAAATGCTTAAAAATTTTATTTCATTCCACTGGTTTACAAAAAAAAAAAAAAAAATCGCCAACTAACGTTAATTTGGTGTTAATTTGCGAATTTCCCTTCTAAATGGCTCCCATATCAACCCCGTGTTATCGTGCCGTTTTCAGTTGGACGATAAAATGCGAAACATTAAGGGTTGAAACGATTATTGACGGAATGGGACGGTGGAGAGTCTAATTGGAACGAGTTTAGATTGTCGGAATCGTTTTTTTTTCTTCCATCTTCGTTTCTCGCATTCTCCCTTTTGGTATTTGTATTTACGTGTATCGGGAAACAGATGGGGTTTTCCGGCGGATTATCCATCCGAGTTTTCATTATCATCCACCTCACAAGTGCCACTATTGTATACCCCTTTGAATATTAATGTCAATAATTGTCTATAAATAAAAAAATAAAATGATTCACCCACATACAACAGGAAAATTTTTAAAAAAATTTTTTGGAAAATTTTCCTTAAAAATTTTTTAACCGATTAGTCAAATTAGCTTACAGAACAATTTAAGTGTAAAGCTCTTTGAACTGTAAGGCCGAGATATTTTTTAAAGTAAATTTTTAAAAAGACTACCCGACCTAATTCCTTCATCAAACCCCGATTAGAGTAACTTTTTTTTTTTTTTTATTAAAAAAGGCGCTCGTAAACTTTAAAGCTCGGGCGTTGAAATCCCAAAAGACTACGCGTTAAAAATGCAAATTTCCAAAAATAGCGTCGCTCTTCCAATGCAATTTCCATGGAAATTATTTTTTAACAAACTAAACGAAACAGAATGAAACCATAAAAGAAATTGGAGTGAAAATTTTTTTTTTCATCTTTGAATCTTCGATATACCAATGGATGCACTTTCATTGATAAATGAATACAATAGGATTGAAAGAAAATCTTAGACTCGAGGAAATTCGATGGAAGCTTTTTCCATGAAAACTAGAAATTTTCTCTTAAATAAGAAACGGAGAAATTTTTCAAAAAATTAGGACACTTCTTTCACCCTCTTTTTTCATCGAATCAAGGGGATGAATTTCAAAAAAACAAAAAAGCGACACTCTCAATATTATTGTAAGCCGCATTGAATGGATTTATATTTTGATGAAAAAATAATCCGATTGGATTGATTTCACCCACACAAGACTTAGAGATTCAAACCGGAAAAAAAACAGGATAAAAACCGATGAAAGCCTTTAGACGAACAAAAAAAAAATTAAATTAAATAAAAGCTCGAAGGCTTTTTATTTAAATCATGGATACATGTGGAAACGAGAATTTATGAATAAGAAAATTCGCTCACCTGAAAGAGTATCCACTTAAAAACTCGACACATGAAAGGGCTGTTTTAAAAAGAACTATCCAGTGCACTTAAAACACTCACTCAGAAAAAATCACGAGGATTGTTTTGGGTTTTTTTTAATTTTTTTTTTTTTTTTTTTTGAAAGCACCAATCGCACGATTGTTGATTGTTGTGTGAAACGCGCGTGGTTTGAATTTGTCACGGCTACGCCGATTGTTGGCACACGAACGTGGTACGGTTTGACGGTTGGCGGCGTGAAGTCCTGTCGTTTGGGTGAGAGATCGGCGTTTGTTTCCTCGGTGTCGCAGGCTGTGTGTAGACGCACGGATTGTGGAGAAATGGGCGCAGAAGATTGTTGGCTCCGGCGGCGCTCCGGCGTCGATCGTTCGTTCGTTTCAGTCGCTCGCTCGGTCGTTCGATCCGTTGGACGTCGAGCGCGGTTTCGATTCTGAGTTACGACGCGAATACGTCGAGAGCCAATGCGCGAATGACTCACGTTTGGACCGCTCACGAGGAGACCCCAAGATTTCTGGACACGGCCACTTCTTCTTCGGCTAACAATTAATCTCCGTGGTTTGACAAATTTTAACACTGAAGACCTAAATCTGAAAGTTGATGTCTTAAAAAATCACAGTTACTCATTAAGTTTTACCCAAAATACTCAAACCAGGTCCAAGTACTCAATGAAGTACTTCTTCATCGCTAAAGCACTGAACCATTCTTCTTATTTGATTATTAATAACCAGATTTAATTTATTTATTTACCCATATTTCGGTCTTTTGTGAGGAGCATCCAAGATTTCTGAACATGGCCACTTCATTTTTACCCTAGCCTCTATGGCTTAACAAATTGCTAGAATGAAGATCTAAATCGAAAGTTGATTTCTTTGAAATATTTTATCACAAACAGTTCATTAAGTTTCATCTCTTTGATTATTCCAATCTCATTCATCTGTGGCGACTAGAAATGGAATTTGAACATGCAGTGATACCTCTCGCAATTGCTCTGACAAAACGACCTTATATACCTTATGCAATTCAATTTGTTAGGGGCCATTGCTGGCCACTGTAATTGTAAATATATATTTATGTAAATAAATGGGGTAACCACTCCCACCTTACAAATCTATGATCTTAGTCCCACTTAGGGGAAAGGTGTACAAGATGATCCCTCTAAGCAATAATTGAAATAAAATATAGATATTTCCCTATGAAACAATCTTGATAGCATTTACTACTGCCAACTACTCAAAATTTCTAATTGATTCAGTTTATTTACATAATAATATATAAATATTTTTAAAACTCTACAAAGTAATCATCTAATACACCCGGGTGGCTAAGATGATCCCTATGGTTGGGGTAAAATGATTCCAATGATCATCTTACCAATGTCGAGCAACCTTTTATTTTTTCAAGAATAAGGTAAGTAATAAATAAATATTATAAAAAAATGAAAAACCAACCTCAAAATAAATAAAAAATCTTAAACAAGAAATGCACTAAAAAGTAACAAAATAATGGCGCATCCTTGCAGTATCTACAACTTACAAATTATTAGGATGATATAATGTACAACTATTGTTATTTTTGGAGTTGGTGTCAGCCAAGGAAATACGCCTATATTGGTACTTAGCAATAAACGAGAATACTTTATGAAAATTATTTTTCAAGTGAACTTTTAAACAATATACTCGAACTGTAACAATATCTAGCGACCTTTAAACTACAAAATACCAATTACCAACTAAACATTTTTAAATTTTTTAAATTACCATTAATATTTATTTTTTGACTGACCACCCAAAAAAAACATTCCACATAACAACACAAAAACAACAAAAACCACCATCAACACACACACAAAAATCAACTACATAGCTATCACATTCGTAATCATCCTAATAATTTGTAAGTTGTAGATACTGCAAGGATACGCCATTATTTTGTTACTTTTTAGTGCATTTTTTGTTTAAGATTTTTTATTTATTTTGAAGTCGGTTTTTAATTTTTTTATAATATTTATTTATTTCTCGCGTTTTAGTGATCTGAAGTTTGATGACTGATTTTATTTTCTTGAAAATGGTTAAACCTTCTAAACGCGCTGCTCATATGAGGCAGCGTCGTTTAATATTAAAAGTTACTACATCATCCCTTTTTGCCTTTAAGGGTTGAAATTTTTTTCTTTTAAATGTAATAACAAAACTAAGTGGATTACTCTTTCCAACAGAAAAAAAAAATTACTAAAATTCGATGTTTCAGTTAAATGTCACTATTTCATCCCCTATTTTCATCCTTAGGGGGTGGATTTTTTTCTTCAAATAGAAATGTGAACAATTTAAAGGTACGTTGTACGTAATAGAAACAAAATTATCAAAATCGGGTTAGCCAGAAAAAATGTATAATATTATTTCATCTCTAATTTTTAACCCCTTATGAGTGGAGTTTTTTTTATAAAAAATGGATAGGAGATTAATTTAAAATTGTGTTCTACAAATAAAAAAAGAGTTATCAAAATCGAGCTATCCAATAAGAAGTTAATATTTCAACCCTTAGTTTCCAACCCTTTAGAGGTGAAATATTTTCCTCAAATTAAAATGAGACCACACAGAGGCACTAGCTTTCAAATTAAAAAAGAATTTTCAAAATCGAGCTATCCAATAAAAAGTTAGTATTTTATCTCTTAGTTTTCAACCCCTTAGAAGTGAACGACTTCCTTCAAATTAAAATGGGACCATTCGGGAAGCACCAGCTTTCAAATAAAAAAAGAATCATCAAAATCGCTTTACCCAGTCGGAAATGCTGAGGTAATAAACATAAAAAAATACAGTCGAATTGAGAACCTCCTCCTTTTTTTGAAGTCGGTTAAAAACGAAAATCAAGACTATAAAACGGCTTTATTTAAGATAATTTTTGTAATTCAAGATAACATACTCAGGTTTATAACTCAAAAAATAAACTCTAAAAAAACTAATCCAGTCTTCTGAGTAGTGGATCATTATGCAACTTTTCTTAAAAGTGTAATCGCTTTTTGGCCGGTGTTGTGCTACACATTTCATAAATATCATCGGTTTGTATCATTGCTATCAATTCCGGCACAAGCTTCATGCCGCCATTTTCCACAAGCACAAAACTTGATCCACCCTCCACCCTTGATATCACCGGAAAACTTTTCCGTGCAATAAAGACATTCTGTGTCATCTTCCTCAGATGACTCAGACGAGAAATATGATGTTTTCTTAAACTTAATGTATGTAAGTACATAAAAATCCTCGGGATCATCTTGCCCCAAGTGCAACTTTTTTATTCAAAGTTAATTAACATAACCCATAGTCACGCCGCTATTTCCAAGTAACCCAAAAATCAAAATTAGGCGTATTAGAATGTCACAAACACAAGAATCATTGCGCTTACTAATATGCAATAGAAGTAATGTAAAATTGAATTCAATCTTTCCTTATATTAACTGAGCACAATTCATATTTTTTTCTGTTAAATCCAACACGCTGGTTATGCTGTCTTTGCAAATGGACAGTGGCGGGGAGGTATTCGAGGCTATGTTTTGTCAAAAATTCAACTAGATAGCGTTAGCTGTTTGGGCGCAATCGAAAAGGATCATCTTACCCAATGGGATCATCTTGTACACCTTTCCCTTACATCGAATTATTATTCGCTGATTTTTAGTATTGATTTTGAAACCAATCTTTTTAAATCCTACTTCTCTTTTACCAAAACATGAACATTTTCCATTTAAACATATCTTAAAAAGTTTAAAATTGCAACCCAGTACCATTTTAATATCATCTTCTTATTTCATCATTAATTGCCACGCTTAATTTGGTGACAACTAAATAATTTCAATAAAATAGCATTAGCAGGGGAATTACATCAATATCCAATAGGTACTCGTAAACTTGACAAAACTAGACGAAAGATGAAAGCAAAATTCCAAGCTTGGTGATGTTAGTTAAAGCTTTTGATACGATGTCCCTGTCACATAGAAACATATTTCTAAAATCCACTTTTTCCGACCCAGAAGACCTCTAAACGTGTATTTCCGGAGAAAATTCGACCCGGTTACAATCTTTCCTGTACTAAATAAAAGTGAACAAAAAAATTAAAATGTACTGATTATAAAATTTACAATGATCTTTGATAAAGAGATATTTACACAAAAGCCTCTTCTTTTATTATAGGGGTAATACTTTTCTGGAAAACATAGACAGGGGAATTACATAATTGTTTGCATATCAACATGAATAAAAATGTTATCATTATTTAATTAAAAATGACTGCCACAGTTTTGACTGAATTGATGAAAATTGAGCTAAAAAAAATTTAAAGAGCATTTTGCTTTGCCAGCAATGTTTTCATGTCTGAAATTTCTGTCTTTAGTTCACTTTAAATCAAATTAATTGACAGGGGAATTACATTTCTACCTATGTACATATATATAACAACTTTAAAATTGATTCTTGAAATTGCTTTAAGCTTGTAAGCTCAACAAAATAATTTACCATAGAAACATTTTTCAGTCATCTCTATTATAGAAAATTTTTCAAAAAACAACAAATTTTTCGTAATATTCTCCTTGTTTTTTCTAGACAGAGGAATTACACATTTGTTTGAATACACGCCGTTAAAATCTTTATCATTGAAATTTTTCAATAATTTTTTTTTTTTGACTTAGACTAATTAAACTGTAACCAAAAGAAAATATTTTACAATGTTCTCAGTTTTCAATAGCTAACGATTGTTGATTTTTTTCTTTCCTTAAAATTTTTCAAGCAAAAAAACTAGCCAGGGGAATTACATTACATTAAAATTTGCCCTGTGAATTTGTTAAACACCTTTTAAAGTTTACAAAAGAATGTTGAAATATTGACGACAACGGTCATTAAATTGGGTAGTATTATGATTGTGGTCCCATGTGCCAGTGGTCTGACCATCGAACCCCAATGGAAGTCCAAAAATGTTTAATAGATTATTGGATTCGCCGATCGCTAATAGGACTTTTTCAGCAATTGATAAATGTACTGCTTTGACAGGGGAATTACATGGACTATTTTATGTTCTTCTAGGTCAACTTATCTCAACAATCTTTAGCGTTTATACCATTCTAAAAACTATTGTATTGTTAGTAATTTCACATGATACTTTCTGTAATTTTCACTGCTTATTCGTTCCAAGAAGTAAAAATTTTCCTTGATGTCTTATATATAATCATAAATTCAGCTAACCCAGAGGAGCTACAATAAAACACCATAAATATTTTCTTTGCATTGATTAAAAACGTACATCAATTGTATTATAAAAGGCTTTTTCAAAATTTCCACACAAATATATAATAGTTAATTTAGTACTTCCTTGTAGTCACCTTTATTATAAAAACGAGCCAGGGGAAATACATTTTCTATAAAAATAATACAGCGTGTAAATTGCTAGTAAATTGATAAGTTAACAAAGTTTTTATCATCTTAGTGTGTAATTATAAAAAATTTCATATAAAATTTTAATAGTCTAATCAATTTTTGGTTAGTAAAGGAACATTAAAATGTAAAAGATTTCTATATATATATAGCACTATATCAAATCAACCAGGGGAATTACACAGTGGTTTCTTTAAATCACGCATGAGTTGTCAATTTTGAGATGAAATTCAAAACTTTTTTATTGGGAATTAATGTTTATGTGAAGCAAATAATTGTCATTAAATATGTAAAAGTTTCGCGTCAATTTTAAGTATATTTAATTGCCTTATAAATATTCTTTAACAAATCAACCAGGGGAATTACATTGTTTATGTTTTTTTCGAAGTTTTGTCATTTTAGAGCTTTCTTTAGTTGGAAATCAATAATTGTTTGATTGTAAATAATACTCATTAAGTCTGTGAAGAATTTGTGTTGGCAATTTAAAGAATAGTTGAGGTGCACCAATTCACGTTGCAAACGGTCGTAGTTTCGCCGTATCATAGTATGTAGTAAGCCGGCGTGTTTGATGCGGCAAGGCAGGACTAAGTGACGCCGACCTGCCCCATATCGATTCCGGGGGATTCGCCCTCGGGAGACGCGGCGCTTTTCCGACCCCCGACCGCTCAACCGCTCGCGCCCCTATTCCCATATTTACGAAAATCGTCCAAACTTCTACGTTCCTATTACATCGCACTCAGCAATACGCCCACACGTGTTAACTACAACGGCTGATTACAACCGCCAAATTTTCAAATTTCACCTACTTTCCACGCAACGGTGCACAGTGAAAATTTTCTCCTTAAAACTAATACGTGGATAATTAACAGCTATTAGCAATTTCTAAAGATGCTAATAGTGGTATTTTAATTAGCACAAACCATATTAATTATGTGTACTTTAATGGAAGGATGAGGATTCGTCTGGTGGTTATATAGAAGGTACTTGATGTATATTCTAACTAAATTAGGCGAAGAGATCAAATTAACCTCAAGAAACCACTACTCTACGCTTTGGTTAGATATTTAGTTATATCTTAAAGTCGATGTCTTGTAGATTGAAACATCTTTAGACAAAATACGAATTTACATGTAGGTACCAGTTAAGGGTTATTTTTAAGAAGGTACTAGTCTAGAGGCCCGAATTTCGAGCGTTTTTTGGCAATTGATAAAAAAAAGCATTTGATATTTTAACCATCCATTTTTTTATAACTTGCTTATTTATATTCAGAGAGTACACAAAATTAATTTCAAAACAAAAAAAAAAAAAATTTCATTGAGTTATGAGTCTCTCTGAGAAAAAATGTACGGTTCCCGTGGGATAGTTATTTTTTTTGTTTCTTACAGAGCAAAAGATTAACTTCATTTGTCCTCGTCGCCATGATTTCTACCCTTGTGGTCATTTGAAAAATTAAACAATGATGGATTCTTGATAAGTACAAATGTCGCTATCGCATGAACCTCCAAAACAGAAAAAAAAATTTTTTTTCATAAAATGGCGGCTACTCAAAAATAAAGGTCGATTTTTTCACTCATTTTTTAACTTCGTCGAATTTTTAAAAAATATTACAAATTTAAAATTTTCATTTTTTGTTGGTTCATGCAATAGAGAGATGTTTAAAGAATATTCATGCAAAATTTCAAGTAAATCGGCTGATTAGAACTTGAGATATTATGGCGACCGCATCAAAAAAAGTAGTTTCGAGAAAAACGCATTTAAAGTTTTACGTTAAGTCTCAACCGGTATAGTTGGCACGACACTAAAACGGCTATAACTTCGGAAATAATTTGAATTTTGAAAAATTCTTTTAAGGAAATTTTTTTGAATATATAAACTATCGGATTATGAAAAAAAAAATTTCGATTTTTTCAAAATCCTAGACTAGAATACCCCCTAAGGGGTATTTTTTTCAGTTTTGGAGGTTCATGCGATAGCGACATTTGTACTTATCAAGAATCCATCATTGTTTAATTTTTCAAATGACCACAAGGGTAGAAAGCATGGCGACGAGGACACGGTCTTTTTTTTTTCCCCTCTACTTCAAAGACACATAACTCAATGAAAAAATTTTTTTTTTGTTTTGAAATTAATTTTGTGTACTCTCTGAATATGAATAAGCAAATGATAAAAAATGGATATTAAAAATATCAACTGCTTTTTTTTTATCAATTGCCAAAAAAACGCTCGAAATTCGGGCCTCTAGACTAGAATACCCCCTTAAAGGAAAATTCTTTAAGGGAAAACAAAAAATTTCCCAAAAAAAATGCCGATTGCAATACCGATACCAAAATCTTTGTTTAGTTAACTGTAATAGTCGTAAAAAATATAAAATATCATAATCAACATATTAACACACTTAGCAAATCAGCATTCATCACTTTATAAATCAAAAAATCGCTTACCAAAAATAAATTAAAAATCCCACATTATATGTGGAGGTATATTATCGGTACGTGACATTTTGGCGCGGGACGTTTTCTCACGGGGGGTTTCGCTACATTGTACCGTGCTCTTAAGACTATGCGGAGGTTGTTTTTTGTATCAACTTTCGGTTTCTCATTGAAAACATCAGTGGTTCAGTGGCGCCAAAACGTCCTGCTTCGATATATAAAATGTATTCTTTAGGTTTGTTCCAATTGTCTTTCTGGCGATGTTCAAACATTGATCAACAGCAAGACAAAATTGACCAAGAGACAAGAGTGAGTGAAGAACATAAATTGACAAGTTCGCTTGAGTTACAAACTAGTTAACCAGGGCCAGTGTCGATATAAGCGCTTGTCACAAAAATATACGGACTCTGGCCTAATGCGGTCGAGTGGTCATTGCTGAAACAGTTCTTCACTCACTCATGTCTCTTGGTCAATGTTGTTTTGCTCTTTGTCTGTTGGTGATGTTTGTGATCGCCATGGCCGGATGATTGGAACAAACCTTCTGGGTCATTCAATTTTTGTTTCAAGAGAAAATCATCTTTAAGCGACTTTTTCCGTAACTGCCTCTTGTTTCAAAAATGTTATTTTCTAAAGAAGCAAATGAAAGTAATTATGTTTATGTTGTATTTTATTAATCTATACTAATATATAAAATTGAAGAGTTTGTTTGTTTGTTTGTTTGTTTGTTTGTTTGTTTGATTGGTTGAACGGGCTAATCTCAGGAACTACTGGTTCGAACTGAAAAATTCTTTTAATGTTGGGTAGCCTAATTATCGGGGGAGGCTTTAGGCTATATAACATCACGCTACGACTAATAGGAGCAGAGCATCGATGGAAAATGTTGCAAAAATCAGGAAAAAATTTTCCTTTTGAGAGCGTTCGTGGCCTGCCCTGCGTAAACGGTTAAAGTTACGCAAAAATCATGTAGAGCAAAATTGTTCCTCTTAAAAAGTTCTACAAAAAAGTCCGCGACGGCATATGTCTATCTTTTACGGTTAGCCCGCTATAACCTTTTTAATGGTTGTTAAGGTTGTTTCAAAAATAATTCATTATTTGCGAAATTGTTTTTAGAAACATATTATTAATTCTTACCCAAATAAATATGACTTTTAATAAAATTTGTTGTGATAATAAATGACAATCTGAGTCATTAAATAGAATTCTTTTTATTAAGGGAAAATGTCTCATTTACCCGGGAAATTGAAAAACGGGTTGGAGAAAAAAATTATGCATAAACTCTATTTTTAGTTGAAAATGGATTTTGGTGATATTTAAGTATAATAAATATGCGAATCATTATCTAAAACACGTTTTATTTCGTAAAAATTTCTCATTTTATCGGGAAAATAGAGAAAAACTGGTTCGAAGAAAAATCATGTGAAACCAAACATTTTAATAACTCATTTATTAGCTAAGAGTTAAGTAATAACTCATAAGGTTCTCAAGGCAAAATCATAATTTTTCTTTTCATACAGTCCACTTTTTATCCAGGAAATATGTATGTTCCCGTAGGATAGATACGTTTTTGTTTTTTACAGAACAAAAGATTACCATAATTTCTTGCAATATGGTGGTTTAAGAGACAGTGAATGATATGGGTTACTTTTTATGTTAGAATATTGTACGGTTCCCGTAGGATAGGCTAAAAATAGAATCTTTCAGGAACTGAGTATTTCAAAAGAGTTTTCTAAAAGTTTATGAATAAGAGTTTTAACGAATTTTCCTCAGGAAAGCTTGATCTCTTTTTTATCCAGGAAAAATGTTCTACTCCTGTGGGATAGATATGTTTTTGTTTTTCACAGAGTAAAAGATAGACATGATTTTTTGCAATATGATAGTTGAGGGATCAGATAATAATATAGATTATTTCTTATGCCAGAATAATGCACGGTGCTCAAAGGATAGCATGATAATTGTCTCCTGCGGGAACCGTGTGTTAAAAAAAGGTCGTAAAATAGATCTTTAAAGTTCGTGAAATAGCGTTTTAACACCTTTTCTCTTTAGGATTAAAATAAAAATTACAATTTTCACTTGAAGATATGATTTTTTATTTAACATCCGAAAAATAATGAAAATTTTTAAAACGTTGATATTTCTTTCATTGTTAATTTTCGAATACATATTTAGAATTTAAGGTGTTAAAGTACATTTAAAAAATCAACAATTACATTTTTAACTTTTAACATTTTTCAAGACTCCCCACTCTTTAAAATATGTTAGGCCTCCTAAGTGAGCGCTTGCGCTTTTCCTTCTCAATATTTGTGTACTTCTAACTTTTTTTCAGTAGTCAGTACTGAGCTGATTCATAGATCATTTTTTTTTTTTTTTTTTTGGGTGTTTTAAGTCGTTTTAACAGCTAAGGTCATATCACGACTGTCTAAACACAGAAAATTTCTGTTGGTCAATTATTTCTTAGGTCTAGAATCTTAAGTCTAGGATTCAACGGGAATCGAACCCAGAACCACTTGACGCATGAAGTGGAGAGAACTACCGCTCTAGCCACTGCGCCAATAGGTGGCCTCATAGATCATTAGACATTCAGGCATTCAGCTCCTTGCAATATATTATATCAGATACAGAAGTACAAGTTTAAAATATATTATTTGTTACAACGGTTACAGGCGTTGCAATAATCAAATAACATTTTAATTTTTTTTACGTTACTCTTTGTTTAAGTTTCATATATTCTTTTTTCTTCATTATA
Source organism: Sisyra nigra (assembly GCA_958496155.1). Lineage (NCBI taxonomy): Eukaryota > Metazoa > Arthropoda > Insecta > Neuroptera > Sisyridae > Sisyra > Sisyra nigra. The sequence continues at coordinate 48,560,319 of OY292315.1, forward strand.
TTTTAAGTTTACATACGTAAATTTTATCAATAAAACACCCCAGTAGTGGTATGCAGCGTTCCTTTATTATTCCCGTTCCCGTGACATTTTTTACTATAGTTCCACTCTTACTGATCATAGTGTGATGTACCTAAAATAGCTCATGAGTCATGTTATACTTTTAACGTTACAGACATACAATGTTTTTCTTGGTTTTGTCCGCGTGGTTTTAAATTAGCATTATAGGTACCAAATTTTATCTCTTAAATGGTTCTTAAGTGATTTGTGGATAAAACAAAGAAAGTTTCAACTCCTTTAGAATTGTGCCATAGGTACCCCACGTTTAACCCTCTCGCACTCTTATCTGACGCAGACGGAGTTGCGCGGGTCAGCTAGTATTATATATTATATGAACTGAATTTATTTAATTTTGAGTTAAATTTATTTTATTTTTTTGAAAAAACAAAATTTATTTAATTACTAGTAAAAGCCCGACAGTCAACAAAATTGACTGCTGTTTTAGTGCTTGGCCTGCATGGTAGCAGTGTACAATGTGGACTATTTGAATTCCGTGCCAACTTCACTCCATTGGTTGGCACTGTTACGAAAGAACCCATAGCGACAACATAGCGACATTTAATTATTATTATATTAATAAGTTGGTATAGCGACATTCTGCACACCAAGATAGGGAACTTATATATAAGATTATTCCCAAAACTTTTACAATTTGCACCTCAAATTCAATATTTTTTAAATTTCCCGGGATTCCCGGGAAATTTATTTTTAGATTTTCCGGGAAAAATAACCCTCTAGTACCAGTACATTAATTGTGTATCTCGTATCATACACTTTTCTTCACTACAATTGGTTGAAGTAGAAAAAATTAAATAGACTTTTCCAGTTAATTTAGTTAAGTTTGTATGCAGTTCTTTTTATTTTTCAGTGTAATTTTTATATTTTTACTAAGTATCTACACTGTTGTTAACATTGGCGTTAAAATTGAGGGTCAAAACGTGGCGTGAGAGCGTTTGAAATTGGCGTCTCGGCCCTTCAAGATAAAGCCCACACACGAAGAGTACAAACATTTTATTTTTCCGATTTTTTACATTCGTAGTACGTGAAATTTGCAACATTTATTTAAATATGTTGACATAAATATATTGTTTAAAAAAACTTCTCACTTCTATGAGCCTTGAAGAATTCGTTACGCATTGAAAAGCCGTGAAGAAAAGAAGTTAAAGTAAGTTTTAATCTACCAAGTAACATGAAGGCTTCTAGAAAGGTATCCCAAATTAACCAACCAGTTTTATGGGTGAAAAAAATTTTAGAGACCTTACTTACCCTAAAAATGTTCTTTTAGGACTGTATATCTGAAGTTTATTTTCCATATTTGTACATACATGGGTTAAATATTCGATTAGGTTTTATAATAATTTTTCCTAAAAAAAATTTTGAATTGATTAAATCAAAAATTGGTATCTACACATTGTATGGTAGCTTAAAACAGTATTTTAACATTTTTATATTTGTTAAAATTATGATTTTTTTTCTTAAATTTTTAAAGTCGCTTCAACTTCTAGGGCTATTAGCGACTGCGCATAGTGGTACTATGCCTAGTAATTAATTAGATTTTTTATAAAAATAATAGATTTGAAGTGAAAAAAAATTTTATATAAGCTGAATAGTGGTAACAATGATAATAATAGCAATAGTAGTGACGGAGTATTTTGTTTTAGATGTTAGAATATAATGCTAAAATTATAAAAATACTAGTGTTTAGCGATCCATTTGTTTGATGGATAATTAGAGGGTTTTGTAGAAGTTGGAGTTCTTTATTCTCCTCCAATGCTCGTCAAATTCGGGGTGTTCCGGGTCGAGAGCAGCCCTCAGGTCTGATTGGCTGAAGGACAAGTCGCAGCTGGGACTTATGATTTGAAAGCTGTTATGGCTGCTCTCCAAAAGCTCCTCTCAAAAAAGGCATCTTGCGGTGACCATAATATCTCTGAGCTGGATCGTTCAAGTATTGTTTAATCTTGTAATTATAATCGAAAGAGTAAGCAAAATAAAATTCTAACAAAAATACGGCTTTTCAAAAAAATAAGCAATTTTGGATCAAAATTTTGACCTTAAATTTTATATAACAAGAAAAGTATTTATCGGTGAAAGAAACTCTTCGATTAACTATACTAAGAAATATAGGTACTTAAGAAGCTATTAGATTTGTTCGTGGGTCTCATTCCGAACCGATTACGAATCAGTTCAGGACAGATTTAGGATTATCCCCGAGCGAATACACGCGTATGAACCGAGTAACGGTCCAATGTTCGAAGTTCACACGAAATGCGTTCGTTAAAATAATCCTTAATTAGTTCATAAACGTGCATGGGCTTGACGATTACCCTAAATCTGCCTTGGACTGATTCGCAATCGGTTCAGAATGAGATCCGCGAACAAAGCTAGAGTTAAAATTTGAGGCTAATTGGTTTTTGATGAATCTTGGTCATTGACTAAATTGGCATGTAACTTTAAAATTAATCGCGGAATTGACTTGAAATTTTCTGGTTGTGTACTTTAACTGAGTGTGTACTATGTTCATTACAAAAAGTATATTAAAAAATTCAATTTGTTGAAAATTCTAACTGTACATAATCCCTTATAAAATATCTAAAGTCTGGGATAAGCAAGAATTAGGGTAGGATAAAACAAAATTAGATTTATTCTTTAATAATTGAAACTAAAATAAAAATCACATTAACTGAGCTTAAATAGCTCGTTCTTCGGCTGGCGAAATCAGAGTCGCCTAGTTTTTCCATTTGCCTCGGCATCCAGTAGACCGTACCCTCCCCGGGTGTCCTTAAAGTCACCAACAAACAACCAGTTGTTTTTCTTCAACAACTCGAGTACTTCAACTGGACATAAAGCAAATAGTAAAACTCCATCTGAAACGAATAGCTCCCTTACCAAAATGTTTTTTCTTTATTATTTATTTCCAATCTGTATACACATTCATATAATGAGCAAATCGAAATTAAAAACCCTTTAAATTAATGGTCAAATAGAAATATGAGTATGTGGATGAAAGCCACCAGCCAGCACTGGAACTCTCTAAGAAGAGAGGTGGTCTCTTGGTCATTGTCGCTTTAAACGACGTGGATGATTTTTTGGGTTTTGAACAGAGGAAAGAGTTTGAACTTCTGGATTAGAATAAGAAAATAATTTGTCATAGAATTTAATGAAACTATCAGGAATAAGTTCGGAAATATATGGGACATTAAGATCTCTATGAATTACTTCATTTGGGACATAATACGGAGCGTTTAAGATTTTTCAAAGGACTTTTGACTGAAATGTTTCGATGCGTTTGTTATTAGAGGGTTTTGGTGGAACTCTACAATTCTATTCCATATGTCAAAATAGGTCTTATAAAAGCTTTTATATAAAATTAATTTAGTTGGTACGTCTATGGGAAATTGTGGTCCTAAAAGTCTTCTTAAGAGTCTAAAGCGTCTGTTAAGGTCAGTGGCGGAACTACAAATTTTAGGCCCCCCGCAAAAAAAAATTAGATCGGCCCCCAACCTTATATAAATTTTTGCTTTTCGTATCTAGCGTCCCATATTTTAATTTAGCACCGATTTTCTTGCGAAAGGTCTTTCTTAAAAAGCCCTTGAAGTCTAGAGGAGTTAGCAGATATTATCAGGTGTAATATTTTATTTTGAAAATTAGCATTGTCCGTTAAGAATAACGACAGTTTCTTAATATCCTTATTCGTAACATCTTGAACAAAGTCTATGGTATTTTCGTCGTTATTCAAATCAATTGCCGTACTATAACTTCTGCTATCAACATATTCAAATTGCCCTTCATCTCTAGGTGTAGTACCTTGATTTTTTAGTTTTAAGTCAGTTGGATTAATTTTTTCGCTATGAACTTGTTCAAACACCTGTTCATCTTTACAAGTACTTTGATTTTCTGTGATCGTAGCAAACGATTTAAGAAAACGGGATAATTTTGATATTCTTACTAAATGTTTCTGTTTCTTTTTCAAGTTTTTTTTTTACTGCACCCTCTCTACAGCACCACTAGTACTAATTTTCTCAACATTTTCGGATCCCCCCAAAGCTTCGGGCCCCCTGCATCGCGGGATCTAGTGATATGGTAGTTCCGCCACTGGTTAAGGTCTTATTGTTTCAGTCTTGTGTGTGCGTTCTACATAAGTCGACTATCCAGGCAAAATCCTAGATAATGGACCTTCGTGAAGGTCTTACCAAAATAAAATTATATTAAAATAACGAAACCCTCGTTGCACTCTCGTAGTGGAACTTTGTTAATAAATAGCAGAAAGGGTACAGTAAAAAGTTTCCAGTAAGTCTTTCTAATTTCTTCCAGATCGATCTCATTTTTAATATTAATTTACTTTTAAACCTAATGAGGAATTTGCATGTTTTTCAATGCATTTAAGTAAAACGATTTCACCGAAAAGAAAAACTGTTATTTCCAAGAAAATTTCTTTAATTTCCCAAATTGATTTCAATTTGAAATAATTGCTTAATCTAAACTGACCGCAATGAGGTGCATTTGGTCAAATGTGCAACAAACGTCTTAGGGCATTTCGTGTTCATTAATAGCCCTGTAACATGAAGTAACCTTGAAACATAAAGCTTTTTCTTTAGTTTTTTAAAAATTTTACGTAAATCATAAATATTTTCGATTAAGTTTCGATTCATTTGGTGCCCCGTAAATAATAATCGTAAAAGTCTCCCTGCTTGTTTTTTTTTTAATTTTATTATATATTTTTTCCCTCGCATAAATCCACTGTCGAAAAGTGCCGCGTCATCAATGTCTCACGTACGTAAACGCACACGTAAAACTTTTACGCTTTCGTGTAAAACTTGTGCAATGATCGTCGAAACGTTACGACGTCGATACCGGACACGGTGGATTATTTTTCAAACGTTCAAGTTCGCGACAACGCGAATTACATGCGAAAAAGTGGGTGAGGGAGAGTGAGAGGCTGCGTGGCATGAGATTAGCAAGCAGCGACGGACTGAGGCTAGTCACTTACCCCTTCACTTACCCCAATGCATATTCTAAAGTATATCTGAATGCATTCGTGTTGGTGGAATACATGAAACGACATGATGCGGTGAATGCACTGCTCGTGGATGAGATCGATTTGTGTGTAGAGGGATGCTGCAAGAAGCGATGTATCCGACAGAGTGGCTCCAAGACAAACTCGCCCCTTTCAACCCCGGCCACAACAACACTATCCTCCCAACTCACCACCCCGGACAACTATATTATTATATCTATATTTCCCCCAAATATAAACACTCTTCAAATCGCTTCTGCTGCAAAAAAAATTTTTTCGAAAAATGCAAATTTCCCATTTTGTCTCTGGCTTCATATTATATAAACATTCGTGGAAATTAGTCACACTCTAATTCCACTCGAGAATTGCAAATATCAACCCCGCGCTTAAAACTACCTTGTCTCGTTTTTCAGTTCCCCTCACGATGGTCGGTTTTCGTATCTATTTGCGTTAAACAGAACGCGACTAACGTAAAAACCATTAAACGGTCGTAATTTTCACCCTTATTTTTATACGTGGTGTAATGTGAGCAAGGACAATTTAAATATAAAATAGAAGCAAAAAAACAATTGTAGATGAACGGAACATCATGCAAAACATGGACAAGTTTGCAATTCAAATTTTTATCCTTACACTTTACAAGAAGAATTTATTTCTCAATTTTTTTTAAATTAAAACTTATTCGTATCATATAGTATAAGAGCTAGCGACGTTGAAAAAAAAAAAAGAATTTTAGGTCGGCCAGTTTTTATATATTGTAACGTTTTTACGGGTTCGTTGGTTTGTGTATAATGACTACGAATTTATTTTTAAACAATTGTTTATTTATTTATCTAACACTTATGCACTACAACAATGTTCACTGTCAACAATAGTCACAGTACTGTTTATATTTCACTATATACAGAATGTACACTTTATTTAACAATGTTCACAATTTATATAACACTGTTCACTTTAACACTAAGCACTTCCACTATTTATTTTAACACTGTCGATTTATTTGAATACACACTCGTCGAACATTTAATTGAACACTGGTCTGTTGACCCCTCTTTCGGGTTATTTATAGGAACCAATCATCGGTCTAGAACTTTCTAAGCCATAAATCATCCGTTACTAGAATTTTCTATTTGTAATCTTAGCGCCTGTCTTTCTCTCCTCCATTGGTAAATCAATGGAGAAAATAGTAGAACAACACGTTCTTGTCTCCTCCTTTGTAATGTTAATCCGTGGTCATAAAACTACTTCAGGGGGTCCATCCTTTTGTGCAATTCTTATTGCTGGTTATTGGTTACCCGCCCTTCGGGCGCCAGACACAAATGGGTGTCTTGGATTTGTGACAATATGTTATCTCTCGCACGGCTGTTTGGCTGTCGGGAGGGGTTGCATTTATTAGTGGGCATCGCACCTGTACAGGTAAAATATTGAAATTTTCAAAAAAAAGAAAAAGTTTCAGATAAAATTTATAGAAAATAATATTTTAAATAAAAAATCTCCAGTGGCTAATTTTTGTAAAGTGGCTAGTTTGCCCGCTACAAGCTTGTAAAGGCTAGCTCGACGTGACGTCATTTGAGCGGCTTACCGTTCAGAAATACAGCCGTTGTGCCGACATGTTTGCAATGAGCATTACAAGCTTGTAGCGGGCAAACTAGCAACTTTACAAAAATTAGTCACCGAACATTTTTTATGTTAAATGTTATTTTCTACAAATTTCATCTGAAAGTTTTTCTTTTTTCTGAAAATGTCAATAATTTACCTGTCATAGGTGCGATGCGCACTAAAAAACGCAACCCTTCCCGACAGGCAGACAGCCCTTATGATGTCCGGGATAGTGCGAGAAATAACATATATAAAACTGGCTGACCTAATATTCTTTCTCGAAAACGTTGCTAGCTCTTAAACTAATATCATTGAGAATATTCCTCTGCAAAGGGTATAAAGTTTCTTTTTAACGAATGAATTGTAGTCAAATAAATTAAGGCGCAATGCCACATTTTATTTTTTTTTTTCAAAAATTTATCGACATACATAAGTTAAGGTCAAAAATAAATTCCTCGCCTGTCCGATTAAATCCACTAAACATTTTGTTTATTCGAAGATTTGCGAATTTTCGTGACCAAATTTATTTCAAATTCCGGATTTTTCCCACTCCCACGCCTCCAAAACCAATAGAAGCCAACAAATAACTTTAAGGATTTCCTTTGACATTTTCCCCGTTCCAACTAACCAAAAAATAGCTAAGAAATTTTTTTTTTAGCTTTCGAGAAAAAAATTGGTATTGCACACCATCTATCTAATGTATGCACGGCTGTCAACAAATCGGAAAATGCATTTCCCATGGAAAACGTCTCACCAACTCGCATACACATGCACAATGAATGGAAAACATATTAGATACAATCCACGAGAGAGACGATGAAGAAGAATGATTACCGAGAAAAGGACCAGAAATGGGGGTTGATAACGGACATAGCGGGGAGGCAGGGTGAGAATCCAAGTAAATCGCAACAATATGTTCGTATTGTTACACGAAAATGTTGAATGAAACAAATACACAACGGGTCTCTCTCACTGGCTGCATTACGGGGAGCAACCGTCATATGATAACTAACCGAGTCCAACAGGACTCATTGTTGCACTCGCATCGCACCCGGAAAGGGAGCGGGAAGCCAAGCAAACGTCGAGGCAATGTTTATTCTGCACGAACTGCATATTAAGTGCATCACATTGTACCTATTCTAATAACATATTACATAAACTGTGGGTACTTTTTCTCGTCATTCACATTTATTTCACTTCCGTTTTAAAAGCTCTCCTCCCCATTTCTAGCTTTTCAAATTTCATTGTACTTTTTGGTGATTATTTCGTAACAATGAACGTTCATAATTATATGAAAAAAAAAATTTTCTCGTAAAAATTTGCCTTTGAAGGTATAGAAATAGATTCTGTCAAGAAATGTTCGTTCGTAGAAAACATTTTTCAAAATTTTTTTTTATCAAAATTTTTTATTAAAACTCTCAAAAAAAACTTTTTAGTACTTAGTATTCATTGAAAATTTGATTTGTAATCTTTAATTTTTTGGAGAGAATTATTTTTTACTAGCTGATACCCGCTCTCTTCGCTGAGTGTATCTAAATTTAACTGATTGATTAAAAGATTCTCTACGTTCATAGCGAAATATAAAAATTAATCTATTTTGACAGAAAAAAATGATAGATACTTTTAGATATCAGATCCAAAGAAAGTTCATCGAAATTCGTAGAACTACTTTTCAAGAAAGAGATGTTAGCTGTCTCACATCAGCTTCTATACGATTTTTACTAAAAAAGTACCTGTATTCCTTCCTTTAGGACTTGAAAATCTTTCATACCAAATGTCATTTAAACACGTACAGCTATTTTAGGGGGCATCCATTAATTGCGCTAGGCGTTTTTTGCGATTTTTGAAATCCCATCTCCACCCCTCTGGTAAGATGTCATGAGATTTGGCATATATCATTCCCCCAACCCCCAATCTAAAGTGGTATTTTTCAAAACAAAAAAATACGTGATATTTGGGAAACCTTCCCCTTGCCCAAAGTAAGATTAGATGAGATTCGGCACGACCCCATCGGCCCCTAAACGCCTCACGTAATAATTAACGTATGTTCCATTAAAAGAATAGATTAGTAGCTATCCTACAGGATCTTTAGCAGAACTTCATTAAAATTGGTTCCGTTAAATAATTGTTGAATTTTAAAATTTTTAGTTTATAATTTTAATACGTTTATTTCTAATTAATATCTTCGACAATGAACAATGAAAAAATTCAAATATTTTAAACAATTTCGTTATTAATTTTATCGGGTGTTAAATTGAAATTCATATTTATTTTCCAGTAAAAGTTGTTAATTTTTTAATTTCAACTTTGTACAGATTTCTTCCGTTATTGTGTAAAATTAGAGGAAAATGCGTTAAAATTCTATTTCACTTACTTTAATAAAACTTACCGAAAATACTACGAAACTACACGGTTCCTGTAGGGTTCAATTGTTATGCTATCCTATGTAGGGTGACCAACTGTACTCTTTTAAGAATACATGTACCTTATATACCTAATAGGTGTAGAATTTTTAGAGTTTTTGTTCTATATAAGGACCCACATAACATTTTTGAAATCCCATCCCCTCCCCTCTGGTAAGATGTCATGAGATTTGGCATATATCATTCCCACAACCCGCAATCAAAAGTGTTATTTTTCAAAACAAAAAATTACGTGATATTTGGGAAACCTTCCCTTTGCCCAAAGTAAGATTAGATGAGATTCGACTCAACTCCATCGGCTCCTGAACGCCTCACGTAATAATAAATGTAGTATATGTTCCCTTAAAAGAATAGATTAGTAGCTATCCTACAGGATCTTTAGCAGAACTTCATTAAAATTTGTTCCGTTAAGTAATTGCTCAGTTCTGAAATTTTTAGTTTATTATTTTAATACGTTTATTTCTAATTAATATCTTTAACAATGAACAATGGATAAATTCAAATATTTTAAAAAATTTCATTATTACTTTTATCGGGTGTTAAATTGAAATTCATATTTATTTTCCACTAAAAATTGTAAATTTTTTAATTTCAACTTTGTAGAGATTTCTTTCGTTATTGTGTAAAATTGGAAGAAAATACGTTAAAATTCTAATTCACGAACTTTACCGAAACTTTTTAAATTTACGTTTTCTGGAGGATATAATTGTTTTGCCATCCCATGGGAACTATGCGTTATTCTAGCTTTAAAAGTAAGCTATATCATTCTTCCCCAAACAACCACATTGCAAAAATCATATCAATCTTTAACTCTGTGAAAAAAAAAACATAACTATCCCACGGGAATGAACATCTCGCCTGAGTAATAAGTAGATCAAATCTTCTTAAGGAAAATGAGTTAAGACTCTATTTCGTGGATTTTAATGAAACTGCTTTTAAATATACGGTTGTTATAGAATAAATACTTGTTTTGCTATTCCATGGGAACCGTTTATTATTCCGGTATGAGAAGTAATTTAGGCCCCTAAACTACCACATTACAAAAAAGGAAGTTAATCTTTTGCTCTGTAAAAAACAAAAAAAAATCTATCCCACGGGAACCGTTCATTTTTTCTGGATATAAAGTATACTATATATTAAGCCAGATTATAATCTATATCTATGCCAAATTTCATCCAGATCCAATCACTACTTTTTGAGTGAAAGAGCAACAAACATCCATACACCCATCCATTCTTACAAACTTTCACGTTTATAATATATTATATACTTATATATAAGTAAGAAGTAAGATAAGACACACTGGTTTTATGACTAAGGTAGTTTGGTAGCCAAATCACAGTTTTCCCCGTTAGCAGAAAACCATATTAGGGCTCGCTCCCTCCGCATTGCAGCCTTTGGCTTATTGTACTCCTGTTCTGCTCATGTATCCCTGTTGTCAGGGCCGTAACTAGGCAGGGGCAATAGGGGCACTTGCCCAGGGCCCAGCGCCCAGGGGGGCCCCGAAGGGGCCCAAGAAAACCCCGATAAAAATTATCTCAATTATTTTCATTCGTATTTTAATGAATATTCCAAATCACATATATAAGTAACACAACTGGTGACTCAGATAGACGGGGCTCAAAAAGGCCAGAATATGCTATAAGAATTTGTATTTAAAAAAAACATATTTATTTAATTCTTAATACTTAATATTCTATTGCACGCACTTAACGCACTATTCGTTTTATTGCTTACAGACCTTATCTTTAAAAAAAAGTGTGTGCAGTTTTAAATAGCACCCAATAAATAAAAAGCTGACAGGACCAGTGAAGCCAGATCGTGGGATTTTTTTAGCCCCACTTAGTAGCACAAACGCCGACAAATTGAGGAGAATAATGCCTCTTCCATATGACACACTATATGCAATATTTGTACCTTGTGCCGCACATAATCTTATTTTAGCTGGTGTTCACGCAGTATCCACAACGTCAGGAATGGTTACCTTTTTTGGCACTATCCAAAGATTATTCAACTTCTTTTCTTCTTCGATGACGCGTTGGGAATATCTTATGAAATTTTTAAAAGTATCACTGAAAGGGTTTCCAGATACTAGATGGTCGTCAAAGGCGAATGCTATAAAAACATTGTGCTTGCAACTTCCAGAAGTAAAAAAAGAACTTGAAAGAAAAAAAGATGATTTGTCAAACTCTGAGGCAGTGTCAAATGCAAAAAGATTACTATTTCAAATTAATTATAAATTTATATGTATTCTTCATGTTTGGAATAAAATATTACAATGCGTTGACCGTGCAAATAAAGCCTTACAACACGAAAATCTATCAATAGACTTTGCAACAAAATTAATTAATGATCTACGTTGCTCTTTACAAAGACTAGTAGGATTTAAACAAATAATTTCGGATGCACAAAAAGTCGCTTTGGAAATGAATATTGAAGCTGAATTTTCTAATCAACAAATTAAGCGAATTAAAGAAGAAAGTGTTACTAATCTCAACCAAGAAAATTTGTTTGCAATGCAAATGTACAATATTTTTGACATTTTACTTAGTGAAACAGAATGGCGTTATAGACAATTGAAAACTATATTTGAAGATTTTCCTTTTCATTTTGGCTCGTCATTAGAATCAATGAGCGTTGTTGAATTACAAAAGGCGGCGGCAGATTTATCCAGAAAATATGATAAAGATTTGAATAGTCACGAATTAAGCTGTGAGATTGAAAGTTTTAAATTTCAAGTATGTGGGCTGGTGGAAAATTTGAAAGAAACCACTTCTCTAAATTTATTACAGCCTAGAAACATGATTTCGAATTAGCCGAATCGTACCAAAACATCGTTGTTGCTTTAAGAATATTTCTAACCCTACCAGTCACCACCGCTTCTTGCGAGAGAAGTTTTAGTAAACTGAAGTTAATTAAAAACTATTTAAGATCATCGCTCTCACAACAGCGTTTGTCGAACCTGTCTATTATATCAATTGAATCTAACATAGTGCAAGAAATAGATTTTAATAATATAATTGATGAGTTTGCGGAGAAAAAGGAAGAAGAATGCAATTTAAATAGATTTTTAGTTTGTTTTTCTTCATAAATATAAAATTAAAAAAAATTTAGAAAAATTATGGACAGGACCAATTTAAAGATTCCTTATTTTGTGTTTATTTATTAAGTGATATACCTACTGAACTTTAAAAATGGGAAAGAACAGGAACTATAACCATGGTAAGTTTTATCTCAATTTTTTTTTATTGAAGGGGCCCAATTTGAAGGTCTTGCCCAGGGCCCACAAAATCCACGTTACGGCCCTGCCTGTTGTACAACGTTTCTTGCTTATTCCAGGTTCAGCATTTTGCCTTGCAGAAGTAGTCTCTGTATTAAGCTTTTTGCACGATTTGTATCTGTTTGGACGTCATTTAACCCATACAGGTGTCGACACTTTATGAAGGTTTAGCAGTTAAAACTGACATGGGTCGCGTTTTCCTCCCCATCCCCACACAGTCTGCAATTGTGGTCTTGTTGAGACACCCCAATCATACCAAATTTAACCCCACATTTTTTATACGTATTTGAAGGAATTCAACTAATTAACATATAAGCTCAAAATTTATGTGAAAAATTCAAATTACCAGGTTTTTGGTTTTTAATTTTTATCTTTTACAAAAAAAAAAATCTTTTCATGAAATTTTGTAGAAACTTACCTTTTAATATTCCAAACAAACTGTATTTTTTTTTTTTTTTTGATTTAAAATATTAATTTTTTCACCTTATAATGACTCAATATATTGAAAAAGCACCCTAATTTTCTATCGAAAATTTCCACGTCAAAATAACTATGTTTTTAAAAAAGTTGGTAGGCTTTTTGTTCGTTGAAATCTCTACTTTCTGATGGTGCAAAAAATATTCATTACAATGTTAAATGTTCCCAGAAAATGCAAAAAAAAAACTTTGCTATTACAAAAATTACTTTGCAAAAATAATTTCTAATTTATATAAACAGGAATCATTAACTAATGAATCTTTATAATACCGTTATATATAACATAAAAAAGTGGTTGCGTGTACTTATGTACGCGCGTGAGAAGTTATACTTGTTTGGTATCATTAAAAATTAGTTTTTATTAATTTTATTCAAATAATTAATTTTAAAAAACTGTAAATTAATATTTAATAATAATAATAATAATAATAGTATATATATTTAAAGATATAATTATTAAAAATAAAATTAAGAGAATAATATTTTAATTTCTATCAATAAATAATATCCAAAGAAAGCTGCAAGACGTTTATAAAATTTGTCAGGATCATTTTTCTGGTTAACAATTCTTGCATGTCATAAAAACGAAGCTTAATAGAAATTGCGAAATAAAGTAAGTAGCTACTTGTCAAAGTAAATGTCTTAATCTTATTCATATCTTGTGGTACTAAATTATTATTCTAAGATGGTTGAATCATTTCAGAATCCCAGATTTCGTGATAACCAAGAATATGCATGAAATGCAGACGTCATTTTCATCATAAAATTTCAAATATTATAACAGCTACTGCAAAATTCGAGAAAAGTAATAACTTATTTATTAATAATATGTGTCATTTGTATATATTAATTATTTTTAATTTAAATATAAAAGTAAGTAAATAAATAAAACAAAAATTCAAATTACGCGCGCCAAGAAACCCAGTGGTTTTGCGGCTAACTTCATTTTGTTAATTTTTGTCTCAAGATGGCCGCCCATCTAAAAATTTTACTCTCATCATTTTTTTCATAACGCGCCTAAAGAAGTATAACTTCAAAAAGTGTTTTAATTAAAATCAAGAGCACATTTCTTTGATAATTGTAATTCTAAATCTAAAGCAATGTTTTATGAGGGTGACTGATATAAATAGTTTTTTATAAAAGCCCTGTTTTACATTATATTCGTGGCTTATTCATTTATTTTCTTCTCGTTGTTACGCTTACAATTAGAAAAAAAATTGTCATTATATTTGATGTCAATTTTTTTTTTTTTTCACCACCGGATCTAATATGCAAGTGTATAATGGTTACATGCAATTTTTTATTATATTTACATAATTCACGTGGGACCAAGAAGTTAGACTAGACGGGGAAGGGGGGGGGGGGGTTGGCGTAGAGGATGGTCGACATTTGTTGGGTTCGGTTTACATTTGCAAATATGGTAACATTTCTCGCATTTGCGGTAAAAAGCTCTTAGCTCTCCTAGAGCTTGCTTCTAACACGCGACACAACTTTTAATAAGGCGAAATGCATTTGGTGTCGGGGGGTTTTCTGTATGAATTAATGTCGACCTAGACATCGACTTCATTAATTTGAACAGGAGAAAGATACCAATCGGATAATTAGTTCTTCTAGACAAGACACCGACGATAATTCCAATGCTATATGCTCTTTCGTTAAGTTGGTTGTGGAAGTTTCAATTTCGCTCGACGCAAATCGAATGTGCAATTAAGTGGTAATTTTAATTTATATCATTAAGAATTGATTTTGGTTTTTAATGTTTTAAAAAGTTCATCAAACTTTTTTTGTAATTAAGATTTCCATTTCAAAAGGTTGTAAGATTTAAGTTAAGCCAAATGAAAATCGTTTTTAATCTTACCTTTATATGGTTTGAGCTTAAAGTTTAATGATGTTAAATCTATCATGCAGATTATGGTGAAGTAACCAACTTTTAAGTAAGGGTTTTAAATGAAAGTCAGTTTATTTGAAGGAAATTTTTCTGTAGGTTATTTAAAGTCGCTTGGAACATCTAAGGTCATCAGCGACTGTTCTAGTTCTAAGGATCTTACCACTTGTTTCATTTTTTCTTTTTCTTACACTTTTCCTGTCTTATTTACACTCTTTCAATTTAATTTCGATAATCATGGTTCACATTTACACACTTCCCAGTCACGTTTACACATTTACGCAGGGTAGATAATTTTTGAACCGAAAAAAAATTATAGTAGGATGAAACCTATTAGAAAAGGAAGAGAATATAACAAAAATAAAAAAAAAAAGATAAATTACGGTCGATCTGTGGTCGGAAAAGGGGAAAGGGGGGGGCGTGTTAAGGGTAGAAATGGTTTATCTCGATTTCTGACAAAACTATAAGACTTATGGAAAAAAGTTAAATGGCAAAGTTGTAGATAATAGGTAGATCTACAACTTTTGTACTAACACTTTTTTCACATAACCTCAAAATTTATGTGAAAAATTCCAATAACCAAGTTTTTCGGTTTTTGTTTTTATCTTTTACAAAAAAAAGAAATTTTTTTTTTATGAAATTTTGTAAAAATTTACCTTTTAATATCCCAAACACACTGTAATTTTTTTGATTTAAAATATTAATTTTTTCACCTTATAATGACTTAATATCAAAAAAAAAGCAGCCTAATTTTCGATATTAAGTCATTCATCATAAGACGAATAAATTAATATTTTAAATAAAAAAAATGACAGTGTGTTTGGGACATTAAAATGTAAATTTGTACAAAATTTCAGGAAAAAAAATTTATTTTTTTTGTAAAAGATAAAAATAAAAAATTTGGTTATTGGAATATGGTTATTGGTTATTTCGGTTATTTCACATAAATTTTGAGGTTATGTGAAAGAAAAATGTGTTAGCACAAAAGTTGTAGATCTTCTTTTTATCTACAACCTTTCTAGTTAAATTTTTTCCATAGGAGTTGTAGCTTTTTCGGAATTCAAGATTAACCGTTTCTACCCTTTGAAAAAAATATAATTATATATGATAAGACAAAGTATTTTTTCCAGGGCAATTACTTACTACAATCAAAAACACATTTGTCGAGAGTTTTATTATAGGAGTAAAAAATAACTAAAATAAAAAAATACACAAAGTATAACGATAACGAAACTAAAAAAACATTACAACGTGAATGAGTACTTGGGAAAAAATATTGTTGTCTAATCATATATATGACTAACTGCACCCGCCCGCTTCGCTGAGCATTTATAAATTAATCTGAATAATAGGAAACTTTACCCAAAATAAGAATTAGCTATTTTAAAAAAATAAGAAATTCAGCTATTTTAACAAAAAAAGATAATTAGATATTTCTAGACCTTTATTTCATAGAAAGTTCATGAAAATCCGTTAAACTACTTTTCCAGAAACATATATAAGCTATCTTATAGGTAGGATCTTTACGTTTTTTTGAATATTGTAAAATTTTAAGAAAATTTTAAGCCTTGAGAACCTTTCACGCCAAATGTCATATGAAATAATTTATTAATTTTAGTAGAATGGATTAGTAGCTATCCTTTAGGAAGTGTATTTTTTTTATGATAAATAATATTTAATGTGTTATCTTAAGATCTAAGGTATTAGGTTTGGTTGCCTCAAATTCATAATTCTAGGATATAGTATTAAGGCCGTTATGTCTTATCGGCAAGTCTGCTATTTCCCGAGGTCCAAGATTAGACAACAAATTCTTATAGATCTTGCTAAAAGAAATTGAAAATTAAGATTATAGTTTTTTGGTAAAAAAACAACGCGATGGTCATATCTTAGTTGCTATTTTCTCTTGAAAAATAAGTTGGGCTGGATTTCTGTTTGTTCTGGGGGCTCTGCCTAACGGCTTCATCTCTCTTAGTCAAACTCCTAATCGGGATCACTTAAGTCGAACTGTCTGTTTTTGTTATTTATTTTTACCGGTCTCCTTTTTGAACAAAGATATTTATTTTTATGAATGAAATCATATTTACTGCAGTGGATTTCCTTCTTCTCCCTCCACAATTCAACCGTTTACTCAGCCGAACAATTAATAATATATTAACTACCCGTAAATTCACAATGGATTTATGGTTTCTAGGAATTTAACCTTTAGCTACACTTCTATAATGGTTATAATTTTCAAATTTGCAAACATTAATTTATAAGAATAACAAATTACATAGTTTAAAATCATGCCGTCTCTACGATATGTTAGTATATGTACATTGTATCACAACTTCCTGCCGATGTATGTTTTTCGTTGCGCAGTTTTTATAGTTTTTATTTTTTTGGTCAGAAAATCAATATTTTTTCGGAATAAAAATTATTTTAAAGCACTTTTTGTAATATTTACCACTTGTAGTAAAAATCTCGTCCAAATCGGACCAGCCGTTTTCAAGTTTGCCAAGAACAAACAAACAGACAGGGAAAACTATTCGAAATAAAAAGTAGCCTATAATGTAAGTTACAATATTTAATAACTTTTTGTGAAAATTCCATTGAAATCGGCTCAGCTGTTTTCAAGTTTACCCTGGACAAACCCTGTTATTACCCTGTTTTTTTTGGGGAAAATTACAATGTAAATGGCATTTATTTTTTTGTATTAAATATATGAAAATGTAGGCAATAAAGAGTATCCAATAAAACACCTTAAATTGTTTAGATTAGATAAAAATCTCAGCTGGGAAAAATGATTCCGTTTTTCGTTCGCTCGCGCAGGTGAGATGGTACATTTTTTTTATATAGGTATTCAAGTAGCTAATCTTCAATCTTATTATGGGTATAGATTAGACAAAAACATTTTTCCTGGGTTGTTTATTAGTGGTTATTTTTAAGAACTTGGATTGAAATGACTGAATCCTTTTGATAGTCGTCGTAGAAGCAGATAAACATTTTGGTGCTGTATTTATGTTATTAAAGGACGCAAAATGGCTTTTTAGATCAAAAGGGAACTTTCAACGCAAATTATGGGGTACAAAACAACGAGGCATGTATTAGCCTCTGATAGCTTTTTATCTAAGGTTACCGCCAACTCCCAAAAAGCAGAGTTTAGAGTCGTTCTATTCAATTGGCTTACCACAGATTTTGACTTCAGTGGAACTTCGAATTTTTCTTAGTGTGAACATTTTATGAATGGCTAGTCTAAATTTTCGTCCTTAGTTAGTATACACGTGTTATCTGCAAACATAGCGAGATGACTGTTTAGTAGGACTGGGATATCATACTAATAGACATTAAATAAAATTGGGCCCAGTATTGATCCTTGTGGAATTCCAAAAGTATTCTGGTGCAAGTATGGTAACGTTCCTTTCAAGCAAATTTTAAATGTTAGTTGATAATTTTTACTAATCTTAATGATCTTCAAAAATATTAAAAGTGTCATAATTTACTTGAATTGACCTTTTCATGGTCTCAATGGCGTTTAACTTTTTCTTCATAGATTTATTCTCGATTTCATCGTCTGTGTATGGGGAGGAGAGAAGTTTAAATGGCGTAAAGTTTTTAAGAAAGCTTTTGATTTAGAGATGGGTTTTTTTCCATGGTAGTTTTATTGCTTTTCTCGAGGCGATAACGTCTCGGCAACCAAACATGCTTCAATGTATGAGACAAAATCGCGAGCCCCTTACAACCGTTTTGAAATGGGCTCGCGAATCTCGCAAAGAATTCCGTTGATTTATTTGACAATATTAAAAATTACTGTCAATAACTTTTTAATGTAGCTGCACTAGATTTGAATATGAAATTGTACTTTGTTTTATGTGTGTGTATGTTTGTGTGTGTGTGTGTCTTTTAAATATTATATTTTCTTCAAGTTTGATGTTATATTGTTACAATCTGTTACGAGTCAGAGCACATCGTAAACTAGAATTACATTTGGCAAACGTCATAATACATTTTTCAAATCGAGTTAGTTGCCAAAAACGCTCGAAAAAATCATAATAATTCCCGTATTAAATTTCCGAACATCAACATTTTTACTGTTGCGTGAATTCAAGCGAATATAATCGGGCACATATTCATGGCGTTTTGACCATTAATCGCATCACATCTCTCAAACATCGAGACGCCTTTTATTTGCGTCCTACACCATTTACGTTAACTTAAAAATAATGTGAATACAACATTTTTATGTTCGACTATTGCTAGTGTTTTTAGCACTCGATCATCTCTGGTTGTTGTCCCTTTTTTTGGACATTAACTTCAAACTCGCTCAAAATCACATCAAAGTTAAACGGGGGTCATAAATAAGATTCTACAATGGTAATATATTTAGAAATCTGTAATTATTTCGGTAAAAATGGTTTACAACATAGAAAATCATCCCCAATGCACTGACAAACTACAAAAAGGAAACTTTAAAATTTGATGATTTTTCACAACAATCACTGTTCTTATTGTCCATGCTGTTCATAGTTCATACATATGAATTACATGTCGGATATCCCATACAAAGTTTGGCGACAGGGCCATTAATGGCCCATTGCTTAGCCAGAGATGCTAGTTGTTGGCCCAACATCGGCAACTGTTAACGGCCCAAGTACGGTTGCCGGCTGGATGATAACCCCGGGCCGCTAATGACAGTCGACTATCGGCCGACTGCAGTAAAAGTTACCGGGCCGTTAATGGCAATTAACAATCGGCCGACTGAAGCAAAGGTTACAGGGCCGTTAATAGAAACCAACAATCGGCCGACTGCAGTAAAAATTACTGGACCGTTAATGGCAAATATTATAAATTAATAAAACTACTTAAATACTGAAAAAAATGATATAAAATCAGCTCAACGATTATTATGATACAATCATTTATTCACTTTATAATACATACAATCTTACTAAAAAATCAGACAAAATCAATAATTAATACAAAAGTAGAATTTTAAACCTGGCGTACATAATACACACTCTAAAATCAAAAGGGAACTTTTGGTGGTTTATAATGAAGATCCTCTTTCTTATCGCCCATTCTCACGGTCCACCCAACCAGAAAGCCATCGGGCTAATTTACCAGTGAAATTTTTAGATTCCTCTGCATCCTCAAACTTCTCAGTTACAACATCTAGAATATGCAAAATCAATTATAAATAAAATTGTTTTTAAGGCACAATATTTGTGAGTGAAGGAGTTAGAACTAAAATAGTATAAGAGGTGAAAAAGAAGATTTATTTTCATAAGGGTATGAAAAAAAATTTTATCTGTAAAACCATTCTTAGGATGAGAAAAAATTCTCTAGAAAAATAACTAAATGACTCACCTGCATAATAGAGAATTTCTACTAGATATTTATCCCAATTTTCATTTGCATCGCTTAAGTCTGCAGCAAACTTATCAACTTTAGGATACTCATCAGCCGGTGGATATTTACAAAGTAAAATGCCATTTTCTTCTATAAGAATCCACTTGGATGGAATTAGATCAATGGTTTTTGTATCGTCAACATTTTCTAAAAAATCAACGACTGCGTAGAGTTTCTACCATAAAATCCTTCCATCTGTAACATTAAATTTAACTATTAATATTTTTTTATTTGATTATTTCACACTATGAGAAAACTATTAGATTATCAGGTAAATAAATATAAATTATCTATAGTTTAATTTGAGAGAATATATTATTATTCAATTATTAAATAGAACTACTTACTTTAGTCAGAGACTTTAATATGCTGGTTATCAACAGGCGATATAGTAATAGACGAACTATTCTGAAATACAATAATACACTTTAAACACTACCATGCGACTGTATTGTGTTAACGACAATTTCTGTGTTAACGAAACGAATCCTCTTGCCCCTGTTCACCCGTTAAAAGTATAATAATTTACCGCTAGATAGCACTTAAAAGAAGAATATATTCATACTTTGCGTTCATTGGTTAATTTTGTAACACATTTGGAAAGTATTTATATGGTGCGAATATTTGAAAATAATTGACGCAATTGCAGAGAGAAAAAAATGCATTTGAAATTTATGTTTCAAATAGATTTATTTTGTTCATATCCATTATTAATTTATAATTTAAATGTTCATGGTATTGTGAATGAATATAGCATATTAGTTAATGTTCAATGATTTTTATTAAATCGTCATATTACGTTTCGTCCCTTTCAGCACATTATTTAAAAAAAAAACGCTTGATCCATTATCAATTATTTTTCTTTTTACACAACTTATTTTATATAATATTAAAACATATTACACCCTAAACATAAGTCAAATATAATAGACTCAAAGTGACGTATAACTCAGGGTGACTTAGGGCCCCCTCAGGGTACTTAGGGTTTATAGTAAGGCATCTAACTTTTAATTATTTGCGCATGAGCAAAAAATTATTTAGCCAGGCTTCGGCCTATTGTTGGCCGACGAACGAATATTGAATGATGATCGAATAGACGGCGACCGGCAATTAACCAGATATGGCCCATTAACAAATTCCTATTAATAGGCCGAGCGTTGATAGCCAGACATCGGCCGAGAAACGGGGCTTTTGTCATTAACGGCGACTTTGTATGGGATGTTCATACTTCATGAATGGCTTTGAAAATCTTTTAAACTAGTTTTTTTTTTTTAATTTTTGGTTACATCAACTACTATGGTCATTAGCTACCGTCGAATCCGAAAACCCATCAAAAACATTTTGAGCTTTCAATGGGATTTGAACCCAAGACCACTGGCGTATAAGGTCCTCCACTAATTGACCTCTAGAAATAATTGTACTGCATTAAAACAAATTTAGTTTTATATCCCACTAGCTGATACCCGCCCGCTTCGCTGAGTGTATCTAAATTTAACTGATTGATTAAAAGATTCCCTACGTTCATAGAGAAATATAAAAATTAATCTATATAGATTAATAGATACAAAACTTCCAGACTTTAGATCCAAAGAAAGTTCATCAAAATTCGTAAAACTACTTTTCAAGAAAGAGATGTTAGCTGTCTCACATCAGCTTCTATACGATTTTTAGTAAAAAAGTACCTCTATTCCTTCCTTAAGGACTTGAAAATCATTCAAACCAAATGTCATTTAAAACCATAAAGCTATTTTAGGGGGCAAACTGTTCGTTCGTAGAAAACATTTTTAAAAATTTTTATTTATCAAAATTTTAAAAGTAGACTTTGAGGAAGCCTTCATTTCTATATTTTTAGTCTTATTGGATGCACCAGTGGATAAAAACATTGAGTACCTACATTGTGTTGTACAATGGTCAGTATTTATGGAACTCTCAAAAAAAACTTTTTAGTTCTATACATTGAAAATTTGATCTGTAATCTTTAATTTTTTGGAGAGAAATATTTTTGCTAGCTGATACCCGCTCTTTTCGCTGAGTGTATCTAAATTTAACTGATTGATTAAAAGATTCCCTACGTTCATAGCGAAATATAAAAATTAATATATTTTGACAGAAAAAAATGATAGATACTTTTAGATATCAGATCCAAAGAAAGTTCATCGAAATTCGTAGAACTACTTTTCAAGAAAGATATGTTAGCTGTTTCACATCAGCTTCTATACGAATTTTAGTAAAAAAGTACCTCTATTCCTTCCTTAAGGACTTGAAAATCTTTCATACCAAATGTCATTTAAAAACGTACAGCTATTTTAGGGGGCATCCATTAATTGCGCAAGGCGTTTTTGGCGATTTTTGAAATCCCATTGCCTTCGCTCTGGTAAGATGTCATGAGATTTGGCATATATCATTCCCCCAACCCGCAATCAAAAGTGATATTTTTTAAAACAAAAAATTACGTGATATTTGGGAAACCTTCCCTTTGCCCAAAGTAAGATTAGATGAGATTCGGCACGACACCATCGGCCCCTGAACACCTCACGCAATAATTAATGTAGTATATGTTTCCTTAAAAGAATAGATTAGTAGCTATCCTACAGGATCTTTAGCAAAACTTCATTAAAATTGGTTCCGTTAAGTAATTGTTAAATTTTGAAATTTTTAGTTTATTATTTTAATACGTTTATTTCTAATTAATATCTTCAACAATAAACAATGGACAAATTCAAATATTTAAAAAAAATTCATTATTACTTTTATCGGGTGTTAAATTGAAATTCATATTTATTTTCCAGTAAAAATTGTCAATGTTTTAATTTCAACTTTGTAGATATTTTTTTCGTTATTGTGTAAAATTGGAGGAAAATGTGTTAACATTTTATTGCACGAACTTTGCCGAAACTTTTTAAATGTACGGTTCCTGTCCGATATAATTGTTTTTCCATCTAATGGGAACCATGCATTATTCTAGCCTTTAAAGTTAGCTATATTATCATTTTCCCCCAAGCTACCACATTGCAAAAATCATATCAATCTTTAACTCTGTGATAAACAAAAAACATATCTATCCCACAGGAATAGTACATCATTCCTGAGTAAAAAGTAGATCAAATCTTCTTCAGGAAAATGAGTTAAGACTGAATTTCGTGGATTTTAATGAAACTGCTTTTAAATACACGGTTCTTATAAAATACATACTTGTTTTGCTATCCCATGGGAACCGTTTATTATTCCGGTATGAGAAGTAATCTATATCATTTTCTGGCCCCTGAACACCACATTACAAAAAAAGGAAGTTAATCTTTTGCTCCGTAAAAAACAAAAATATATCTATCCCACGGGAACCGTACATTTTTTTCTGGATATTAAGTATACTATATGTTAAACCGGATTATAATCTATATCTGTGCCATATTTCATCCAGATCCATTTAGTACTTTTTGAGTGAAAGAGCAACAAACATCCATTCTTACAAACTTTCACGTTTATAATATAAGTAAGATTATTATTTTTACATAGTATAAAACAAAGTCGCTCCCACTGTCTGTTCCCTTAGATCTTCTAAACTACACAATGGATTTTAATGCAGTTTTCAGTAATTGATAGAGTGATTCAAGAGGAAGATTTGCAGATATAAAACATGCATATTACAGTAGAGAAAAGTCGAAAAATTCAAAAATTTATAATGTGAGATCATAATCAACATATTTTTGTGCACTTACATTGCAAACGCTGGCTAAACCTTACGAGAAAGATCAATCATATATACGGCGTAATTGTGTACCTTAAAAAGATTGATAAAAAAACCTGCGACGGTATATGCTTATCTCCTAAGGATAACCCACAAGAACCATTTTTATCTTTTACACATTAAAAAAAATTATTGGTTATTTACCAAGCTATTTTAAACAATACAATATTATTCCTTATCTAATTAAATACATTAGATACGTTGTGCATTTCATGTCAAACAAAATTGCCCTTTACATCATATCATAAAAATGAATATCTTAGAAGATATCACAGATTTAAAAAGCGTTGGCAGAGCGACTGGATATTATAAGTCATACGTAGTGGCTGTTAATTGCTATCTTTTTCTTATAAATATAAAAATGTTATGTGGGTCCTTCTATAGAACAAAAACTCAAAAAATTCTACACCTATTAGGTATATAAGGTACATGTATTCTTAAAAGAGTACAGTTGGTCACTCTACATAGGATAGCATAACAATTGAATCATACAGGAACCGTGTATTTTCGTAGTATTTTCGGTAAGTTTCATTAAAGTAAGTGAAATAGCATTTTAACGCATTTTCCTCAAGAAGGCCTGACCAGTTTTACACAGTAACGAAAGTAATCTCTACAAAGTTTAAATTAAAAAATTGGCAAAGTTTACTGGAAAATAAATATTATGAATTTCAACTAACACCCGGTAAAATTAATTATGAATTTTTTTACAAATATTTGAATTTCGTTATTGTTCATTGTCGAAGATATTAATCAGAAATAAACGTATAAAATAATTAACAATTACTTAACGGAACTAATTTTAATGAATTTTTGTTAAAGATAACTCAGATCTTAACGTATTAAATACCATTTATCCTAAAAAAGGCACGGTTCCTGAAGGATAGCTACGAATCTATTCTACTAAAATAGCTAAACGGTTATAAATGATATTTGAAATGTAAAATTTTCAAGTCTAAAGAAACATTTTCTATTTAAAATTGTAATGAACCTGTAAGATAGCTAATATCTTTTCCTAGAAAAGTAGTTTTAAGGATTTTGATGAACTTACTTTGGATCTAAAGTCTGGAAGTATCTATCATCTTTTTTTGTCAAAATAGATTAATTTTTAAATTTCGTTGTGAAGATAGGGAATCAATTAATCAATCATTTAAATTTAGATACTCTCAGCAAAGCGAGCGGGTATCAGCTAGTATTTTATAACTCGCAATGTGAACATATTTTTGAAGCGACTATAAACAAAAATTTTAAAAAAAAATACTTTTATAAATGTTTTTTTTTAAATTATATTTATATTATTATAAATAATTTAAAATTTATTAAAATATTTAATAAATAAATAAATAATTTTTTTTAATTTTTTTCTCTTAATAAATAATAACTTATATTCTTATATATTTTATGTATACGATATTAAAGCTTAATAAATATTTAATATATTGAAATATTTCTTTGTATTTCTAGACCTGTTCCTAATTTTTTTTTCAGATATTTCTCTTTTCCGAGATATTCGTAAACGATGTTTAGAAAATATATTTATGAAACGTTTAGCTTAGACAGTCACATAATGCATATCTGTTACGTTGGTTGTCTATGCAAATCATGAATGCTCATTATGAATTTGTAAAAACGAAAGTTACAAATATCACGGGAAGGACAAAAAATTAAAAAAATCAGCAATTGCAACTTTTCTGATCTTACTCTCGACTATCTACATACTAAGTTTCATCGCGAAAATTTATCGGGAAGTCTTGACTGAATTTTTTCTTGGGACAAGTTTGAAAGCATTAACATTATATGGAGAATGAAACAATAGTTTATATAGAAGTTTTAAAGAACTTTTCTCAGATCTCTAATAGCCTAGGTGACAGAGACGTCGGCAGCCAAGCAGTGGGACCATGGTTCGATTCCAGCACCTGACCCCGGGTTTTTTTCTAATATCAATATGTTTCTATATGACGTATTACAGCATGAATTTTCATATATTAACATTCATTTGAAACTTCCAGTTATTCTTCGATTTAATTCAATCCTTAATCGTTCAAATCCTTCGTGATTGAACGGCCAATGGGTTTTTAAGTAACGTTTTCTTTTTTCCACATTATGAAAACTGCTATTACCAATGGGTATATAAATTTCTCAACGAATATTTAAATAGCTTTTATTTAAAATAAAAATATGGTCGGAAAATTTTGTGATCAATTTTCCAATTTTCACTTTTGTGAAAGTGAGGTTTGAATTGTGCTTCAATTTCCAGCCGATCCCCAAATTTTGATTAGGCATTTTTCATTCTTTTGATCCGGCGCCGCACCAAAACCGCACCGAAATCTGCCAAATTCCTGAATAAGTGGCAAAATTGGCACTTTTTGCAACGTTAACGTCGAATATCTTGTTAAATATCGATCGTACGTTAACGATCCTGGCATGGTTGGAATCAGCGTGAATTACTCTTTCGATTGATACCAAGAAAATTCCGGAATAGCTTCTGAGGAAAGTTTTAATTTTTCAACTTTTGAGAATTTCTGAATGATCGATGAAACAATCGAGGAAAAAAGTTGAATTTCATAGGCGAATTTTCATAACCGGTTTTTTCATAACCGGAAAATTTGTCCTAACAGACTTTCAAATGTTTTTGTCTTTTCAGAGATAATCGTAATTTTCGATTTTAAAATTTCTTGTTAATCGAAGTCAAGATTTGTACAGGCAACTCACATTGCACTTATGAGTAATCAACTTGCCTACATAAACAATGTATGGAAATTTATTGCGTTCGAAAATTACGATTAAATCGCAAAGAACGAAAAATTTGGAAAATCGGCAAGGACAACTTTTCCGATTTTATCATCCTCAACTTATTTCTACGGCTAACGCCACAAAATCGACGGCCATTTAATCGTCGATTCGAAAAATCTCAATCTTTTTTGCCTTTTTTCCGGAATTTTTCAGATTTTGGGCCGACACGGCCTCAAAAAATTTAAAAAGTCATATCAAATTAAAAAGTCGCCTGTAAATTTTAACTTGATTCACGCCCCACTTTCAAATTGTAAAAGATCGGAAAATTCATAATCAAATTTTCTTTTTCCAAAAATAATAATATTTCAAATAGGGAAAAACAACTATCAAATAGTCGCTATCATTGATCGATTATCACTAACGTCCTTAGGAACTTTTCGCTTAAGTCACGACGGACGAAAGATAAACGATCGATGAATGTTGAAACGTTGAAACGTAAACATAGAAATGAATAGAGAGAATTACATAAGGATTAGCGAAATAGGAAGAAAAAAAACCCAACCACCGCCGAGAGAGCTGGAATCGAACCCAAGACCTTCTGCATACTGACCGCCGATAATCCCACATAGCTACAAGAGACCTGAGAATTAAACGTTGAAACTTCTATATAAAGTGAATTAAACATATCTTCCAATGAGTTAATACAAGTCCAAATTTTCGCCAAAATAAAGTTCGGTCGAGACTTCAGGATTGAATTTCGCTATGAGACCTGGAATATAGATAGTCCAAGTAGAATCGGAATAGTTATCGTTGCATTTTTTTTCCTTTTCAGGATATTTGTAATTTTTCTAACATCGTATGATTTCAGGCAACCCACATAACAATTATGTATAATGTGATTATCTATACTAAACGATACATGATTTGTTGTCTCAAAAAATTACGAATATTTCAGAAAGAAAGAATATCTGAAAATGAATAGGGATAGTTCTAGAAATAAAAAAAAGTATTTCAAAAAATAAATCTTTATTAAATTTTTATATCGTATCCAAAAAATATATAGGAATTATATCATAATTAGTAATTAAGTGAATAATTATAAGATATAAAAATAAATAATTATAATATAATAAATATAATATTAAAAAGAAATAATTTCTGACGACATTACCTTAAGTAAAGCACTTAAAATAAATTTGGTAACATAAGGTAACATTTGGTAAATGAGCCAATTTTACCTGTACAAATTAATACATCAATCACTGCACTATAAGATATATAATTATTTTTTCAGGGTCCATAAAACCATTGCATACACAAGTTTATGAATTAAAATTCCATGTTTCAGGAGAGAATTTCACATACAATCCATCTAGAACATCATTATTTGCTAAAGAATATTACCGGAAAGAATTAAGCGTAGAACTTTTATTTTTTTTTTTTTATTAAACTATATGCCAAAAATTTCTCCTCAAATGCTCCTTCAGAATCTGCATATGCTCCAGGTGTAAAGTTAACCGTTAATTCAATTAAAAATTTACTTCAATTAAAAAAAAACTAAAAACACGACAATTAAAATCGCTATAAAATCCAAGTAAATAATTTTTTCTTGAAGTTTTTTCGTTCAAAAAATTGCTCCTTGAATGCTCCGGATCCGCAAATTGCTCCAGATGTATGATTAACCGTTAATAAGCTATTCAATTTTTAAAAATCAATTTATTAAAAATTGAATTTCTATTAACCTATTAATTATACACCTGGAGCAATTGTGTATCTGAAAAAAGCATTTAAGCAGCTACTTTTTGAAAAAGAAATCTTAATATATTAGTTTGTATTTTTTTATAGCGAATTTAAATGTTGTTTTTTAATTTTTTAAAAATTGAATATCTAATTAACGGTTAACTTTACACCTGGAACAAATGCAGATTCTGAAAGAGCATTTGAGGAGCAATTTATTGGCATATAAGATAATTTTAAAACAGTTCTACGCTAACTTCTTTCCGGTAAGAAAATTGCAAGTTGTTCAAATAGTTATGTCAAACCTGTTAAACATCTTGCTGATCTTAGGGATGTTAAAAAAATAATCGATTTTTATTTAAATCGATTATTATTTTCTAATAATCGATTTTCATAGTAATATTAATCGATTTTTAAATAATCGATTATATAAATTATGCGTTTAAATCGATTTTCATAAACAGCGCAAACTTAAATGCAAACTAGCTGTAACGGTTTTTTTCATTCTTGTCATTTAAATCTAATAGACATTCATTCAAATATTTGATTGTTAAATTTAAAATTCATTATTAAAAGATTGAAATCGAAAATAGATTTTGAGGCAATAAGGTTTTAATTTTGTTAGGATGCTCATCATTTCATTTTTATTATAATAAAACGTTTAATGGTACTGAAATTGTGTATCAATAATCATATTTGCCTTATTCCTTACCTTGAAAGTTTAATGGAAGATTCGCTTTAATTTTTAGTTTTGAATTGGTTATTTTTTTATTCATATCATTTTATTTGATTTTTAATCTGATAAATTGTTCATTGTTTCATCATTATTGGAATATGAAAAGCAAGTAGAATTTTAAATAATAGAAAAAATCGATTTTTTGGCATAAATCGATTTTTTTTTTATTAAAATCGATTTTTGACAAATCGATTAATATTGAATAAAGAAAAATCGATTTTTATTTAATCGATTTTTTTCCATTAATCTCACATCCCTAGCTGATCTTGCTCATTTTAGTACAGCCAACGCCGTCTATCCACAATATGGTGAACTGAATCCAATGTTTGGTGTCGATAAGTTCTTTTTTACCGACCACCAATTAACAAAATTCGCAGATTCACAGACTTCACAGATTATATCGATTATATCTAATTTTTTAAAAAAACAATTTTCTTTTGCATTTTACGGTGTTATTGAAGAATTTCCCTAAGTTTTCTCTGTAGAATTAAGTTCTACAATTCATAATCTTTAAACGCAATGGGTTTTTAAGTGCTAAATAAAGAATTCTTTACTAAAAAATTTCATAATTAATGTGTCGAATTTTACAGTTTATTTCTAAACTATTGGAATTTTTTAATATAAATCTTATTAATCTTATAAACGTGAAAGTTTGTATGGATGTTTGTTGCTCTTTCACTCAAAAAGTACCGAATGAATCTGGGTCAAATTTGGCATAGATATAGATTATAATCCGGCTTAACAAATAGTATACTTTATATCCAGAAAAAATGAACGGTTCCCGTGGGATAGATTTTTTTTGTTTTTTAGAGAGCAAAAGATTAACTTCCTTTTTTGTAATGTGGTAGTTTAGGGGCCTAAATTACTTCTCATACCGGAATAATAGACGGTGTCCATGGGATAGCAAAACCAGTATGTATTTTATAAGAACCGTGTATTTAAAAGCAGTTTCATTAAAATCCACGAAATAGAGTCTTAACTCATTTTCCTTAGGAAGACTTGATCTACTTTTTACTCAGGAGAGATGTACTATTCCCATGGGATAAATAAGTTTTTTGTTTATCACAGAGTTAAAGATTTATATGATTTTTGCAATGTGGTAGTTTGAGGGAGAATGATAATATAGCTAACTTTAAAGGCTAGAATAATGCATGGTTCCCATGGAAAGTCAAAACAATTATATCCTACAGAAACCGAACATTTAAAAAGATTCGGTAATGTTCGTGCAATAGAATTTTAACGCATTTTCTTCGAATTTTACACAATAACGAAAGAAATTTCTACAAAGTTGAAATTAAAAAATTGACAATTTTTACTGGAAAATAATTATGAATTTCAATTTAACACCCGATAAAATTAATAATGAAATTGTTTAAAATATTTGAATTTTTTCATTGTTCATTGTTGAAGATATTAATTAGAAATAAACGTATTAAAATAATAAACTAAAAATTTCAGAATTGAACAATTACTTAACGGAACCAATTTTAATGAAGTTCTGCTAAAGATCCTGTAGGATAGCTACTAATCTATTCTTTTAAGGGGGCATATAATACATTAATTATTACGTGAGGCGTTCAGGGGTCGATGGGGTCGAGCCGAATCTCATCTAATCTTACTTTGGGCAAAGGGAAGGTTTCCCAAATATCACGTAATTTTTTGTTTTGAAAAATATCACTTTTGATTGCGGGTTGTGGGAATGATATATGCCAAATCTCATGACATCTTACCAGAGGGGAGGGGATGGGATTTCAAAAATCGGCTCGCGTTATTAATGGATGCCCCCTAAAATAGCTGTACGATTTTAAATGACATTTGGTATGAATGATTTTCAAGTCCTAAAGGAAGAAGTACAGGGACTTTTTTACTAAAAATCACAGCTAACATCTCTTTCTTGAAAAGTTGTTTTACGAATTTTGATGAACTTTCTTTGGATTTAAAGTTTGATAGTATCTATCTTTTTTTTCTGTCATAATAGATTAATTTTTATATTTCGCTATGAACGTAGGGAATCAATTAGTTAAATTTAGATACACTCAGCGAAGCGAGCGGGTATCAGTTAGTTTTATATAATTTAACTTCAAATTCTTTTATAAAAACGCAAAAATCCAAATTTATACTTCACTAATATAAATGCTGCGAAAATCAATTTATATTCTCACGAATGTAGAAAAGATTTATTTATTAATTATTATAACTTTACAATAAAATTTATGACTAATGACTACATAACAACTAATACCAATAGGTTTTAGCAGATGTTCGTTCTTCTACAATGTCCATCTCTTTCATGATATCCATTTCAAAAGTAGCGAGCTTTGGTTGAAAAGTAATTTCAGTGACGACATCTCCAGCGGTATCTTTCTCCTGGTCTTTGTACGAGGCTTTCGTTTTATAATCATACGTTTCCTCGCTTAGTTTCGGTATGGGAATAATTCTCCCGGTTCGCATTGAAACTCGAACCCGTTCTCCTTCCTCGGTGAATCGCCACTCGACTTTAGTCTCCTCCAAATCGGAAGGATCGACCAAAGCAATCTGATCAGTGACCAAAAGTGGGGCTTCTTGTCGAATTGTAATTCCTGGAAAGTCCTTGGTTCGTGCCATGACTCGTAAATGTGTATTTAATCCTTCAACAAACACCCAATTTCGTTCCTGAATTATTTGTTTGACGATTCCCTGTTTGCCCGCGTCAGGGCCGGCAAGGACTTTGACACGGTCGCCTCGGAAAACTTTCCATTCTTTGATTGGTTCGATGAATATTTTTTTGTGATGACTTCCCGGTGCGTTTTGTTGTCGAAATTGGGCCGTCCAGGGACGATGGGTTCCGAAACGAAATGATTTACGTTGAACTGTTCGTGGGAGATATTGGAAAGGTTTTCCTCGAGGTGTTTTCCAGTAAACTTGTTCCATGCTTCGTTTTATGTAGGATTCGGGTAAGTTTGAAAATTGTTTGGTTAAGTCGCCAACCTCGCCGACTTTCGCAAGTAATGTTCTCAAAAGTCGCATTTTGAGTAACTTTAATTTTCTTTTTAATTCAAGAAAAATAGTTAAGAGTTAAAACTGGTTAAACTTTAAAAATATCTAATGGATCTTATCACATGTTGACGATGTTGACAATCTAAGCCAGTAATGTTCACAACCACAAAGTATCTATACTCCGTGTTCACAACCTTCACAACGAAAGCGCGGCGCCCTTGCGAGAAAACTGGAAACTAAGGAAAAAAACCGCCCAATATTTGAAATTCAATTAGTTTTTTTTTTATAATTTATTCTTTAAAAAATTAGTAAAAGCATGCTATGTTACATAATATACGTAGTAAATAAATTGTAGATATTGAATTTTATGAAATATATATTTAATTTAAATTAATCTCTTTAGTCTTTCTCGTATTTAAGTAGCAGGGAGTTGGTTTAAAGGGTCTAAACTCATGCATACGCATCGGTAGACATCATCTAAACATTTGTCATCGAAAAACATCATATTGGGAGTGTGTTGATTTTTCAATATTTCAATTGCTTGAAGTAAATTATCACTATTCCTTGATAGAATCTTCATGATTTGGAAGAGAAAATTAATTCACTTACTTTCCAGACCTGAATCTTCAGCAGGTTCACGCTTACAGTTTTTGTATATAAACATCGTGAAAAATCCTATACCGTTCGGACTTCTTGTATTTACCGTATAATATATTATCGTTTAGTAAGCCCCTGTTAAACCAGAAATGTTCTTTTGATATTCCTGTGGGTATTATACCTATGCCAGGTATAAAATTCTAACTTGGCAAATTCTTTTTTTTTGAAGTTATACTTCTTTAGGCGCGTTATGAAAAAATGATGAGAGTGAAATTTTAAGATGCGCGCGCATCTTGAGACAAACATTAACAAAATGAAGTTAGTCGCAAAACGACTGGGTTTCCTGGCGCGTGTAATTTGAATTTTTGTTGTATTTATTTTCTAACTTATTAATTTTTATATTTAAATGAAAAATAATTATATATACAAATGACACATATTATTAATAAATAAGTTATTACTTTTCTCGAATTTGGCAGTAGCTGTTATACTATTTGAAATTTAATGATGAAAATGACGTCTGCATCGCGGCGCGGTTTCAGAAACGTTAGTAGCGTTCTATTTTATCATCACAAATTAACAAGATGAAGTTGCCCGCAAAACAGCTTGGTATTTTTAACGAGACGCGCGTAATTTAAATTTTTGTTGTATTTATTTACTTATTTATTAATTTTTATATTTAAATTAAAAATAATTATATATACAAATGACACATATTATTAATAAATAAGTTATTACTTTTTTCGAATTTTGCAGTAGCTGTTATACTATTTGAAATTTAATGATGAAAATGACGTCTGCATTCCATGCATATTCTTAGTTATCACGAAATCTGGGATTCTGAAATGATTCAACCATCTTAAAATAATAATTTAGTAACACAGGATATGAATAAGATTAAGACATTAACTTTGACAAGTAGCTACTTACTTTATTTCGCAATTTCTATGAAGCTTCGTTTTCATGACATGCATGAATTGTTAACCAGAAAAATGATCCTGACAAATTTTATAAACGTCTTGCAGCTTTCTTTGGATATAATTTATTGACACAAATTAAAATATTATTCTCTTAGTTTTATTTTTAATAATTAAATCTTTAAATATATATTTTATTATTATTATTATTAAATATTAAATTACAGTTTTTTTAAAATTGATTATTTTATTAAAATTAATAAAAAATAATTTTTAATGATACCAAAGAAGTATAACTTCTCACGCGCGTATATAAGTACACGCAACCACTTTTTTAAAATAAATACATAATTTCAAAGTATTTAATTAGAAAAAAAATTACAAATAAAAGTTTTAAAAAAATTTTGTGTATTATAACCAGTAATTAGGTAAAAATACTTGTGTAAAATGTTACTGCCTGCATTCATCTGTGAGTCCTTTTATGTTTAATTGAATTACCTAAATCAGCAAATGATTTACTTTAAAAAAATTAAGTTATATATTTCTTAACATAAATGTAATTAGGAAATAATTTCTTACCACAAACATCGCAACTAAACGGTTTTTCGCCAGTATGAATCCTTTTCTGTTGAATTAAATTATTTGATTGGGTAAATGATTTACCTAAAAAAATTAAATTAAATTTTTTTCTTATAAAATCCAGTGGCGTACGGGGAAATTTGCGAGTAGGGAAGCTATTCATTTTAAATTTAAAACGCATTGTTTTTACTTTCTTTTACTACTATATTAGGCCAGTCAAAATCGACATTAAAAATAGCTAAATTCGCAAAACATGATGTATTTCTGATTTTTTAGTATGTTGTTTGGACCCATTAGGGCTATGTAATCTCAAGTTTGCAACTCTCAAAGAGTTGTGGAAAAATTTTTATAGAGGAAAAACCGTGAAAAATTTAAAGTTGTTTCAGATTCTACTCAGTTTCTCCTAATCCATGTATTTTTCTTCGAAAGCTATTCTGTACGTTTTTGAAGAGCACCAGATTTGTTACAAATAAAGCCCAACGGCACTTTGAAAATAGGCCAGTTTTATTTTTTTAATTGAAAATTTTAGTTTTAGACCTTTCTTGGATCGAAGTTGCGTCGAAACCGTTGACCCTACGAGCATAACTTATTGAATATAATTTGAAGACAATTTAATTATCGTTAAATTAAGTAGAAAGCGAGACCTGTAAGCCTCGTAGTTCTCTCAAAATTTTAGAGAACCCATATAAGGTAAAATCGCATTTTGGTGGGTACTTCAGTATTGGTGGAACGTCACAAACATCGCAACTATTCGGTTTTTCGCCAGTATGAATCCTTTTATGTTTAGTTAATGTACTCGATTCAGTATATGATTTACCTTAAAAATAATTAAGTTAAATATTTCTTAACCAGTGGCGTGTGGTAACTTTTGAAACAGTGCATGCTGTCAGAAAGGGGGGGGGAGGCTATAAACCAAAATTAGCCTTATTCAACGCTCCTTCTTACAAAAATCATCAATAACCGCATCATATAATGTGTTTAAAAACCACGAAAATAGTTCTTATCCTAAAGAATAGAGATAAAACATTTGTATCGCCTCTGGGAAATAAATCAAAATAAGTCCCGAAAAGTATCAGTAACAATGAGTAGCAATTAGTAAATTCAAAACGTCAAACGCATCTACAAGCGTTTACCGGCAATGTGAAACGCCGAGAGATAGTACTCGAACCATACTAGTGCGCATGCGCGACCAATTCTAGCCAAGCAATCGCATTCAACGGTTGTTGCGCATTTATTCGGTTTTTGCCATTTATTTGATGTGGTAATTTATGCTAATTTTATGGGGGATAGGTTTCATAATTTCGTTAATCAAAAAATGTATAAATGATAAAAATATTTAGAATTTTTAGAATCATTTTACAATGCATGAAATTACGTTAATTAAAAAATCAAATGAATAAATCATAAAAAAAATTCAATTTTTAAAATCATCGTACAATCCCAAGTCATGTATGGACCGCACGCCACTGGTTATCATATAAATTTTCACCACAAAAATCGCAACTATACTATTTTTCACCAGTATGAATCCTTTTATGTGGAGTTAATGAACTTGCATGAGGAAATGATTTACCTTAAAAACAATTAAGTTAAATATTTTCTTTTATAAATGTAATTATAAAATAACTTCTTACCACAAATATCGCAACTAAACGGTCTTTCACCAGTATGGGTCCTTTTATGTGAAATTAAATGAGGTGTTTGGGTAAATGATTGGCCTTTAAAAAAATTAAGTTAAATTTTTTCCAACAAACATGGTATCAAATAAATTTTTACCACAAATGTCGCAACTATACGGTTTTTCACCAGTATGAATCCTTTTATGTTTTGTTAATGAACCTGATAGGGCAAATGATTTACCTTGAAAAAATTAAGTTAATTATTTCCTTACATACATGTAATTATGAAATAACTTCTTACCACAAACATCGCAACTATACGGTTTTTCACCAGTATGGGTCCTTTTATGCGAAATTAAATTAGATGGTTGGGTAAATGATTTACCTTAAAAAAAATTCAGTTAAATTTTTTCTTACAAAAATTTTATCAAATAAATTTTTACCACAAATATCGCAATTATACGGTTTTTCACCAGTATGAATCTTTTTATGTTTAATTAAATCATTTGATCGATTACATGATTTCCCTTCAAAAAATTAAGTTAATTATTTTTCTAAGAAAAATTTAATAATCAAACAACTTCTTACCACAAACATCACAACTATACGGTTTTTCACCAGTATGAGTCCATTTATGTGGCATTAAATGCGATGGTTGGGTAAATGATTTCCCTTTAAAAACAATGAGTTAAATTTTTTCTAACAAATATGTTATCAAGTAAATTTTTACCACAAATATCGCAACTATACGGTTTTTCACCAGTATGAATCCTTTTATGTATAGTTAATATATTTGCACGAACAAATGAAATACCTTCAAAAAATTTAGTTAAATATTTTCTAACAAATATGTAAGGGAAAGGTGTACAAGATGATCCCGTTGGGTAAGATGATTCTTTTCGATTGCGCCCAAACAGCTAACGCTATCTAGTTGAATTTTTGACAAAACATAGCCTCGAATACCTCCCCGCCACTGTTCATTTGCAAAGACAGCATAACCAGCGTGTTGGATTTAACAGAAAAAAATATAAATTATGCTCAGTTAATGTAAGAAAAGATTAAATTCAATTTTACAATACTTCTATTAAATACTAGTAAGCGCAATGATTCTTGTGTTTGTGACATTCTAATACGCCTAATTTTTATTTTTGGGTTACTTGGAAATAGAAGCGTAGCTATGGGTTATGTTAATTAACTTTGAACAAAAAAGTTGCACTTGGGGCAGGTTGATTCCCTTCCTTTAATGATCCCGGGATCATCTTGTACCTTGACTTTCATACAAACTGCCTATAGCTTATTTTCATGTACTTACTTATATTAAGTTAAAGAAAACATCATATTTCTCGTCTGAGTCATCTGAGGAAGATGACACAGAATGCCTTTCTTGCAGGGAAAAGTTTTCCGGCGATATCAAGGGTGAATCTTTCAAGTGTTGTGCTTGTGGAAAATGGCGGCATGAAACTTGTGCCGGAATTGATAGCGATGATACAAATCCATTTATTTGTGAAATTTGTATCACAACACTGGCCAAAGAGCGATTACACTTTTAAGAAAAGTTGCTGGATTTTTTTTTAGAGTTTATTTTTTTTTGGGTTATAAACCTGAGTAGGTAGGTATATGTTATGTTGAATTACAAAAATTATCTTAAATAAAGACGTTTTATAGTTTTGATTTTCGCTTTTACTAACCCTATTCTTGAAAAATTTAAAGTTTGGTCGACATTGGGGATAATCTCCTAGATCCAACTATAAGTATCATCTTAGCCACCGCGGTGTATAAGATGATTACTTTGTAGAGTTTTAAAAATATGTAAATATTATTATGTAAACTTAATTAATTAGAAATTCTGAGTATGATAAAAGTTAGATAAACAAATACGGCAGTAGTAAATGCTATCATGTTTGTTTCACAGGGGAAATATGTATATTTTATTTCAATTCTTGCTTAGAGGGATCATCTTTTACACCTTTCCCCTAATTACCAAATAACTTCTTACCACAAACATCGCAACTATACGGTTTTTCACCAGTATGGGTCCTTTTATGTGAAATTAAATTAGATGGTTGGGTAAATGATTTATCTTTAAAAAAATTAAGATAAATTTTTTCTAATAGTCTAAGATCCGAACCTACGTCGACCTTCACTGAGTTAATAATAGAATGAAATTTTAGTTATCATGAATTTAGTATATAAGAAAATATATAAAAAATGGGTTGGCTAAAAAAATCCAGGGCAACTATTTTTATTTATTTTTTTAAAAAAAATATTTTTAATAAAATAATGTAACATCAAGATAATAGAAAAAAAAATTTTATCATCATAAGCGCTGTTTTATTGCGAACACGTTGATATTGGTTTGTTTGCAAAATATTCGGTCCTATTAGGGGTTAGCGAATTTTAAAGATTTAAATTTTAAGGGGGGCGATACATGTAACCACCATAATTTTTACCGTTTTTTGAGGATTTTTTAAACTGGGAAGGAATAACTGAATCATTTTGAAACTTTGTAGGGTTATTTATTATACACTAGCTGATAACCGCTCGCTTCGCTGAGTGTATCTAAATTTAACTGATTGGTTAAAAGATTCCCTACGTTCATAGCGAAATATAAAAATTAATCTATTTTGACAGATAAAAATGATAGTCACTTTCAGACTTTAGATCGAAAGAAAGTTCATCAAAATTCGTAAAACAATTTTTCAAGAAAGAGATGTTAGCTGTGATTTTTAGTAAAAAAGTCCCTGTACTCCTTCCTTTAGGACTTGAAAATCATTCATACCAAATGTCATTAAAAACCGTACAGCTATTTTAGGGGGCATCCATTAATAACGCGAGCCGTTTTTTAAAATCCCATCCCCTCCCCTCTGGTAAGATGTCATGAGATTTGGCATATATCATTCCCACAACCCGCAATCAAAAGTGATATTTTTCAAAACAAAAAATTACGTGATATTTGGGAAACCTTCCCTTTGCCCAAAGTAAGATTAGATGAGATTCGACTCGACCCCATCGGCCACTGAACGCCTCACGTAATAATTAATGTATGTTCCCTTAAATGAATAGATTTGTAGCTATCCTACAGGATCTTTAGCCGAACTTCATTAAAATTGGTTCCGTTAAGTAATTGTTCAATTCTGAAATTTTTAGTTTATTATTTTAATACGTTTATTTCTAATTTATATCTTCGACAATGAATTTTATCCGGTGTTAAATTGAAATTCATATTTATTTTCCAGTAAATTTGTCAATTTTTTAATTTCAACTTTGTGGAGATTTCTTTCGTTATTGTGTTAAATTCGAAGAAAATGCGTTAAAATTCTATTGCACGAACATAACCGAATCTTTTTAAATGTACGGTTCCTGTAGAATATAATTGTTTTGCCATCCCAGGGGAACTATGCATTATTCTAGCCATAAAAGTAATCTATATGATTCTCCCCCAAACTACCACATTGCAAAAATCATATAAATCTTTAACTCTGTGATAAACAAAAAACTTATTTATCCCACGGGAATAGTACATCTCTCCTGAGTAAAAAGTAGATCAAGTCTTCTTAAGGAAAATGAGTTAAGACTCCATTTCGTGGATTTTAATCAAACTGCTTTTAAATACACGGCTCTTATAGAATACATAGTTGTTTTGCTATCCCATGGGATAATACCGGTATGGGTAGTAATCTATATCATTTTCTGGCCCCTAAACTCCACATTACAAAAAAGGAATCTTTTGCTCTGTAAAAAACAAAAAAAATCTATCCCACGGGAACCGTTTATTTTTTCTGGATATAAAGTATACTATATGTTAAGCCGGATTATAATCTATATCTATGCCAAATTTCATCCAGATCCAATCACTACTTTTTGAGTGAAAGAGCAACAAACATCCATTCTTACAAACTTTCACGTTTATAATATAAGTAAGATTGAAGTACAGAAAAAAAAATATTTTCTTTTTTTCAAAATGGCCGCCGTAAAAAGGAATCTGCCGAGACCCTATCGGAAAAAGATATCAATTTGCGGGCATTCTGAACTTAAAAAAATTAGTTTGCACGTGTTCATAAAACATATATCTTCTAGTTAAACCAAAAAAAAAAAAATAAAAAAGTGAAAAAATCGTGAATAGCACCTATCAAAAACAAAGTTCGATTTTTTACCCTTTTTTCAATGTTTTTTTGCTAAAAAGGGTTAATTTTTGAAAATTTTTTTGGAATGTTTGAGGTTTAACTAGAAACTATTACTATAAAGTAGACGTGTACAAAATTTCATTGGAATCGGTTGAGAACTTTTTGAGTTATTATATATTAAAAATAATGATAATTTTGTTTTGAAAATTTACAGGCATGTTTTTGAGATGATATTCTAACGATTTATGAAAGAAAAAAAAATTTTTTTTACATTTATCGCCCCCCTTAAGGCGCGTGGAAATGTGTGACAGAGAGATCCGAGGTAAGTAAACTGTGTAATAATAAAGGACCCAACATCGCAGTCGCCTGTAATGTGTAAAATTTTTTCTATTTTTTGCAATATTTTATTAAAAATAATTTTCTTCAATTAAAAATAGTCTGCCCCGGATTTTTTTAGCCAACCCATTTTTAATATATTTTCTTATATACTAAATTCACGATAACAAGTTTCATTCCATTATCAACTCGGTGAAGGTCGATGTAGGTTCGGATCTTCTACTATAACAAAAATGTTTCCATGAAATTTTTACCACAAACATCACAACTATACGGTTTGTCACCAGTATGAATCCTTTTATGTGCAGCTAATGTACTTGATGCAGTAAATGATTTACCTTCAACAAATTAAGTTAAAATTTTTCCAACATAAATGTAACTATGAAATAACTTCTTACCACAATTATCGCAACTAAACGGTTTTTCACCAGTATGACTCCTTTTATGTTTAATTAAATTATGTGGTTGGGTAAATGATTTCTCTTTAAAAAAAATTAAGTTAAGTTTTTCTAACAAAACAGCTATCAAAATTAATTTTCACCACAAATGTCGCAACTATACTGTTTTTCACCAGTATGAACCCTTTTATGTCCAGTTAATGTACTTGATGCAGTAAATGATTGACCTTCAAAAAAGTAAGTTAAATATTTTCCAACATAAATATATGAAATTATCAAATAAATTTTTACCACAAACATCACAACTAAACGGTTTTTCACCAGTATGAATCCTTTTATGTGCAGTTAATGAACTTGAAGCGGTAAATGATTTACCTTTAAAAAAGTAAGTTGATTATTTTCTAACATAAATGTATGAAATTATTAAAAAAATTTTTACCACAAACATCGCAACTATACGGTTTTTCACCGGTATGAATTATACTATG
The DNA here is from genome assembly GCA_958496155.1 of Sisyra nigra. Lineage (NCBI taxonomy): Eukaryota > Metazoa > Arthropoda > Insecta > Neuroptera > Sisyridae > Sisyra > Sisyra nigra. Next base: position 48,601,427 of record OY292315.1, read on the forward strand.
TCTATTTAATAACTGCTTTTCAGGAAATGATTTATCTAGAACAAATAAGATAGTTTTAAATTAAAATAGGATTTTTAAGATATGTTCATATCACAAACGTCGAAATTATAACGTTTTTCACAAATACGAATCCTTCCAAGTTCCTTTAATAAATTTTATTGTTTATAAAACGGTTTACAAAAATGCAATTTTTAAATATTTTCAGTAGCAGCCCGTCCGTCCATATGCACTGCGGTACTGCAGAACCCCCAAACGAAATTTGTGAAAATACTGTTTACAATCATATTATATAATGACAATAATATTGATAGTCTAAGATCCGAACCTACCTCGACCTTCACCGAGATGATAATAGAATGAAACCTATTTTATCATGAATTTAGTATATCTATATAAATAAAATGATAGCTGTTTCCAAATGTTCGCCTTTAATTCAAAAACTACTGGATAGATTTCGATCGGTTTTTTTTTTGTTTTACTTCTTATATACTTGATCCTTATCTAAAAAAAGAATTATCACTATATTTTCATTAAAAGCAAAGTAATTTAAGTTTTAAAAAATGCGTTTTTTCCAAGCATACGACGTTATGAGTTCGTCGTTGTTCTTTCGTTGCTTTGATAGAGTGGACTAGAGAGGGAATCTTTTCTCTTCCACTGCCTAAAGATGATTTCGTATTTACGCGGTACGACTTGATGGAGCCAAACGACATATTCGAATAATTAATAAAATATTTTTTGAATTCTTTTAATTTCTATTCTAAAATGAAAAAAATGCGATTTTTACAAGCAAAACGCGCTAAGCGGTGGATTTTTCGTCGCTTTGTTAGAATGGGGCAAATGATGTAATGCGCATGGCTGGAGAGAGTATGTTTCTCCTTCCACTGCCTACTGCTTATTTCATATTTGAGCGTAGACTTGATGCAGCTCAGCGAGATATTAGATTAATAAAGATTTTTTGAATACTATTTTCTATTTGTTTAGCAGTTTTTAAAATATTTTTTGTAGCTTTTTTTTTAAATTCTCTTTTAGAATTTTTTATATTTGACTGTCCATACAAATTCAAAATACATTTTTAAGTTAAAACCGTTACAAAACTCAAATTACATTTCAACACTCCCTTTTATTATTGCAAATATTTTTTAACCAGAAAGAGTGAAGTTAGCGAGAAAATTTTTTTTTTAAATTTAACCACATGCCAATTGTTGCTCCTTCAGAATCCGCAACTTCTCCAAGCGTATAGTTGATAGTTTTAATTTTAAAAAATTTTCCAATTCAAAAATTAAAATTGCTATAAAATCCTAAATAATTTTTAATTGAAGTTTTTGTTGTTTTTTTTTAAGTTCTCTATCTATTTTTTATATTTATTTTATTTTTGTATTTTTTTAATGTATTTTTAATTTTTTTTTCCTTTATACATGATATATTTTCTTAATAAAATAAACAACGCAGACGAGGTCGCGGGTATCAGCTAGTAATATAATAAAATTGTTAAATATAATAAATTCAATTGTTATGAAAACGAACTATTTAAAGCTTAGTTATTGTTAGAATTCGTTGAAATATGAAGCCTGGAACTGTGATGTTCACAGTGCAATTCAGCTTCGTCTATTTACGTTTAAGTTCGTGTATTCAGTCTGTGCATGTAACAAGCAAAACTGACACTGTCATATCGGCAGTGCCAGTACGTACGTACGTGGCCACGTTGAGAGAATTCGTCGCAAAATCTTGGTGTTTTTAAAGGGCTAATTAATTTTTTCGCTACTTTTCACTCTACAAATACATTTAGATAATATAACGCTACACTTAAAAAACGTATTGAGTCATTGCTAAGGACCAAGACCGATGAACTTCTTTATCCAGCTAAACGCTAAAATTCGCGGAATGGATTTTGTATACAAATGATACAAAAAAATACGTAACTTAAATAGGTACATTATGTTTTTTTATTTTTGACACAACACCCCCATGTCAAAATGTCACGAGCCGCCACTGAGTATTTTATTACAACAAATGGTGCAATGGTACGGTTTTTTATCCTTCTATAAATATATACCTTTACAACAGAAATAAATCAACCTATAATTTTAAGTTCCAGGCCATTGACCATAAATTTCGATTTTTTTTCTTTTAAATTAATTATCAATGTTTAACAATTACCGTAATTGGCTTACTTACCCCACTTAATATTTTAATGATTATAGCCTTGCGTTGAAATGCTAACGATGCTTACCTTTGTTAACTTTAGTTGCCCCAAAAATTCCCTCGTCAATGTCAATTTCATATTTTATATCAGAATAACTATTCGAAGGTAATTCTTCTCGTTCTTCTTTGAAATAATCTTCAATTTTTGGTGATGTTTCTTGGTTCTCAAATTTGATAATAGCACCGTCTGCGATATCTTTTTCTAGTTTCAACGGATCTGTTTCGGCTGCACCCGCATAATATGTTTCCCAGTTTTCTTCTTCGAATTTTTCTAACGGAACATTTCAAATTATTTACGGCAATTTTACAAACCTGGAATACCGTTTAAGTAATGAAATTTAAGTAAATCGTACCACTTGGTCCGAGAGGAATTTCCTTATCAATATCATTTTCTATTTTAATATCATGATGTTCTGTTGGTAACGGTTCTTGTAGTGGTGCTGCTAATTGTTCATTTTTAATATTAACTCCATTGTGAAAATTGTCTTCTACTTTTATAAAAGCTATGCGAGATACATCGCTCATTTCCATGTTTTTTCCTTCAAAATAACCACGTAAATAGTATGGCGCATACAGCAAGAAAACAAAGAGAAGAATGGACTAATGGAGGACCTCTGTCCTTCGTGTTAAAATGGTTTAAACCGGGGTCCCCAACCTTTTTGCGCCTAAGAGCATAATATATCTAGAATGCTGGTCGGGCGCCGGGCACCATTTACTTTTTCCAAGATAAATTTATAAATGGGCGTTGTTCTTTATGCTTTTTTTTTTTTGTATTTTGGAGTAAAATTTTTTTATCGTGGCCTCACAGCGATGGGTACACATGAAAGGGGGGATATTGCTGTTTCCCGGGCGCCAAGATTTGACGACGGATTCTTATATATCTAGCAAAAACAAATCGCAAATGAAGAATACTAATTTTCGAGTTTTCGCTTAGTTTTCGAGGAAAACCCGATTTTAATTGTACGATTCCAATGTTATTTCCAGCCCCCTACAACTCCATGTTACAAAAATGTGACCATTTTTACTGGATTTGCAGTCAATTAGTTGCAAACGAGTTGAACGAAGACCACAAAGACTGACGAAGACCGAAGACTTTAACGGAAGTCGGAGGTTAGAAATAATTTTTTTTAAACGTGAGGCAAGTTATTAAAATGAAACTTTTTTGAATGTTTTCATTATTATTGTTATTATATGAGAATAATTATGATAAGTATTTTTATATAATAAATATAATAACTCTGATACGTTTAAGTGTTAGGGGGCTGTTTGAGACGTATGACTCTTATAACAACACCGATTTCCGTAGAAATCGGTCACGTTTTTTTAGCCTTTCTCGTATCTAAGTGACAGGGGGCTGGTTATTTCTTATGGGAGATAAGTTTAGTGAATGCGGACATTTTAAGAACTACGGAGTTTTGACAGGTGATCGCAACAATTGTAACTATTTTAGAACGTTCACACGCCGATTTTTTTTCCGTATTTATGAAAATGTATGATACGTATAACACCAAAATTGATTTTATTGAAATGCTATTTTCAAAAGTGAAATTATACTGAAAAGAACGTTCAGCAACGTTTTTGTTGTCCAAACTTTTCAAAAATACTGGCACTCATTTTTATATAATGTCCTTTTCTTTCACAATAATGACACTTTAGATGAATTTTCTTATTATATTTATTACTATATTGTAATCGGGTCGAATTTTCGAATTCGAGCTTTCAACGGAAATACATGTTTTGAGGTCCCCTGAGTCCAAAAAAGTGGTTTTTAAAAAGTGTCTGTGTGTGACAGCCATATCATATCGAAAGCTTTATCCGAATTTCACTAAACTTGGAATCTGGCCTCCGTATTACACCGAGTTGGGCCGCGAAGCTTTTGTTTGAAATCGGGTAACCGAAAGCTCCACTTTATTCTAGAGGTTTTTAAGCTTTTTCAATTTTTTTCCAAAATGGCTCCAACAATTTTCTTTAAACTTTCTATAGTTCTTAGACTCATTGATGCCTACAAGTTTTATTTGAAACTTTTTCCTGGGAAAATTCGAATAAGGGCGGTTCTGGGGTGAAGGTTGGAAATTCGTATATAACATACACTGCCGGCCAAAAGTTTGAGACCATATAGATTTAAGCCAAAAAAAGGAAATATTTTTAAAAATTCAAAGACAAATACAGTAAAAATGTTTATTAATATTATAGTTATAACCTTTAAACATACTTAGTATAGAAAATAAACATAAAAAATTATTCTATAAAAAAAATGAACTAATTACTCAAACTGTTTTTTTTATCAAAAAATCCTCCCTTGCACTTTATTACTTTTTCTACTAGCCTCGGCATTCTACTTATTAATTTATTTATGGTTTCTTGAGAAATTTTGTTCCAGCTTTCTTGTAGTAGTCTCACAAGTCTGCAAGTGAAGAGGGACACTCCTCTCGGACATTCCTATCAAGCTCGTCCCACAAAAGCTCGATTGGATTGAGATCCGGACTTTGCGGTGGCCATTTCATGATTTTTAAAACTCCTTCTGCTTCTTTTTGTAATAAATAATTTTTACATAGCTTGGAAGTATGCTTTGGATCGTTATCTTGCTGGAAAATGAACCCATTGCCAATTAAACTTAAGCCTGATGGTACAGCATTTTTTTCGAGAATTGTTTTATATTCCTCTTTCTTCAAAATTCCATCAATTTTAACCAAATTTCCAATTCCATGGCCTGAGAAACAACCCCAGATCATTATTGAACCACCACCGTGCTTAACAGTTGGCACTACACAATCTGGTAACATCTTTTCTTCGGTGCTACGCCGAACGTAAATTCGTCGATTTGAGCCAAATACTTGGAATTTTGACTCATCAGTCCAATGAACTTTTTTAAAATCATCTTCTGTCCAATCTCGATGGAATAGGGCCCACTGCATCCTTTTTTTCTTATTTTGCGGCCTTAGTAAAGGTTTCCGAACGGCAACACGACCAAACAGTTTAGCGTTCCTCAACCGTCTTTTCACTGTGGTAAGCGAAACTGGTTTATTTAAAGATTTGTTCACTTCAGCACGAATTTTTGGTGCTGTTAAGCGTCTATTCCTTTTGCTGGTAATAACGATAAACTGATCCTCACTAGAAGTAGTAGCTCTCGGTCTTCCTGAACGTAGAAAATCTTGAAAACTACCCGTTTCCTTAAACCGAATAATTGTGCGATGAATACAAGTCTTCGAAAGTTTAAGTTGACACGCAATTTCACGTTCGGATTTGCCTTCATTATGTAAAGTAACAATGGCAGATCGAGTTTCGATATTTATTTCTCGTACTTTTCCCATTTTTAAAACGTTTTAACTATAGAAACCCCAAGTTAAGACTAAATTAAATTATTCGTACAAAATGGTACATAACTTAAAAAAAATTTTAAAATAACCTGTTTTAGAAAGTCTAAATAATAACAAAGAATAGCCAGTGCAAAATTAAAGAAGAATAGAATTAAAGAACAATTAATACGGAGCTACTTTAAATATAATGATGACCCTTCCACTGGCCAGATACCCTGCGGTCTTGGATGTTTTTAAACAGAACCCATTAATTCTATTTGTACCTGAGAAACATACCTACAAAAGTCTCTTTAGATGTTCATCAGTAATTTAAAAATATGTATGGACAACAATTTTTATTTTATTACCGAAACTTTGAATACAATAAGTGATAGCATAAATATATTACAACTGGTCTCAAACTTTTGGCCGGCAGTGTACATATAGCCCTATAGGTTGTATGCATATAGTACTGTTTATATGTATTGTTACAAAGTGCTTATATTTCTTTTAACTAACAGCGAGTATTTTCATAAATGTAAAAGAAAGTAGTGTGACGCCTCGCACCAGATATTTGCATCATTATTTCTTCGCTAGACATTAAGTACCTTTTTAGTTGTATCAATATTTTCATTATTGAATTTTGATGATGATCAATGACTCGTATGGGAAAATCTGTTTTGTCGAAGATTCCGGTTTTACGTAATTTAATTACGAATCGAACAAATACTCAATCAAAACGCTTTTCGCGGTTGATTCCGATTTCTCCCACTTATTGTCAGGGACTGGCGGTTCCGGATTATCGATCACATGAATCACTTTAAGTTCATTTAGAAAACTACGCATTCTAAATTTCCAGATATTATAATTTTCACCGTTGAAACATTGAATGTTTCTTTTAATTTTTGCCAATTTCCCATTTTGGCTTATTAATTAAAAGTTCATTTCAAATTCCAAATGTAATCGATTGAAAAAAAAAAATAAGTGAACTAATAGATAGCATACCTAGGTATGATATAAAAATATTACTAGGAGACCTAAATGCAAAAGTGGGTAGAGAAGAGAACTTTCGAAACGTAACTGGAGGAGAAAGTTTACACAAACAAAGCAACGAAAATGGAAAAAAAACTAATTGAATTTGCAACGGAGAATAAAATGAAGATAGCCTGTACGCATTTTGAACGGAAGAATATACACAAAGAAACTTGGATCGCACCAAATGGAAAAGTAAAAACCAGATCGACCACGTATTGATTGAGAGCAAACATTTTGGGGATATTATAAACTGTAAAAGCTACAGAGGAGCAGATGCAAACAGCGACCATATCCTAGTAATAGCTAAGTTTAAGCAGAGTCTACCGGAAAACAAAAGGAGAAAACAAGACAAGCAACAATACAATATATGGCGACTACAATCGGAGAGCAAGGTAAACCAATTGCAAAAAGAGATAGAAGTAAGGCTAGGAAAAGATACCGAGCACGAAACAGCAGAAGAAGAATGGGCTAAAACTGAAATGGCCATGATAGAAGCTACCAACAGGTGTATAGAAAAGACCGAAGCCATAAAGAAGAACGACTGGTTCGACGAGGACTGTAAAAATGCTTTAAAGGCTAGAAGTAAAGCAAAGATAGAAAGGGACAAAAACATAACGGAAGAGACAAAGAAAAATTACGAAGAAAATAATAAAGCAGTAAAACGAATTTGCAGACAAAAAAAAGAGAAAAACTGCAAAACCAATTACAGTCAATAGAAGAACACTTCGTGAATAAGGAATTAAGGAACTTTTACCAAGACACAAAAAAAAACCAAACAAACTGGAAAGACAAAAGCTATTTACTGTAGAGATAAGGATGGACTACTGATAGGGGAACTAAATGGAAAACTGAATAGATGGGCACAGTACTTCGAAGACTTATTGAACGAGGAAGAAGACGCCCCACAACAGCTTACTACGGAAGAAAACACAGCACAACCACGAGTAGATGAACGAGAAATGGAAGAACCAACGATAGAAGAGATAAAAGAAGAAATAAAAAAAAAAAACTCAAAAACAACAAAAGTGCAGGAGAGAATGGCATACCGGCGGAAATTATTAAAGAAGGGGGACAAAAACTCCACGAAAGAGTGCATCATCTATTAAAAAAAATATGGCGAGAAGAGAAAATGCCGGAGGGATGGAATAGAGCCATTATATGCCCTATTTTTAAAAAAGGAGACAAAACGCTCTGCGAAAACTACAGAGGAATTGCGCTGTTGGACACAACGTACAACATTTTAGCAAGTCTAATACGCAAAAGACTTAATAAGTACGAAAAAGAAATAATTGGAGAGTATCAAGGAGGTTTTAGAGGGGGAAGATCCACAATAGACCAAGTGTTGACGCTTAAAATGCTCCAAAATGAAAGCTATGAACAAGAACTGAGCCTACATATGCTCTTCATTGACTTCAAACAGGCGTATGACTCCATAGTGCGTAGAAAGCTGTATGAGGCGATGGAGGAACTAAGAATACCCCAAAAGCTAATAAGGCTGATAAAAATGACACTGTCCAGTACGAACAATAGAATTGCGGTGGAAGGAAGCTACTCGAGACAATTTAACATCAAGAGAGGTCTAAGACAGGGAGATCCTCTGTCCACGGACCTTTTCAATCTGGTCCTGGATATGATCATGAGGAAAAGCGGAATCCAGAGGACAGGACTGATCCGACATCACAAGAACCAAACTATAGCCTATGCCGATGATGTAGTCTTGCTAACAAGGTCAAGGAAGAAACTGCAAAGGGTATTCAGAGGATTCGAGATGGAAGCGCAAAAGTACGGCTTACGCATAAACGAGAAAAAACAAAGTATATGGAAATGGGAGTGGATGTGGCAAAGGAGAATGAGTCCGTGGAGTTCCGAGCAGAAGGAAAAGCATACAAGGTCGAGAAAGTGAACAAATTCGAGTATCTGGGAGTGGTGGTCACAAATAGAGGAAGCGAAGACGAGGAGATAGAGAAGAGGATTCTAAAGGCAAGCGGAGCAGTGGGGGCACTTACCACAGTACTGGGGTCAAAAAATTTATCAAGAGCGGCAAAATTAAGGCTATACGAGACCGTCATAAGACCAACAGTCCTGTATGCGTGTGAGACCTGGACTCTGAGAAAAGAAGATGAAGCTAAACTGGAGATATGGGAAAGAAAGGTGTTACGAAGGATTTTTTGGAGGGGTTAAAATGACAGAGGAGTTGCGGCGCAGGCGGACAAACAGAGAGGTGATGGAGTTATACAATAGGCCCAAAATAACCCAAAAAATAAGAGCACAGCGAGTTAGATGGCTGGGACATGTAATGCGGCTGCCAGAAAAAAGATGGGCAAAAAGTGTACTGCTGGAGGGTGGAGGTGGGAAAAGAAGGAGAGGACGACCTAGGAAAAAGTGGTTTAAAGCCGTGAAAGCTGACGTGGAGGAACTAGTAGGAAGCAGCTGGAGGGAAATGACAAAGGACAGGAAGAAATGGAAAGGACTCGTCAAGGAAATAGAAGCCAAAGGCCTACAAGGCCTATAGCGCTGCAATATATATAATCGATTGAAAATTGTCACCAAGAAACATTTAACCACTCACTTAAACTTTAGCACCAACTAAAATTGATTTCACTTATAAATTATTTTTTTTATTTAAACAATTGCGTAAACTGGGCTCCATAACCTGTTAGGACTATTGGATATTCTGGTTTGTGGTTTTATGTTTCGTTTAATAATTACACAGTTTTAAAATATAGAAAATTATATTTTATTTGAGGAGCTTTGAAAGATATGTCCTTACACGTTGAGGTTGTCATATGCGTCTTATTATCCTTCCATTTATTTTGGAGATATATATATATGAACTTGCAAGGTGCCCATGATAAAACCTTAGCTAGAGGCTAGTACTTCTATGAGTCATGACCCCAATTTGTCACATTCGGGTGTCGCTAACAGTAAGTGACTAATAAAGTTAAATTCCTTATTTTCAAGGATTAATAACGAAAACATAAATATTTTCACACAATAGAAAACTTTCTCTAAACCCTTACAATTTAACAAGCTGTTAAATAATAAAAATAACATTCTTAAAAGAGTAGATTTTTGACGACAAACTTTAATATTTCAACATTGTTTAAAATAAATTGTTTAAACAATTGGCTATAAACAATTAAATGCTCAAGTTTTCGGGAAATAAATAAATATTATAAAAAAATGAAAAACCGACTTCAAAATATATAAAAATTCTTAAACAAAAAATGCACTAAAAAGTAACAAAATAATGGCGTATCCTTGCAGTATCTACAACTTACAAATTATTAGGATGATACAATGTACAACTATTGTTATTTTTGGAGTTGGTGTCAGCCAAGGAAATACGACTATATTGGTACTTAGCAAAAAACGAGAATACCTTATGAAAATTATTTTTCAAATGAACTTTTAAACAATATACTTGAACTGTAACAATATCTAGCGACCTTTAAACTACAAAATACCAATACCAACTAAACCTTTTTAAAATTTTTAAAAATTACTATTAATATTTATTTTATTGACTGACACCAACTCCAAAAATAACAATAGTTGTACATTGTATCATCCTAATAATTTGTAAGTTGTAGATACTGCAAGGATACGCCATTATTTTGTTACTTTTTAGTGCATTTTTTGTTTAAGAATTTTTATATATTTTGAAGTCGGTTTTTCATTTTTTTATAATATTTATTTATTTCTCGCGTTTTAGTGATCTGAAGTTTGATAACTGATTTTATTTTCTTGAAAATGGTTAACCTTCCAAACGCGCTGCTCATATGAGGCAGCGCCGTTTAATATTAAAAGTTACTACATCATCCCTTTTTGCCCTTAAGGGTTGAATTTTTTGCTTTTAAATGTAATAACAAAACTAAGTGGATTACTCTTTCCAACAGAAAAAATATTATCAAAATTCGGTTAAATGTCACTATTTCATCCCCTATTTTCATCCTTAATGGGTGGATTTTTTTCTTCAAATTGAAATGTGAACAATTTTTGAACAAAGGTACGTTGTACGTAATAGAAATAAAATTATCAAAATCGGGCTAGCCAGAAAAAAATTATAATATTATTTCATTTCTAATTTTTAACCCCGTATGAGTGGAGTTTTTTTTTTTTTAAATGGATAGGAGATTAATTTAAGGTTGTGTTCTACAAATAAAAAAAGAATTATCAAAATCGAGCTATCCAGTAAGAAGTTAATATTTCATCCCTTAGTTTTCAACCCCTTAGAAGTGGAAGATTTCCCTCAAATTAAAACTGGACCCCACGAAAAGCACCAGCTTTCAAATAAAAAAAGAATTATTAAAATCGAGTTATCCAATAAGAAGTTAATATTTCATCCCTTAGTTTTCAACCCTTTAGAAGTGAAAGATGTTCCTCAAATTAAAATGGGAACACACGAGAAGCACTAGCTTTCAAATAAAAAAAGAATTATTGAAATCGAGCTATCCAATAAGAAGTTAGTATTTCATACCTTAGTTTTCAACCACTTAGAAGTGTACGATTTCCTTCAAATTAAAATTGAGCCACACGAAAAGCACTGGCTTTCAAATAAAAAAATAATTTTCAAAATCGAGCCATCCAATAAGAAGTCAGTATTTCATCCCTTAGTTTTCAACCCCTTAGAAGTGAACGATTTCCTTCAAACTAAAATGGGACCATTCGGGAAGCAACAGCTTTCAAATAAAAAAAGAATCATCAAAATCGCTTCACCCAGTCGGAAATGCTGAGGTAACAAACATAAAAAAAAAAAAAAAAAACATACAGTCGAATTGAGAACCTCCTCCTTTTTTTGAAGTCGGTTAAAAAATATGATATTTGGATTCAACGGATGAATCATATAAAGGGAAGTTAAGTTTAACTTTTTCCACTCTGCTCGACCAAAAAAACATTAAATAGTTTTTCTCAAAACTGTTTTTCAGGTCAGTGACCACTGTAACTAAACAAAACTAGGTGGATTTTGATCAAATTTCGACATCTTGTTTTTGGATTGAAAAACTAGTGTTAATTCGAAGGATTTTAATTTTTGTTGAAAATTACTATTTTATAATTATAAACAAGTTACTTTTGAAGTTTGGTCGAAAACCGGTAAGTAAAATTTCAGAACCCATTATTTAATTTTGTGAATTTTAAAAAAAGCTTCGATTAAAGACTAGATAATTATTATTAAACTAAGGATTTTTTTTAGACGATCCAGAAGGCTGTTCTGATGGTCACCGCTAAGTACTACTTGCGGGAGCGTGTCCAACAAAGATTGCGATTTTTTTATAAAAAATAATTTATTTTTTGGTAAAAGTTAAGTTAAAGCATTGTATAAAAACACTGTATAGTCAATTTAATATAATATACCTATCTACCAACATTAAAAATTTTTTTTTTGTTCTATATAAATGTTCAATTTTTTAAAAAGGTCCTTAATTAGAGTCCAATCACTTTACTAAAAAAAAAAAAAATATCAAAATCCAATGATACAATTAAAAGTTACTATTTTATCCGTTAATGATGGGTGTTTTTTTTAAAATTGTAAGGTGAAAATTAACAGGATAGCTGCACGGAATAAATAAAAAAAAAATAATATCGGATATGGGTAAGTCAGTATAGTGAATATTTGTGAATATATTTTATTCATTATTTTTCAACCCCTTAGAAGTGGATGTTTTTCTTCACATTAAAATAGGACCACAAAAGAGAAACACCAGCTCTCAAATAAAAAAAGAACCATCAAAATCGGGTAAACTTGAAAAAAAAAATTATGTGTGTATTTATCCGCGAAAAAACTCATATAATCTCCAATAATTAAATTAGAAAATATTTTATGACATTTGATACATATGTGTATTTATCCGTGAAAATACTCATAAAATCTTCAAAAAATTAAGTCGAAAATATTTTATGTGTATTTTATGAGATCCTATTGGTGTTTTTGTACGGGAAAATACTCATAGGATCTCATAGAATTTCACCAAAAACTGGTGTTTTTGTCCGAAGAAACACTCATAAGATCTCATAGAATTTCACCAAAAACCGGTGTTTTTGTCCGAGAAAATACTCATAGGATCTCATAGAAATTCACCAAAAAATATTTTTTATGAGATCCTATGAGTTTTTTCCCGGTCAAATACACGTATAGGATCTCAAAAATTACAAATAAAAAATCTTCGACGGTTTTTTTATTGAGTTCCTATGAGATTTTTCCAGTACGGCTATGAGACAGAAAAAATTAACAATCAAATTTTTTTTGGTATTTTTATGAGTTGTCGTCAACTCATAGAATTATTGGTTGTTATCTTTAATGAGATTTTTATAAAAATCTCGTATTTTTGTAATTTATGTGAGGGTTTTATGGTTGACCCAAAAGTAGAATTCCTATGAGATTTTATAATAAAAATTATTCAATGAGATTTTTATGAGAATCTCGTATGTTAGTAATTTTTATGTGAGGTTTATTAGCTGTTGAGCAAAAAGTAAAATTCCAATGAGATTTTATACATATGTATTTATTCGCGAAAATACTCATAAAATCTCCAAAAAATAAAAAAGAAAATATTTTATGAGATTTTATTGGTGTTTTTGTCCGGGAAAATACTCATAGGGTCTCATAGATTTTACCAAAAAATATTTTTTATGAGATTCTATGAGTATTTTCCCGGACAAAAACACTAATAAAATATCTTCGACGGTTTTTTTATGGGATTCTATGAGATTTTTCCAGTAGGGCAGTGACGTCATTTGCAGAGATCAAAAAAACGCCGCCCGGCAGGTCAAGTGAGCATACCTTATGTATCTAATAACCTTGACAGAAAATGACCCTATTTTGTCACTGATTGCAGCTAGCGCTAGTTGTACAGTTGAACCAGTTAAACGAAGACTTTTATGGAGATTAGAAATACATTTTTTTTAAACGTCAGGCAAATTATTTTTATTGATATCATTTTCGTTGTTATTGAGAATGTTAGAGTTAGAGAATGTGAGAATTGTTATGAGAATAATTATTGAGTTGTCATTGGTGACAGTAACGATGATAATGAACTGATAAAAGACAACACAAATAGTTAACCGCTGTTGTTCAACTAAACTACCAGCGCCACTCAAAGGTACTAAAACATGCGACACAAACGGTCCCTTGTTTTTAGTCTTTCTCGTATTTAAGTGACAGGGGGCTGGTCTAAAGCCTTGTTCATACATGCATACGCATCGGTAGACATCAGCCGAGCTAAGCATTTGCCATCAAAAAACAGCAAATTGGGAGTGTGCTGATTTTTTCAAAATGCAATTGCTTGAAGTAAATTCTCACATTCCTTGATAGAATCTTCATGATATGGAAGAGAAAATTAATTCACTTACTTTCCAGACCTGCATCTTCAGCAGGTTCACGCTTACAGTTTTTGTACATAAACATCGTGAAAAATCCTAAACCGTTCGGACTTCTTGTATTTACCGTATAATATATTATTGTTTAGTAAGCCCCTGTTAGACCAAAAATGTCCGTTTGATTTTCCTGTGCGTACTATACCTATGCCAGGTATATAATTCTAACTTGGCAAATTCTCTTTTTTTTTTAATTAATAAAATAAACAATTATCAATTTTGCATCATTTTTTTAAACTAAATATATAATTTCAAAGTATTTGATTAGAAAACAGATTATTATTAAAAAAATTTTTGCGTATTATAACCAGTAATTAGGTAAAAAACTTGTGTAAAATGTTACTCCCTGCATTCATCTGTGAGTCCTTTTATGTTTAATTGAATAACCTAAAGCAGCAAATGATTTACCTTCAAAAAATTAAGTTAAATTTATTCTTCGAAATATTTAATTATCAAGTAGCTTCTTACCACAAACATCACAACTATACGGTTTTTCGCCAGTATGAGTCCGTTTATGTCTATTTAATGTACTTTTTTCAGCAAATGATTTACCTAAAAAAAAATTAAGTTAAATTTTTTCTTACAAAAATGTTATCAAATAAATTTTTACCACAAACATCGCAACTAAACGGTCTTTCACCAGTATGAGTCCTTTTATGTGTAATTAAATCAATTGATCGATTAAATGATTTCCCTTCAAAAAACTAAGTTCATATTTTTCGAAGAAAAATTTAACTATCAAATAACTTCTTACCACAAACATCGCAACTAAACGGTTTTTCACCAGTATGGGCCCTTTTATGCAAACTTAAAGTAGATGTTTGGGCAAATGATTTACCTTAAAAAAAATTAAGTTAAATATTTTCTAGCTAATATGTATTTGTCAAATAACTTCTTACCACAAAGATCACAACTATACGGTTTTTCACCAGTATGGGTCCTTTTATGTGAAATTAAATGATATGATCGGGCAAATAATTTACCTTTAAAAAATTAATGTAAATATTTCCTTATGCCGCGTTCACACGCTTTAACTTGAGTTGAACGATAATTTTCAATCATTTAGACCGTAGCGGGGTAAGCGACGCGAAAAGTGAAGGACAAGCGAGTTGAATGAAAAGCAAATTAAGCAAAATTGAAATAAAACTGATCAAGTTGTGTTGTCAAGTTTGTGTTGTTTTCTGCTTAATTTGCTTCCCATTCAACTCGCTTGTATTTCACTTTTCGCGTCGCTTACCCCGCTTCGGTCAAAAAGATTGAAAATTATCGTTCAACTCAAGTTGAAGCGTGTGAACGTGGCCTTACTTAAATATAATTATGAAATAAATTCTTACCACAAATATCGCAACTATACGGTTTTTCACCAGTATGAATCGATTTATGTTTAATTAAACTAGTTGATCCATTAAATGATTTCCCTTCAAAAAATTTAGTTAAACTTTTTCCAACAAATATGTAATTATTAAATAACTTCTTACCACAAATATTGCAACTATACGGTTTTTCACCAGTATGAGTCCGTTTATGTAGAGTTAATTGACCTGATTGAGCAAATAATTTACCTAAAAAAAAAAAAAATTAAATTTTTTCTTACAAAAATGTTATCAAATAAATTTTTACCACAAACATCGCAACTAAACGGTCTTTCACCAGTATGGGTCCGTTTATGTTTAGTTAATTGACCTGATTGAGCAAATAATTTACCTAAAAAAAAAAAATTAAATTTTTTCTTACAAAAATGTTATCAAATAAATTTTTACCACAAACATCGCAACTATACGGTCTTTCACCAGTATGGGTCCGTTTATGTGTAGTTAATATATTCGAATGAGCAAATGATTTACCTAAAAAAAAAATAATTTAAATTTTTGCTTACAAAAATGTTATCAAATAAATTTTTACCACAAACATCGCAACTAAAAGGTCTTTCACCAGTATGGGTCCGTTTATGTGAATTTAAATGATTTATTTCGATAAATGATTTCCCTTCAAAAAATTAAGTTAATATTTTTCTATGAAAAATTTAACTATCAAATAACTTTTTACCACAAACATCGCAAATAAACGGTTTTTCACCAGTATGAGTCCGTTTATGTGCAGTTAATAAACCTGATTGAGTAAATGATTTACCTAAAAAAAAAAATAATTTTAATTTTTTCTTACAAAAATGTTATCAAATAAATGTTTACCACAAACATCGCAACTAAACGGTCTTTCACCAGTATGGGTCCGTTTATGTGTAGTTAATATATTCGAATGAGCAAATGATTTACCTAAAAAAAAAATAATTTAAATTTTTGCTTACAAAAATGTTATCAAATAAATTTTTACCACAAACATCGCAACTAAAAGGTCTTTCACCAGTATGGGTCCGTTTATGTTTAGTTAATTGACCTGATTGAGCAAATAATTTACCTAAAAAAAAAAAAATTAAATTATTTCTTACAAAAATGTTATCAAATAAATTTTTACCACAATCATCGCAACTAAACGGTTTTTCACCAGTATGGGTCCTTTTATGTGAAATTAAATGATTTGGTTGGGTAAATGATTTTCCTTTAAAAAAATAAGTTAAATTTTCTAACAAAAATGTTGTTAAAAAAATGTTTAACACAAATGTCGCAATTAGGCATTTGAATTTTTTTTTTTCTTTGGGGGGTAAATGGAGAGATCATAATATATAAGTTTTATAACAAAATTATTTTTATTTTTTTGCAATAATTCCAAATTAATATCAAAATAAAAATAAATGTTTAAATCCATTATCGGAGACACGCCGACAGCTCCCGAACAAATCCGAGCGTGTGTGACGTCTTAATGGTAGTTTTCATGCAATGTTTTGTTCTATTTAATTTTGTTGTCATAGTTAAATCGTTTTTTAGCAGTAAATTTTCAATATTTTGACAAAAATCACACGTAATAGCCGTAAACGCTCTATTATTAATAAATAGCTCTACCATTATGACGTCAAAACTATGGCGACCAATCGTGGCGCGTTCACAGTCACGTGATTTTTTTTTTTAATTTTATCCATTTTTAATTGCTTATAATTAATTGAAAAAAATTTTTTTCAATTTTTACGCATTATATATCATTATTATTAATTATAAAGTTTTAAAATACATAAAAAAAAACATTTTTTTCAAATGTCGCAATTATACGGTTTATCACTATTATGTATCCTTTTGTGTGCAGTTAATGTACTTAATAAAGTAAATGATTTACCTTCAAAAAATTACGTTAAATACAGTGGCGGCTCGTGACATTTTTACATGGGGGTGCTGTATGAATAAATAAAAAGTAAACATAACGGGCCTCCTCAATTTAATTTTTGTAAAGATAAAATCCATTCTACGGTTTTTTGCTTTAAAAAATTTTTCTATAACTTTCTCGTTAAAATTATTTATATTAAAAATTATGGGTAAAGCAGTTAATCGGTCTTGATCCATATTATTTCTTAGCAATGACTTTATTCGTTTTAGTCACGGAGTATAGATACAGGAGTCCGGACGCAATGTTAAAATAATGGTTGCATTCTGAGCCTTTGTTCGCCAGAGCGCGCTACGATTCAGAAGATACTCGTGTTTAAATAGCAGCGCGGGAAGTATTATCTCTGTTTAGTGGCGGTAAACAAATACAATTATTTAATTATTAATTGTTACTTTTAAATATAAGATTTTAAAATGTATTTTTCTATACGTAATAATCGTAGTAATAACATTTAATAACAATCATAATAAAGGTGCCTCGGTGTTCGGTCATGTTCGGTTTCGGTGCCTCCGAATCCTAGCGCCACGAGTGATAAAAAGGGTACTATAGTTAAATTTCATATTTACGTACATAAATATCGTGAAATAACCTATGTCGTTCGGACTCCTAATAAATTTGATTTCTTTGGTTCTGCTGTTTGAGTAATAATGATATTTGGTGTTGATCGACTTTTAACTTTAATTTAGTTTAGTTTTTTTTTAAATTTAGTTTTTCTTCTAGTGACAATTGCAAAAATGTAATTTTTTAAAGTATTCTACATTGACCCCCATCGTGATAATTTACTTAGGTAATCTATTTTTAAAATAATAAAACCGAAATTATTTTTTTCTGTAATAAAATAAAATTAATTATTAAAATTAAAAAAAAAAGGATAGATTTTTATTGATTACCATTGTTAACGCCTTGTGAAATATTTCTTTAAATATACAGATTGAAAAATCTAACAATGAAATACTGATTTATTTAAAAACAATGCTGCCTGTTATCTTTAAGAATATTAAATTATTTATTTAATATTCATATTCAAATATTAATTTCCGTTTTTCTTAAATAACGGCGGCCACAGCTTGCGTCTGGATTTGGTTTACTTTAATTATTCATTTTTTCGTTGCTACGGTTTTTGTTTACTTTATTTTTCATTTCTTCAATATTGTGCTTCAAAAGTTCTGGTCGCCGACATTGAATTTAATTTTTTAAAAAGGAATGTAAGTTAGTTATAATATTCCTAAGATTTTGTAATACCACATATTTATTTTAGCAAAAAATATTTTCATATTGTTGTGTGCGTTCACAGTGTCAATTCAGCCGGCTTCGTTCAGCTTCGTCTATTTACGTTTAAGTTCGTGTGTTTCAGTCTGTAGTTTGTACATGTAACAAGCAAAACTGACACTGTCATATCGGCAGTGCCAGTACGTACGTACGTGGCCACGTTGAGAGAATTCGTCGCAAAATCTTGGTGTTTTTAAAGGGCTAATTAATTTTTTCGCTACTTTTCACTCTACAAATACATTTAGATAATCGTACGCTACACTAAAACGTATTGAGTCATTGCTAAGGACCGATGAACTTCTTTATCCAGCTAAATGCTAAAATTCGCGGAATGGATTTTGTATACAAATGATACAAAAAATACGTAACTTAAATAGGTACATTATGTTTTTTATTTTTGACACAACACCCCCATGTTAAAATGTCACGAGCCGTCACTGAGTATTTTATTACAAAAAATGGTGCAATGGTACGGTTTTTTATCCTTCTATAAATATATACCTGTACAACAGAAATAAATCAACAACCTATAATTTTAAGTTCCAGGCCATTGACCATAAATTTCGATTTTTTTCCTTTTAATTAATTATCAATGTTTAACAATTACCGTAATTGGCTTAATTACCCCACTTAATATTTTAATGATTATAGCCTTGCGTTGAAATGCTAACGATGCTTACCTTTGTTAACTTTAGTTGCCCCAAAAATTCCCTCGTCAATGTCAATTTCATATTTTATATCAGAATAACTATTCGACGGTAATTCTTCTCGTTCTTCTTTGAAATAATCTTCAATTTTTGGTGATGTTTCTTGGTTCTCAAGTTTGATAAAAGCACCGTCTGCGATATCTTCTTCTAGTTTCAACGGATCTGTTTCGGCTGCACCCGCATAATATGTTTCCCAGTTTTCTTCTTCGAATTTTTCTAACGGAACATTTCAAATTATTTACGGCAATTTTACAAACCTGGAATACCGTTTAAGTAATGAAATTTAAGTAAATCGTACCACTCGGTCCGAGAGGAATTTCCTTATCAATATCATTTTCTATTTTAATATCATGATGATCTGTTGGTAGCGGTTCTTGTAGTGGTGCTGCTAATTGTTTATCTTTAATATTAACTCCATTATGAAAATTGTCTTCAACATTTATATGAGCCATACGAGATGCATCGCTCATTTCCATGTTTTCTCCGTTAAAATAACCACGTGTTTAATATGGCGCGTACAGCAAGAGGACGAAGAGGACAATGGTGAATGGACTAATGGGACGGACCACGGAGTATAGATACAGGAGACCGAACGCAATGTTAAAATAATAGTCCCATTCTGAGCCTTTGATCGCCAGAGCGCGCTACGATTCAGAAGATACTCGTGTTTAAATAGCAGCGCGGAAAGTGTTATCCGTGTTATCTCTGTTTAGTGGCGGTAAAGAAATACATTTATTTACTTATTAATTGTTACTCCACTATTGTACAGGAAAGTTTGTAAAAAAAATAAATACAAAGTATTACTGTATATAAAATTTATAATTATAAAATTATTATTAAATATTAAAACTGCAATTTATAAGTAAAATATTTATTTATTTATTGTAACACGCCAATCAGCAATATACATCAAAGGTTCATATGAGATAAATATTAATTGAAATTAAAAATAGGTTTAGCCTATAATTATTTTTATTAATTAGAATATCTAGCATCGCAAAATAAAGACTAGTATGTTAATAGTTTTCTCTTAACTGCGATATGAAATGCACAAAAAATAGTAGGGCAGTGACGTCATTTGCAGAGATCAAAGAAACGCCGCCCGCCAGGTCAAGTGAGCATATACCTTATGTATCTAATAACCTTGACAGAAAATGACCCTATTTTGTCGATGATTGCAGCTAGCGCTAGTTGTAAAGTTGAACCAGTTAAACGAAGACTTTTATGGAGATTAGAAATCCTGTGCGTACTATACCTATGCCAGGTATAAAATTCTAACTTGGCAAATTTTCTTTTTTTTTTTAATTAATAAAATAAACAATTCTCAATTTTGCATTTTTTCTTTTTTTTTGAAGTTATACTTCTTGAGGCGCGTTATGAAAAAATGATAAGAGTGAAACTTTTAGATGGGCGGCCATCTTGAGACAAAAATTAACAAAACGAAGTTGGCCGCAAAAACACTCGGTTTCTTGTCGCGCGTAATTTGAATTTTTGTTTTATTTACTTATTTATTTATTTAAATTAAAAATAATTATATAAACAAATGACACATATTATTAATAAATAAGTTATTACTTTTCTCAAATTTTGCAGTAGCTGTTATAGGTACTATTTGAAGTTTAATGATGAAAATGACGTCTGCATCGCGGCGCGGTTTTAGAAGCATAAGTAGCGTTCTATTTTATCATCACAAATTATCAAGATGAAGTTGCCCGCAAAACGCCACGGTATTTTTAACTAGGCGCGCGTAGTTTGAATTTTTGTTGTATTTATTTACTTATTTTTATATTTAAATTAAAAATAATTAATTCTTTAAATATATTTTTTATATTTTAGTTAGAAAATATTTATATATACAAATGACACATATTATTCAAAAATAAGATATTACTTTACTTTGCAGTAGCTGTTATACTGTTTGAAATTTAACGATGAAAATGACGCTTGCATTCCATGCATATTCTTAGTTTTCACGAAATCTGGGATTCTGAAATGATTCAACCATCGTAGAATAATAATTTAGTAACACAAGATATGAATAAGATTAAGACATTTACTTTGACAAGTAGCTACTTACTTTATTTGCAATTTCTATAAAACTTCGTTTTCATGACATGCATGAATTGTTAACCAGAAAAATGATCCTGACAAATTTCATAAACGTCTTCCAGCTTTCTTTGGATATTATTTATTGATACAAATTAAAATATTATTCTCTTAATTTTATTTTTAATAATTATATCTTTAAATATATATATTATTATTATTAAATATTAAATTACAGTTTTTTTAAATTGATTATTTGAATAAAATTAATAAAAACTAATTTTTAATGATACCAAAGAAATATAACTTCTCACGCGCGTACATAAGTACACGCAACCACTTTTTTTAAAATAAATATATAATTTAAAATTATAGAATTAGAAAAAAAAATTAGAAATAAAAATTTAAATAAAGCTTGTGTATTAACCAGTAAATAGGTAAAAAAACTTGTGTAAAATGTTACTGCCTGCATTCATCTGTGAGTCCTTTTATGTTTAATTGAATTACCTAAATCAGCAAATGATTTACCTTAAAAAATTAAGTTAAATTTATTCTTAGAAATATTTAATTATCAAATAGCTTCTTACCACAAACATCGCAACTATACGGTTTTTCGCCTATATGAATCCTTTTATGTTTAGTTAATGTACTTGATTCAGCAAATGATTTACCTTAAAAAAATTAAGTTAAATATTTCTTAACATAAATGTAATTAGAAAATAATTTCTTACCACAAACATCGCAACTATACGGTTTTTCACCAGTATGAATCCTTTTATGTCTAGTTACCTGACTTGATTGGATAAATGATTTACCTAAAAAAATTAAATTAAATTTTTTTCTAATAAAATGCAGTGGCGTGCCGTGAAAGGCTCTAGCCGAGTAAGCATATCTCAGCGAGTCCAGATTGTTTTTTAGCCTGACGTTTATTTTGTTCTCCTCCATATATAGCTCTAGGTGGGAGTAGTAAGTATATTCAATATTAGAGCGCTATCCCTTCTATTAACGGAGCTAGAGGGGTTACAGCACTTAACTTATAATTTTTTTTTCTCCGAAACTAATAAAGATAACGGAACAAATTTTTCAAAATAACATTTAAATTAATAAATTCTATATTCTGTATTTTTTTTGTGTTCACATCAAAATTTTTAAGTGGTAAAAAAAATTAATGAAATATTTAAGGGCTGTTTTTATATATGTTTTTATATATTTTATGCAACTATCAAGTACCTACCTACTACAAAAATTAGTTATAGAAAATCGATTTGGTGGAACATACTTTAAAAAAATATAATCCGCACTAATATTCGGATTTTTGATTTTTTTGGTGTTACAAAGGTGTTACTTTGAGGGTTAAAAAATTATATTAATATATATAATGTAAAAAACCACCCTCAAAAAATAAAAATAATATTTTTCATCATTTATACGTATACAAAAATTTTGAAAAAAATATATATTATGCGTTTTATCCATATCTACAAATCTTTTTAATTTCATGAAAAAATCTTCAATGGTTTTCTAGAAAAAAAAATTTAACGTTTGGGGTAGTTTCCCCCGTCACTCCAATACAAGTGGGGGTAGCGGGTTGGGTTAAAATTGTGCGACAGTAAGTTTTTCATGAAGAGAAATCAGCACACGGAAGCATTTTGCAAAATCGCCTGGGGCACTTTCCTTATGGCTATCGGGCTAGACCCTTTGTAATAAATAATGCATATTAGTGATGTAACAAATATTCGCTTTCGTATTCGCGAATATTCGCATATTTTTTTACATTCGTATTCGCATTCGCAAGAAACGACGCGAATGTTTTGCGAATCAAATTTTTGACAAACCAAAAGAAAAATATATTAAATGAAAATACAACTGATAAAATTTATATTTTTTTATTTTATTAAAATATTTAAATAATTAAATGATCAGGGAACAGTTTTGAGATAGGCCACTAAATTAAAAATACTTATTTAGTTACTTTTAGTTAGTTTAATTAATAATGAAAAAATCACAACTAAAATATTAAATTCATTCTTTATATTTACAAAAACTCCATTTCTAAATTGTTGTAGGTATATATTTTGATAAATGAACTTGAGAATCCAATCAAATAAGGTAGTAATATTATTCTAGATCTAATAAATCTTGTTGCAATTTATAATGTACGAATAGTACTTATTAAGCAGATTATAACTAGGATTTTAATTAAATAATAATATTTAAAATATCTTTTCACAGAAAAAAAAAAAAGTAACCATCGTTAAACGTCTAGTAAGTATCCAAGTTGATCTTTCGCTTTAATTATGATATACTTGCTGATACCCGCTCGCTTCGCTGTGAGTATCTAAATTTAACTGATTGATTAAACGAGTCCTTACCTTCATAGCGAAGGCTAAAAATTAATCTATTTTGACAGAAAAAGATGATAGATACTTTCAGACTTTAGATGCAAAGAAAGTTCATCAAAATTCGTAAAACTAATTTTTAAGAAAAAGAGATGTTAGCTGTCTTACATCAGCTTCTATACGATTTTTAGTAAAAAAGTACCTGTTTTCTTTTAGGATTTGAAATTTGTAGAGAATTAATTTCGTTACTGTGTAAAATTGGTCAGCCCTTCAACAGAAAATTACGCTTCACAAAAGTCTATTTCACGAACTTTACCGAAACTTTTTAAATGTACGGTTCCTGTAGGATATAATTGTTTTGCCATCCCATGGGAACCATGCATTACTCTAGCCTTAACAGTAAGCTATACCTAGATATATATAGCTATTAGCTGGTCCCCGCCCGCTTCGCTGAGCGCATCTAAATTATACTGATTGAATAATGGAAACTTTCATCCCATCAACAAAAAAAGACAGATAGATATTTCTAGATCTTTGATTCATAGAAAGTTCATGAAAATCAGATAAACTACTTTTCCAGGAGGATATTCTATATAGCTATCTAGAAGAGCTATCTTATAGGTTCTATACGTTTTTATGAATATTATAAAATACCTATACTTGTGTTCCTTAAGTATAGCAATAAAACTCGAAAATGTTGAATGTGTTATATATTTAACTGAGTTTTTCACCATGTTCAAATTTTTTAATAGTAATTCAACACGTTTATTTCTAAACATTATAGACATTCAAAAATTAACTATGAAAGAAGTTTCAATGTTTCAAAAATTTTCATTATTAATTTACCGATGTTATCGGATGTTAAATTAAAAATCATATTTTGCTGTAGAAATTGTAATTTTTATTTAAACTTTTTTGGGATGATTGTGTTAAAACGCTATTTCACGAACTTTAGGGAAAGCTTTTTTAAAAACACGATTCCTGTAGGATAAGTAAAATTGTTATGCTATCTTTTGAGAATCGTGCATTATTCTAACATACTAATTAATAATCTATATTTTTCTCTGACCTTTCAACTACCCTATTGCAAAAAATGATGCCAATCTTTTGCTCTATGACAAACAAAAACATATCTATCCCACGGGAGTAGTACATTTTTCCTGGATAAAAAAGAGATCAGGCATTCTTGGGGATAATACGCTAGAACTCTATTTCACGTACTTTAACGAAACTTCTATAAAATACACGGTTCCGGTAAGATACAATTGTCTTGTTATCCCACGGGAAGAGTACAATTATGTCGATTTTTTGCTCTATGAAAAATAAAAACGTATCTAGCCCACGGGCCTATACATTTTTCCTGGATAAAAGGTAGACCAATCTTTCTTGAGGAAAATTCCTTAAAACGCTTATCCATGAACTTTTACGAAACTCTTTTTAAATACTCAGTTCCTGAAGGATACTATTCTTATCCTATTCTACGGGAACCGCACATTTTTCCTGCATAAAAATAAGACTGTAGGATAAGAAAATTATTTTTCGCCTTCAGGACATTATGAGTTATTACTATTAATACATTATAATCAGCTAAAAACGTTTAGTTTCAGCATGATTTTTCTTTAAACCAGTTTTTCTATTTTCCCGTTGAAATGAGAAATTTTCCCGAAATAAAACGTATTCTAGATAATGATTAGCATAATTAGCTATCCATCATACTTAAATATCACCAATATTCATTTTCAACTAAAAATGTATAGTTTAAGCATAGTTTTTATTCCAACCCGTTTTTCAATTTCCCAGATAAATGAGACATTTTCCCGTAATCAAAAGTATTCTTTTTTAATGACTCAGATTGTCATTTATCATCATACCAAATTTCATTAAAAACCGTATTTATTTGGGTAGGAATTAATAATATGTTTGTAAAAACAATTTCGCTAATAATGAATTATTTTTGAAACAACTTTAATAACCATTAAAAAGGTTATAGCAGGCCAACCTTAAAAGATAGATATATGTCGTCGCGGACTTTTTTTTAGAACTTTTTAAGAGGAATAATTTTGTATATATGATTTTTGCGTAACTTTAACCATTTACGCAGGGCAGGCAACAAACGCTCTCAAACGGAAAAAATTTTCCTGGTTTTTGCAACATTTTCCATTGATGCTCTGCTGCTATTGGTCGTTGTAATGTTGTATAGCCTAAAGCCTTCGTCGATAATTAAGCTATCCGACGCAAAAGGAATTTTTCAATTCGAACCAGTAGTTCCTGAGATTAGCGCGTTTAACTAAACAATCAAACAAACAAACTCTTCCATTTTATATATTAGTATAGATATATATATTCTCCCCCAAACTACCACATTGCAAAAATCATATCAATCTTTAACTCTGTGATAAACAAAAAAACATATCTATCCCACGGGAAAAGTGCATTTCTCCTGAGTAAAATGTAGATCAAATCTTCTTGAGGAAAATGAGTTAAGACTCTATTTCGTGAAATTTTACAAAACTGCTTTTAAATACTCGGTTCCTATGGAATACATACTTGTATTACTATCCCATGGGAACCGATCATTTTTCCGGTGTAAGAAGTAACCTATATCATTTTCTGACCCCTAAACTACCACATTTAAAAAAAGGGAGTCAATATTTCATTCAAAATATTCGCATTCGCAAAAAATTGAACATTCGTTACATCACTAATGCATATAATATCCGTTAATTTTAATTCCATTTTGAAAAAAAATTGATATTTTTCCGATATTTTCGAAAGAATCAAACGGGAAGCGGCACTTCCATAGCTTCCATGGACTGCACGCCACTGCAAAAATGTAATTATAAAATAACTTCTTACCACACACATCACAACTATACGGTTTTTCACCAGTATGGGTCCTTTTATGTGAAACTAAACTTGTTGACATGGCAAATGATTTATCTTAAAAAAAATAAGTTAAACTTTTTCCAACAAATATGTAATTATCAAATAACTTCTTACCACAAATATCGCAAGTATACGGTTTTTCACCAGTATGAGTCCGTTTATGTACAGTTAATGTACCTGATTCAGTAAATGATTTACCTTAAAAAATTAATTTTAATATTTTCTAACATAAATATTATTAACAAATAACTTCTTACCACAAACATCGCAACTATACCGTTTTTCACCAGTATGAGTCAATTTATGTGACATTAAATGAGATGGTTGGGTAAATGATTTACCTTTAAAAAAATTAAGTTAAATTATTTCTAACAAAAATCTTACCAAACAAATTTTTACCACAAATATCGCAATTATACGGTTTTTCACCAGTATGAATCCTTTTATGTTTAATTAAACTAGTTGATCCATTAAATGATTTCCCTTCAAAAAATTTAGTTAATATTTTTCTAAGAAAAATTTAATTAACAAATAGCTTCTTACCACAAACATCACAACTATACGGTTTTTCACCAGTATGAATCCTTTTATGTGCCGCTAATGTACTTGATGCAGTAAATGATTTACCTTCAACAAATTAAGTTAAATATTTCCTAACAAATGTTATTAAGAAATAACTTCATACCACAAACATCGCAACTATACCGTTTTTCACCAGTATGAGTCCATTTATGTACATTTAATGTACCTGATTCAGCAAATGATTTACCTTAAAAAATTAATTTGAATATATTCTTACATAAATTATCTTAAGAAATAACGTCGTACCACAAACATCGCAACTATACGGTTTTTCACCAGTATGCTGACTCCTTTTATGTGAATTTAAATGTGATACTTGGGTAAATGATTTACCTTTAAAAAGATTAGGTTAAATTTTTTCTAACAAAAATGTTATCAAATAAATTTTTACCACAAATATCGCAACTAAACGGTCTTTCACCAGTATGAATCCTTTTATGTGCAGTTAATGTACTTAATGAAGCAAATGATTTACCTTAAGAAAAGTAAGTTTAATATTTCCATTTAAATTTTTCCAACATAAATGTATTTATGAAATAAGTTCTTACCACAAATACCGCAACTAAACGGTTTTTCACCAGTATGACTCCTTTTATGTTTAATTAAATGATTTGGTTGGGTAAATGATTGACCTTTTAAAAAAAATAAGTTAAATTTTTATAAAAAAAACTGTTATTAAATTAATTTTTACCACAAACATCGCAACTAAACGGTTTTTCACCAGTATGAATCCTTTTATGTCCAGTTAATGTACTTAATGCAGTAAATGATTTACCTTCAAAAAAGTAAGTTAATTATTTGCTAACATAAATGTATGAAATTATCAAATAAATTTTTACCACAAAAATCGCAACTATACGGTTTTTCACCGGTATGAATCATACTATGTCTATTTAATAACTGCTTTCTAGAAAATGATTTATCTAAAACAAATGAGATAATTTTAAATTAAAATAGTATTTTAAAATATTTTCATATCACAAACATCGAAATTATAACGTTTTTCACAAGTATGAATCCTTCCAAGTTCCTTCAATATATTTTATTGTTTATAAAACTACAAAAATTAAATTTATTTTTGTTCTGACAAAAATGCCATGTTTAAATTTTTTTTACAACAAATGGTGTAATGGTATGGCTTTGTTTCCTTCTATATATAAATATATATATATAGGGGAAAGGTGTACAAGATGATCCCTCTAAGCAAGAATTGAAATAAAATATACATATTTCCCTGTGAAACAAACTTGATAGCATTTACTACTGCCATATTTGTTTATCTAACTTTTATCATACTCAAAATTTCTAATTAATTCAGTTTACATAATAATACAGTATAAATCGTTTATAACGACACCGGATATAATGAACAACCGGTTGTAACCTACAAAACCTTCAGGTCTCGTAATATTTCTTAGATGAAATTTATAGGATAACTAGCTGACCCACGCAACTCCGTCTGCGTCACATAAGGGTGAGAGAAGGTTAAGAGTGGGGAACCTATGGCACAATTCTAAAGGAGTTAAAACTTGCTTTGTTTTATCCACAAATCACTTAAGAACCATTGAAGAGATAAAATTTGGTACCTATAATGCTAATTTAAAACCACGCGGACAAAACCAAGAAAAACATTGTATGTCTGTAATGGGCAATATTTATTGATTAATTTGAAAATGTTTTTTCTACTTTAACAGTATAACATGAGCTATCTTAGGTACACCGTACATCACACTATGATCAGTAAGAGTGGAACTATAGTAGAAAATGTCACGGAAACGGGAATAATAAAGGAACGCTGCATAACACTACTGGGGTGTTTTATTGATAAAATTTACGTATGTCAACTTAAAATATAATGAAGAAAAAAGAATATATGAAACTTAAACAAAGAGTAACGTAAAAAAAATTTAAATATTATTTGATTATTGCAACGCCTGTAACCGTTGTAACAAATAATATATTTTAAACTTGTACTTCTGTATCTGATATAATATATTGCAAGGAGCTGAATGCCTGAATGTCTAATGATCTATGAATCAGCTCAGTACTGACTCCTGAAAAAAAGTTAGATGGACACAAATATTGAGAAGGAAAAGCGCAAGCACTCACTTAGAAGGCCTAACATATTTTAAAGAGTGGGGAGTTTTGAAAAGAAAAGTTGAAATTTTAATTGTTGATTTTTTTAATGTAATTTAACACGCTAAATTTTAAATATGTATTCGAAAATTAACAATGAAAGAAATTTCAACGTTTCAAAATTTTTCATTATTTTTCGGATGTTAAATAAAAAATCATATCTTCAAGTGAAAATAGTAATTTTTATTTTAATCCTAAAGAGAAAATGTGTTAAAACGCTATTTCACGAACTTTAAAGATCTATTTCACAACCTTTTTTTTAACACACGGTTCCCGCAGGAGACAATTATCATGCTATCCTTTGAGCACCGTGCATTATTCTGGCATACGAAATAATCTATATTATTATCTGATCCCTCAACTATCATATTGCAAAAAATCATGTCTATCTTTTACTCTGTGAAAAACAAAAACATATCTATCCCACAAAATTCTACCACAAAATTCGTTAAAACTCTTATTCATGAACTTTTAGAAAACTCCTTTGAAATACTCAGTTCCTGAAGGATTCTATTTTTAGCCTATCCTACGGGAACCGTACAATATTCTAACATAAAAAGTAGCCCATATCATTCACTGTCTCTTAAACCACCATATTGCAAGAAATTATGGTATTCTTTTGTTCTGTGAAAAACAAAAACTTATCTATCCTACGGGAACATACATTTTTCCTGGATAAAAATTGGACTGTATGAAAAGAAAAATTATGATTTTGCCTTGAGGACCTTATGAGTTATTACTATAAATATATTGTACTCAGATAAAAATGTTAAGTTTAAGCATGATTTTTCTTTAAACCAGTTTTTCTATTTTCCCGATGAAATGAGAAATTTTTCCGAAATAAAACGTGTTCTAGATAATGATTCGCATATTTATCATACTTAAATATCACCAAAATCCATTTTCAACTAAAAATAGAGTTTATGCATAATTTTTTTCTCCAAACCGTTTTTTAATTTCCCGGATAAATTAGACATTTTCCCGTTATAAAAAGTATTCTTTTTTATGACTCAGATTGTCATTTATCATCATACCAAATTTTATTAAAAACCATATGTATTTGGGTAAGAATTAATAATATCTTTCTAAAAACAATTTCGCAAGTAATGAATTATTTTTGAAACAACCTTAACAACCATTAAAAAGGTTATAACGGGCTAACCGTAAAAGATAGACATATGTCGTCGCTGACTTTTTTGTAGAACTTTTTAAGAGGAACAATTTTGCTCTACATGATTTTTGCGTAACTTTAATCGTTTACGCAGGGCAGGCCACGAACGCTCTCAAAAGGAAAAAATTTCCCTGATTTTTGCAACATTTTCCATCGATACTCTGTTCCTATTGGTCGTAGCGTGATGTTATATAGCCTAAAGCCTTCCCCAATAATTAGGCTATCCAACATTAAAAGAATTTTTCAATTCGAACCAGTAGTTCCTGAGATTAGCCCGTTCAACCAATCAAACAAACAAACAAACAAACAAACAAACAAACAAACAAACAAACAAACTCTTCAATTTTATATATTAGTATAGATACATATCGGTTATAGTGAATATCGCTTATAATGAACAAAATTTGACAGTCCCCTGAAGTTCGTTATAAACGATTTCTACTGTTTTTATATATTTTTAAAACTCTACAAAGTAATCATCTTATACACCCGGGTGGCTAAGATGATCCTTATGGTTGGGGTAAGATGATTACAATGATCATCTTACCCCAATGTCGAGCAACCTTTTATTTTTTCAAGAATATGGTAAGTAAAAGCGAAAATCAAAACTATAAAACGTCATTATTTAAGATAATTTTTTTAATTTAAGATATCATATACTCAGGTTTATAACTCAACAAAATAAACTCTAAAAGAAACTAATCCAGTCTTCTGAGTAGTGGCTTCATTATGCAAGGTTTCTTAAAAGTGTAATTGCTTTTTGGCCGGTGTTGTGCTACACATTTCACAAATAAATGGATTTGTATCATCGCCATCGATTCCGGCACAAGCTTCATGCCGCCATTTTCCACCAGCACAACACTTGATGCACCCTCCACCCTTGATATCGCCGGAAACCTTTTCCGTGCAATAAAGGCATTCTGTGTCATCTTCCTCAGATGACTCAGACGAGAAATATGATGTTTTCTTAAACTTAATGTATGTAAGTGCATAAAAATTTTGAGGATCATCTTGTACACAAAGAAGGGAATCATCTTACTCCAAGTGCAACTTTTTTATTGAAAGTTAATTAAAATAACCCATAGTCACGCCGCTATTTCGAAGTAGGTAACCCAAAAATAAAAATTAGGCGTATTAGAAATGTCACAAACACAAGAATAATTGCGCTTACTAGTATTTAATAGAAGTATTGTAAAATTGAATTCAATCTTTCCTTATATTAACTGAGCACAATTTATGTTTTTTTCTGTTAAATCCAACACGCTGGTTATGCTGTCTTTGCAAATGAACAGTGGCGGGGAAGTATTCGAGGCTATGTTTTGTCAAAAATTCAACTAGATAGCGTTAGCTGTTTGGGCGCAATCGAAAAGGATCATCTTACCCAATTGGATCATCTTGTACACCTTTCCCTTATATATAACTAATCTATTCGATTAAATTATTTACTGAAAAGGAGTCTTAAAAATTGCTTATAATTGCTTATTTCTAACAATGTTTTAATTAATTTTCTCTTCGCACATAACATAAGTCAAACCCCCCCCCCGGTCATTTGATTATAGCCACCTAAATATTTTTGAATTTCTCGGTAAATAATAATCCTATTTCGTTATTCTTTTTTTTTGAAACTAATGTTACTTTCACCTTTCTATTACCTGTTAACAAGGAATAAAAAGGATAATAAATAAAGGGGGGAGGCTAAATTTTTATGTTTTTCGTGTATTGCAAGTCGGTCATTTGATTATAGCCACTAATGAAAATAGTCGTTTATTTGTAAAATACCACTAATTGTTTAATCACTTAATATTTAGTACTTTTACCTTTCTTAATTATCACCCCCCCTATTTGGGATTGATAAATACAAATTTTCTATAATAGTATTTGGGATCGCTTCAAAAGCTTCTTCAATCGCCAAAATTAGCTCGGCTTTGCTGTCAAATTGGCGTCCTTCTGCATAAATTTTCCTCGAAAGCCACTCCCACACATTTTCTATAATATTGAGATCAGAAGACAGGGCTGGCCAATCTAAATATACAATAACCAGTTCTTGGAACCACCCTTTCACTCGTTTTGCAGTATGAATGGCAGCATTATCCTGTTGAAAAATCCAAGGTCATCCTTGAAACATCTCGTCAAAATTAATTTTTTCTATTTCTAATAGTTTGATGTATTTAATGGATGATTGTCTGCCTTCTAACACCACCAAATTAATTGCACCATAATACGATATGGCACCCCATACCATTACAGAACCATATGATGAATGGCGACGACTTAAAATTAGTTCTTCTTTTCTAACGTCATGGAAATAATACTGAAACCCCCCATCAGGCCCATCTAAATTAAACTTTTTTTCATCAGAAAATATCACCTTTTGCCACTCTTCCTTCCATTCAAAATATTACTTTGCAAACTCCACTTGCGCAGTTTTATGTCGTCGTAATAGTTTTGGTTTTTTTTTGTAATTTTTTTCTTTTTTAAATAGGAACACTTTTGTATTGCCCGTCTCACTGTTCGTATAGTGGCAGAAACACATAATTTTGCACGAATAGCAGTCGCAGTTGCCAGCGAATTCGACGCTTCGCGTAAAATCGCACGTCGTTGCCCCCGTTGCTACGGCAGTTGGAATGCGTCCTTTCCGATTTTTTCCATAATTTTCTGGGTTTTTAAAAAAAGCTGCTATTGTTGAATGGTGTCTTCCAATATTTTTACCGATTTCACGGTTTCGAACATTTTCGGAAATCATGCAATTATTTGGCCGTTTCTTTTTTCAGTCAGAGCCAAATAATAACCACCAACAAAATAATAATTGTCGCAAATTAAAGAATAACTATCCTCACACAATAATTAAAACAATTTTTTTTTTTTTTGAGCTTAATCGTCTTGATCATTTCTAATAAACTGATGGCTATAATCAAATGACCGACGAGCAAAACACGAAAAACATAAAAATTAAGTCTCCCCCCTTTATTTATTATCCTTTTTAATCCTTGTTAGCAGGCAATGGAAAGGTGAAAGTAACATTATTTAAAAAAAAAAGTGGTTGCACGTACTTACGTACGCGCGTGAAAAGTTATACTTCTTTGGTATCATTAAAAATTAGTTTTTATTAATTTTATTCAAATAATCAATTTAAAAAAACTGTAATTTAATATTAAATAATAATATTAATATATATATTTAAGGATATAATTATTAAAAATAAAATTAAGACAATAATATTTTAATTTGTATCAACAAATAATATCCAAAGAAAGCTGCAAGATGTTTATAAAATTTGTCAGGATCATTTTTCTGGTTAACAATTCATGGTATATCTATATATCTATATAAGTATATCTATTGAAGTTTGCTTTTTAACGTTTAGTTTTGTAATGGGGAAACTGTTTTGAAGTTCTTCTAACAAACATTTTTATACTCAAACGCAATATGGTTAACATTCAGCAATGTAAAGCGTTGGAGATCTTAGGAATTAGACGCACGCGGAGCGCGTTTCGGTACCTTGCGCTCGAAAATATTTAATATCTTCCAAAATAAGAGAGATCCCAACTTTTGGTAAACTGAGTTTTGTAGATGATAAAATAAGGAATAAAATGATATTTTTTTAATTCGATTCAAGTTGGGGTAAGGGGGTGATATAAGCTTATAAACAATTAAATTGCAATTGTTTATAAAATTTATGCACAATTTTTTTTTAAACAATATACTTTCAAACCTTAAGTAACAAAGAACAGAATAAAAAAAATCCGACACTAATCCGATTAGTAGAACTGGAGATATAAAATTTCAAATAGGCAAAGGTTGGAGAAAATTGAAATAACATCGAAAATTTAAATGGGCATAGTTTCGAAAGAAAATTTTTTTGAGCAAAATCCAAAAAAACGGGTTGTTATATTCACGCATAGAAGCTGTAAAAAAAAATTCAAGCGATTCTAAAATGTCAAGTTCAAATTTGCTCAGATTTTGTGCGGTTTGTAAAAGAACGACCCATGAAAACGAAGCTTCATAGAAATTGCGAAATAAAGTAAGTAGCTACTTGTCAAAGTGAATGTCTTAATCTTATTCATATCTTGTGTTACTAAATTATTATTCTAAGATGGTTGAATCATTTCAGAATCCTAGATTTCGTGATAACTAAGAATATGCATGGAATGCATATTCATTTTCATCATTAAATTTCAAATAGTATAACAGCTACTGCAAAATTCGAGAAAATTAATAACTTATTTATTAATAATATGTGTCATTTGTATATATAATTATTTTTAATTTAAATATTAAAATAAATAAATTAGAAAATAATTACAACAAAAATTCAAATTACGCGCGCCAGGAAAGTTTTGCGACTAACTTCATTTTGTTAATTTTTGGCTGAAAATGCGCGCGCATCTTAAAATTTCACTCTCATCATTTTTTCATAACGCGCCTAAAGAAGCATAACTTCAAAAAATAAAGAAATAGGATTTTTTTTTTGTTTTTATTTAAGGTCGCTTCAACTACTATGGTCATTAGCGACCGTTAGGATTATTATTTACTGAGAAATCAAAAAATATTCAGGTGGTCATAATCAAATGGCCGGGGGTGTATATATACTTATTTTTGAATTTAAGTTTGATATTTGTATACTTACTACACACAAGGCAAATAAAATTTTCAATAGTCGATTGATCCAATTGATCTTTAAGCGTACGTCCTTCCATGCTGAATACATCTGATTTGCCTACAACAAAATACAATTGGGACGTTACATATTTGTCCAATAAATATATTAGTAAACTTTAGGTAGTTTGGTACATGGGAGGGACACTCTTACGAGACGACGTGAGGTGCCCCTGAATTTTAGTAAGGCGGGTCAAACACAGATGGCGAAACAATATTCAGTCGGTTAGATAGATAAAATTTCTTCAAAAGAATTGTTCCGAACTTCCCGATTGATACCGAGAATTGGCGATGATCAAAAAAATTCGTTTTTATTTTACACTTCTGTCAAGTGTCAAGTCCTTCCATAAAGTGCACGCGTTGGTATGCAATTTTAAGAAAAAAATGTTGATTGTGTGAAGTAAAGTCATCGGTAACAAACTATGTATTTGTTTAAATTTATTTTAAGGAGCATAATCACGAAAAAAAAAGATGATTGGCAAACTCCTCATAAATTAAGTAAAAAATATTTTATCGTACTAAATTATTTTTCTAAGTTGATTAAGTAATTTCATATTCCCAGATTTCGTGATAACCAAGAATATGAATCGTAATTTTCATCACCAAACTCAATACCTCGATAACAACGAATAACAACTGCTGCGAAACTGGAGCAAGGTAGTAATAATTATTTTATAATATTTACATTCATGCATTAATTGTAAAATCCCGATCCATTGCCCCTCTAACTAAATTAATCAGTTTATAATAATAACTTTGTTGTAACAATTTAATTGTTATTATTTCTTATGTATTAGGTTTTCTTTATTTATTTTTTTTAAATAAAATATTTAACCTGTAATAAACGAATTAATTATTTTAAATTTAAATATAAGACGTAATAAAAATGAATAAATAAAATAAAATTCAAATTACGTGCGCCTGGTTAAAAATTGCCGACACTAGCGCCTCTATGAATGAACCGCCTTACTAATACCGAAAAAAGCACCGCAGTTTAACACTGACTGTCCCTCCCGTGATTTGGTAGCCATAATCAGAGATTTCAATTAAGCAATTTTTTTACAAAAAATTTATCGATATATATATATGTAAACAGGAATCTAGTTAGTGGGTACCTAATAACAAATTCCTGTTTAGTCAGTTTATGTTTATTGAACAAATTATATTACATTTATTGAACCCTAAAATATTTACTTCAAAAACCTTCTTCTTCCTCTTATCC
The DNA here is from genome assembly GCA_958496155.1 of Sisyra nigra. Lineage (NCBI taxonomy): Eukaryota > Metazoa > Arthropoda > Insecta > Neuroptera > Sisyridae > Sisyra > Sisyra nigra. Next base: position 48,637,618 of record OY292315.1, read on the forward strand.
AACGCCCACGCTTGACATTTCTGTCATTCGGTGCCGCGCCGTCCAATAAAGGTTGGAGACTAGTTGGTTTTGGTTGTTTTCGTTATTCTCTCTGACGTCGGCAACTGCAGGACAATTGCCAAGATGCATGGCATTCATGGGTTCTCCATTGCAGAGGGAACAGATTGGAGTCGGTAGGATGCCAATACGGTGCAAGTGCTCGCATAGGTAGTCGTGCCCCGTGGTAGTTCGGAAAACTGCGACTGACACCTGACGAGGGAGAAGTCGTGAGATAGGAGATTCCAGTAAGGATTCCCATTTTTTTCCTTGCGCTTCATTTTTTTGAATATTGTAGGAATGCCAGTTGACAGTGCTTGCGATGTGGCTCTGAGCTTGTGTTAAAGACATAAGGGTTGATTTAGAGCGGTGCCAGACTTTACGAGCTCGTCTGCATTTTCATTCGCCAAGATACCAACATGACTGGGAATCCATTGTAGTGACAGGTGCCAACCTGGTTTAGCAAGACTGTCCAAGGTGGCTCGACATTTGTTGGTACGAACGCAATCGGTGGGGTAGTTAAAGGATAGTGCTATTATCGCGGCTTGAGAATCAATGAAGAAAACAGCTTTATGATAGATCTTAACTTCGTGAAGTTTAGAAATAGCTAGTAAAACTGCCTCTACTTCCCCATCAAAACAGCTGAGAGGTTCTCCAACTGCGGCGCATCCATCAAATATATCGCTGTAGTAACCAGCACCAGTTTTTCCAGATCCTGGGATGGATGAACCATCTGTTTAGATGTGTAGAAATTCTGACCTTGGGTACATGGAGTGGATGGTTTCTAGAGAGGCTTTCCGTAGTTCGATGTCCAAATCTTGATGATTTTGATAAGTTTTGACCCATTAGTCGTAAGGTGGTGGTGGGGAGTTGGCTATATGTGTCGGTCATTATATTGACAGGGGCAGACTCACCACAATATTTAAAAATTGATTTGTTTGAATGCAATTAATAAAAACTAATTTTTTATGATGCCAAAGAAGTATAACTTCTCACGCGCGTACATTAGTACACGCAACCACTTTTTTTCTATTATCTTAATGTTGCAATATTTTATTAAAAATATTTTTTTTTTAATAATTAAAAATAGTCTGCCTCGGATTTTTTTAGCCAACCTAATTTTAATGGTTAGGTGTCAGTTTTTCGAATCACAATTTTTCGAATCACAATTTTTCGAATGCACAATTTTTCGAAAAATTAATAATAAATAATTTTAGGGACTGAAATAATATGGATAAATTTAATTTTATTTGCCAGATTACACAAAACAAAATAAAAAAACCTAAAATAAGTAATTGAATAAAACATTTTATTTAGTAAATAAAATTCAACCAGTGGTTCTCAAAATATTTTACTACTTTTCGCAGAGACGACAACAATTAAAAAATCCGTTAAAAGTCATAGAATCAAGAGTAGGTAACGTATTTATTAAAATAAAATAAGTTTTTATTTAGAAAGCCCTACAAGATGGATGTACAATTTATAGATAGCGAAAAAAATAACAAAAAACGTTTAATTCGAGGACGTTTATATTATAAAGATAAAATAAACGAAGATAAAGCATCTTCTATTTCAAGATGTTGTAAAGAAATGAACATTAAATGAACAAATATTTTCAAATAGTCTTTCTCAAACTATGGGACCCAACTTTTTTATTTTAAATAGTATCTGACACATCTGACATATATTATATCATTTGATGGATCCAACATTTTGAGAACCACTGGCTGAATTTTATTTACTAAATAAAAGGTTTTATTCAATTACTTATTTTAGGTTGTTATTTAAAATTGTGATTCGAAGAATTGTGATTCGAAAAACTGGTCGGACACCATTTTTAATATATTTCTTAATATACTAAATTAATGATATAATAGGTTTCATTCTATTATCATCTCGGTGAAGGTCGAGGTTCGGATCTTAGACTATATCCAAAATGCATTTTTCATCAATTTATTTTCATTTAATAATATACACCTGTATGAATACATAGATAATTGTTTCTTGGCAAAATGAGTTGATTTTATTTCATTTGCGAACTTCGTAGTCAAGTTCTCTGAAAAGTCGATCTGTATCATCGCCTCATTTTCATATAAATTGTCTTCCAGTTCTTTTTTTCAGTTTGTGATAACTATAAATGTCGTATAAATGTTTCTTCATAGCCGGAATATCTTCAAATAAAACAATTTAGATAAAATCTTTTTTCTTTTTCCTGTATTTTTTTGATGCATTTTTCCAATTTTTTCTCTGCTTTCGCTTCTCTCGTTCGGTCATATCAGCAATTTTCTTCAATTTATTTTCAGCCTTTTTATTCTGATAATATTCCCTGTCCTTAGCCCGTTTAATTTCTTTCCGTTCTTCAGTCATCGTATCCAAAAACTTTCGTTTTCTAGCATTTGCCATTTCTCGTTGGCGCAAATAAGCTGCACTATCCCTCTTAAGCTTTTTTTGAGTTTTTTTAAATATTTTTTTCTTTGCCAGGACTCTCCATAATGCTATTAATAAAAAAACAACGAAATCCTTACTAATATTATAAACGTGAAAGTTTGTAAAAATGGATGTATGGATGTTTGTTGCTCTTTCACTCAAAAAGTACTGAATGGAGCTGGATGAAATTTTGCATTGATATAGATTATAATCCGGTGTAACATATAGTATACTTTTTATCCAGAAAAAATGTACGGTTCCCGTGGGATAGATATTTTTTTTGTATTTTACAGAGCAAAAGATAAACTTCCTTTTTTACAATGTGGTCGTTTAGGGGTCAGAGAATGATTTAGATTACTTCTTATACCGGAATAATGAACGGTTCCCATGGGATAGTAAAACAAGTATGTATTCTATAGGAACCGAGTATTTAAAAGCAGTTTCGTTAAAGTTCACCAAATAGAGTCTTAACTCATTTTCCTTAAGAAAATTTGATCTACTTTTTACTCAGGAGAGGTGTACTATTCCCGTGGGAAAGATATGTTTTTTGTTTGTGACAGAGTTAAAGATTGATATGGTTTTGGCAATGTGGTACTTTGAAGGAGAATGGTATAGCTAGCTTTTAAGACTAGAATAATGCATAGTTCTCATGGGATGGCAAAACAATTATATCCTACAGGAACCGTACATTTAAAAAGTTTCGGTAAAGTTCGTAGAATAGAATTTTAACGCATTTTCTTCCAATTTTACACAATAACGAAAAAAATCTCTACAAAGTTGGAATTTAAAAATTTGACAATTTTTACTGAAAAATAAATGTGAATATCAATTTCCAACCCGATAAAAATAATAATGAAATTTTTTAAAATATATGCATTTTTTCATTGTTCATTGTCGAAGATATTAATTAGAAATAAACGTATTAAAATAACTAAAAATTTCAAAAAATTAACAATTACAGTAGCAATCGTTTATAACGAACTTCAGAGGACCGTTAATTTCCTTCGTTATAAGCGATATTCACTATAACTGATATGTATCGCATATGTATCGTCTTATCTAAGACATATCACGGGACTCGAAGGTTTTGTACGTTACAACCGGTTGTTCATTATATCCGGTGTCGTTATAAACGATTTATACTGTACGTAACGGATCGAATTTTAATGAAGTTTTGCTAAAGATCCTGTCGGATAGCTACTAATCTATTCTTTTAAGGGAACATCCATTAATTACGTGAGGCGTTCAGTGGCCGTTGGGGTCGAGCCCAATCTCATTTAATCTTACTTTGGGGAAAGGGAAGGTCTCGGAAATATCACGTATTTTTTTTTTAAGAAAACACACGTTTTGAAAAATATCACATTAGATTGCGGGTTGGTGGAAAGGATTATGCCAAATCCCATGACATCTTACCGGAGGGGAGGGGGTGGGATTTCACATAAAATTATTTTTGTTTGATTATAGATGCGTTCACTGAAATGATTTGTGCGCTAAAGGACAAACTATTTTTGCATTTTTATAATGAAAAATATATTTTTTTTTTTTAGAATTTTTTCCAAAAACTAGATTTTGTATGAAAAGTTTACATTTTTCTTTATTATTTTGGAATTGATGTTGAAGATCGTACATTAGGACGCGTTCCCGAAATGACTTTCTGCACGGAAAAAAATAGTAGTGTAAAATTTACAACACTAAACTAGTAATATTTTTACTGCACTTTGTGTTCACTATAACCACAAATGTACACACTGTGTTGTATTCAGCTCTAACGTATAGTAATTTTTACTACCATAGTGTAATAAAATATGTAGCTGTTACAACTGCTGAGTGTTGTACAATTAACACATTTTGGCGTTTCAGTTACTGGTGCGCATGCGCCGCGAATAACATAACCAATAATTTTGACAAATAAATGCAAGTGTCAAAAATATGTGTCAACTACATTTTGACTAGTTCGTGTTGTAAATAATACTACAGTTTTTTAATTACACTTGACTGGTAAACGTTACCACACGTGGTGTCATCCGATATAATACTAGTTAATGTTGTAAAATTAACAAGGAATGTTGTTAAAACTACAACACATTTTTTCCGTTTGCGTATGTATATTGATATAGTTTAAAATTTACTTAATTTATAACATTTATAATTTATAACTTTGGGGTTATCCATAAATTACGTTATACGTTAAGCGGGAGGGAGGAGATCGACAAAGTGTGACAAGGGGGTGGGAGGGGGCCTAAATTTCGTGACGACACATTTCAAAATCTATTTTAATCTAGGAGTGAGTTCAAAATTTGATCTTTAATTAATATAACTAATCTTTTTTTTTTTACTTTCTTGAAATGTTGATTTGATGTTAATTTTATTAAAAAATCATTTAAATTGAAATAAAATAAATTTTGAAGCTGTTGTTTTAATTCAATGATTATTTGTAGATGTAAAAATGTAAAGTATGTGACGTCACACTAAGGAGGCGTGGGTCTCATAAATGTGACCAGCTGTGACAAGGACGAGGAGAGGGGTCAAAAATAATGAAATTTGTGTGACGTAATTATTGACGGCCCCTTTACAACAGAAATAAATCAACATCCTATATAACTTCAAGTCCCAAGCCATTGATCATAAATTTCGATTTTTATTTTATTTTTTTTTTAAATTAATTATCAATGTTTAACAATTACCGTAATTGGCTTACTTATACAACACCCCACTTAATTTTTTTTTTCAGATTATAGCCTAACGTTGAAAATGCTAACGATGCTTACCTTCGTTAACTTTAGTTGCCCCAAAAATTCCCTCGTCGCTTTCATATTTTATATCAGAATAATTATTCGAAGGTAATTCTTCTCGTTCTTCTTTGAAATAATCTTCAATTTTTGGTGATGTTTCTTGGTTCTCAAATTTGATAATAGCACCGTCTGCGATATCTTCTTCTAGTTTCAACGGATCTGTTTCGGCTGCACCCGCATAATATGATTCCCAGTTTTCTTCTTCGAGTTTTTCTAACGGAACATTTTAAATTATTTACAGTAACTTTACAAACCTGGAATACCGTTTATGTAATGAAATTAAAGTTTAAGTATTACCACTTGGTGTCAGAAGAATTTCCTCATCAATATCATTTTCTATTTTAATATCATGATGATCTGTTGGTAGCGGTTCTTGTGGTGGTGCTGCTAATTGTTCATCTTTAATATTAACTTCATTGTGAAAATTGTCTTCTACTTTTATATGAGCCATGAGAGATACATCGCTTATTTCCATGTTTTCTCCTTCAAAATAACCACGTATTTAATATGGTGGTTACATCAATTCGACAATGGACCAGCTCCCTGTCACTTAAATACGAGAAAGGCTAGAGAAAATGTGACCGATTTTTACGGAAACTTAGTATCTTTGGACCCTTTAGGTGGCGCTGGTATCTAGTTGAAAAACAGCTGCACACTATTTGTATTGTTATAAAGGTGCAATTTCATGCATCGCTCAATTTTCAGCGATTTGGTCACGTGATCCGTTTTCGACTAATGTTCTGCTCAGATTTTGAAATTCAAACTGTTCAAACCCAATTGACCAAAGGAGAATCTTCGTCCTCCGTGTTAAAACCGATAAAACTACGAAATCGTGCAAATGTCAAATTTCCCCTACTAACGTATGTGGTTCTAGTAAAACAAATGTTGAAGTCTATTAAACCAGAGATCCTCAAAATAAATTGATCGGAACCCCTGGTGTTCTTGCCGTTCTTGCAACGTTGGGAAGTGTTCCGTCTGTTCCGTAAATGATCATTTCTGATCACTTCCATCACTTCTTATTTCGTTAGCAACTTCAATCCTTTTAGTTTTTACATTTATGCTATTTGGAGTCATAATAGTAACTACTACACTATAGGTAACTTATTATATTCGCAGCGTCACTAAATCAATAAACGAAACACTTCTGTGGTGACTGGAAATTCCGATTTTGTAGCATTGTCTCTCGCATGTGTCCTGACGGAAATCTACTATAACCGTTAACAATTCTATTTGTTCTCGGCCAGCGCTGGCCTATGTAATTTGTATATAATATATATGTAAATAAACGTGGGTATCCACCCCCACCATTACACTTCCATTGAAAGTTTAGATCGTTTACACTTAAGATATACTTTAGATGAATAATTTTTATTTTATTTTGTTTGAGACATTCTAAAATCTATATTATTATACTTGTGAAAATTTTCATCCGCATTCCATTCCAAAGTTCGTAGAAGATAAAACTATTTTCACAATAACTTTAAAAAGTTTCAACTGAAATTCGAAGATAAATTTTAACCACGTACTATAAAGATATTGTTAGCAACATTGAAATTTCCACAAAAGTTTAACCAAGTTTCAAGGTTTGGGGTCATCAATCAAAAGTTTCCTTACATATTATCTAAAATAATTTGTCTTCTACTGAGCTAACACTAGGTTTGTTCTAATCGTCCAGCTATGGCGGTTCACAGACACGAACATAGACACAGAGCAAGACAACAATTGACCAAGACACAAGAGTGAGTGAAGAACTGTTTCCACCTAGACCGAGGGGCGACAATACAGTGCATAAGCATACCCAGCATACCGACACCAGCGTCGATATAAGCGCTCGTCATGAAAATGGCTGTCTGACTGTTGAATGGGGCTCGATTAGCCCCCTGTCACTTAAATACGAGAAAAGCAAAAAAAAAAACGTTACCGATTTCTACGGAAATCTTAGTTCCTTTGGGTGGCGCTGGTATCTAGTTGAAAAACAGCTATTAACTATTTGTGTTGTTATACGAGTCATACGTCTCAAACAGCCCCTTGCCAATTAAACTTATCATCACTTATCAGAGTTATTATACATATTATATAAAAATACTTATCATAATTATTCTCATATAATAACAATAATAATGAAAACAATAAAAATAATTTGCCTGTCGTTAAAATTTTTTTTTTCTAATCTTCGGCCTCCATAAAAGGCTTCGGTCTTCGTCAGTCTTTGTGGTCTTCGTTCAACTCGTTTTCAACTAATATGCAGTCAAAATGGTCACATTTTTGTAACATGGAGTTGTAGGGGGCTGGGCCCGATGTTCGCACGGAACAAACCAGCTGAAACAGTTCCTCACTCATTCTTGCCTGTTGATCACATTGTGTCTTGCTCTTTGTTTGAGCATCACCATAGCTAGTCGTATGGAACAAACCTACTATTACATTGCAATAGAGAGCATAGTTGCGCCTGCCATTTAGCACTTAACTTAATTTGCATTTACCGTATTTGTCGGACGATAAGACTAATAAAATTGTACCTGAAATCAGGGTGCGTCTTATATAAGGTGACCATACGTCCCGGATTGGCCGGGACAGTCCCGGATTTTCACCTTGCGTCCCGGATATTTCTAAAAGCAATATTTGTCCCGGATTCAGGTTTTTTGTCGCGGATTGTCCCGAATTTTTGAAAAGGTTCTTATTTCCAATATTTATTTTAAATATATTTCAGTAGAATTATCTTTACAAAATTTGAACCGAAAATACTGTGCATATCAAAATACGCGGCCTACTGAAAAAGATCTATTGTTCAGAAAAATATAAAAAAGTTTTGTACTCAGTAATTCTGACAAAAAAAATTTGATTCATTTAAAAAAAATACTGATTTTTATTATATCCTTAAATAGGATTTGTTATGCATAATTTATATTGAAAAAATAATTTAAAAAATCATATTTAAGTTATTTAACTTAATAACACCCCCCCCCCCCCGCTCAAGTCCCGGATTTGAAATAAAAATATATGGTCACCTTATAGTTTAAGAGCTAGCAACGTTTTCGAGAGAGAATTTTAGGTCGGCCAGTTTTTATATATGTTATCACTCGCACTATCCCGGACATCATACGGACTGTCTGGCTGTTGGGAGGGTTTGCGTTTATTAGTGCGCATCGCACCTATGACAGGTAAAATATTGAAATTTTCAGAAAAAAGAAAACGTTTCAGATGAAATTTGTAGAAAATAACATTTTACATAAAAAATGTCCAGTGACTAATTTTCGTAAAGTGGCTAGTTTGCCCGCTACAAGCTTGGAAAGGCTGGCTCGACGTGACGTTATTTGAGTAGCCGAACGTTCAAAGATACAGCCGTTGTGCCGACATGTATACAATGAGCTTGTAGCGGGCAAACTAGCAACTTTACGAAAATTAGTCACTGGACATTTTTGATGTAAAATATTATTTTCTGCAAATTTCATCTGAAACTTTTTCTTTTTTCTGAAAATTTCAATATTTTATCTGTCATAGGTGCGATGCGCACTAATAAACGCAACCCCTCCCGACAGCCAGACAGTCCCTATGATGTCCGGGATAGTGCGAGAGATAACATATATAAAAACTGGCCGACCTAAAATTCCTTTTTTTTCGACAGCGCTAGCTCTCGTACTATTAGTCTTATAGTACGATTATATAATAACAATAAAAAATAATAATAAATTTACCTACAAATAAATACTTATTTATTATATAATAAAGTGAATTAAAATAAACAAAGGAATTAAAATATTTGATTTTTTTTAAAAGTTGTGTCAGTGCGTCTTATCGTCCAAACCATATTTTTTTTAAAAAACCATTTTTTTTTTTCTAAAAATTTATAGATAAATTTTGTGGTGCGTCTTATCGTCCGTCAAATACGGTAATTTCATTTCTAATAAGCAAAAATGAAGTTTATTTAAGAAACCCATGAACTTAAAGATCCATTACTTGACTTGATTTATAAGAAGCTTGACTTGATTATCAAATTAACTGACTTAAATTGGGCTTAAAAATGAGCATCTTAAACCCCGAGTGGAACTTCTGTTGTGAAGCACAATTTTCATAAAAGGTTTAGAACCTCTGTATCAGAAAAAGAGAAAGGGAAACTAAAAAGACTAAAAATAAATCAAAGACCCTAATGCCAAATAAGCCGCCACGGCGGATATTTTAAACTTTTTTTTTAGATCTGAATTCGCCAAATTCGCAAATGACCCTTCTTCTTGCCCTTGAAATTTGCACCACATGAGAATGCTCTGACGTTTTACAGATTCCATTATCGTTATCATTAAAAAATTGTCTTAGAAATTTTAATTTGAGCTTGAAATGATAAAAATTGGGTTTTCCCCAGTGATATTTTGAACGTTAAGCTATTTTTATTTACTTATTTTTGGTGATAAAAATTTTCCTTCTTTTAATTCGCGCAAGCTCAATTTTTATGGCACGCCTCTAAAAGCAAATAACAAAATTATCTCTTAATTAGTTTAAAAAAAAATTTCGCATAACTATATATAATCATCGCGTTTGCGGTTTTATATTAATACAGTATACGATTTGTATGTCTTACAACCACTGCGAACCGAAATCTAAGCACTTAAAAATGGAACCGATCAAAGTCAAGGTTAGATAAATTGAACCATTTTAATGGGATTCTTAAAAGTTCAATATTATTTTAATTCATTCAGATTGGAATTATTGGCGGTTCTGGATTGAACAAGCCGAATATCTTAGAGAATCCGGTCGAAAAGGTCGTAGATACTCCATTTGGTAGACCCTCAGCTCCGTTGTTAATCGGAAAAATTTCCGGAGTCGATTGTGTCCTTTTACCTCGTCATGGCCGAGGACACACCATAATGCCAGGAAACATCAACTACCGGGCAAATATGTGGGCATTAAAACTTGTCGGTTGCACTCATGTTATCGTCTCAACAGCAACCGGATCATTAAAAGAAGAAATTAAACCCGGCGACGTTGTCATCATAGACAATTTCATAGATCGTACCAAATCTCGCGCTCAGACTTTCTACGATGGTGCTACCGGTTCACCTCCAGGTGTATGCCACTTACCCATGGAACCGGCGTTTTGTCCCGAAACTCGTAAAATCCTCGTCGACGTATGCAAAGAGCTTAAAGTAAAGCATCACGAGCGAGGAACCTGCGTTACGATCGAAGGCCCCCGATTTTCGAGCAAAGCTGAAAGTTTAATGTTCCAAAAATGGGGAGGCGAAGTAATCAACATGACCATTGTTCCAGAGGTATAAAACATTTTTTTTTATTCTTATTATAAACCCAGGAAAAAATGTTTTTGTCTAATCATATATAATCATGTATATTCAGATCTGAAAATTGGCCAGGTATAATCATATGATATATGATATATATGATTAGACAAAAATATTTTTTCCTGAAAAATCACTTACTGCAAGCAAAAGCACATTTTTCGAGTTTTTGTTTTTTTTTTTTTTATAAAAATTAAATTAAATAAAATCACCAAGTACAATGATAACTAAAAAGATATAACAATATCAGTGAGTGCCCGACAAAATTTTTTTTCTAATCATATATAATTATATATGATCATACCTGGGCAATTTTCAGATCTGATTATATATTATTAGAAAAAAATATTTTTTGTCGGGCACTCCTAGATATTGTTATATCTTTTTAGTTATCGTTGTACTTGGTGATTTCATTTTATTTTATTTAATTTTTATTAAAAAAAAAACTCGAAAAATGTACATTTGCTTGAAGTTATTGATTGTCCGGGAAAAATATTTTATTTAACCATATATAATTATGTATGATTATACCTGGCCAATTTTCAGATCTAATTATATATGATTAGACAAAAACATTTTTTCCTGAAAAATAACTTACTACAAGGAAAAGCACATTTTTCGAGTTTTTTTTTTTTATAAAAATTAAATAAAATAAAATCACCAAGTACAACAATAACTAAAAAGATATAACAATATCAGGGAGTGCCCGACAAAAAATATTTTTGTCTAATCATATATAATTATATATGATCATACCTGGACAATTTTCAGATCTGATTATATATGATTATATATGATTAGATATAAATATTATTTGTCGGGCACTCACTCATATTGTAATATCTTTTCAGCTATCGCTATATGTACTTGGTGTTTTTTATTTTATTTTATTTAATTTTTATAAAAAAAAAAACTCGAAAAATGTACATTTGCTTGTAGTTATTGATTGCCTGGGAAAAATATTTTTTTAAATCATATATTATTATATATGATTATACCTGGCCAATTTTCAGATCTAATTATATATGATTAGACAAAAACAGTTTTTCCTGAAAAATCACTACCAGCAAAAAAGCACATTTTTTGAAGTTTTTTTTTTTTTTTATAAAAATAAAATAAAATCACCAAGTACAACGATAACTAAAGAGATATAACAATATCAGGGAGTGCCCGATAAAAAATATTTTTTTAACTACATATATATAATTATATATGATCATACCTGTGCAATTTTCAGATCTGATTATATGTGATTATATATGATTAGACAAAAATATTTTTTGTCGGGCACTCACTTATATTGTTATATCTTTTTAGTTATTGCTATACTTGGTGTTTTTTAATTTATTTAATTTTGCTTGTAGTTATTGATTGCCCGGAAAAAATATTTTTGTTTAACCATATATAATTATATACGATTATACCTGGTCAATTTTCAGATCTAATTATATATGATCATATATGATTAGACAAAAACATTTTTTCCCGGGAAGTTTGTAATTAATATGCATTTTAGGTGGTCCTAGCGAAAGAAGCTGGACTTTGTTATGCTGCTGTCGCGTTAGCGACAGACTACGATTGCTGGCGCCCCGCTACTGAAAACGTTTCAGTCGAAAACGTTTTGGCGATGTTCAAGAAAAATGTCGTTACCGTCGAAAAGATTCTCGTCACTGCTGTGCCTAAAATTGCAGCCCTTAACTGGACTGAAACTGTTAACAACCTACGAAAAACAGTGGAAAGTAGTGTGATGTTACCTCAACATTAATTTGTTTTAATATTTTTTTTTATAAAATATAAATTAGATGCTTATACATAAATAAAAAGCTTAACGTTTCACTATCGAGTAAACAGGAGCATTTATTTTGTCCCGTCCTTTTAAGTCTGTAAGTTCGACCACAACCATGCAACATGCAACTTTTGCCTCGATTTTTTCGATTAAATTTAAAGCAGCGGCCAATGTTCCACCGGTGGCTAATAAGTCGTCGATCAATAAAACTCGGTCGCCCTTTTGAATCGAGTCCTTTTGAATTTCAATTGTATCCTGGAAAAAAAAAATGATTATTTTTAGACAGAAAAATATTAAATTTGACAATTTCAAAGAGTCGATACGTGACAGTTGTCGTCTCACTTGCCAAGTGACAATTTCCACAAAATATAATTTTTTTTCTCGGATGTTTTAAGTCGCTTTAACATCTAAGGTCATATCACGACTGTCAAAACACAGAGAATTTCTGTTGGCCAATTATATCTTAGGTCTATTCAAACGGATTTAACGGGGATCGAACCCAGAACCACTTGACGCATGAAGCGAAGAGAGCAAGTGCTCTAACCACAGCGCCAATAGATGGTATTATAAAAATTTACAATATATTAAAACAATTTCAAAAAATTTTATATTCAAACAATTGATTTTGAATAAATAGAAAATAATTTTGCTATCTTTTTTTTTTCAACCATTTTCTTCTGAGTTCCTTCTCTTTGAAAATCACTGGAAATTTTTAAGAATATCCTTGTGATTAGTATAAGTACACAGAGAGAAAGTTGAGAAACCCAGATCGCACGAATGCACGTGCTGCCCCCTACTCCGACTACAAAATTTGGAACTATTCCTTAGTCACTTGTTTGTTCCTTTCTCCACTGTTCTACACTCGGAACACCTACAGCACTAATGCCTGAGTTAAACTCGACGTCCACGACGCTGACGCTTCAAAATGTCAAAAAAAGTTAAGCATATATTCCATAGGAATGATTAAGCTTGACGAATGGTACGCTCACGACGCGTCAAAGTAGAATGTATTTCAACTTTTGACGCTGCCAAATGTCAATTGTGTATATGTCATTTTAAAAATGTGTACTATACAAATTTATAACTGAAAAAATTTGATAATTTAAAATGGATTTTGAAGAAAAATTTATTGAATAGGTGAAATATAATAAAATATTATAAGATAAAACTTCAAGAGGATAAAAAAATATAAGGCAAATATCAAATTAAAAGCAAAAAAGTGAAAGAATTAATATAATTTTTAAATTATACCTTATAATTTTTATTAATATATAAAAATTTTATAATGTCAGAAGCCAGCGACGTTTTGTGATTGCCTACCCAGCAAATTTTTTAATCGTTATGAGCGTTTTTGACATGCGCATGCGTCGTGAGCGTTACCGTCGAGATTGCCTAAGGGGTAAAGCCGATAAAGCCTCGACTGTTTCTTTGTGGCTTTAATCGTTTCGAGTGTAGAATAGTGGAGAAAAGTGCAAACGAGTGACTAAGAAATAGTTCCAAATTTCGCAGTCGGAGTAGGAGACAGCACGTGTATTCTATGTTTAAGTTTCCATGATTATTGATTTTTTAAGTCGCTTTAACATCTACGGTCATCACGACTGTCGTACACACAGAAAATTTCTGTAGGTCTTAAATCTTAGATCATAAATCTAGGGATTCGACGGGGATCGAACCCAGTACCACTGACGCATGTAGTGGATAGAGCAAACTGCTCTAACCAAAGTGCTACTAAGTGGACCTATGATTATTATAATTCAGTAGTCACCAACGTTTTTGAGAAAAGTATCGGATTAATTTTGTGAAAAACTTGGGAATTGGATGAAAATTTTAGACGGACCAAAACCGAGACCATGGCTTTACTGTTGGTGACCACTGCTTTATAGACCAGAGTAAATAATTTTTGAACAGAAAAAAATTATAGTAGGATGAAACCCATTAGAAAAGGAAGAGAATATAACAAAAATGAAAGGAAAAATAAATTACGGTCGATCTGAGGTGGGGAAGTGGAAAAGGGAGGGTTTAAGGGTAGAAACGGTTTATCTCGCTTTTCGACAAAACCACAAGTCCTATGAAAAAAAGTTAAATGGCTAAGTTGTAGATAATACGTAGATCTACAAATTGCTCAAAATTGTACATAATACAATTTACAACTTTGGGGAAATTTATTAAAATTTACACTTTAATTATGGCTTTTTTTGAGAACATTTAACATTGTAATGTATTTTTTTGCATCATCAGAAAGTAGAGGTTTCAACAAATAAAACGCTCACCGACTTTTTAAAAAAATCAAAATTTTTGATGTGAGAATTTTCGATTGGAAATTAGGGTGCTTTTTCGATATCAAGTCATTATACGGTGAAAAAATAATTTTTTAACTAAAATAAACATACAGTGTGTTTGGGACATTAAATAGTAAGTTTTCACCAAATTTCGTGTATTTTTTTTTTTTTTGTAAAAGATAAAAATTAAAAACCTGGTAATTTGAATTATTCACATACATTTTGAGGTTATACGAAAAAAGTGTTAGTATAAAGTTTGTAGATCTACGTATTATCTACAACTTTGCCATTTAACTTATTTCCATAGGACCTGAAGTTTTGTCGAAAATCGAGATTAATTGTTTCTACCCTTAACCCCCCCCCCTTTTTTTTTTTTCACTTCCCCACCTTAGATCGACCATAATTTATTTTTCCTTTCATTTTTGTTATGTTCTCTTCCTTTTCTAATGGGTTTCATCCTACTATAATTTTTTTTTAACTTGTTACCATTTTCAAAGACTAAAAGCACTGGTCTATTAGTCCATTACTGGGACTTAGTTCTTTCAAAATTCCTTCTTATATTTTTGTTGTAAAATCAATCAATTCAATTTCCCAAAAATGATAATAGCTTTGACCCATTTAATTTTTATCGGAAAATTGGAAGAAACTTTCTAATAGTTAGAATTTATTTGAAAATACCTACCGATCCATATTCTACTAGATAGTCCACCGATTCTTTTTTACCAGGAAGTTTTCCTTGTTTTCGAATCGGGACAAAGGGCACCTGTAAGGCAAGGGCTACAATCGGGGCTAGGAGAAATCCGCGGGCGTCCAAACCAACCACACAATGTACCCGAGGCGATATCGAAAATGCATAGTCAATGATAATCTCTTTGAGATAAGTAAACGCTTGTGGATCGCGTAAAATCCCAAAAATATCGCTGCAAATAAACAATAATTAGCAAAAAATTGTCATATTTTAAATATTTAATACCTAAATAAAATTCCTGGTTTCGGAAAGTTTGGATAGTTGACGATGCGTTTTTTGATATATTCGGTTTTATCTTCTTTCGATACTCGCGACATGATTTCCGTTGAATGTATGCATTGAATGCGGTTAAAGATCACGTGTATGGGTGTGTAAAGGTATATAAAAGGAAACTTGTGTATGCGTGTGGTAAAGATAGCAAATAACGATTGCGTTATCACACTTACACTTATCTCTACACAAACTTAGTTTCTCGCATTACCAAAAGTTGATTACTTGAAATTTCAACACCATGGAAAAATCCAGAACTTAAAAAAAAATTGGTTGTCTGTAAAGTCGGTTTACGGACGATAGTTTTACGTGATAACGCTATAAAGAACACCTAATTGATGAAAAATTGAATACTTTTATGAATTGAATTATTATCACTGAATTATCATTTTTTGTATATAGAAGGAGTTAATTGAAAATTAACACTTTTTTCAAAATGAAATCAGACTGACAATTATGAAGGAAATTAATTTAATCTTATAAAGTAAATTGTAGAAAAAAAACACAAAACATGTTGTATAGGATTCAATAATTATTGAATACGAGGCATAGCTGATTGTAGTTCTCGAAGAAGCTCGCGTGGCGGCGTTCCAGTAGCAGAACTCTATCGTGCCTCTTCAGTAGCCTCTTGTATCGCGTTCTCGCTTGCACGTATTAACTATTCATAGTTATTATTATCAATAATAATAATTTGACATAAGTAAATATTTTTAAAACTGGTTTAAAACATTAATTTTAAAAGTTCAAATATTATTTACAGTTTTTGCAATATGTAATTTGCTTAAATATAATCACGAACAATTACAGTCATATTATTCTTAAAATGCAAGCATTAATTACCATTTTTGCTGCTGTTTTAAGAAAAACAGTTAATTGAAGTGCATACAAAATGAAATCAGACTGAAAATTATGAAGGAAATCAATTAAATCTTATAGTACGAGAGCTAGCAACGTCGAAAAAAAAATTTAGTTCGGCCAGTTTTTCTTAAGCCTTTTCTAGACTTACGGATCGCTATGTGTAATGTGCGGACTATGTATGTGCAATGTATGTATGTCGTCGCCACAAATTTCATAGACTTCAATAGATTTCAATAGACTTCTATAGATCTAATAAAATTAGTAATAAAAAAAGTTAAAAAAATTTATTGATGATGCACAGATGTGAAGCTTAAAAAGCTTAAGATGCTGTAAAAAGTATTTTTTACGATTGACTTGTTATATATGTTATCTCTCGCACTATCCTGGACGTCATACGGGATGTCTGGCAGTCTGTAGAGGTTGCGTTTATTAGTGCGCAACGCACCTGCACAGGTAAAATATTGAAATTTTGAATCATTTTAAAAAGTTTAATTTTTTTATAATTATTTCAATTGAACTTTTTGACACAAGAATCTATTATTGCCAGACATTTTTATCGTTGCAAAAACTGTGCCAGACACTTTTTTTGAGATGAAAAAATAAATTTTTTTAAAATATTTTTTAGCATTTCTAGTCCGGAAGGGGTGATTTTTTTATGCAATATAACGACGGTCATTCCTAAGAAACTGCTAAAAAATCAGCCATTCAATTTTCCAGGAACTTTTGGAAAAATGCGTTTTTTTCTAATTATACTTATAAATCGAAAACGGCTCACAATTCGTGAAAAAGTTTTAGAGAAACGTTGAGAGAAAAGTTGTAGAACGTATCATCTTACATAAAAAATGCTCAGTGACTAATTTTCGTAAAGTGGATAGTTTGCCCGCTACAAGCTTGTAAACCTCATTGTATACATGTCGGCTTAACGACTATATCTCTCTGAATGGTCGGCACTCTTCCATCACTCAAATGACGTCAGGTCGACATGTATACAATGAGGTTTACAAGCTTGTAGCGGGCAAACTATCCACTTTACAAAAATTAGTCATTGAACATTTTTTATGTAAAATGATACGTTCTACAACTTTTCTCTCAACGTTTCTCTAAAACTTTTTCACGAATTGTGAGCCGTTTTCTTTTTATAAGTAAAATTAGAAAAAAACGCATTTTCCCAAAAGTTCCTGGAAAATTAGGAGGCTGATTTTTTAGCAGTTTCTTAAGAATGACCGTCGTTATGTTAAAAAAAGTGTCTGGCACAGTTTTTGCAACGATAAAAATGTCTGGCAATAATAGATTCTCATGTGTCAAAAAGTTCAATTGAAATAATTAAAAAAAAATTAAACTTCTTAAAATTATTCAAAATTTCAATATTTTACCTGTACAGGTGCGTTGCGCACAAATAAACGCAATCACTACAGACTGCCAGACATCCCGTATGACGTCCAGGATAGTGCGAGAGATAACATATATAAAAACTGGTCGACCTAAAATTCTCTCTCGAAAATGTTGCCAGCTCTTAGACTATTATTAAATTGTAGAAAAAAAATCCAAAACACGTTGTCTCGGATCCAACAATAATATTACTTGTATCGCGTTCTCGCTTGCACGCACAGGTTCAAACGAAACGTGACAAAATGGCCGTTCTTTTTCAGACTTGCTGTCGTAGTTCATCAATTTATAAGACGTTATCACGTCAAAAAACATTTATCTAGAAAAAAAATCACCAAGGAATCATTTAATATACACTTGCAAATTTACCTTGCACATTTCGCTTTTTTTAAATAATCTGCTTTATTATTTCTACATGCAACTGAATTATCTACATAATGTTGAGGATTGGAATGTTTGATTTGTCTCAAATCATTTTCTCGTAAAATTTTTCTTTATAATTATTATATACACATTTGTTTTTATTTAATACAATTAATTCAACACTTAATAAATAATATGTTCATTTATACAATACAGGTTTGATGTTCAAAAGAAACCAATCATACAAGCGAAGGTTCAATTGACAAAATTTCCCCTTAACAATTATTGTCGTATGATCTTCAAAAGGATCGAGTTTTTCTTCTTCTGGAGATATGTGTAACAATTCCAATAACTTTAGAGTATGAAACATCAAATTTGCTCAATTAGTATATCCATTTGAATAATAAATTTAAAGACACTTCTTAAGTATAGATCAGGATCCAGAAACTCATTATATTTGTCCTATGCTTAATGAAAAAATTGGTATCTAGCGTTTAGATTCAGGATTTTTTTCCCACGAACGACTTCAGAACCAAGAACTAACATTGGATAATATTCTGACTCAATAACGAATGAATTTGGTGTGAACCAAGAACATCGAACTGTTACTGAAAATGCAGAATTTATTGACCAGCGAACAAAGCTAATGAAAAAAAATAATATGAATGAAAAAAAAAAAAATGATGAAAAACGGAAAACATACTAAAATTGTTACAAAGAAAAGTGATGCTTCTAAAATAATACAAAATTTTTTATCCATTTTGTTGACAGTCACTGGCTCCTTTTCGTAATATAAGCCTGTGGCTGAAGGCTCCTGTGTGGTAAACCCTGTTATAGATATATACTTTTTTTTTGTTAGTTTATTTAAGGTCGCATCAACTACTATAGTCATTACCAACCGTCGAATTCAAAAACCCATTAAAAATTGTAGGCTTTCATTGGGATTCGAACACAGGATCACTGGTGTACAGGGCAACTATCACGCCCCTAAGTGACCTACTTAAATTTTTAGAAGTAAAAAAATTTATTACTCAAATGAATCTACTTATATATAGACATAGAAACTCATTACTAAAACTACAATTTTGCTTGAAATACTGATCAAATAATTTTTTTTTTTTTTTGAAAAACTGGAAAGCCAAAAATTATTTACATTTAAAAAATCATTCAATTTAAAATGTAGCACCGGAAAAGCAATCAAGTTTGAGTTCAATAAATATTGTTTTTTACGTTAATTGTTTACCCAACCCCCTATTTTTCTAGAATAATTAACAGATATTTTAAACTAATGTACAATGTAAACACGCTAAAAAATATTTTTTTTTAAATTGAAGTATTAACAACATTTCAAATATATATATATATGGGTATATATTTTTTGTAGATTTTTTTTTTCATTTTCAAATAAAACTGGGCTGTGCAGAATAAAATCGCGGAACGTTGTTGTACGTATTTGCTACTTGATCGATATTATTTTTTAAAATTAATCAACCATATCTATTTCTAGTTTATAATACACATATGGATAATACTCGGATTGACC
Organism: Sisyra nigra; assembly: GCA_958496155.1. Taxonomy (NCBI): domain Eukaryota; kingdom Metazoa; phylum Arthropoda; class Insecta; order Neuroptera; family Sisyridae; genus Sisyra; species Sisyra nigra. The sequence continues at coordinate 48,657,388 of OY292315.1, forward strand.
GAAGCCCAAACCTGGAATTTCTACGTTCTGAAACGAAAGAAAATTATTTATTAATTAATAATGTTTGATGGAGTTTTATAACACAAGTAAAGCTGTAATACACAAAGCAGGAGGAAGCAATGATGTATTTACTCCAAAAGATAACACCATGGAAACTTAAATTTCAACAAAAAATTTTGAAGCTGTGCTTTTTTTAAACCTAGTGGGGAAAAAACCTATTTAAAATAAAACCTTTAAACGAAAGATAAACAAATATAAACAAGGCTTTTTTATTTTATTGGTAAAAGATATAAAATCTATGTTATTTAGATGGTAGGCTTTATATATGTACTTCATTAGTGTTATTTTCGTGCATTACACGGCTCCATGATGTGCAGGCCAACATTATTCACAACCAGTGACGGGTTGCCTATCCTTAGAATTCATTCACGACTTACTATAACCTGATGGTAAACCAATCAGAAAACTATCTGTTTTATTGTTTGAAAGTATTTTACAATAAATTTAAAAAAAAAATAGGTTTTCGAAAAGTGTCGTAGAAATATGTCAACTTAATAATTGGCTGCAACTGTGACAACCAATATAGAATCATGTTAATGCTATGCTTAAACACAGTTTTGCTGGTTTTTAAAAAATAATTTTTTTTTTCTACAGTCTCTTAATTTAGAAACGCATTTATTTCAAAAGATTAAAATTTTTGCTATCTCGTTATTGTAGAAAAAAGGGACATGTCTCCAGAAAATTACACACAAAGACCTCCACAGGGTTCATAGGGGGAGAATCCGGACTACACAGAAAGTATTTCAGTGTATTCCCAATGCATTTCTTTCAAATTTTTGCGAGTCAACTAAACTGTAAGGAAGAAATCCTTACAATGGAAAAAAATCACTTTTCTGGTCATTTTTTTTGTTGACGTTTATGAGATTTGTTTTCAACCTCTACTCAGTTTAAACCCCAGTTTTTTGGGTCAACTGTTTACTTGTTGTACACAAGTTAACTCCAGCCATTTGCTCGATTACAAGGACACTAACTAAACGAAAAGAAGAACCCAAGATGATCCTTTAATAATTATGTTGCATCTCATTCTTCTATCTCCAAAAATGTGAACTTCTTTTTGAGTTTTATTCAAGAGAGTTATTCAAGTATTTCGTAAAATGTTATAAAATAAAATTTATTAATAGCCTTAGACCAAAAATGGACCAGAAATTCTTCAAATGTAAATGAACAAATATAGTAGAAAACGTGTATGAACACACTTAACATGAAATACGGTTAACACAAAATAATACTGCAATCCCAATAGTATACCACAATACATCCCTAAATTAGTTTTTCTTTTAACACGTAAAAATTCATCATGCTTAATGATGTTAGCCACCTTAACATAACATAATAATATAGTAATCTCAAATTTCTTGAAAAAATAAAATTAAAATCCTATGTTGATAGAAGAATTTAAAGTTAAACAAACTATTAAAAATAAATATTCAGAACCATTCAGATCTATTCTTAATTTCAAAAAAAGTAGATAAAAAAAATTGTATCCCTTTACACTCAAAGATTTCGCAAGAGTAGTGAACCAGCAACATTGAACATGCGCATATCAAAATAACTATGTTATAAATATTATGTAAAACAACTTAAATGGCTGTACTAAGCATAATACAAAAATAGCGTTATCAATGAAAAGAAGCAATGGCCATTAAATTTTCAATAAAAGACAAAGCCATATAAAAAAAGCAAACAATAATACTTTACTGACTTTTTATAATTTTTACATTGAATAAAAGAATCTATCGCGGGATGCGTTCAAGGCACGGCGCCGTTGCGGCACCGCTCAAGTATTAAAGATGCGGTAGGTCATATATGTGTACTTCATTAGTGTTATTTTCGTGTATTACACGGTCCCATAATGTGTAGGCAAACATAATACACAACCAATGTACGGGTTGCCTATCCTTGGCATTCATTCAAGGCTTACTATAGCCTGATGGTAAACCAATCAGGACGCTGTCTTTTTGTTGCTTAAAAGTATTTTATAATAAATTTTTAAAAACAATTTAAGTTTTCGAAAAAGTTTATATGTCGTAAAAAATGTTAACTTAATAATTAGCTGCAACTGGGAGAACCAATATTGAATAATGTTAATGCTATGTTTGCACGAAGTTTCAGTACTTTTTCTGATGAGTCAAGATGAAATTAACCATCTGTTGATAATTAATCTACGCCTTTTAATTAAATAGTTTCGTCTTTCGTAATATGTAGTTGCTTCGCTCCTGACGTAGAATGGGGATACATCTCAAAATTTGAGGTTTACTTTTGAGCCGTAAAAAGAAACTTAAGAAGCATTTTATTTAAAACAGCCAATTTTAAGAGGTTTCGTTATTCTACGATTTGTTTATATACAGTAAGATTCTACATAGGGGAAATGAGGTTCTTTGTCCCACACATTTAAGATTGTAGCAGTAATAATAACCAATTCATTTTCTTTAAGTAACCTTATAAGATATTCAAATGGCGTTTCCATGGGTCTATTCTAAATCTCAATCTTACTTCTTACTTTATATTATAAACGTGAAAGTTTGTAAGAATGGATGTTTGTTGCTCTTTCACTCAAAAAGTAGTGATTGGATCTGGATGAAATTTGGCATAGATATAGATTACAATTCGGCTTAACATATAGTATACTTTATATCCAGAAAAAATGAACGGTTCCCGTGGGATAGATATTTTTTTGTTTTTACAGACAAAAAATTAACTTTTTATTGTAATGTGGTAGTTTAGGGGCCAGAAAATGATATAGATTACTTCTCATACCGGAATAATAAACGGCTCCCGGGATAGCAAAACAAGTATGTATTCTATAATGGCCGTGTATTTAAAAGCAGTTTCATTAAAATCCACGAAATAGAGTCTTAAATCATTTTCCTTAAGAAAATTTGATCTACTTTTTACTCAGGAGAGGTGTACTATTCTCGTGGGATAGATATTTTTATTTTTTGTTTATCACAGAGATAAAGATTGATATGATTTTTGCAATGTGGTAGTTTGGGAGAAATGATATAGCTTACTTTTAAGGCTAGAATAACGCATAGTTCCCATGGGATGGCAAAACAATTATATCCTACAGGAACCGTACATTTAAAAAGTTTCGGTAAAGTTCGTGAAAGAATTTTAAAAATAGAATTTTAACGCGTTTTCTTCCAATTTTACACAATAACGAAAGAAATCTTTACAAAGTTGAAATTAAAAATTGATAATTTTTACTGGAAAATAAATATGAATTTCAATTTAACACCCGATAAAATTAATAATGAAACTGTTTAAAATATTTGAATTTTTTCATTGTTCATTGTCGAAGATATTATTTAGAAATAAACGTATTAAAATAATAGACTAAAAATTTCAAACACTTAACAATTACTTAACGGAACGAATTTTATTGAAGTTTTGCTAAAGATCCTGTAGAATAGCTAGTAATCTATTCTTTTAAGGGAACATCCATTAATTACGTGAGGCGTTCAGGGGCCGATGGGGTCGAGCCGAATCTCATAGAATCTTAGTTTGGGGAAAGGGAAGGTCTCGCAAATATCACATATTTTTTTGATTGGAAAAATATCACATTAGATTGTGGGTTGTGGGAATGATATATACCAAATCTTATGACATCTTACCCGGGAGGAAGGGATGGGATTTCAAAAATCACAAAAAACGTCTCGCGCAATTAATGGATGCCCCCTAAATAGCTTAACAGTTTCAAATGACATTTGTTATGAAAGATTTTCAAGCCCAAAAGGAAGAAATACAGTTACTTTTTTTACTAAAAAATCGTATAGAAGCTGATGTAAGACAGCTAACATCTCTTTCTTGAAAATTAGTTTTACGAATTTTGATGAACTTGTTTTGGGATCTAAAGTCTGGAAGTTTCTATCATTTTTTTCTGTCAATATAGATTAATTTTTATGTTTCGCTATGAACGTAGGGAATCTTTTAATCAGTCAGTTAAATTTAGATACACTCAGCGAAGCGAGCGGGTATGAGCTAGTAACTCATAAAACATTAAGCATCATCCTAAAGCACGTTTCCTAGTCAAAGTTCTAAAGGTTTTTCACACTTACAAGCAATAACTTTAAAAAAATAATTACAAACAATTAAACTATGATAACATTTTTAAGCCACGATCCCGTATATAATACACCTGTACCAAACCAAAAAAAAAAAAAAAAATCTATACAACCCTTTTTTTAAAAATTTACTTACATCATGATGGCCAGAACTTTGAAGAGCGCTGCTATCCAAATGACCGTAAAGTTGATTCAGAGCATCGCGTAACTTTTTCGTTGCTTTTCTATGCGGTTGAATGAGAATAGCTTGGAAATTAACGGGTAATCCATATCTAAACCAAAAAAAAAAATTAAATCATAAAATCAAAATTTGAACCACACTCGTGAAATAGCTACCGTAGAACAGATTCCACAAAGACTCTCAGAGCCTTCACATGGACCCAAGCACAGAAACATTCACTAAAATTCACTTTTAACCATCTAACTAAAGGACCCTGAAACGACAAAAACCAAATTAATTTCACAATCCAATCCAACAATTTATCTCACGTACAAACTGCTTCTTTTTATCAGTAACCAATTTGGTGATTTCATTTTTGCCGGCGGCCAATTCTTCTTCGTTGTACGTGAAATCACGGACGATGAATTTCTTTTCACGGGCGTGCAACTTGAACTCTTCAACGACTTTTTTGAATAAGGTCACGCTAAACAGACCGTATTCGGAGTCCTGGTAAATCATCGTGGTTGAACGAGGCACAATCATGTCGGTCAACTTTTCATAGGTCATTTGCCACTCGTTAAAATTGGCCCTGCAAATAACACACGTTTAAAATCGCCATCGTACTCGAAGAAACATTTCTCATACTTTGGAACAATAACCAAAAGAGTTGTTAAATATTCCGAATCCAAGATGAAATGTTCTCGTTTTACCAAATCAGCCAGATTGCGAGTAAGAAGACTACCACTAAATTAAAAAATAAATAAAAAATTAAGGATAATTGCGATTTGGTTCTTTTTAGATAACGTACGTTTGTTTCTTTTCTAGATTTTGTAAGCTGCCTTTCAAGTTGTTATAAGCCGTTGATTTGGTTTTCAGATCAGCATCGATCTGCCCCACTTGCTTACTAATAATATCGGCGATGTTTCGCAACGATTGTTTGATGGGATATTTTGCCATATCCCATTGGAAGCGAGTCAAATACGTTTGCAAATCGGCTATATTAAAAAAAAAAAAAAAAAAAAAACAAAAATAAATTAGTTAATTTCATAGAAACATCTCAATAAAAACCATAGTAGAAATATGATACTAAATAACATCGAAAGCTATAAATCAAAAAAAAAACAAGTCAATCGTAAAAAATACTTTTTACAGCATCTTAAGCCTTTTAAGCTTCACATCTGTGCATCATCGACTGACTTCGCGATCAAAGTCAGTCGACTGACTTCGACGCGACTGACATCTGTATGTGACAAACGAAACTTTGAAATTTGTGGCGACGACATACATTGCGATCAGTAAGTGTAGAAAAGGCTTAAGAAAAAATTTTTCAAATCAAGTGTTCTCAACCAATTGATAGACTTAAATGTGGTGAAAGCAAATTTTGATCAAATAAAAAAATAAAAGGGTAGTACATATAGCTGTTGGCACATCAAGATGAGTATGGTTCAGTGGACAATGAGAGTTGGTGGTAGACTAATTTGTATTGGTGGCAACATTTATATAGTTTTTTTTTTTTTTTAAATATATAAAAAGCTCTAGCTTAGGACTGGCTCAAAGTGCGCGTACATCGCTTGAAAATGAACGTATGATAATAAAAAAAAAAGAAGAAGAAGAGATGAAGCCAACACAGGCGTGTGTGCTATGACTGGGCCGTTTTTCGTTTAGCAGCACACTGACCTGGGGCTATCGAACATTGCTCTGAACTAAAATAATCGTGAGTATGGACGTCATCGTTAGAACGACGATCATTGTCTCCATCGTTTGAGTCTCGAGACTGTGCCTCGTCCTCGGCATCGTCCGCGGCATCGTCATCCGTACTGGATTTACGATGTCGACTGCGAATGGCGCGCGTGTACGACCACGAGCGCGAGCGATTAAGCACGAGCTGGCTTCTGTATGGGGGTGGCGATGTGCTCTGACCACCCCCGCTGCAGCAGCTAATCGGCGATGAGGTCGCTGATGCGCCACTGCATCCCGAATGGCTTGCATTCGCCGCAATGCATCTACGAATTCCCAATGTTGGCGAATGTTCCATCGAACAACTGCAACGACGCACGTATTTTCGCTCGTTTTTCGGCGATACGTTCCGTCCATTCGATGATGATCGCTCATCCGGCTCATTGCCATTATTGTTATCATCATCTAATCATTAACTAACTGCATTACTTATTAAAAAATTAAATTTCGCTGGCTTTGGACTTAAATATTATATTTCACAAAACTTCAACACACATTATAAATTCAAGTAAAAATACATGTAAAAATCACAAAACGAAAAATCCAAATTGTTAATTTTGTATCTCCAGATACGTATTAGATTACAGAAGGCATGGCGTTTGAAATACGTACCTGGAGGGTGTCCGACCAGTTTTTCGAATCACAATTTTTCGAATGCACAATTTTTCGAAAGAACATTTTTTCGAAATAATGCAGTCTAAATCAACTTCTACAGGTAGGGTTGGTGTTTTTGAACCAAAATCAGTGTAAATCAACTTCGACGGGTAGGGTAAATGAAATAGGTACATAAATATAATTAAAAAATATTTTCAAAGGGAAATTAGTCAGTACATATAACTTTTTTTTTCACTTTTTACTATCTCTGTATTTCTTTTCGTTCTGGAAATAGCGATAATGTCGTACTTAAAATGAAGGGGAGAGTAAGATTAGCGTGGTTAACGACGGTTCCTGATAAAATAAATATTATAAAAAAATTAAAAACCGACTTCAAAATATATAAAAATTCTTAAACAAAAAAATGCACTAAAAAGTAACAAAATAATGGCGTATCCTTGCAGTATCTACATCTTACAAATTATTAGGATGATACAATGTACATCTATTTTTATTTTTGGAGTTGGTGTCAGCCAAGGAAATACGACTGATTGGTACTTAGCAAAAAACGAGAATACCTTATGAAAATTATTTTTCAAATGAACTTTTAAACAATATACTCGAACTGTAACAATATCTAGCGACCTTTAAACTACATAATACCAATTACCAACTAAACCTTTTTAAAATTTTTACAAATTACTATTAATATTTATTTTATTGACTGACACCAACTCCAAAAATAACAATAGTTGTACATTGTATCATCCTAATAATTTGTAAGTTGTAGATACTGCAAGGATACGCCATTATTTTGTTACTTTTTAGTGAATTTCTTGTTTAAGATTTTTTATTTATTTTGAAGTCGGTTTTTCATTTTTTTATAATATTTATTTATTTCTCGCGTTTTAGTGATCTGAAGTTTGATAACTGATTTTATTTTCTTGAAAATGGTTAAACCTTCTAAACGCGCTGCTCATATGAGGCAGCGCCGTTTTATATTAAAAGTTACTACATCATTCCTTTTTTCCCTTAAGGGTTGCCATTTTTTGCTTTTAAATGTAACAACAAAAGTAAGTGGATCACTCTTTCCAACAGAAAAAAAAATATCAAAATTCGATGATTCAGTTAAATGTCACTATTTCATCCCCTATTTTCATCCTTAAGGGATGGATGTTTTTCTTTAAATTGAAATGTGAACAATTTAAAGGTACGTTGTACGTGTAATATGTAATATACTTATATATAAATATGTCTATGTAATAGAAAAAATATCGAAATCGGGTTAGCCAGGAAAAATGTATTATTTCATCCCTAATTTTTAACCCCTTACTAGTGGAGTTTTTTTTACAAACAATGGATATGAGATTAATTTAAAATTGGGTTCTACAGATAAAAATATCTGGTGCGAGGCGTCACACTACTTTCTTTTACATTTATGAAAATACTCGCTGTTAGTTAAAACAAATATAAGCACTTTGTAACAATACATAAAAACAGAACTATATGCATACAACCTATAGAGCTATATGTATATACAAAAATTCCCAACCTTCATCCCAAAACCGCCCTTATTCGAATTTTCCCAGGAAAAAGTTTCAAATAAAAGTTGTAGCCACTAATGAGTCTAAGAACTATAGAAAGTTTAGATAAAATCGTTGGAGCCGTTTTCAAAAAAAATTGAAAAAGCTCAAAAACACCAAGAGTAAAGTAGAGCTTTCGGTTAACCGATTTCAACCAAAAGCTTCGCGGCACAACTAGGTATAATATGGAGGCTAGATTCCAAGTTTGGTGAAATTCGGATAAAGCTTTCGATACGATATGGCTGTCACACACAGACACACAGACACACACACAGACATGTTTCTAAAAACCACTTTTTTGGACTCAGGGGACCTCAAAACATGTATTTCCGGTGAAAGCTCGAATTCGAAAATTCGACCCGATTACAATACTTCCTTTACTATCTATATAGTAGTAAAAGAAAGTAAAAAGAATTATCAAAATTGAGCTATCCAATAAGAAGTTAATATTTCATCCCTTAGTTTTCAACCCCTTAGAAGTGGAAAATTTCCCTCAAATTAAAACTGGACCCCACGAAAAGCACCAGCTTTTAAATAAAAAAAGAATTATCAAAATCGAGCTATCCAATAAGAAGTTAATATTTCATCCCTTAGTTTTTAACCCTTTAGAAGTGAAAGATTTTCCTCAAATTAAAATGACACCACACGAGAAGCACTAACTTTCAAATAAAAAAAGAATTATCGAAATCGAGCTATTCAATAAGAAGTTAGTATTTCATCCCTTAGTTTTCAACCCCTTAGAAGTGAACGATTTCCTTCAAATTAAAATGGAACCACACGGAAAGCACTGGCTTTCAAATATAAAAATAATTTTCAAAATCGAGCTATCCAATAAGAAGTTAGTATTTCATCCCTTAGTTTTCAACCCCTTAGAAGTGAAAGATATCCTTCAAATTAAAATGGGGCCATTCGGGAAGCACCAGCTTTCAAATAATAAAAAATCATCAAAATCGCTTTACCCAGTCGGAAATGCTGAGGTAACAAACATAAAAAAAAAAAAAATACTGTCAAATTGAGAACCTCCTCCTTTTTTTGAAGTCGGTTAAAAACAATTCAAAAGCGAAAACGAAAATGAAGAGTGCTAATTTGCAAGTTTTCGCTTCGTTTTCGATAAAAACCGGATTTCAAGACGCATTTTCTTTATGGGAAACGATTTTGATAAATCTGTCAATTAAGACTTAACGATAGGAACTGTCATTTATTTTAAGTTAATTCATATAAATTCATTCAACAATTTCCTACTACAAATGCCAAAGGGGTCCAGGGGGGCCCTATGGCGGGGGTTTGGCGGAGCCCCCAACAAAAGAAATTGTAGTCATCCGAATTTTATTATTTGACTGAATGTGCACTTCCTGACACCACGAAGTTTTACACAAAATTAAATGTTTTAACATAAAAATTATGCTGCAAATATCTATGAGTTTTCAGAATTCATTGAAAATCTTTATGAATACAGAACCTGCATTATTAGAGCATTTTAAATTTATAGAATATTTTTAAAATCTATAGTCATCTTTAAAATACGTGGTATCTAAGGTTTGTTTATTTTGTCTATTATATTTTCTATATTATTTGAGTTCAAACTCGTTAGAATTTAATTAATTTTATGGTGTTTTCTGTGTTTTATTTCTGAAATTTTGTGTTATTTGTGATGTTTATAAAATATGTGTCCTTTGAATTGCAAAAAAATGAAAATTATTATCACTCAATGGAAGTTTAATATTGAAAACGTGTTCGCAAATAAAAAATATTGAGTGTTCAAATTGGACCATCTAAGTTCCCATAGTTACTCATACCTTGAATTTTGCAAATGGCTTGCTTAAGCCTCATGCTGACGTCAAAATTGATCGATTTCTCTTGAAATTTTGTTTTTCAATTTTGGGATAATTGAAACGCTATTTAGCTTCTATTCGCCTTATTTTATGGTTACACAAAAGCATAACGTTGGGCGATTTCAAATTCTCTAAGCGCCACGCTAATCTTACCAAAAATGAACAATCTGTAAACTATAACTTATACCTATTTACATAAGTAAATTACATGATTCTTTTGTTTAGTTAATACCTATATGTTAAAATGTCCAAAAAATCATTATATTTTATTGACTAAATAAAAGTTTTTTTTTTCGATTACATTTGTTTTGTGTAAACTGGCAAATAAAAGTAAATTTATTCTTATTATTTCGGTCCCTAAAATGATTTAATATTAATTTTACGAAAAATTGTGATTCGAAAAACTGAGAAGAAACTTTGAGAAACCACCTAATCACCTGGAGATACAAAATTAACAATTTGAATTTTTCGTTTTGTGATTTTTACATTTATTTTTACTTGAATTTATAATTTGTGTTGTGAATTGTTGTGAATTGTATTTGTGAAATATAGCATTACTTATTATTATATGTATATATACAAAAGGAGAAAAACTCAAAGATAAAATTCATTTTATCATATAATTATAAGACAATACATAGACCAGGTACGAACGAAACACCATGAAAACATCCATCAAAAATCCAATAAAAACTTGCGTCAATTTAAAATTTTTTCTCTTCCAAAAATTTTAGATTTCCAATATAAAATCAGGAATAAATTATTGGGGGGGGGGGGGCATTTATATATTTGAAGACATTGATGCAAAAAGGGAATTTGTTCAAAGGTTTTAAACAAGATAAGAGACTTTAAGGCCCTTTTTTTTTCAAAAAACGAGAGTATGGTGGAAGTTGAATCTCTATTCAACCTTTCTTGAGCCTCAAGGAGCATTCCTGATTCAGCCTTAATTGGCAGAAGTCAGAATAAGAAAAAATAACGTGCCTAATGCCTATACCTAGTATAGCATTTTTTTTTTCAAAATGTGCAATGCATCAAGGTCTTCAATTATTACCAGAGAGGGACTATTAAGTATTATAGTTATTATACTTGTTTAAGCTTCCATCTTCCTTGAATGAAGCACACAGAAAGTATATGCAGTATCTGACATATAACATAAGTGTCTAAAACAATTTTTGATAAGTGGAAGCTGTAATAGTCAAAAATTGATTCCTTACTAATCTTTTGTTCTATAGCAGCGGTCGGGGAACCGGGGTAAATTACCCCAAATAGGGTAAAAATTAAATTTTTGGGGTAACAGGGGAATTTTTTCTACTTTTTAAAATATTTTTTTACAAACCATTCTTTAAGCATAAATCAAAAAGCCCTAATTTTGAAGTCATTATTAATTATTAATTTTTGTTTTGTTTGTTCCAATATGACAATTTTATTTTATTTGCCTATTACATATATCGCTGTACCTACTATTTTTAGTACGAGAGCTAGCGACGTAGAAATAAAAAAGAATTTTCGGTCGGTCAGTTTTTATATATATTATCTCTCGCACTATCCCGGACATCATACGGGTTGTCTGGCTGTTGGGAAGGGTTGCGTTTATTAGTGCGCATCGCACCTGTGCAGGTAAAATATTGAAATTTTCAGAAAAAAGAAAAAGTTTCAGATGAAATTTGTAGAAAATAACATTTTACATAAAAAATGTCCAGTGACTAATTTTCGACAAGTTGCTAGTTTGCCCGCTACAAGCTTGTAAATCTCATTGTATTCATGTTGGCACAACGGCTGTATCTCTGAACGGTTGGCTACTCAAAGGACGTCAGGTCGAGCCAGCCTTTCCAAGCTTGTAGCGGGCAAACTAGCCACTTCACGAAAATTAGTCACTGGACATTTTTTATGTAAAATGTTATTTTCTACAAATTTCATCTGAAACTTTTTACTTTTTCTAAAAGTTTCAATATTTTACCTGTACAGGTGCGATGCGCACTAATAAACGCAACCCCTCCCGACAGCCCAGTATGATGTCCGGGATAGTGCAAAAGATAACATATATAAAAAATGGCCGACCTAAAATTCTCGCTCGAAAACGTTACTAGCTGTTAAACTATTTCATAAAAGGTTTTTATTTTCCGTGTAAATTAAGGGGGTATTCTAGTCTAGGATTTTGAAAAACCCGAATTTTTTTTTTCTTTCATAATCCGATAGTTTATACATTCAAAAGTATCTCCCTAAAAGGACTTTTCAAAATTAAAATTATTTTTGAAGTTATAGCCGTTTTAGTTGAAAAACGCGTTTTTCTCGAAACTACTTTTTTCGATGCGGTCGCCATAATATCTCAAGTTCTAATCAGCCGATTTACCTGAAATTTGGCATGAATATTCTTTGAATATCTCTATATCGCATGAACCAACAAAAAATAAAAAATTTAAATTTGTAATATTTTTAAAAAATACAACAAAGTTAAAAAATGAGTGAAAAAATCGACCTGTATTTTTGAGTAACCGCCATTTTATAAAAATTTTTTTTTTTTTCTGTTTTGGAGGTTCATGCAATAGCGACATTTGTACTTATCAAGAATCCATCATTGTTTAATTTTTCAAATGACCACAAGGGTAGAAATTATGGCGACGAGGACACGGTCTTTTTTTTTCCCCTCTACTTCAAAGACGCATAACTCAATGAAAAAAAAAATTTTGAAATTAATTTTGTGTACTCTCTGAATATAAATAAACAAATGATAAAAAAATGGATACTAAAAAATATCAAAAGCTTTTTCTTTATCAATTGCCAAAAAACGCTCGAAATTCGGGCCTCTAGAATACCCCCTTAATGCAATAAATAATGTTTCATTTACATTTATCTTGATTGCCGCCTTTTAAAAAGGGGGTAATATCGACTTAGGCAAAAATATTTTGAGCTAATGGTTAAAAAAGTTCCCCGACCACTTGTTCTATAGGAAGATAAAGTTTCATTTGATTTCTATTGGAAATTATCAAGACTTTAAAACGTCTGGTCTAATTAAAATTCAAAATTAAAAAAACAAAATGAACGAAAACGTGTAACAATCGGGCCAACATTTTGACTACCCTACAAATTAAATAATAATAATACGGGATGGAGACATTCGTTCACATATATAATATTTATAAAAAAAAAAAATACAAATTGTATAATACACTCGCTAAGAACTTGATTTTGAGTTTCCAAAAAATTACCACACAAAATATCAAATTCGACTAGTTAGAACTACGGTCCCACCAAGAAAAAAACATTAAGAAAACTCGCTACTAGGAAATTCAACATTTAAATAATATATATATTATACGATAATATATATAAATAGGACGTATACGTTATTGAACTGAGAGAGCAACACTGATTGATTTTTTTCGATATATACTATGTTCGGTTCAAATTTCGGGATTGATTTTTTTTTACAAATTCGGAATTTGTGATAAGCGTGCACCTCAGCCAGCGAGCAAAACGAACTCAAGTGCCAACAGCTTAGTTTAATGTAAAACAATATATAGGAAAATAAAATAAATATAGCGCTATTTAAAATACAAAGAATAACGTGAATGAAAACCATTGATTAAATAAATTACACGAGGCGACAAACAGAGCGAAATATTTAAATGGAAGAAGCCGGCAACGGCTCATTATTATGATTAATTAGTGAAGATTTTCTTAATTTTTCCAAGGACATAATATGGACCACAGAATATAGATATTAGCCAAAGTTTCACTTGGGGTTTTCGGTAGTCATTTTTAGCACTCACACATTGAAAACAAAGCTGCAGTTGGTATATTTGCAATGCTGTTATTGTAGTGGTAATGTAGTTCCGTTCATTTCAGTAGTGTAGTGGACTTGCTAAAAACGCATGGATGTACGGAAAAAAATCTGTTGTAGATTTAACTACAATCCTAGCTAAATTTACAACATAAACTAGTAATCATAATACGAAGTAATTCAGATCCCAGTTTATGAACGAAATAAAAATCAGATTAATACGGATCGAGAAATTTTATTATGTCAACTTAATTTTTTATTTCAGCGACGTTTCGCCATGGATCATGGCTTCTTCAGGCATCTATTTGAATACATACAAAAAAAAATGTTTTTTTATATAACACAAAACATGATAAAATATATACTATAAATTACTGAATTTTAAATAAATAATACCTTAAAAATTTTTTATGTTGACATAAAAATGGTTAATTGTTGTTATATTCAAGAATAATAATTGTTGCCAGTTTCATAAGATAGGTCATGTTTTTTCATTTAAAACACATGACGAACCTTTCACAGTAATGCTTAGTATTTATTGGACTTTTATGTCAACACTAGTTGTTCTGGGGCGCCTACGGCGCCCTATTTTTTTAAAAACAGCCCAAGTTTCTTACGTGAAAGTTATTGCAAAGTTCGTATCAGTGTGTTTGACAACCAAAAGTTATGAATGAGTTCAATAAAAAGAATGAATAATTTATTTTTAATTCATGAATGCTTTATTTGTTTATAAAATTTCTTGATACACAACATTGCGAGTGAAAATACGATTATCATTGAGTAAATGTCCTTGTTGTGGGGTTGGCTCAATAGTAGTAGGCATAGTATAGGCAACATAGTAGGCATTGAGCGTTACAGAATGAGTGAGTGAGTGAGTCAGTAACCTGGGCTTTTATATTATCTTATTATTATTATTATTATAAAAAATTTTCAAGGTATTATTTATTTATAATTCAGTAATTTATAGTATATATTTTATCATGTTTTGTTTTATATAAAGAAATTTCTTTTTGTATGTATTCAAATAGATGCCTGAAGAAGCCATGATCCATGGCAAAACGTCGCTGAAATGAAAAATTAAGTTGACATAATAAAATTTCTTGATTCGTATTAATCTGATTTTTATTTCGTTCATAAACTAGTATTATATAGGATGACACCACGTGTGGTAACGTTTACCAGTTAAGTGTAGTTAAATAAACTGTAGTATTATTTACAACACGAACTAGTAAACATGACTCCATTATAAACTCATTTGTGATTTATATCATTTATATTTACACCACAATGTAATTGAATTTTTGACACTTGAATTTATTTGTCAAACTTATAGGTTACGTTGTGCGCGCCGCATGCGCACCAAAACAGATACAACAAAATTTGTTAATTGTACAACACTCAGCAGTTTTAACAGCTACATGAGCTACCTATATTTACTACACTATGGTAGTAAACAATACTAGTAGGGTGGCACAAAGTGCAGTAAAAATATTACAAGTTTAGTGTTGTAAATTTTACAACACTATTTTTTTCCGTGTGTACGTCGTAGATGCACTTAATCCAGAAAAAATCGCCAAGAGCAAAGGTGCCGACACTAAAGGTTTGTTCCTATTATCCTTCTGATGATGTTCAAACACTGCTAGAAAGACAAAGAGCAAGACGACATTGACCAAAAGTCAAGAGTGAGTAAAGAACATTAAGTGACAAGTTCGCTCGAGTTACAAACCGGTTACCCAGTGTTTAAGCACCTCTAAACCAGTGTCGATATACGCGATTGTCATGAAAACGTACGTACATAGCTCGACTCTCGGCCTAATGCGGCCGAGCGGATGTAAGCTAAAACATTTCTTCGCTCATTCTTGTCTCTTAGTCAATATGTCTTGCTCTTTGTCTTTCTGTCAGTGTTTGGCATCAACGTATGAGACTAACATTGGAACAAACCTTAACTGGAGCTACAGAGCAGATAACTAGAAGTCCTACTTAGTATCACCACCTTTTCGACAGTCTTTTGGTACATTTATGATGTGCATCCATTTTAAGCAAGCAGCAAAACCCATAAGCTTTTTAACCTTGACGAATCCTCAAAAACTCTTAACATACTTTTTATGAATGTACAATTCGTACGTATATAACCAGAAGCACTGCATTTCAGTCTCCTTAAGAAAGCGTCGCGAACGACCAGGAGTCAGCGGTCCACAAGTTGAAAACCACTGTAATATACTAAACGCCCACCACAGTTACGCAGTACTAAAAATAACCACCAAAAACCTCAACTGAAACTTTTGCTAGTAGACCAGAGCTAAAGCCTTTGAAGAAAATGGTAAAAAGTGAAACAAAATTATCGTAGGATGAAACCCATTAGAAAAGGAAGAGAATATAACAAAAATGAAAGAAAAAATAAATTACGGCCGATCTGAGGTGGGGAAGTGGAAAAGGGGGAGGGGTTTAAGGGTAGAAACGGTTTATCTCGATTTCCGACAAAACTACAAGTCCTATGGAAAAAAGTTAACCAGCAAAGTTGTAGATAATAAGAAGATCTACAACTTTAAAATTTACACTTTAATTATTGCATTTTCTGGGAACATTTAACATTAAAATGTATATTTTTGCACCGTCAGACAGAAGAGATTTCAACGAACAAAAAGTCCACCGGCTTTTTTCAAAAAATGGATATTTTAACGTGAGAATTTTCGATTGAAAGTTAGGGTGTTTTTTCAATATTAAGTCAAAATAAGGTGAAATTAATATGTTAAATAAAAAAAATTACAGTGTATTTGGAACATTAAAAGGTAAGTTTTTTCCAAATTTTATGAAATGTTTTTTTTTTTTGTAACAGGTAAAAATAAAAAAACCAAAAACTTGGTCATTTGAATTTTTCACATAAATTTTGAGGTTATGTGAAAAAACTGTTAGCACAAAAGTTGTAGATCTTCTTATTATCTACAACTTTGCTGTTTAATTTTTTTCCATAGGACTTGTAGTTTTGTCGGGAATCGAGATAAATCGTTTCTACTCTTACCCCCCCCCCTTTCCACTTCCCCACCTCAGATCAACCGGAATTTATTTTTCCTTTTATTTTTGTTATATTCTCGTCCTTTTCTAATGGGTTTCATCCTACTATAATTTTTATTTTGGTTCAAAAATTATCGACCCTGGTCTATAGTTTCTACATTCTGTGATATAACTACCTATGATTAACAAAAGTTCTAATACATACTTCTATCAAAAAATTCTATACACAGTGAAAAAAATTGGTTTAATTTGGGTCACTTTAGTTTCGTTATAAACATTTTCCACTGTATTTTTATATATGAAAATGTTGCCGACCTCTAAAATACAGGAATATATAACACTACGGACAATGGATTTATAAACTTTAATTAGTTCCGAGCCCGAAATATTTATGTTATCTTAATATCTCTACATCGCATGCACATAGGATAAAATGAGTCGAGTAATAAAGAAATAATGTAAGACCTCATTAGACTTCAAAGACAGTGCTTAAATCTTAAATAATTTAGTGAGTCCACAACGTCACAGTTCTGTAACATTAATAGAACAGTACATCGTTATATAACTGTTACATTCATGTTACGTAGTGTTCTCACTGGGACGTGCTAAAGAACAGGAGCCTGACATTCTGAATACCCAATATAGGCTTATGAGGAGACTTACTATGCAAAAGAAACACCATTTCTTCCATTATTTGGGTATAATTGGCGTTTGGAAACTTCAACTGTCTACTAATTTAAAATATTTAAATAGTTGATAGATTATTTCTCCTCAAGACAAATAAGAGGTAAGGATAAATATATTGAATGTCAGACCCTTACTAAAGAAATGTTAAAATTATTTTTTTATTATTTGAAAAATTTGTAGATAGGTTTTTATCGAGTATATAGATTTTAAGTGACTCGGCCGACTTACTGTTGTTCGCTGTAAGATTTTCATGCAACTTGTCGCGTTGATCTTCGAGAACTTCTCCCAAGTACGTAGCTACTTTGCGGGTCACTTGTTCGACGAAGGCGTCCAACTTGCCTAAATCGTCGGACAGCCCGACCAACTGATCCAAGGTACCGACCTAGAGAGAAAAATTGCCATTAAATAGAGACCTATTATATCTCTACTTGCTACACAAAAAATTAAAATCAAACGAATCAACGATTTTTAAAACAACCTCTATTTTTAACGACTTTTCGAAAATGTAATATTTATTACTTGGACCTGCAGTATCTAAGAGCAAAAAGGGGACATCCATAAATAACGTAATATAAAAATGGGGGGGGGTATTGAAAATTTCACATCACCTTTTAAATTTAAAAAATATGTATTAAAATAAATAGCTTATGCAGCCAGCAATACATCTAATTTTTTTTAATATAATGCCACAAGTCTAAGAGAGTGCCGCCATTTTATGACTCTGGGGTGATATTATCTGCTATCAGTGTGGGTGGGCTTAACCAATCACCAGCCAAAGGAGGAGCATTCTTATCACAGGATGGGGATGATTCTTATGAAATTCCTGGAATTTCGAGAATGTTTTCTCTCTAAGAACTTCGTCTTGGAGACCACCTAGTAATAAGAGTTATACAAAAGAATGGAAATTTCTAGCCAACGAATAGGAGAGAACATTCTCGAAACTGAACAAACTAATATAAAAAGAGCTTCGTTTGAACGAAGAAGTCAGTATTGAAATAAATAGTGCACGCGAACAGTTTGAAAATAAATCGTCAACGTGAACGGTCTCTCGGAAAGTGATCAGTGTGAAATAAATCTTCGACCAGTGTTAAAATAAACAGTGGAAGTGATTCAAGTGTAAACAGTGAAAGTAAACAGTGTGAAATAAATTGTGAACATTGTAAAATCAAGTGAAACAGCAAAATCGTGAGTGACAATAATTATTGAATAAGTGTATATAAATAATTGTTAACGTGTAGTTTATAAGTGACAATAGTGTAAGATAAATCAATAAACAATTGTTAAAAAAAAAAGAAATTTGTAGTCCTTAAACACAAATCCCCGAATCCGTAAAAACGATACATTACAATGAGTTAATCTCACGTGTTGGGAGGTCCAGCACATCCCAATAAATTTCACCAAAAGGTGGTCCAAATAATAAAAATAAAAAATACCTGACGTAATTAATGGATGCTCCCAAAGACTAATTATTTGAACGCGCTAATCTTGCAGTAACTTTCCGAAACACTTAACTAGGGAACCTTAAAAATAATTCATCGCTCAATTTGTTAAAGCTGATGAATTTTGGTACGTTTCAAACATCAAAAAAATTTTTTTTTTTGTTTCACTATTTGAATAATTAAAAAGAAAATGAAGAAATACAAACATTTTATAGTTAAGGGAAATTGTAAAAAGCCGACATGAAGAAGAAACAAATCGAAATTAAAATTAGCAGGGGAATTACCCAACTCGTATATAAAAGAGCTATATCAAAAATCATCAGGAAATTTTCAAAACTGATTTTAGCTAACGTTTAATATGTTACGGCCGTCGTTTCATATCTAAGAAATGCGTCTAAGTTTGAATAGTCTTATTTTATAAGAAAACTATATTGCTAAAAAATGGCGTATAAATTGTTTCAAAACTCATCGATTCAAACATTGTATTTATAAAATGTGAAGAAGAATTACCTTCTTTATCATACAGAGGCATTTTGTCGATAACCTCATGAAAATTTGAACCAAGATAAATTTACAGTAAAATAAAATATTTAAAAAATTAAAATTAATTTTAAGTTGGTAAAATTTCCGCGATCGTTGGTGAAAGGTAAGAAAATTATCTTCATACATTCTGTACAGTATAATTTTTAATAAATAAAACGTACTATGCAAAAATTGAGTTCTTAAATTAATAAAATCTTAAGTGATATGGCTTGCCCCCTACAGTGAAATAATATTTAAAATGACCTCAAAAAATTTAGTATTTAAAGGAGATTATACAAGCAAATAAACTATAGAGGCCTTTAAAATTGCCTCTTATTAGGTTATTGATTTTTATTTAAAAATATTACAGTAAAACCTCTATATAACGGTCTAATTAGGGGGACGGGGTAAAAATAGGTTTAAAATAAATCAAAAAAAGCTCCGGCTAGATGCAATCTACGAGCAGGACGACATTGTGTCTCATATTCTAGTCCTAGACGTATGGCGTGATTATAATAACCGCTAAAATGGTTTACATGCGGCAACACTCGAATTAAGCATCTATACTAATATATAAATTTGAAGAGTTTGTTTGATTGTTTGTTTGGTTAAATGGGCTAATCTTAGGAACTACTGGTTTGAATTGAAAAATTCTTTTAGTGTTGGATAGCCTAATTATCGGGGGAGGCTTTAGGCTATATAACATCACGCTACGACCAATAAGAGCAGAGCATTACAGCAAAATTGTTCCTCTTAAAAAGTTCTACAAAAAAGTCCGCGACGACATATGTCTATCTTTTAAGGTTGGCCCGCTATAACCTTTTTAACGGTTATTAAAATTGTTTCAAAAATAATTCACTATTAACGAAATTGTTTTTAGAAACATATTATTAATTCTTACCCAAATAAATAAGGTTTTTAATGAAATTTGGTATGATGACAAATGACAATCTGAGTCATTAAATAGAATACTTTTTAAAACGGGAAAATGTTTCATTTACTCGGGAAATTGAAAAACGGGTTGGAGAAAAAAATTATGCATAAACTCTATTTTTAGTTGAAAATGGATTTTGGTGATATTTAAGTATGATGATAGCTAACTATGTGAATCATTATCTAGAATACGTTTTATTTCGGAAAATTTTTTCATTTTATCGGGAAAATAGAGAAAAACTGATTCGAAGAAAAATCATGCTGAAACTAAACATTTTTATCTGATTACAATATATTTATAGTAATAACTCATATGGTCCTCAAGGCAAAACCATAATTTTTCTTTTCATACAGTCCACTTTTTATCCAGGAAAAATGTATGTTCCCGTAGGATAGATACGTTTTTGTTTTTCATAGAACAAAAGATTACCATAATTTCTTGCAATGTGGTGGTTTAAGAATCAGTGAATGAAATGGGCTACTTTTTATGTTAAAATATTCTACCGCTCCCGTAGGATAAGCTAAAAATAGCATCCTTCAGGAACTGAGTATT
This sequence comes from Sisyra nigra, assembly GCA_958496155.1. Taxonomy (NCBI): domain Eukaryota; kingdom Metazoa; phylum Arthropoda; class Insecta; order Neuroptera; family Sisyridae; genus Sisyra; species Sisyra nigra. The sequence goes on from OY292315.1 coordinate 48,678,345, forward strand.
TCAAAAGAGTTTTCTAAAAGTTCATGAATAAGAGTTTTAACGAATTTTCCTCAGGAAGGCTTGATCTCTTTTTTATCCAGGAAAAATGTTCTACTCCCGTGGGATAGATATGTTTTTGTTTTTCACAGAGTAAAAGATGGATATAATATTTTGTAATATGGTAGTTGAGGGATCAGATAATAATATAGATTATTTCTTATGGTAGAATAATGCACGGTGCTTAAAGGATAGCATGAGAATTATATCTTGCAGGAACCGTGTGTTAAAAAAAGTTCGTAAAATAGATCTTTAAAGTTCGTGGAATAGCGTTTTAACATATTTTCTCTTTAGGATTAAAATAAAAATTACAATTTTCACTTGAAGATGATTTTTAATTTAACATCCGAAAAATAATAATAAAATTTTTTGAAACGTTGAAATTTCTTTCATTGTTAATTTTTGAATGTCTATAATGTTTAGAAATAAGCGTGTTAAATTATATTCAAACAGTCAACAATTACTCTACTTACTCAACTTTTTCACTATTGAAAAATTTGAACTTGGCGAAAAACCCAGTTAAATATATAATACATTCAACATTTTCGATTTGAATTGCTACTTAAGGAACATAAGTATAAATATTTTATAATATTCATAAAAACGTATAGAATCTATAAGAGAGCTCTTTTAGATAGCTATATGGAATATCTTTCTTGAAAAGCAGTTTATCTGATTTTCATGAACTTTCTATGAATCAAAGATCTAGAAATATCTATTTGTCTTTTTTTGTTGATGGGATGAAAGTTTCCATTATTCACGCTCAGCGAAGCGGGCGGGTACCAGCTAGTGTAAAATATTAACAGGATGTTTTTAATTTTTTTTTACATTTGACCGGATTTTTTGTCCGTTGTATCCAAAGTCCGTTAAATAGAGGTCTGTTATATCGAGGTTTAACTGTATTGACAAAATGAAAATTCAATTTGCACTTTCGATGAAATTTAGTAATTATATTAGAAAATAAATTAAAATTTTGGACCGTTATTACATAACAATAAAAATCGTCAATATAACTTGAGTTATATATTTTGCAAAGAATGTATTGTGATATGCATTGTGTTACGAAATGCTGTTTAAAACATTGCCTATAAATTAAGATTTTATTTTTTTTTTTACAAAAATTTTTGAAAAAATCTTATTGAACGCAATTGTTGTAGTTATTAAATGCAATGATATTGGCGGGGCCTTGACTGAATAATGAAATACATAAAAATCAATAATATAAAATATTAACTGGTTTACATAGTACTCAGGACTAATTAAATGATGCGTCCTACTTTTAATAAAATTATGCATGCTTTTAAAACATGGAAGAGTTAATCTAAAACCAACCCTTATTTGATCGCTACATAAAATTATATTCATTTTTCTGAGGGTCAAATATCTTATACATAGTATAGTAAATGAAAATGACATCAATTGCCTCGATATAGTCGGAATTGATGAGTCTCCTTGATTTCTCAAGGAAAAAAACAGTGTAACCCATTTTTTTTAAGTGCCAATTAAAAGGCCAAATAGGATCATGACAATATTATTTCTTAAGAAAAACATTCCGAACACCTATTCCTCAATATAAAAAGAATAGGCGCTAAAGTGGAAAATATTACATGAAGACAATATAGGGGAAAGCTTTATTTGAACATAAATCAACCATTTCTATTTTACTGTCCATTGTAATTTTTTAAACCTATTCTATATAGCAGGGGTCGGGAATCTGCGGCTCACGAGTGGCATTATCCAAACTATGTGGCTCTTCAGCCTGCTCAAAATTTTATTTTAAAAAAGAAAAGGTAGCAGTAGATCATAAATGGAAATAAATTTCAAACTCTCTAAAGGAAGATCATATTGTATTTGAAACATGGAATAATCTTCCTTAGCAACAACCAACTTTAGCTGGTGGCATTTAGACTCATGACAATTTTCTGATCTACATAGTATTGTGAGAGCAACTGTTTAGCAACATGTACACCCTTAAAAGTAACTTTAGATCCTCTCTCACCGATGTTAGCCTTGAAAGTTGTCTAAAACTAAACATCAAATATCAACCCTAATGTAAAAAAAATGGTTGCGTGTACTTATGTACGCGCGTGAGAAGTTATACTTCTTTGGCATCATTAAAAATTAGTTTTTATTAATTTTATTCAAATAATCAATTTTAAAAAACTGTAATTTAATATTTAATAGTAATAATATATATATTTAAAGATATATTTATAAAAAATAAAATTAAGAGAATAATATTTTAATTTATGTTAATAAATAATATCAAAAGGAAGCTGCCAGACGTTAATAAAATTTGTCAGGATCATTTTTCTGGTTAACAATTCATGCATGTCATGAAAACGAAGCATCATAAAAATTGCGAAATAAAGTAAGTAGCTACTTTTCAAAGTAAATGTCTTAATCTTATTCTTATCTTGTTTTACTAAATTATTACTCTAAAATGGTTAAATCATTTCAGAATCCCAGATTTTGTGATAACTAAGAATATGCATGAAATTCAGACGCCATTTTCATCACAGCTACTGCAAAATTCGAGAAAAGTAATAACGTATTTTTTAATAAAATGTGCCATTTGTATATATAATTATTTTTAATTTAAATATAAAAATAAATAAAAAAAACAAAAATTCAAATTACGCGCGCCAAGAAACCGAGTAGTTTAGCGGCCAACTTTATTTTGTTAATTTTTGTCTCAAGATGGCCGCCCATTTAAAAATTTCACTCTCATCATTTGTTCATAACGCGCCATAAGAAGTATAACTTCAAAAAACTGACCTGCAAAGTTTTTGCACTATCCTCCTTGCGGCTCTCGGTAAGATTTTTTTAAATTATTGACGATAATTACACTTATAATAGGTTGCCGACTCCTGCTATAGATTCACAACTTAGTTTGATTTTTATGCTACTTAACTTCATTTTCAAGCTATTTGACTTAAAATCAAGTCACACAAGTAAAATAATAGAATTAGAACATCGAATCTAGTCTATCAATAACTTCATAAGTTAGTTCATTTACAAGTGAAAATATCAAGCCCAATTAGAGACCCATCTTGAAACAAAAATTAACAAAATGAAGTTGGCCGCAAAACTACTCGGTTTCTTGGCGCGCGTAATTTGAATTTTTGTTTTTTTTAATTTATTTTTATATTTAAATTAAAAATAATTATATATACAAATGGCACATTTAATAAAAAATACGTTATTACTTTTCTCGAATTTTGCAGTAGCTGTGATGAAAATGGCGTCTGAATTTCATGCATATTCTTAATTATCACGAAATCTGGGATTCTGAAATGATTTAACCATCTTAGAATAATAATTTAGTAAAACAAGATAAGAATAAGATTAAGACATTTACTTTGAAAAGTAGCTACTTACTTTATTTCGCAATTTCTATGATGCTTCGTTTTCATGACCTGCATGAATTGTTAACCAGAAAAATGATCCTGACAAATTTTATAAACGTCTGGCAGCTTCCTTTTGATATTATTTATTGATATAAATTAAAATATTATTCTCTTAATTTTATTTTTAATAATTATATCTTTAAATATACCTATATTATTATTATTATCAAATATTAATTTACAATTTTTTATAATTGATTATTTGAATGCAATTAATAAAAACTAATTTTGAATGATGCCAAAGAAGTATAACTTCTCACGCGCGTACATAAGTACACGCAACCACTTTTTTTCTTGGTTATAAAACGCGTTATCCACATATGTTTCCATGGTGTGCTATAATAAATAACATATAATATAAATAATATATATATATTTATAAATAATATATAAATAACACGGTTGATTTATGAATATTTAACCTGAAGCTCACAGTTGTTTTACACTGATATATCAACAGTATTAATTCCGTATAAAAACTATAACACTAATATGATGAAATACCTACTTTATAAATTTAATGTAGAATTTCAGTGTATACACGGTGTAATACAACGTTATTCAAACTACACCGTCCCTACACTGTATCACACCATTGTAGCCCTGTGTAAACACCGTGTAAAATTTTTACGTTTACACAGTGAGATTTTAGTGTAATCGGATCCGCTAGAGTAGCGACCGTTGAATTCGAGAACTTAGGACAACTTATTGGGCTTACATCTAGACAACAATCTAAGCACCACACCACTAATTGGCCTCCAATTTTTACTTTCTTTTACTACTATATAGTAAAGGAAGTATTTTTACATAGTAGATATAGAAAAAAATATTTTTGGGCTTTAGAAACCTTTGGTTGTTTTTCCCTTAAGTCTTTCAATTAATTTGGTTAACTTAAAAACTAAATATCTCATAATGAAAGATTTACATGTAAATTATTTAACGCTAAATTGAACTACTATATACATATGCATAACACTATATAACGATTTATTGATATCTCAATGGAAAGTGTTATTAATGTTAGTGGAATTACTAGGTTTTATGTATCAGATAGGAATTATTTCATGTACCAAAAGGAAGCTAGCGATTTGATGATGATTCCGATCACATTACCTTCAAGTCTGGAATTTGAAATTTGTAGTTTTCGGAGAGCAGATTTTGTTTGTTAGTGACATTGTTCATGGTTTCGAAAGTTTGTTGACAGGTCTTTTCGCCTGGAGCCGATATTAGCCAAAACTCCGTCATCATGATATCGGGCAATCGATCTGCAGCACAATATTTAAGTAGGACATTTCCCATATTCATTACAACAGTGTTAAAAAATTAATCATTAATATGTATTCAAACATAAAATTTTGTCGACTAAATCATGGAAATAATGCAAATAATACAAGAAACAAACAGCAACGTGATTTTTAAATGGGCAAATAAATGAAACAATTTATATTGGAAACATACTTATCCATGAAATAGTTGCATTTAAAAAGCAGAAACCGAGCAAAACGCCCTAATTTCAAAAATTCATCAAACCCCCTGATGTCGTCGTTCATATTCCAAATGGGAGAAATGAACGGCGTTTTTGCTCGATTTCACATAACGTTTCATCGAAAACTGAAACCAACATAGAAATCAATAAAATGCCCTTTGTATAATTACCTTAGAAATGAAAATAAACGCTCGATTAAAATACAAAATTAATTAGTTCGAAATGACAGCTTTTATTTTCAGTCAACTCCCTCACGACCATTACAATCTCACTCACGTGACAACTTGCTGCACTCTAGCGGTACCATTCAACACTAACCACGTGACATATCGATTTTACGACATGACTTACGCAACGCGTGCAAGTGCAAGAGAAATCGACGATAATTGAACCCGAGATCCAAACCCATGAAAACATATGATCTGTAACCCTGAAATTATCGGCCCCCATTCAATTTAATTATTTATAAAAAAATTATTTTTAACCCTTAATAATGCAATTAATATCTAATACAATCATTTTGATCATAATAGGTATTTAAATAATTCATTGCACTTTTCATTAACGAGTTGCTCAATAATTAAACGAATTAAACGATCCAATTCCATGGAGAGTCGACCCCCCTCTTCCAATCTAGTAATTTCTTTTAATTAAAAAAAAAATATATTTTAAAAACTATTACAGGATTATTATTAGCACACTCATATCAAAGGATGTCCAGCTCAGATTTTGATACCAAAGTTAGTTTTATTAAGAAATATATCGATGATTATCCTGATTTTCCCAAACCAGGAATCCTTTTTCGGTAGATATGGAGGAACTATTAATGAACTCAGTTTGAATTATTTTGGTGATTAATTTTTAGAGATATATTTGGAGTATTTCGCGAGCCGAAGGCTTTTGAAACTTTGAAGGAAGTATTAGTTGAATTTGCTTCGGGTTTAAGTCCAAAAGTTCAATGTGTGGTTGGATTGGATGCACGTGGGTTTCTACTAGGACCTCTGATTGCGTTAGAATTGAAAATTCCATTTGTTCCAATCAGAAAAAAAGGAAAACTTCCTGGTGATAAACAACAAATTGAATATACTCTAGAATATGGAAAGGTAATAAGTTTATTTATTCATTAGTAATTATATTATTAATAAAATTGTTTATAGGATATCTTTGAGATTCAAACTAAGTCAATTGGGAGAAATGATCAGGTGCTTCTGGTCGATGATTTGTTAGCCACGGGAGGTACAATGGCTGCGGCTACTCAACTTATTGAAAAAATTGGAGCTCAAGTTTCCGCTTGTTTAGTGGTCATCGAGTTAACCGATTTAAAAGGACGTGAGAAAATTAAAACTCCAGTGCATGCATTAATTAAATATTGAAAATACTCAACAACAAAAAAAAAATATTCAAATACTCATCTTAAGACATTCCTTGATTATTGTTATATTTTATAAAAGTTTAAATAAAAACCATGTCTAGTTGATTTGAGTCTTTATCTGCATTTGTAATAGGAGATTTTTCATTGCTTAATAGTAGAAAAGATCCAAACCTACATCGACCTTCACCGAGTTGATAATAGAATGAAACCGATTTAATCATGAATTCAGTATATTAGGAAATATATTAAAAATGGGTTCGCTAAAAAAATCCGGAGCAGACTATTTATAATTATTTTTTGAAAAAAGTATTTTTAATAAAATATTGCATAACATCAAGATAATAGAAAAAATTTTATATGATCACAGTTGACTGCGATGTTGGGTCCTTTATTAATACACAGTATACCAGTGGCGGATTCAGGGGAGGGATCTCAGGGGTCATGCCCCCTTACAAGCTTTTTTTTAAATTAAAAAAAATAATAAATTAAGTTTATTATTCAATTGTCTACTAAATACTAAACCTATACGTAACCGAAATTTGGTTCAACCATCGTTGCGTTTCTTACATTAATAACATTGTTACAGGTTGTCTGCTAAATAAATAGTACAAAATAAAAATGATAACAAAATGAAAAACCGACTTTAAAATAAATAAAAAATCTTAAACAAAAAATGAACTAAAAAGTAAAAAAATAATTGCGTATTCTTGTGTCGCAACAGCTTACAAATCATTAGGATGATAAAACGTACAACTATTGTTATATTTGGAGTTGGTGCCAGCTAAGGAAATACCACAATATAGGTACATAGCAATAAACGAGAATACCTTATGAAATTTAATTTTCAAATGAAGTTTTATACACTATACTGTGACAATATCTAGCGACCTATAAACTATAAAATACCAATAACTAAATAAACCTTTTTACAGATGGACATTAAAGTTTATTTCCTTGGCTGACACCAACTCCAAAAATAACAATAGTTGTAGTTTATATCATCCTTATAATTTGTCAGTCGTTGACACAAGGATGCGCAATTCTTTTTTTACTTATTAGTGCATTTTTTCTTTAAAATTTTTTATTTATTTTGAGGTTAGTTTTTCATTTTGTTAAATTTTTATTTATTTCTCGATTTTTAGTGATCTGAAGTTTGATAACTGATTTTATTTCTTTGAATATGGATAAACCTACTAAACGCGCTGCTCATATGAGACAGTGCCGTTTAAATGTTAAAAGTTACTACTTCATCCCCTTTTACTCTTAAGGGTTGACATTTTTTGCTTTTACATGTAATGAAAGAAACTTAGAGGAATACTCTTTCTAAGAGAAAAAAAATCATCAACATCCGATGATTCAGTTAAACGTCACTATTTCATCCCTATTTCCATCCTTAGAGGGTGGATTTCTTTTTTCAAATTGAAATGTGAACAATTTAAAGGTACAATGTACGTAATAGAAACAAAATTATCGAAATCGGGTTAGCCAGGAAAAATTTATTATTTCATCCCTAATTTTTAACCCCTTATGAGTGGAGCTTTTTATAAAAATGGAAATGAGATTAATTTAAAATTATGTTCTACCAATAAAAAAAGAATAATCATAATCGAGCTATCCAATAAGAAGTTAATAGTTCATCCCTTAGTTTTCAACCCCTTAGAAGTGAACTATTTCCTTGAATATGGATAAATCTGATAAACGCGCTGCTCATATGAGACAGTGCCGTTTAATTGTTAAAAGTTACTACTTCATCCCCTTTTACTCTCAAGGGTTTAAATTTTTTGCTTTTACATGTAAGGAAAGAAACTTAGAGGAATACTCTTTCTAAGAGAAAAAAAATCATCAGCATCCGATGATTCAGTTAAACGTCACTATTTCATCCCTATTTCCATCCTTAGAGGGTGGATTTTTTTTTTCAAATTGAAATGTGTACAATTTAAAGGTACAATGTACGTAATAGAAACAAAATTATCGAAATCGAGTTAGTCAGGAAAAATGTATTATTTCATCCCTATTTTCATCCTTAGAGGGTGGATTTTTTTCTTCAAATTGAAATTTGAACAATTTAAAGGTATAATGTACGTAAATAAAAAAAAATTATCGAATTAGGGTTAGCCAGTAGAAAGTTAATATTTCATCCCTAGTTTTTCAACCCTTTAGAAGTAAAAGTTTTCCTTCAAATTAATAGGGGGCCACATGGAAAGTACTAGCTTTCATATAAAAAAAAATCATTAAAATCGGTTCATCCAGTCGAAAGTTCCGAGGTAACAAACATAAAAAGTACAGTCGCATAGAGAACCTCCTTCTTTTTTTTTTGAAGTTGATTACAAATACAAAATTAGGTATGGTTTTTAGCCAAGAAACGCATCAACATACGTTTTTGAGAGATGTATTTTTAAAAATTTCCCGGAGGAGGACCCCCGCACCCCAAACGTCAGTAGAGGATATCCCCACACACCCTGGTAATGACCCCCCACCAAGCTACATCCTAAATCCGCCCCTGCAGTATACTTACCTCGGATCTCTCTGTCACACATTTCCACACGCATTAAAATTTAAATCTTTAAAATTCGCTAATCCCTAATAGAACCGATTTTTTGCTAACAAACCTACGTCAATATGTTCTCCAAAAAATAGCGCTTATTAGGTTGTAATTTTTTTTCGATTATCTTGTTGTTGCAGTATTTTATTAAAAATAACTTTTTTTTTTAATAATTAAAAATAGTTTGCCCCGGATTTTTTTAGCCAACCCATTTTTAATATAATTTCTAATATTTTAAATTCATGATAAAATATGTTTCATTCTATTATCAACTCGGTGAAGGTTGATGTAGGTTCGGATCTCAGACTATAAGGTTTGTGGGGAACATGAACACATTGTTACGGGACTAGAAGGACGTGCTTTGCGTCCTGTTAAAATTTCATCTGAAGAACCAATGTCTGACTCCTGATAACGTTCATCGTAAAAATGTGAAGAAAGATCGTCGTGTTGAGCGTTGGCTTCCTGATCATTAACACATTCAAATAACATATTATGACAATGCGTAGCCTCATCGAGTCGCGCCTTTGCGATTTTTTCCAGCAAAACTTTCACATAGCCTTCGAGTTGTTGAATGATTTGTTCTAGTTTCTTGATTTTTAAATTGTTCTGATTTTTAATGTTATTTTCTTGTTTTTGAGCCATTTCAGAGGCCAATTCAATTTCGATGTCGTGCAACACATTGTCGACTGCAGCTATACGAGAAGCTACCGCTAGTTGATCTGTAAAAGTACGCGATTTGTGCTTGACCTAAAAGAAAAAAAACTAATTACAATTTTCAATTCTCTGACCCATTTATCTGATTTTAAAGCTTTTCTTTAAACCAAATGGAAAACGGTTAACACGAAAACACTTAAGACGAAGTTCGGTTAACAAGAAATAGTATGGTCCTAATGAGCAAGAAATTAGATATATGGTATGGTCCCAAGTGAATACTTTTATGATTCGATACCTTGATCTAAAAAATCTTAAGCAAAAATGCACTAAAAAGTAAAACAAATAATTGCGTTATGCGTATCCTTGCAGTGTCTACAACTTACAAATGATAAGGATGATATAATGAACAACTATTGTTATTTTTGGAGTTGGTGTCAGCTAAGGAAATACGACTGTATTGGTACTTAGCAATAAACAAGAATACCTTATGAAAGGATCTAGCCCAATAGCCATAAGGAAAGTGCCCCAGACGTTTTTTGAAAAATGTTTCCGTGTGCTGATTCCTCTTCATAAAAAAACTTATTGTCGCACATTTTTAACCCGTTACCCCCACTTGTATTGGAGTTACGGGGGAAACTACCCTAGACGTTAAAATTTTTTTCCTAGAAAACTATTAAAGATTTTTCCATGAAATTAAAACTGTACGTCAATATGAGTAAAACGCATAAAATATATTTTTTTTTCAGAATTTTTGTAAATCTAGAAATGACGAAAAATATTATTTTTATTTTTTGAGGGTGGTTTTTTACATCAACCCTTAAAGTGACACCTTTTTTAAAAAATGTGATTAGTGCCTTTATTAACCATCTTTCATTTATAAAAAGGTGCGTTAAGAAATTCGCTGTCGCTCCCACCAAAATGAGGTCATCCAGGGACAGGTTTGTAATAAACAGCGCATTTCGTAAATGCATTTATTGCTTTATGGCTTGTATATATTCTATAATATGGTTTTCGTCAAGAAAAAAAGTCCTGGAAAGATATTAATTTTTGAAATTTTTTAATAGATCTATTAACAATATAGTGCAGGCATCTTTTATCCATTCCTTTACTAATAATAAATTCAAAGAAAGTTTGATAAATACGTACAGTTTTAATTTTATGAAAAAATCTTTAATAGTTCTAGAACAAAAATTTCTTCTAGGAAAAAAATTTTAACGTCTGTGGTATTTTCTCCCGTAACTCCAATACAAGTGGGGGTAGCCGGTTAAAATTGTGCGACGAGTTTTTTATGAAGAAGAATCAGCACACGGACGCATTTTTCAGAAATTACCTGGGGCACTATACTTATGGCTATTGGGCTAGACCCTTTATTTTTCAAATGAAATTTTATACAATGTACTAGTGCTGTGAAAATATATAGCGACCTTTAAACTACAAAATACCAATAACCAACTAAACCTTTTTACAGATGGACATTAATATTTATTTCCTTGGCTGACAACAACTCCAAAAATAACAATAATTGTACATTATATCATCATAATAATTTGTAAGTTTTAGACACTGCAAGGATACGCAATTATTTTTTTTAACTTTTTTATTTTTTATTTAAATATTTTGAAGTCGGTTTTTTATTTTGTTAAATTTTTATTTATTTCTCGATTTTTAGTGATCTGAAGTTTGATAACTAATTTTATTTCTTTGAATATGAGTACACCTACTAAACGCGCTACTCATATGAGGCAGAGCCGTTAAATGGTAAAAGTTACTACATCATCCCTTTTTGCCCTTAAGGGTTGACATTTTTTACTTTTAAATATAATGAAAGAACTACGTGGAATACTCTCCTCCTACTTTTAATAGAAAAAAAATCATCAAAATCCGATGATTCAGTCAAATGTCACTATTTCATCCCTATTTTCTTCCTTAGAGGGTGGATTTTGTTCTTCAAATTGAAATTTGAACATTTTAAAGGTGTAATGTACGTAATAGCAACAAAATTATCGAATTCAGGTTAGCCAGGAAAAATTTATTATTTCATCCCTAATTTTCAACCCCTTATGAGTAGATTTTTTTTTATAAAAAATGGATATAAGATTCATTTAAAATTATGTTCTACCAATAAAAAAAAATTATCAAAATCGAGCTATACAATAAGAAGTTAATATATCATCCCTTAGCTTTCAACCCTTAAAAGTGAACGATTTCCTTCAAATTAAAATGGGACCACACGGAAAGCACCAGCTTTTAAATAAAAAAGAATCATCAAAATCGGATTACTCAGTCAAAAGTCCTGAGGTAGCAATCATAAAAAAATACAGTCGAATTGAGAACCTCCTACTTTTTTTGAAGTCGGTTAATAAATAATAAGGGGTAATTTTTTTCATTAAGGACTGGAATGTTCTTCAGTTTTGCGTTAAGGGGGTCGACCTATGTAATGGTTTCAAAAAATAGAATTTTTTTATTCTTAATAAATTGCTTTCTTAACATATCTATAATACGGTAGTAAAGTGATTTTTGAAAATTTGAAGTCGTTTTAAAGATACAGCAGGTAGAAGAAAGAGCTGCTCGGAGCGCTGAATTGGCAGTTGAAACTTTAAACGCGTTTTTCTCAAAACCGTGTTTTTTAAACTTTCCTCCATCGTATCTCAAAAACGGCTTGACCGAATAACTTGAAATTTATAGGGTGCACTCAACACATGTACACGCATAGAATGAACTATTATCAATCGAAAATTTCCAAAATTTTGATTTTTTTATAGCAAAAAAACAAAAAAAAAGACGCAAAACTCGCAACTTTTATTTTAAATGCCTACCAAAAGTCCATTTTTTCGTATATTCATTTGGTAATAGTTCATTCCGTGCATTTAGGCTTACAGATTGAAACGCCGTATTTTTTGTTTGTTTCGAATAAGCCAATCAGCCGGAATCGTGGAGGAAGTGCGAGCTCATTTTTTCGAGGTGGGGGTATTCAGAACGCTGTAACTCATGTTCTACACAATATTTTTAGCTTAAAATTTATATTTATACTGTCGAAATATATGTTAACAAATGATAATAAACTTAATAAAAAATTCTAAAAAATCCCTAAAAAACAGGCCGTCACATGGGTCGACCCCCTTAAGCGTTTTTCACTCTATATTCTCTCGAGAGCGGTAGTCATAATCTAGTCATATAATCATCTTTGAAATTATATGGTGTTTGGTGTCGGGGCACAACTTGCACCACCGCTAATATAATCTGCTTTTTCCTAGTCAAACTACAGTACTCGATGGCGTTTTTTGACTAGTTATACCTTTTTCATTTCTTGAGTTAAACTTTCATGTCGCTTCTTTAAAACTAAATGATTAGGACGAGGTATATGAGGACGATCCGAAGACCAAAGCATCATTTCCATTTGATTTTTTTGGCAAATCAATTTCGTTGCATATTCCGTGAGGGAATTTTTAAATGCAACATCCTCGCCTTGTTCTAGATCCCGTTGACGACTGATTTCATCAAGAGCTTGTTCCAACGCTTGTTTCTTATCCGAATAGTTTTTCAGTAAAAATCGATCGTAGTCATTCTCCAAAATCGTCTCTTCCTTCTTTTGTAACATGGCATTTAGTTCAGCTACGTTTTTACGCCGTTGCTCCAATCGTTTTTCTTCGTCGCTCAAAGTTTTTTTGTAGATATCACCAAGACCTAATAAAAAAATTTACACTAAAAATTCTTAAGGATTTTTTTTAAATACTTTTAAGTCGTGTGTCATGTTCTAAAGCCTTAATTTGTTCCTTGTATTTAACTAGTTGCGCCGCTCGCATTTCAGCAGCTTCGAACTCTTGCTGGCGAAGCTTTTCTTCTTGTTTGTGATACTCTTCCATTTCTTTAGCTTGGTAGTCGATCGCATTTTTTGGATAGTCAACAAACACGGGATAAGCCCCCGACTGTAAGGGTTCAAAATCTTTTAAATATTGCCGCGGATGAAATTCCGGGTTTAGATTCTCAATAATTGAATAGGTTTTTGCCAAAAATTTCTTCATTTCAATCGAATTTTGATTGTGGTAAAAATGATGAAACTCCTTTGATGAGGTGCACGAAAGTATTGTGGTTCTATTTGTTATATTATATGAAACAGTGGCTATGAGAAGAAATGATGGCTCGTTACTGATAATATGATCCCACAATTTCAACCATTCCTTTTGGGATAGAACTTCTGAAAATGCTGTCTCTAACAAGGTCCATGCATATAATTCACTTGTGATACAATGCGTGTTTAAATGCTTTAGAAGAACCGGATCATTCGTAGATAGGATGTTTTCGATTATTCCCATTATATTCATCGGTGGAAATGGGAAATATTGGTACCAAAACTGGCAAAAATTAACTGAAAAACAATTTTTATAAGCTTGGATTTTTCAATTTCTCTTTGTAGCTGGGGAGCCCAAGCGGGGATTTCGGGATTTACTAAAGCGCGGCAGATTAATATACAGGGTGATACCTTGTACCCAGTTAAGTACTCCCACCAAATATTAGCCCCATATATATGGCCGCTCGTCAAGGATAAAGGATCAGATTAGTAAAAAAAATTGATCATCTGAAATTCTCGAGCGCGTCAGATTAAGATAGGGTGAGTTATTTACATGCTAAAAGTTGTATATTCCACTAATCTGACAATTTGAGAGTGACGTAAAGAAGGGGGAGGGGTACAAAGTTGTAAAAAAAAACGTCATCTCGACATTCTCAAGCGTGGCAAAATTTTTTTTTATTTTGAAGAGAATAAATCAATTCCACAAGTCGAAGTAACAAAAAATCATCGATAAAGTTTAATGCGTGCAGCTGCGTGATGCATATATTCGAATTTTCCCAGGAAAAAGTTTTAAATAAAAGTTGTAGCCATTAATGAGTCTAAGAAGCATAGTAAGTTTAAAGAAAAATCGTTGGAGCCGTTTTCGAAAAAAAATTGAAAAAACTCAAAAACTCCTAGAATATAGTAGAGCTTTCGGTGTACCGATTTTGGCTAAAAGCTTCGCGGCACATCTAGGTATAATATGGAGGCTGAATGCCAAGTTTGGTGAAATTCTGATAAAGCTTTCGATACGATATGGCTGTCACACATATCTGTGTGTGAGTGTGTGACAGTCATATCGTATCGAAACCTTTATCCAAATTTCCAAATTTTTTTGATTGAAATCGGTGAACCGAATTATGAGCTTTTTTATTTTTTTTCGAAAACGGCTCCAACGATTTTCTTTAAACTTAATATAGCTCTTAGACTCATTAGTGGCTACAACTTTTATTTGAAACTCTTTCCTGGGAAAATTCGAATATAGGCTGTATGCATATATACAAAAAAAATTTTTTTGAATTATTTTCAGATTAGGTGAATCCCTCCTGATAATCGTCAGATTATGAGACAGCATGTCTAAGGCATAAAGATGAACCATATATATCTTAATCTGACGCGCTTGAGTATTTCAAAATGGCGATTTTTTTGCACTTTCTAATAATGGCAGCGCGTTTGCGTCACATTCAAATCGTCAGAGGTTTGTCTTAGGTTCACTTAACATCCCCTTAGAATATCTGACGCGCTCAGTTAAATTTTTTTTTCTTCATTTTCAACCCTTACGTACGACCACCCCCATCATGGAAACAATCAGATTAACATATGTACATTTTTAAATAAAACGTAGGACATGGATGCTATGCTATCAATATCTGACGCGCTCAAATAAGTCCATGTAACAGTTTTTTTTTACATTTTTGAAAATCTATAGCCCCCCCCACCACCGCTGAAAAGGTATATATTTTATGACTTTTTTTCTATTTATTATCTAAGCTTCGCAACCCAATAGGTCTCGATAACGCTCGAGTAAATCCCGATTTAGCATCGTCGGCTCCCCTACTATTGTAACTTACGGATTATTGTTGTGATTATCTCGAAACATAACAATGGATTGTTGTGTAAAATTTTAACAAATGGATAGACGAACAAGGGTAGACATTTCGTTTGACTAAAAAGAGGACACCAACTAGCCAAAAGGGATAGCATTCGTTGTAAATTGATCAACGAAAGTTTGTTTTCCAACGGATAAATTTCTTTGAGTTTTGAAAAAGCTGGATCACACCCTCGATCGACCAAACTTGTGAAAGCCTTTTGGTTTCCAGGTGTCTTTAATATACTCTTCCAGATAAGTATTCGATAGTTTTCTGGATACTCCCCAAATTGTTTCAAAATTGGAACCAAACGTTTTTTACTCAAATATTCTTTACACTAAAATTTGAAATAATTAAAATGAATTCTTCAGAATTTTTTTTTGGAAATTTACTTGTTCAGTTTTTAATGGATTTCTTAGTTTTCTTTTGGGTGGGGTCAGAGTTGGTTTTATTTTACGAATTTCCTGATTTTGATCAAGAAATTTTTTTGTTAAATAAATATTTATTTCGCCAGTTTGTAGGATACAGGCCAAATATCGTCCGTCCCATGAACTTTCGAAAGTATAGATTCCACTGAGGGGATCAATGCTTTGTTTTAGTAGGAAATTTTCTTCAATGTCGTAAATGTGGAAGGAAAACTTTGAGCAGAGAATTCCTAAGATTTTATTGGCTCCTCCGTCGAATATTTCGGGGATGAATTGAATGTGCCGAATACTCTTAATGGTATCGGGTAGTTCGATTATACGATCCAAAGACCAAGTATCGGTGGCGAAAATTGCTAAGGACTCGAATCGTCCTCCTAAGACCATTCCTCGACCATTTCTACAAATTTGTATTAACATCTTATAAAACTATCGATACATTGAAATAGTACAGCGGAAAACAATTAAGACGAAACTGAAGGGGTCGAAATATTTTTTTAATACTAAACCCAATGAGCAAAAAATATCTAACTATACGTAACAGTTCTGTAATAATTACGTAACATTTTTTCGTTAGGGGCCATCCATAAATTACGTCACACGAATTTCATGATTTTGACCCCTCCCCCGGCCTTGTCACATTTGTGAGACACACCCCTCCTTAGTGTGACGTCACATATTTTAAATCTACAAATAGGTAATAATTGAATTAAAACAGCAGTTCCAAAATTTATTTTCTTTCAATTAAAATGATTTTTTAATAAAATTAACATCAAGTCAAACATTTCAAGAAAATAATAAAAACTTAATCATCTTGAGTCCATGGACTTTGAACCCACCCCTTTAAACACTTAGATTAAAATAGATTTTGAAATATGACGCCACGAAATTTAGGACCCCTCCCACCCCTTTGTCACACTTCGTCGACCCCCTCCCTCCCCCGTAACGTGTGACGTAATTTATGGATGGTCCCTTATGCAATTGTTACAGAATTACAATGAGAAATGAATACTATATATTTACTCTACTTAAGTATCTACTCTAATATACTCATTTAAATCTCACTTTTATCGAATTTTTAAAAATATGTTAGAGGCCCTAATTCAATGACTTGTGATTGTAGTTAAAGGGTCAAGGATGAAAGCTAATCATTAAAGTTAAGCGGTATGTTTCGTTTTAACAGGAAAATATGTATATACATAGGTAGTATCATAGTAGTAGGGGAGAGTTGGATAATACCGCGCATCAACGTATTGTAAAAACTAAACACTTTTAGTGTTATCCAGCACTTAAAAATCATAGCCCAAAGAGCTTACCCCTCCCCGCGGGCACGAGCAGCGACGGAATATTATCACATCGTTTAAGATTTTACTGTCGTTTCTTATAATTTGACGGGTATTTTTGACATGAGCTAAGTGAGTCTGTATTTATATTGTAACATATTGTTTTCTTCTATTCTAATGCGTACATATTGTAGAATTAATGTCCAAATAGATTTGAATACACGATTAATTTTACTGTATTATTTTGAGGTTATAAAATGAAATTTGTCAAATCCGCGCACAAAATTTCCTATGCGATTTTTGCGTTGATTATTGCAACTAGTCAAGTCTAGTTCAAAGATTTGCTAATTTTAATACCTAGACATTAATAGAATAATAAATGTAGGATATAACTTTTGTTGAATTAACGAATCTAAGTTAATGTTTTAGAGTTGATTTATCTTGTTCTAAAATAACATCTTAAGTTATAGAAGGATTATCTGGATTTGGTTCAACTTAATTTTTTTAAAATTAATTCCAAGGTTACTCAAAGAAATTCACGATATTATTACGGGCACAGTTTATCAAACATCCGCACGATGTTATCAAATCTGTCTGATAATACCACGCTCTTCCATTTTTTAAAAAAATGAAATAACTACATTTTGTTTAATTTTTTTAAATATTTTGTCATGCTGTATGAGTAGCTTAACAAATTCTCTACAACTTAACTGCATTTTTTAATCTGTACAGCAAAATCTGTCTTAATTATAGATCCAAGTAATTAGGGGCGCGGTATTATCCAACTCTCCCCTATTTCGTATTAACCGATTTTCGTCTTAAATAGTTTCCACTAATTTTATTTACTTAGTGAAAGTTATAGATTTCAAGTCTCGTCCTTTCCAAGTTGCTGGCAAAATACGTTGAAGTTGATCAAAAGTTTTATATTGCCAAATATGCATTTCGTCATTGTCGAAACAACAAAGAATATTATTCGTGATTGGAATGAAAGCAATCTAAAAAAAATGTACACCTTTAAAAGAGTAAAGCTGGCGTTTAACAAATTGTTTATACATATTTAATCTTAAAAGCATTGGCCAGTGAAAGTTCGTGAACTTTCGAGTAGCTAAAAGCATCCCAAATGATCGCTTCTTTTTCGGATGCTGTAAGGAAATACTGGTCGCTCGAAAAAGAAAAATATTTCGGATTGGTCTTATGCCCTTTTAGCGCAGCAATTATCTGGCCTGTGCTGGTATTAATAACTTGCACTTCTCGGGTAGTTAACCCGACCAAAATCAGATTTTTCTTGGTGGGAATGAATGCCACAAAAGTAGTTTGTACGAAGTTGGCCAAAATCCAGTATTTGCTTAGGGAAAAGTCGACGATGAATATGTTTCCGGTTTGATCAGCAGAGCATAGCTGATCGAGGGATGGATGGAAGTGAAGTCGAGTGAATCGAAAACGTTCCACTTTCTTTCCATTCGAATTTGTGTGATGTATTTGTAAAATTAAACTGAAAATAATTGAACTTGAGATAAACTATTTAAATAATAATAGAGAAAAAATTATACCCATCGTCTCGATTTGTTTTCAAACAAAAATTGTATTGTTTAATTGGATAATACTTCTCTTTATTTTGGAGTCCTGACATTTTTCTGAAAGTTTCCAACACAAAGTTGTTTGTTTGTATCAAACTTATGGTTTCTATACAACCGAAAGGGTTGTTTGGTGTATACAAAGGTATATTAAAACGCGGGTATATGGAACGCGATCTGCCGCAGCGGACAGAGTTCGAGCGTAATAATATAATATTTTTTTGATATAATATTAATGTAATGTTGTATTATAAAAGGTATTACCTACTTGCTACTTGCTTTTTGACAATTAACGAATCATTTCTGATATGCACCAATATCAAAATATCTGCTGCGAGGCGTCACAGTACTTTCTTTTACTTTCATTTATGAAACTCGTTTTTAGTTAAAAGAAATATAAGCACTTTGTAACTATACATATAAACAGAACTATATGCATACAACTTATAGGGCTATATGTACAGTAAAAATCGTTTATAACGACAACGGATATAATGAACAACCGGTTATAACGTACAAAACTTTCGGGTCCCGTGATATGTCTTAGATAACACGATACATGTGATACATATCGGTTATAGTGAATATCGCTTATAACGAACGAAATTTGACGGTCCCCTGAAGTTCGTTATAAACGATGTCTACTGTATATACGAATTCCCAACCTTCACCCGAAGAACCGCCCTTATTCGAATTTCCCCAGGAAAAAGTTTCAAATAAAACTTGTAGGCATCAATAAGTCTATAAGAACTATAGAAAGTTTAAAGAAAACCGTTGGAGCCGTTTTCGAAAAAAATTGAAAAAGCTCCAAAACTCCAAGAGTCAAGTAGAGCTTTCGGTTAACCGATTTCAACCAAAAGCTTCGCGGCACAACTACGTATAATATGGAGCCCAAATTCCAAGTTTGGTGAAATTCAGATAAAGCTTTCGATACGATATGGCTGTCACACACAGACATTTTTTTTAGCTCGAATTCGAAAATTCGACCCGATTACAATACTTCCTTTACTATTTATATAGTAGTAAAAGAAAGTAAAAAGTTAAGCTAATAAAAAATTAGTTTCAAGGGAAAAATAAATTTCGTTATAGCGTTTCATGATTTCGAGCTTTTCGTATATCTGAAATGGAAGACCTGATCTTAGCCGATATGTGGTTTTAACATGATGGTGCTACATATCTCTTATGGGCCATACCATAACGATATAGATACGGAACTATGGGTAATATACACATAAATAGCGAAAGAAAAAATACTTCTAGTGTAAGCTCACTAATTTTTTTTTATTATTTTAATAAACGTGATTATAAATAACTTATACATTTTATTTTATTTTTCTTAAATTTTATACTGCCTAAATGTGTTTCCATTCCAGCCTTGCCTCTCGATTCATATCGCCATTAGACTATTTTATTATTGTCACAATCCCAAGATGAAGACGGCGCCATTTTAACGCCTACACTTACTCGGCCCAGCGGGAGTGAGCATCACCATCAGCAGGTCAATGAGAAGGCGGTCTGTTATCAGATTGGTTGTGGTGAGGAGCCCCATACAGAGAGGGTGGGCCGAAAAGGATTACTGGATGAATTAAGAAGGAGTAAAGATTCTGGAATGATCGATAATTCAGAGAAATCTAGAAAGTGGTGTCGACAAAAATAGATTCCGAGAAAAATAGAAAGTCCAGGGACAATACAGCCGAATTTTCTAGAAGGATTTTGAAATCCTATATAAGCCCCGGACAAGCAAAAGGCGGGCAGTATTCAAATAAATCTTCGAGTTGTGAATCAACAGTGTAAATAAACGACATTACGTGTGATATAAATCTTTGATCATTGTTGAAATAAATCAAGTGAATATTGTTAAAGTGATCAGTGAATTGTTAAATAAAGTGTAAATTGTGAAAGTGTTATATAAATTGTGACAGTGAACATTGTAATAGTGAATAAGCGACTTTAAAAACTGACTAATTGTTAACGTGTAGTGCATAAGTGTTAGATAAATAAATGAACAATTGTTAAGAAATAAATTCGTAGTCATTATACACAAACCAACGAACCCGTAAAAACGTTACATTATTATACTAGCTGATACCCGCGACGTCGTCTGCGTAGGTTATTATGTTAATAACATATTTAATTTACAGAGGAAAAACTTTTAAAATTGAAAGCAAAAATATTTTTAAAATAACCGGAATGAACTAAGCGTAGAACATTTTTAACTATATGCCAAAAAATTGCTACTTCAGAATCCGCTATTGCTCCAAGTGTATAGAGTTATTAGTTAATCAAAAATTAATTTTTCAAAAATTTGTAGGTAAATTGAAAAAAAAATTGCTATATAATTCAAAATCATCAGTTTTTAATTTTTCTTTTTCAAAAAATTGTTACTTAAATGCTCTTTCCGGATCCACAATTGCTCCAGGTGTACCTATAGTTAATAATTAGTAATTCAATGTTTAAACTATTCATGTTTATAAGATCCAACGGCAGTTGATGACGTCATAGTACAATAGTACATGTATAAATAGTTAAAAATAATTAATTATTAAAAAATCTTACAAACATTTGATCAATTATTTGCGTAATGAAAAGAGTAGATAGAGAACTTTAAAAAAATCAGTTAAAAATTATTTTCGGTTTTATAGCGATTTTAATTCTTGAATTTGAAAAATTTTTCAAAAATGAATTATTAATTAAGTATACACCTGGAGCAATTGCGGATCCGGAAGAGCATTTAAGGAGTAATTTAAAAAAAAAAAACTGAAAAAAGTGACTTTCGTATTTTACAGCAATTTTAATATTTGGTTGGCAAATTTTTGAAAAATTATTTATTAATCAATTTAATTAAAAAAAATTTTTTTTCTCGCTAACTTAACTCGTTCTGGTTAAAAAATAAATACAATAATAAAAGGGAGTGTTGAAATGTAATTTGATCATTGTAACGGTTGTAACATAAACATGTATTTTGAATCTATATTTACAGCAAAATATAAAAAATGCTAAAAAAGAATTTTAAAAAAAGCTACAAAAAATATTTTAAAAACTGCTAAACAAATAGAAAAAAGAATTTTAAAAATCTTTATTAAATCTAATATCTCGTTGAGCTGCATTAAGTCTACGCTCAAATATGAACTAATCAGTAGGCAGTGGAAGGAGAAACATATTCTCTCCACCCCATGCGCATTAGATTGTTTGCCCGCTTCTATCATAGCGACGAAAAATCCACCACTAGTCGCGTTTTGCTTCTAAATTTTCACATTTTTTAAAACTTTAATTACTTTACTTATAATGAAGATATCGTGATAATTCTTTTTTTTAGATAAAGACCAAGTATATAAGAAGTAGAATAAAAAGAAATTATTGTGTGGTTTTACGAAACCACGATGCAAGTGAAACTTTATTTCGGACTTTAGGCACTTAAGTAACTGAAAATTTTCGGAAAATTATTGGATTTAGGGTATGAAAATAAAAAGAAAGAAAGGGGTGTGGCACGAAATCACTGTCTGCCGTGACGCGTACTGAGGTAACTATTTTTGAATTTCCATTATTGATGTTAATACTCGAATGTTATTTCATTATTGAATTTTGTTGATTATTGTTAAATCGATCATCTGCCTGTTGTTATCTATTGTAACATCACCGTCGGATATTTTTGTTCTATTCTCACTAGCTGTATCTTTGTCTATCATGATCAAGTGAACAATAACATTTATATTAATGCACTGATCAATTTACAAATACCAAAACAAATATGATTGACAATTAATAACAACCTATTATGATTATAAAACGTTGTCATGGAGAGGAAAATAGCTCATTACATTCAGTAATAGCTCGCGCAACAGGCTTGGGAAAACGACATGGTATATAGCTAACAATGTGTACACGAGCTCTGTCGAACACATGCCGAGAATGTGTTACATTTAGCGACATGCTAAAGACAAGCCAAAAAATTTGAGACGATGAATAAAAAGTTTCACTTTAAAAAAAATTGATCCAAATGTATCCAGTAGTTTTTGAGTTAAAAGCGAACATTGGAAAACAGCTATCATTTTATTTATATAGATACTAGATAGGTATACTATGGCGTTTATGTTTAGATAGATAGAAAAGTATTACCAAAAGGTAAAAATTTACAGGAAGTAATTTTTATATAAAAAAAGAGCTTAAAAGCTTGAAAAATCATTCTCTACAACCGGTCTACCTGCCTGCTATGGGCTGAAATCGCTGACCGCTGCGACAGACCGCATTCCGTCTACCGCGCCTACCTAAGCATTATGTGAAAAGAAAAATATACAGAGTTAAATGATACAAAATTTAAAAATATAATTTATTCATGGTATAAAGTTACAATTAAACGAAAGATTCTTAAACTAAACTCGCCGCTTTTGAGTGCTTATATACAAAACGTTGTTGCCCCGGATGAACGCGTCTCCATATTTATTTTTTAACTGCCCATTTACATATTCTTCGGTCTGTTCTAGGGCAATATTCATATATCCATCCAAACAAGCCAAAACGCCTATAAAATATTTCATTAATTATTAATGTTAATAAAAATTAATTGTAAAGGATGTCTCATAAGATAGGTTATATTTACCCCGGTAATCAACGCCGCTGTTTAGTTTGACTACAACAGGACGACCATGAATTTGTTGGATAAATGATGAAAGTGCCTCTTTTCGACTCATTTTTGATTAAATTTTATCAAAATTATAATTCAAGAAAAGTTAATATTCGTATTTACTTGATTATCAACCACTGTTTGGTTTTGAACTAAACAGGGATTTTTGTTAGTGTAAAATATAAGGTTGGCAATTTTCGGCATTCAATTTATTTGATTTCATGAAAAATAGAAAAAAATAAGAATATTTTCGTATAAGTAGTTAAATTAAAAAATAATTAATAAAATTGTTTAAAAATTAAATTGATTAAATTACTAGATTTATGCGTTAGGATCGATTTTTGATACAGGATCTAAACTTGTCCATATAAAGCCACTTTCAGTGGTGATGTCCTCGTCCACTGAGGGATACGGCGTGTTTTTAGCTTTATAATATTCGGAGGGTGCGTGCATTATGAAATCCATGCACTCTAATTTTCTAGGGATGTCCTCTTCGGGGCCGATTATATAGGTGGCCGGGTCGAAGCCAAGAGCGGGAGGTGGACTGGAAGTGGTTGGTAAAAGCCAAGTTAACACCGCACTTTTTTCGCAGTATTGATCCGTGAGGAGACCCCGAATTTGAGCATAATATGTATCCCCCTCAGTATCGATAACTGAGACAATATCTCCCACTTGAATATAGCTTCCCTAAAATTACATTAATTTATTCATAAAAATTTGTTTTGTTATTACAGTAAACTCTCATTAAGTTGAACTATTAGGCTCGGGCAAGTTCGCCTTATTAATTGTTCGATTCGTTTCAAATATTATCCGTCAGATTGAATAACCAAATCAAACAGTTCGACTTGTAGAGGGGATACAGGTTAGGGGTTCGATTTATAGAGTTTGTTCCGACTAGGTCTCTTTTAATTTCTTCCTCTACAGTCTACTAGATAGGTTTCTATTAAGAATTTTTTTGGGTCTAGTTTAGACGAAAATACATAGAGTGGGATAGGGATGAATCAGGACTTGTTCGACTTATCTGAGAGTTCACTGGTACATTCAAAAATTACTTTAAAGAATATCGATTGGCTAGTGACGATTGTCGACACTGCCGAGGGTGCTTTTAAGGGTGTCTTCTTAAAAATAATCCGTCGTCCTTTGCCTTTTGGTGGCAAGGGCTTGGTGAAACCTGTTGACTTTGAACGATATCGTGTCGTTCTTGTACTTTTACGAATTGGGGCTTTGCCGTTATTTTCGTTAGATTCCTCTTCATTTTTAACGTTTTCATCGTTTCCATTCAGTTCTGGGTCTTCTTGTTTTATCGAAACGGGCTCGTTGTCGTTTTGGCAGTTGACTGCTTCTTGGACTTCAAAGCACTCGATACAATAGATTTGAGATTCGATCGTTTTCCACAGGGGTGACTCTTCTTTTTGACATTTTGTACACTTCGGCTGGATGTTTAGTGGCATTTTTTCACGATTTTTTTGTTTTGAAAATTTTTCTTTGTCAATGTCACATTTTAAACTTTTGTATACATTTTTGACAGATGGATTTTAGTGGTTTACGCAGGTTTGCGATATACGCTGATAGAGGCGCATGTGTTCTTTGCGTTTAGCTTTGCCTCAAACCAATACACAAAAAGCATTGATTTATTTAAATTTAAATCCATTAAACAGTAACATATTAATTACGTTAATTACTATATTAAAATTATAATATATTCAATAATAGGGCGTTTTTCTGTAAACTGGGAAACTCATTGTCTCAGGCCAATATTGTGTAAAGAAATTACAGATGATATACGTTTCGTGGATAATTTAAAAGATAATTAACTAATCTACCTTTGCCCATCATTTAATATCCATTAATATAAACTTGATCAACAAAAATCATTGATATAATCCGTACAAACAGTCCCCTGGTATGTCAACAAAGCAATATAGTTACTTCAGACTAAATTTATTAGACCCTTACTATATGAAACAATCAAATTGTTTCTATTATTAAAACAATATTGTTTAATTATTAATTAGTACTGTTTATTTAAAAAAAAAATTATTTTCTAATAATAAAAAAGTCAATTAAAGTCAGTCTCCACATGTTGTGAACAGTTCCCCTGTCTATATTTTAAATTACGCCCCACGTATCCTAAAGGTTTAAGAATGGCACTTCCGCGTGTAACCAAACGCGAACAATCTAAAGTTTACGCGATCACTATCATTAATATCCAGACGTCATTTTATTTAGTGCTGAACGAGAGTCTTTCTGTGGAAAACACGTTGAAACCTAACAGCCAACAGTCCCCTGGCAAGGAGTATTTTATTAACCGACTTCAAAAAAAGAAGGAGGTTCTCAATTCGACTGTATTTTTTTTTTTTTTTTTTTTTTTTTTTATGTTTGTTACCTCAGCATTTCCGACTGGGTGAAGCGATTTTGATGATTCATTTTTTATTTGAAAGCTGGTGCTTCCCGAATGGTCCCATTTTAATTTGAAGAAAATCGTTCACCTCTAAGGGGTTGAAAACTAAGGGATGAAATACTAACTTCTTATTGGATAGCTCGATTTCGATAATTCTTTTTTTATTTGTAGAACACAACCTTAAATTAATCTCCTATCCATTAAAAAAAAAACTCCACTCATAAGGGGTTAAAAATTAGAGATGAAATAATATTATAATTTTTTTCAGCCAACCCGATTTTGATAATTTTGTTTCTATTACGAACAACGTACCTTTAAATTGTTCACATTTCAATTTGAAGAAAAAAATTCACCCCTTAAGGATGAAAAAGGGGATGAAATAATGACATTTAACCGAATTTTGATAATTTTTTTTTCTGTTGGAAAGAATAATCCACTTAGTTTTGTTTTTACATTTAAAAGCAAAAAATTTCAACCCTTAAAGGCAAAAAGGGATGATGTAGTAACTTTTAATATTAAACGGCGCTGCCTCATATGAGCAGCGCGTTTGGAAAGTTAACCATTTTCAAGAAAATAAAATCAGTTATCAAACTTCAGATCACTAAAACGCGAGAAATAAACAAATATTATAAAAAAATGAAAAACCGACTTCAAAATAAATAAAAAATCTTAAACAAGAAATGCACTAAAAAGTAACAAAATAATGGCGTATCCTTGCAGTATCTACAACTTACAAATTATTAGGATGATACAATGTACAACTATTGTTATTTTTGGAGTTGGTGTCAGTCAAGAAAATAAATATTAATGGTAATTTGTAAAGAGGTTAAGTTGGTAATTGGTATTTTGTAGTTTAAAGGTCGCTAGATATTGTTACAGTTCGAGTATATTGTTTAAAAGTTCATTTGAAAAATAATTTTCATAAGGTATTCTCGTTTTTTGCTAAGTACCAATAGAGTCGTAATTCCTTGGCTGACACCAACTCCAAAAATAACAATAGTTGTACATTGTATCATCCTAATAATTTGTAAGTTGTAGATACTGCAAGGATACGCCATTATTTTGTTACTTTTTAGTGCATTTTTTGTTTAAGAATTTATATATATTTTGAAGTCGGTTTTTCATTTTTTTTATAATGTTTATTTCTTTTTATATGTATTATAATAATAACTCAGAATCTTTATACGTTATAATAAACAAGACTTTTTTACTTATTGCGAAATAGCATAGATCAAGTACATTTTGTGCTATCTTTCAATGAAATAAAACTAAACAGTCCCCTGGCAACAGTCTCCTGTCTCCTAACAGGACAAGGGACTGTTTTCGCCTCCAAAAAGCTGTATTTATACTATGTTTGCTATTGCATTAGGTACACAATTGCTTCGAGTAAGGCACCAAAGCAAAAAAAATGCTCCCTAAAGAAGAAATGATTAAATAAGTAAAATATTAAAAGTTTGGAGTTGTATTTTTCATTAAAGTTCACAGTCTCCTATATCGGGTTTTTTTAGAAAATGCACAATATTTTCTAAGGTAATGGAAATATTTTTGATTTATCTGCCGAGTATTAATAATTAGATAGATATTTATTCCCTGAATATGATTTATTACAGATCTAAGCAAAAAAGTTGCCTAGACAATTTCTTACAAAAAGTTGCCTAGTTTACAGAGAAACACCCAATAAAACTAATTTATAATGAATTTAACAAGATTTGCTGAAGTTTTTAATTTAATGTTTAAGTTGATGTTTTATTTTAACATGTTCAGTCTTGAACGTCTTGAAGCTTGGAAGAAAAACTACCGTCGTGTAGGTTTGTATGCCTATACGCAACATTAGATAATAACATTCTCACTACAACAAGCTTTTTATTTGTTAATGATGCTTAAATTATAGTTATTAATAAAAAATTAAAGGAATACCAAGGATAAGCTGGCAAAACAGTAACTCACTTAGTTTCCCGTAGCATAATTTGGCTGAAAACTCTGTCAATACCACCCAAAATAATAAAGATATGTATGAAAGTCGTTCAAAAAGTCCTTAGAAAATTCAAGAATAATCAGATCTGTGAAGGATTAATTAGTTGCACCATCAGACTTAAACTTTTCGCAACTACATCCAGGACGATAAGGAGGATAATTAATATGCTTTATGAAAATTTAAATTCAACGCCTAATAATTAAATAACACGTTAAGATTTGAAAAACACTGTTGCTTGATATAATAGTTTTAAAATGAATCGAATGGTTTCGCTGAATTTCGTTACACCAAGGTCACAGGCCTTTGGTAGGGGAAACATTTTTCAATTGAGCACAAACTAAATAAAGTACCCGAACCCAGAGAATATTTTTGCATTCATAGATTGAACCTGGAATAGTAGGTACTTTAGTCTTCCATTTTTTTTTGTTATAAAAATTTTGAGATTGTACGAATTTTCGTTGAAGTTTGAAAGAAGGAAATTTGTAAATCAGGTAAGTTTTATAACTTACATATTTCTTTTAATAGATTTAAATTTTGATACATCCATATTTAAGACAACCCTCCTGAAATGGATATAACTTTTATATCTTTTTCTTTTAACATTAAGATGTTTATTTAACGATGAATTGGAGATACAATCAGGAACAAAAGTATTGAAAACTTATATTGTTGGCTACCTTCTCTTTGTAGTTTATCATGAAATAAATGAACACTTAGTTTCAATACTAAACGGAAAAATTTAAAACGCATTAATCGATTTAAATAATAAAAAAATGTCAACAATGAAAAAGTTAACTTACTTTTGATAGTATGTATACTTTAATTTATACTATGTATTAGCCATTCAAACCAGTATTTCGATTTGTTTATATTTTTTTTTCAACAATCGAGTTTTTTGAAATGTTTTTAAATATTTAGTTCTAACAATTAAATTTGATATATTTGTTCTCTTTTAAACACTCGTTTGAATACATTTAATCAGCTATAATTTTAAAATAGCTAAGCCAATCATTTTAAAAATCTAACAATTTATTAACAAAGATTTATTAAGGATGATCTAATTACATTTTTGTATTTTTGTCATCAGTTTGATGTAATCCTTTTGAATATCCTTAAGATAAAGACTTTGAAATTAGGCCATTTAAAATTAATTTTTTTGATCCAAATTTTTCTCATCTCATTCTTTTTTTGTATTATCGCATATTTTTCCACGAATACATACAAAGCAATAAAATTTAATGCTCAACTTATCACGCCAGAAAATTCCTTGTCTTCTCCTATTAGAAATAAATATTAAAATGAATTCATAAAATTGTTTTTATGCGAAATTTAAGTTTAATATCAGTACTTATGGGCAGTGGCGTAGTAAATGGGAGATAAAGGAAGGAATTGCTTTGAGTGGCACAAAGAAAAGAGTGGTAAGAAGCAGTTGTACTGACCAATCTTCTTTGCAGTTTTAATTAATCATAGATCACACTGGGTGGCCTAAATTCACGCTACGCCACTGGCCACTGTTTGCCTACGTGGCAAATTTCAAACGAATCCATAAACTTTAAAATATGTTTTCTTATCACAAAAATAAAAAAAATTAAAATTTTTTAAATAGTAAATTCATTTCTTAGAAAACTACTTGTTTAAGATACCATTTGACTGAATCAATAAAATTTTTAGATAGACATAACAAAGTATGAGTCATAATATTCTGCTAATAAGAATTCGATTTATTTACTTAAAATAAACTAAA
Source organism: Sisyra nigra (assembly GCA_958496155.1). NCBI lineage: Eukaryota > Metazoa > Arthropoda > Insecta > Neuroptera > Sisyridae > Sisyra > Sisyra nigra. The sequence goes on from OY292315.1 coordinate 48,707,781, forward strand.
AGGAAATTTTCTGCTTAAAAATGTTTGCAGTCAGTTAACGATGGAACAATTAGGTCATTCTACCGACTGTGCTGGGGAAGATGCCCAAGCTCAAGATACCGTTAGCATTGAGCTAGCAAATGCTGGAACTGGTTCAGCTTTTCCACTCAGTTCTGAATGCATGAAAATCTTTCGGCGTATCTGGGCTGAGAAATATTGTCCAGAGGAACCGAAGAAAAATTGTACCGCTTTACAAGCCGACATTTGGAAGATACTTCATCAGACTTTGGAGCTGGTCACTGAAATCGAAACTCAGTTAAAGCTACTGAAAGAAGTTGACGAGGAAATAAGAAAAGTGGTCGTAACCATGACGAATTTTACGGATGCATTAAACAAAGTAAGATATTTCAACTATACTGGTAAGTGTCAGTTGCAAATGCGTTCTTTAGTATACTTAAAAAATGGTCCTTATTTGAGGAAATATTTTTGAATTAAGAGAAAAGGCTGACTGGCTCGTCCTTGCTTTGCTGATATTTGACAAATCTAATTTTATCCCTAGGGATTCAATGTCTGATTTGATTTTTAAGCTACTTTATCTGATTTTCAAGCTACTTGACTTGTCAAGTTAAACTCAGTTCAAAAATCGATATAAATAAAATGATAGCTGTTTTCCAACTCAAAAACTACTGGAATGATTTCGATCAATTTTTTGTTGTTGTTTTACTTCTTATATACTTGGTCCTTATCTAAAAAAAAGAATTATCACGATATCTTCATTAAAAGCAAAGTAATTAAATTTAAAAAAATGCGATTTTTACAAGCAAAACGCGTTAAGCGGTGGAATTTTCGTCGCTTTGATAGAGTGGGGAAAACGATGCAATGCGCATGGCTGAAGAGAGTATGTTTCTCCTCCCACTGCCTACTGATTATTTCATATTTGAACGTAGACTTAATGCAGCTCAGCGAGATGCTAGATTAATAAAAAATTTTTGAATTCTATTTTCTATTTGTTTAGCAGTTTTTAAAATACTTTTTGTAGCTTTTTTTTAAATTCTCTTTTAGCAGTTTTTATATTTTACTGTAAATATAGATTAAAAATACATTTTTAATTTACAACCGTTACAATTAAAAAATTAAATTTCAACACTCTCTTTAATTATTGCATCTATTTTTTAACCAGAATGGGTTAAGTTAGCGATAAACATTTTTTTTTTAATTAAACTATATGCCAAAAAATTGCTTCTTCAGAATCCGAAATTTCTCCAAGTGTAGTTATTAATTGATTAATAATTAAAAAATTTTCAAATTCCAGGATTAAAATCGCTATAAAACCCAAAATAATTAAGTTCTCTATCTGCTCTTTTCATTACGCAAATAATTGATAAAATTTTTGCAATATTTCTAATAATTAATTATTTTTAACTATTTAATATTTATACATGTATTGTTGTACTATGCAGCGCCGTGCTGTAACTTTTGGGGGCCCTGTGCAGACACTAAAAATTTTTTTTATTTAAATTTTATTGATTTTTCATCTGTTTTTTTTTCCATTAATTCGTGGTATTTTTTTGCTATTGGATACGTTTTTCTAAAGGCTTTAATTAATATTTGGTGGCCCTCCAACACCCTCCAAAAATAGGGGGCCCAGTGCGATTGCACTTGCTTAAGTACGGCGCTGGTACTATGACGTCGTCAACTGCCGTTGGGTCTTATAAACATGAAAAGTTAGAAAAATTTAATTACTAATTATACACCCGGAGCAATTGCAGATCCGAAAAGAGTATTTAAGGAACAATTTTTTAAAAAAATAAATGAAAAACAGTGATTATTTTGGATTAAATAGACATTTTTATTTTTTAATTTACAAATTTTTGAAAAATTAATTATTGTTTAGTTAATAACTACACACTTAGAGCAATAGCGGATTCTGAAGGAGCAATTTTTTGGCATATAGTTAAAAATGTTCTACGCTAAGTTCTTTCCGGTTATTTTTTATATATATTTTTCAATTTTTTTCCTCTGTATATTAAATATGTTTGTAATGGTGGGGGTGGATACCCATATTTATTTCCATATATTTACAATTAGATAGGCCAGCGCTGGCCCCGAAAAAATAAAATCGTATAGGTTTTATCATGTATTTTCATCAACTCAACTGCGAGTGACAAACACTGCATCTCCCAATTTCCAGCCGCCACATGTTTTTAACATAATAACCTACGCAGACGACGTCGCGGGTATCAGTTAGTTTAAAATAAATCATAAAACCTTCTCATTTTATTGTCGTATAGTAATTACGATAATAAAAATAGTTTTCATTATTCAGCTAGTAATTGTTGTGGTTCCAGATTATTAAACAACTGACACATATCAATATAAATCAATTTTTAAATATTTTTTAAAATCTATTTTTTTTTTTTTAAGAAAAAGGAGTCTATTCTAGAGACTCAACTCGAAGGATTAACTGATCGCGAGCTGATTAAAATTCCTGAGCATAGTCCGAGTTTGTTCGAAGCAGGAACTTTTATCAACGATTATGTATCGACCAAATATTGGCAAGTGAACACCAAGTGTGAAACGAATGAAAAAAAGTATCGAAAAGCTCAAAAAAAACAGATTAAAATAGATTTATATTCCAAGGATTTGAAAGAAAAATTAAATAAACACTTGAGAGATTTAAATGAGAGAATCGCTACGTTCAGGGCGTTCCTCAATGAAAACTTTCCAGAGATCAGTAATGAACGGGAGTATTTTATGGAAAAAACAGTAAAACAAGCGAAAAATGTTAATGTTGATGTTATATTCTTACTCCCTCGAACTTATGATGGTTACATCCAAGTGTGGAATATTTACAAGCGGTGTGAACATCGAGTCCAACGCCACATGGATAAGATGGGTCAATTTTTTGACCAATTCGATTTGGATCGACAAGAATTGGTTGAAATTATCGAGGATATCAAAACGAAGAAGGCGCCGGAGTATTCAGACTCAGTGGAGGATGCAATTGGAGAGCATAATTTTTATTATCGACTCTTTGAGCGATTCCATCGCCTTATTGAATTGCGTAAAATGATTTATAACAGCCAAAAATTTTAAAAGTTTTACCATCTTTTAGTTTGTAAAAATCAAAAGTTTTTTTCTTCATCATTATTAGCATGTTTAACAATTTAATGATTTTATTGTATTTTTTTCTGAAATAAAAGAATTTTTAAATTTTCATTTTTGATTAAAAATAACAATTAGTTATAAAGTTCGAAACCTTAAATTATTTATTACCCGATTCGAATTATTACAGATTATAAGTTTCAGAAAACCTGCTAAGATTTAGATCAGGAATACCAGATGAAAAACTTGATCAAGATGTAGGAGAAATGGACCATAAGGTTCACAACAGGAGTGAACCCGATTATGAAGATCTGATGCAAATTAATTTTTTTTTGTAATTCCCTAAAAAAAACTCCAATGGATCCGGTTAGGAAAACTTTATGTGAAATAACTTCTGTATTAAAGCCATCCTGATAATGATTTTTATATGAACCTTGTAAATTTTTCGCTATTGAACCACACTTTATATTCAAGTGATGAAGTCCTTAGGGTTCAAAAATTTTTTATCCCTCCCTCTCCATTTGTTACGCTACATCACATTTTTGCGACCTCCCCTATAAATAGTTTATTGTAAAGACAATATAATTAACTTACCACCTACATTAAAGTGATTGAACTTCACAATAAACCTTCACCCGTTAATATTTGAAGTTAAATGGGTTGCATATACAACACATTTTAATCAATTAATTTCTGCACTATGAGCAGTGCAATTCACATTTTTCTGAATAATAATTTTGGTTTTTAGTCATGATTGGAAATCTTAATTCAAAATAATTATATTGTCATAATTTTTAAGCTATATGACTTTAATTTGGCTTGAATTCAAGTTAAAAATCAGTATACTTAAATCAAGCCAATTCAACTATTGTATTTATAAGTACCATATGACAAATTCATCTCAACCAAAGTCCAGATCCTGGACTTGAATCAATCTTTGTTTAAAGAACAAGATAATTTTTAAGAATTTATTCAAAAAATAAAATTAATAAAAAAAAACTAGTAAAATCGTCGGTGGATTCAATTTACTAGCAAAAGTAACAGCTCTGTGAGGTTGGCACCGCCATCTTGGAACTAAAAAAAAAATCTCATTTGTTAGCCCACGTTTGCCCAAGGAAAATTTTCGTTTGCCCACCCTTGGGAAAAAGTTATTTTAAAAAGAAAAAAAAGTGAAGTTGGCACCCCCAACAGCCACCTGGCACACTGCAGCACAAAGTTGCAAAAAAAATACACCAATCGTTTGCCCAGGAAAAATTTTTGTTTTTCCTCCCACTAAAATTGAATAAATTAAAAAAGAAATTATTTTTTTATACAGAGTGTCACAAAATGTTAAAAATTTGGGAATGTTGAGAAAAAAGCCTCAAAACTGCAAATATTTCAGAAAAAAATTATTCAGTCGATTGTTCACCAACAATCAACGTTTGTCCAGGAAAAATTTTCGTTTGCCCAGCTTCCATTTTCTTTTTATAAAAAAAAAATAAAAGGTTTTCTATATGTAAAAGCAACATTCACCAAGTGTAGATAATTGTAAAAATTTTCATTTCCAACAACCAATTTTTTAAAAACGAAAATTGCCAGCCGATTGTCCACTAATAGTTCTCGTTTGCCCAGGAAACATTTTCGTTTGGCCACCCTCCATTTTCTTTGTATAAAAAAAATTAAAATTTTTACTATATGTAAAAGCAACATATACCAAGTGTGGACAATTGTTAAAATTTTCACCTCCAACAACAATTTTTTTGAGAAATAAAAATTTCAGCCGATTGTCCACTAATAGTACACGTTTAGAGGTGTAAAGTTAATAGTTAATTAAAAATTAAATTTTTAAAAAATTTTTAATCTCAAGAATAAAAATCGCTATAAAACCCAAAATAATTTTAAATTGGATTTTTTTAAGCTCTCTATCTGCTCTTTTCATTACGCAAATAATTGATAAAATTTTTGCAATATTTTTAATAATTAATTATTTGTAACTATTTATACGTATGTATTATTGTATTATGACGTCATCAACTGCCGTTGGATCTTATAATCATGAATAGTTTAAAAATTGATTTATTAATTTACTATACACCTGTAGCAATTGCGGACCCGGAAAAAGCATTTAAGGAACAATTTTTAGAAAAAAAGTGATTATTTTGGGTTATATAGCAATTTTCATTTTTGAATTTAAAAATTTTTGAAAAATTAATTATTAATTAACTAATAAGTATACACTTGGAGCAATAGCGGATTCTGCAAGAGGAATTTTTTGGCGTATAGTTAAAAATGTTCAACGCTAAGTTCTTTCCGGTTATTTAAAATATATTTTTGCTTTCAATTTTTAAATATTTTTCCTCTGTCAACTAAATATGTTCTTAGCATATTAACCTACGCAGACGACGTCACGGGTATCAGCTAGTTGTTACATATAGATTAAAAGTGCCAGTGATGACGATTGATTAAATAAAAGGGTTTTTTTATATACCTAATATTTTGTCTTGTATGGTTTAAAATTTGATTTTCATAATATAAAACATTTACAGAATTTTTAAAAAAATTTTTAAATTAATTTGTTGTTTTTTTAATAGAACTAATGGAATAAAAAAAATGGAAAAAAAAAAAACGGAGAACTAAATTTCCCGAAATTTTTGCGATAAGTAGTTACCTGATAGTTGCATAAAATAATTTTTTTTGGTGGGTGTCAACTAAGAGGGAGGTATGAAAACAACCCGCTAAATATTTCATTAATGTTTTTACCACTTACATATTTTGTTGTAAGCAGAAAAAAATATTTGCTGCGAGGCGTCACAGTACTTTCTTTTACTTTCGTTTATGAAACTCACTGTTGGTTAAAAGAACTATAAGTACTTTACAACTATACAAACACATATAAGCAGAACTATTGTATATGCATACAGCATATATGCATATGGATATACTAGTTCCAAACCTTCACCCCAGAATCGCCTTTATTCGAATTTTCCCAGGAAAAAGTTTCAAATAAAAGTTGTAGCTACTAACGAGTCTAAGAGCTATAGAAAGTTTAAAGAAAATCGTTGGTGCCATTTTCGAAAAAAATTGAAAAAGCTTAAAAACCCCTAGAATAAAGTGCAGCTTTCGGTTACCCGATTTCAACCAAAAGCTTTGCGGCACTACTAGGTATAATAGGGAGGTCAAATACCAAGTTTGGTAAAATTCAAAAAAAGCACACACACACATTTTTTCAAACCCCTTTTTTGGACTCACTTAAAAGATGTATTTGAATTCGAAAATTCGACCCGATTATAATACTTCCTTTACTATATAGTAGTGAAAGGAAGTAAAAATAAAATTCACATTATAAATTAATTGGTTAATATTTACTTTCTTTTGCTATTATATAGTAAAGGAAGTATTGTAATCGGGTCGAATTTTTGAATTCAAGTACATCTTTTAAGGTCCACTGAGTCTAAAATATCTGGTGCGAGGCGTCACAGTACTTTCTATTACTTTCAATTATGAAACTCGCTGTTGGTATAAAATATTTGAAATATAAGCACTTTATAACTATACATTTAAACAACTATATGCATAGAACCTATATGTATATACGAATTTCCAACCTTCACCTCAGAACCGCCCTTAATCCAATTTTTCCATGAAAAAGTTTCAAATAAAAGTTGTGGACATCAATCAGTCTAAGAACTATAGAAAGTTTAGAGAAAATCGTTGGAGCCGTTTTCGAAAAAAATTGATAAAGCTCAAAAACTTCTAAAATAAAGCGGAGCTTTCGGTTAACCGATTTCAACCAAAAGCTTCGCGGCACAACCAGACATAATATGAAGGCAAATTTTCAAGTTTGGTGAAATTCAGATAACGCTTTCGATACGATATGGCTGTCACACACAGGCATGCTTCTAAAAACCACTTTTTTGGACTCAGGGGACCGCAAAACATGTACTTCCGGTGAAAGCCCGAATTCGAAAATTCGATCCGATTACAATACTACCTTTACTAGTAAGTAGTAAAAGAAAGTAATAATTATACACTATACAGCTTATATGTACATATAATTTTCAAGTTTGGTGAAATTCGGAAAACGCTTTCGATACGATATGGCTGTCACACACAGACATGCTTCTTAAAACCACTTTTTTGGATTATACTATAGGTATACGGATTTCCAACCTTCACCTCAGAACCGTTCTTATTTGAATTTTCCCAGGAAAAAGTTTCAAAAAAAAGTTGTAGCCACTAATGAGTCTAAAAACTGTAGAAAGTTTAAAGAAAATCGTTGGAGCTATTTTCGAAAAAACTTGAAAAAGCTCAAAAACGCCAAGAGTAAAGTAGAGCTTTCGGTTAACCTATTTCAACCAAAAGCTTTGCGGCACAACTAGATATAATATGAAGGCGAAATTCCAAGTTTGGTGAAATTTGGGTAAAGCTTTCGATACGATATGGCTGTCACACACACACAGACATGTTTCTAAAAACCACTTTTTTGGACTCAGGGGATCTCAAAACATGTATTTCCAGTGAAAGCTCGAATTCAAAAATTCGACCCGATTACAATACTTCCTTTACTATCTATAATCTATATAGTAGTAAAAAAAAGTAAAATATCTGGTGCGAGGCGTCACATTACTTTCTTTTACTTTCATTTATGAAATTATTTGCTGTTAGTTAAAACAAATATAAGCACTTTGTAACAATACATATAAATAGAACTATATGCATACAACCTATAGGGCTATATGTATATACGAATTCCCAACCTTCACCCCAGAACCACCCTTATTCGAATTTTCCCAGGAAAATATTTCAAATAAAAGTTGTAGCCACTAATGAGTCTAAGAACTATAGAAAGTTTCAAGAAAATCGTTGGTGCCGTTTTTGAAAAAAATTAAAAAAGCTCAAAAACGCCAAGAGTAAATTAGAGCTTTCGGTTAACAAATTTCAACCAAAAGCTTCGCGGCACAACTAGGTATAATATGAAGGCCAGATTCCAAGTTTGGTGAAATTCGGATAAAGCTTTTGATACGATATGGCTGTCACACACAGACACAGACACGCACACACACACATAGACATTTTTTTAAAAAACACTTTTTTGGACTCAGGGAACCTCAAAACATGTATTTCCGGTGAAAGCTTGAATTCGAAAATTCGACCCGATTACAATACTTCCTTTACTATCTATATAGTCGTAAAAGAAAGTAAAAATTTAGGTTACGAGTTATAATAAACAAAGTTTTACTTTAAGTTTTAGAATATTGAGCTTGAAGATATCTTGGAGATTTTCATGTGTTTAACTTTAAATTTTCCTCTTAAATTAATAAAAGACTGCATTTTCTATAGTTAATTTTCATTGTAGAGAAAATAAATACAACAATTCCAGTCATTATTATAATGCTGACAATTACTTGATCAGATTTAGGAAAAAATCTGCGAGAACTCCCCTTGAAAAGTTGATTTTTATTAAATGGAATGATCCAAATAAAATGTATTATTCAAAAATGTTTTAAAATATCAATCAAAACTTCTCATTTCTTCGGTGAAGATTTGACCAAGGTCGAAAAACAAGTTCATCTTAATTGGATTAAAATCGTCGATTTATACGACAAATGCAGATATTTTTGAATTTCTAAAATTTCTATTACTTATACGAACAAAAAACGATTACAAAACGATGATTGTCGAACATAGGTCAAAACTTAAAAGCATACAATTTTCGTACTGTCCTTTTCCTACCATCTAAATCTACTATAACATACATATATTATATATAGGCCAGTCAAAATCAACAATAAATTTGCAAAAATGATGTATTTCTGACTTTTTAGTATGTTGTTTGGACCAATTAGAGCTATGTATTCTCAAACTTGCAACTCTCAAAAAGTTGTGGAAAAATTTTTATAGAGGAAAAGACGTGAAATTTGTGAACTTGTTTCAGATTCTGCGCGGTATTTTCTAATCCATGCATTTTTATTCGAAAGCTATTCTGTATGTGTTTTAAGAGCATTAAATTTGTTACAAAATAAGCCCAACGGGAGCTCTGCAGGTCAATGGATTTCCGAGTTACGGCATTTTGAAAATAGGCCAGTTTTTTAAAAATTGAAAATTTTAGTTTTTGACCCTTTTTGGATCGAAGTTGCGTCAAAACCATTGACCTTACGAGCAAAATTTATAGTATATAATTTGTAAACAATTTAATTAGCTTTAAATTAAGAGAAAAGCGGGGCCTGTAAGCCTCGTAGATCTCTCACAAGCTTAGAAAACTCATTAAAGGTGAAATTGCTTTTTTATGGGTACTCTAGTATTGGTGGATCGTCAGGGTTTTCTTGAGGTTCATCACATTCGTCCTCTTCATTGCAGCTTTGCAAATTTTCCCAGAGCAGGTATCACACACCGTAGAACATCTACGCCCTGCTTTCAGGTCATGGCATTCACCTCTCTGCAACTCTTTTTGGATTGGTAAAAGAGGAGTTTTAGGAGCTCTGCGAGGGCAGGAGCTTGCTGACTGGCAATGTGGATGAGTCCAGCCGAGGTCATGCATGTTTAATAAATTGGAGCTTCCGGCTAACCGATTTCAACGAAATGCTTCGTAGCACAACTAAGTAGATGTTTTAAAATATGTAGGCTAAATTCTAAGTTCGAAATTCAAAAATCAAAAATTCGATCCTATTATAATACTTCCTTTACTATTAAGTAATAAAAAAAAGTAATATGAATACACTTTACAGCTTATATGTACATATATATCAGAGGCGTGCGGTTCATACATGCTGTAGATGCGGCGCATGCCTTTGGATTGTAAGACGATTTTAAAAAATTGAATATTTTTTATGATTTATTCATATAATTTTTAATTTACGTAATAGCATTTGTAAAATCATTCTAAAAATAATATATTTTATAATTTATAAATTTTTTAATTTACGTAATAATGAAAGGTATCGCTTATAGAATTGGCATAGTTTACCAAATCAAATGAACGGCAAAAGCCGAATGAATGCGTTGGCGACAGTAGCATGCGATTCTTTACTTCGAATTGGTCGCGCATGCGGACTAGTACGGTCGAATACTATCTCTCTCGGCATTTCACCTAGCCAATTAACGGTCAGCAGATGCGTTTTCCTGTTTTGAATCTAAACAGTGAATTTAATTGTTACTGATACTTTTCGTGAGTTATTTTGAATTATTGACCCAAAGGCCATCAAGGCCATACAAATGTTCTGTTCTTAAGGATAAGAACTATTTTCGTGGTTTTTAAATACATTATATGATGCGGTTGTTGATGGTTTTTGTAAGAAGGAGCGTCGAATAAGGCTAATTTAAAAAAAATACTTATAACACCACGTTAATCAAATAAAAAAATAAATTTTAAAAGTGTGGTCCTTATACCCCCCCCCCACTTCTTACCGCATGTCCTGTTTCAAAAGTCACCGCACGCCACTGATATATATATATATATATATATATATATATACGAATTTCCAACCTTCACCCCAGAATAAAGTACCCATATTTTTTTATTTCAAATCTGGGACGGGAACTGGTTGAGGGGGGGTATAAGTTAAATAACTTAACTTAACTTATGATTTTTTTCATTATTTATTTTTTTTTTTGGTTTATTTAAGGTCGCATCAACTACTATGGTCATTAGCGACCGTCGAATCCGAAAACCCAGAAAAAACGTCTTAGGCTTTCACTGGGATTCGAACCCAGGACCACTGGCGTATAAGGCAACTATCTAGTTCACCACGCCACTAAGTGACCCTTTTTCATTATTGTTTTTATAAAAAATTATACATAACAAATAATATTTAAAGATATATAATAAAAACCAGTATTTTATTAAATGAATCAAATTTTTATAGCGTGCCGCGTATTTTGAAATGTACAATTTTTTCGGTTCTTTTGTAAAAATAATTCTAGTTGAAATATATTAAAAATTTATATTGAAAATAAGAACCTTTTCCAAAAATCGGAACAATCCAGGAAAAAAGTTTGAAATAAAAGTTATAGCCACTAATGAGTCTAAGATCTATAGAAAGTTTAAAGAAAATTGTTGGAGCCATTTTCGAAAAAACTTGAAAAGCTCAAAACTCCAAGAGTAAAGTAGAGCTTTCGGCTAACCGATTTCAACCAAAAGCTTGGCGGTACAACTAGATATAATATGCAGGCTAAATTCCAAGTTTGGTGTTATTCGGATAAAGCTTTCGATACGATATGGCTGTCACACCGACATGTTTCTAAAAACCACTTTTTTGGACTCAGGGGACCTCAAAACATGTATTTCCGGTGAAAGCTCGAATTCAAACATTCGACCCGATTACAATAATTTCTTTAATACATAGTAGGTAGCCCTACTGGAAAAATCGCATAGGATCTCATAAAAAACCCGTCGATGATATTTTATGTGTATTTTATGAGATTTTATTGGTGTTTTTGTCCGGGAAAATACTCATAGGATCTCATAAAATTACACCAAAAAAATAATTTATGAGATCTTATGAGTATTTTCCCGGACAAAAACACCAATAAAATCTCATAAAATATACATAAAATATCTTCGACGGCTTTTTATGAGATCCTATGAGATTTTTCCAGTAGGGTATGGCGATGACATCCATCATATCCTTGCATGCCCATACTGACAATGAGTTGACCGTCAAGCATTATTCAGTGACAGCCTCATATACAATACAATCTCATAAAATACACATAAAATATTTTCGACTTTATTTTTTGGAGATTATATGAGTAATTTTTATTATAAAATCTCATAGGAAGTCTTTTGGCTCAACTTATTAAAACTCTCATTTAAATTACTTAAATACGAGATTCCCATAAAAATCTTCTCAAATCTCATAAAAAATAGTAAATTACGATATTGCTCATAAAAATCTCATAAAAAATAAGAACCAATAATTCTATGAGAGTCTATGAGTTGACGACTTCTCATAAAAATACCATAAATATCATAAAATATTTGATTCTTAATTTTTTCTTTCTCATAGGATACCATATACCCTCATACAAACTCAAAAAATTTTTTTTATTTTTATGAGATTTTATGAGATCCTATGTGATTTTTCCAGTAGGGAGTAGAAGAAATTAAAAATTAATTAATTATTTAAGAAAATCAGAGATGACGAAAGCACAAATCGGAATGCATTTTGTCAAAACATAAAATCATCTTTTATACCACCTGCGTTTAACGAAAATCATTTCTTAAGATTAAATTTTTTATTCGAGTTCTCATAAAGTTTTAATTCCTATTATTCACCTATTCCTAATTTCAGTTTTTCATTTTAAAATAATTAATTTATATTTTAACGAATTTCAATAATCAATTTTTTTTAAATTTCCTTCTTACATTCAAATATTAAAATGATAACAATCAATTTAATAACTAAACGTTTCGCTGTTTAATTAAACTTTTGATTTAGATACAGAAAGCTTCAAATATTTTTTAAAATCTTATTTTGCTGTTTTTTTTTTAATTATTAAATAATTCGATTTCGTTGTTTTACAGTTAATTTTTGAAAATATCTAAACATTTTCTTTATTGCGGTATTAAAAGTTACACAAAATTTTACTCAGCTTCAGAAATTCAGTAATAATTATATACAAGACAGTTGTCGATTATATGCCTTGGAAATCAGTCTACTATTGCGGTGCTTTTTAAAAGAAATTGTAAATGTCGGAAAAAAATCTTGGTGAGTAACTTTTAATTACCTCAAGTTAAATTAATTTAAATTAAATTTGAAATGTATTTTAAAAAAAATTCTATTATTTGTATTTCAAATTAACGAAATCCAAAGAGTTTCTCAAGCTTTCTATTTACAAGATCAAAAATTTTTAACAATAATTGAAAAAAAATTTAAAAAAAAATTAGTTTTTCAAAAACTAATTCTAGTAATAATGGATGACACGAACAATGCAGAAAATGAAGAAATTTTTGTGGTTGGTGAAAACTCCAATTTGGAATCCACTGATACCCATCCTATAAAGCCAAGTCGATCCGAGTCAATTTCTGCAACCAACAATGATGACGCCATTATAACATCTCAATTTTCAAAGCCAATTGTCGACAATTCCTCCGGCAATGGGCAGACTGTTAATGTAGTTTACATAGAAACCACCCCGGATATCGAACCATTGGAACAAAGCGGTGTGGGAATGTCAACAATTGATGAAAAGAAAAATTTACGAAAAGTTACATTAAAAAAACTTCGTGACCAATCGCTGGGTTTGCTCAAACAAAACGTAGAAATGCAAAATATGTTCAAAGACTATAATCAAGAGCAAGACGCAACCATTAACACATTGGAACGATTGGTTTTAAAAATTGAAAAACTTAATGTAACATTTACTCAAATCGTAAGTTACAAGAATATATCTATATAAATAAAATGATAGCTGTTTTCCAATGTTCACTTTTACCTTTAAAAACTACTGGATAGATATCGATTAATTTTTTTTGTTTCACTTCTTATATACTTGGTCCTTATCTAAAAAAAGAATTATCACGATATCGTCATTAAAAACAAAGTAAGGGAAAGGTGTACAAGATGATCCCATTGGGTAAGATGATCCTTTTCGATTGCGCCCAAACAGCTAACGCTATCTAGTTGAATTTTTGACAAAACATAGCCTTGAATACCTCCCCACCACTGTTCATTTGCAAAGACAGCCTAACCAGCGTGTTGGATTTTACAGAAAAAAATATAAATTGTGCTCAGTTAATATAAGGAAAAATTGAATTCAATTTTACATTATTTCTATTACATAGTAGTAAGCGCAATGATTCTTGTGTTTGTGACATTCTTATACGCCTAATTTTGATTTTTGGGTTACTTGGAAATAGCGGCGTGGCTATGGGTTATGTTAATTAACTTTGAATAAAAAAGTTGCACTTGGGGCAAGATGATCCCCAGGATTTTTATGTACTTACATACATTAAGTTTAAAAAAACATCATATTTCTCGTCTGAGTCATCTGAGAAAGATGACACAGAATGCCTTTATTGCACGGAAAACTTTTCCGGTGATATCAAGGGTGGAGGGTGGATCAAGTGTTGTGCTTGTGAAAAATGGCGGCATGAAGCTTGTGCCGGAATTGATAGCGATGATACAAATCCATTTATTTGTGAAATGTGTAGCACAACACCGGCCAAAAAGCGATTACACTTTGAAGAAAAGTTGCATAATGAAGCCACTACTCAGAAGACTGGATTAGTTTTTTTTAGAGTTTATTTTGTTGAGTTATAAACCTGAGTATATGTTATGTTGAATTACAAAAATTATCTTAAAGACGTTTTATAGTCTTGATTTTCGATTTTACTTACCTTATTCTTGAAAAAATAGAAGGTTGCTCGACATTGGGACCATCTTATCCAACCATAGGGATCATCTTAGCCACCAGGGGAGTATAAGATGATTACTTTGTAGAGTTTTAAAAATATGTAAATATTATTATGTAAACTGAATTAATTAGAACTTTTGAATATGCTAAAAGTTAGATAAACAAATATGGCAGTAGTAAATGCTATCAAGTTTGTTTCACAGGGAAATATGTATATTCGATTCTTGCTTAGAGGGATCATCTTGTACACCTTTTCCCTAATTAGAAGTTTTAAAAATGTGATTTTTACAAGCAAAACGCGTGAAGCGGTGAAATTTTCGTCGGTTTGATAGAGTGGGGCAAACGATGTAATGTGCATGCTGGACAGAGGTTTTTTCTCCTTCCACTGCCTACTGGTTATTTCATATTTGAGTGTAGACTTAATGGAGCTCAGCGAGATATGCGATTAATAAAGATTTTTTGATTTCTATTTTCTATTTGTTTAGCAGTTTTTAAAATATTTTTTGTAGCTTTTTTTAAAATCTCCTTTAGCATTTTTTTATATTTTACTGTAAATATAGATTCAAAATACATTTTTAAGTTACAACCGTTACAATAATCAAATTAAATTTCAACACTCCCTTTTATTATTGCATATATTTTAACCCAAAAGAGTTAAGTTAGCAAGAAACATTTTTTTTTTAAATTAAACTATATGCCCAAAAATTGCTCCCTCAGAATCCGCAATTTCTCCAAGTGTATAGTTATTAATTGATTAATAATTAAATTTTTAAAACATTTTCAAACTCAATAATTAAAATCGCTATAAAACCCAAAATAATTTTTAATTTAAATTATTGTTTTTCTAAAAGTTATCTATCTGCTCTTTTCATTACGCAAATAAGTGATCAAATTTTTGCAAAATTTTTAATAATTAATTATTTTTAACTATTTATTGTTGTACTATGATGTCATCAACTGTCGTTGGATCTTATTACATGAATAGTTTTAACAATTGAATTACTAATTAACTATACACCTAGAGCAGTGGTTCCCAACCATTTCTAAGGTACGGAAACCTTTTGCAAGTTTTCTTTTTTTTTTGCTGAGCACCTTAGTTATAGTCCTCTAAAGTTGTTAATGTTTCTCTTTTTTTTAGTTTTTATGTTGGTTAAAGTGGAAAACCCTACTTCACATAAATATGAAGTTGAAAAACCTACTCTCTTAAACCGAAATAGTGACTTTCGACTATCAAATAGTGACTATTCACTATTTTGTAGTGAAAAGTATACCATTATTTGAATTTAGTGGTATACTCTGCACTGAAAAAATAGTGAATAGTCACTAAAGTCACTATTTCGATTTAAGAGAGCAGTAAAATTGTTGTGGCCTTTTTGATATTTTTGGGTATTCTTGTTGGACAGATATCCAGAGTTTACCAAGATTGGTTTCAGCGTGTTTAATTTTCAAAGTGATATCAGATGACAAGGATATAAGCTCCTCTTCCTCTGACACATTAAATTCAAGATTATTAGGTAATTTTTTATAACCCAGTCGTAATTCTCGGTATCCAGAGAAGAAAAATCCCTCCTATCTGTTATAATAGACGCAATGTCGATCAACATTTTCCAGGCAACGCCAACTTTAGTAGTAAATAATTATCGCGGAGCACTTTTGAAATGCTTGCGGAACACCGGTTGGGAAACACTGACCTAGAGCAATTGCGAATCTGGAAAGAGCATTTAAGGAACATTATTTGAAAAAAAAAAATTAAAAACAGTGATTATTTTGGATTATATAGCAATTTTTATTTTTGAATTAAGAAATTTTTGAAAATGTAATTATTGATTAAGTAATAACTATACACTTGGAGCAATAGCGGATTCTAAAGGAGCAATTTTTTGGCATATAGTTAAAAATGTTCTGTGCTAAGTTCTCTGCTAGGTTTTTCCTCTGTAAATTAAATATGTTATTACAATAATAACCTACGCAGACGACGTCACGGGTATCAGCTAGCGTAAAAATATAATTTAACTTTGTATTTTTTCGAGCAGAAATCCTTAATTAATACTTTCAACCAAGTCGAGACCAACATCTATAAATCTCTAACCAGAAATGGATTTAAAATGGTTCAACTGTTGGCGAACATCCGAAAACGTTTGGAACAGGAAAGTAACAACCTTCTACTCTTTCAAGTAAATTTGACCGAATTTGATACGAACTTAAAAAATTTTCTCCAAAAAAATATCAAAATCCAAATGGAAACAGATGAAATCTCCATAGAATACCTTACTAAACGCAAACGTGTCGCCTCACTCAATCGACATTACTATCTTCAAGATTTCGAACTCATTACGGACGATGAGGTATTAATGATGAAAGAAGAAATCGATTTAACCGATAAAATACTAAACAATGCTATTCAAAACATTTGCTTAATTATACGACGTTTTACCATCGATAAAGACATGATGATAAACCTGGAAAAATCCTTGACTAAGTTCGAACGTGAAATGCTTCATGACAGTAAACGTTTTAAGATTTGGCTACATTTTGAATCCGATGTGATCAATCAAATGACCAAGTACAATGGAGAATTTACCAGTAACAATAATGATTTTAATGAGTTAATCGAGAATTGTTTGGGATTGCTTACAAAATACCCTGTTGTGGAATTGAAGCGTTTGGAAAGGATGTTAATTCCGCTTTTGAGAGGCATTATTGAAATGTTGAAATCGAACGATTTACGATCAAATCTAAGCGATTTTAATTGGGACAATAAAAGAGAATCACTTCTCGACGACAGTTTCCATCGTTTCCATGATGATGATACATTCGAAGCTTTGCCGAAGAAACAAAAACTAGATCCTGAACTTGTTAGCAACAATATTTTGTAAAAGTGCTATGTTAAAAAAATTGCTTTTCAATAAAAATTAACTAATGACTATGAAATATCCTTGTTTCAATATTAGGAAGGTTAATTTTTTTAAATACAATTTGTATGTAATATGGTTTAATAAAAATATTTTTTTTTCACCAATTTTATTTAAGATATGGATACCTAGTTGTAGCCGGTGGAGAGTTACAGAGGTAGTGTTGGCAGATGTCCCGATTCTGGCACCACGTCTCTCTTGATCTGAATGCTCAGATTTTTCTGAATCTATACTATCAATAAGTTGAGTCGAAGTAATGAATATATATGAGAACTGTTAATGAAGAATCCTTGCAGTATCTACAACTTACAAATTATTAGGATGATACAATGTACAACTATTGTTATTTTTGAAGTTGGTGTCAGCCAAGGAAATAGGACTATATTGGGACTTAGCAAAAAACGAGAGTACCTTATGAAAATTATTTTTCAAATGAACTTTTAAACAATATACTCGAACTGTAACAATATCTAGCGACCTTTAAACTACAAAATACCAATTACCAACTAAACCTTTTTACAATTTTTACAAATTACCATTAATATTTATTTTCTTGACTGACACCAACTCCAAAAATAACAATAGTTGTATTGTATTGTATCATCCTAATAATTTGTAAGTTGTAGATACTGCAAGGATACGCCATTATTTTGTTACTTTTTAGTGCATTTCTTGTTTAAGAATTTTTATATACTTAGAAGTCGGTTTTTTTTTTTTTATATTTATTTATTTCTCGCGTTTTAGTGATCTGAAGTTTGATAACTGATTTTATTTTCTTGAAAATGGTTAACCTTCCAAACGCGCTGCTTATATAAGGCAGCGCCGGTTAATATTAAAAGTTACTACATCATCTCTTTTTGCCCTTAAGGGTTGAAATTTTTTGCTTTTAAATGTAATAACAAAACTAAGTGGATTACTCTTTCCAACAGAAAAAAAATTATCAAAATTCGGTTAAATGTCACTATTTCATCCCCTATTTTTATCCTTAAGGGGTGGATTTTTTCTTCAAATTGAAATGTGAACAATTTAAAGGTACGTTGTACGTAATAGAAACAAAATTTTCAAAATCGAGTTAGCCAGGAAAAATTTATAATATTATTTCATCTTTAATTTTTAACCCCTTATGAGTGAATTTTTTTTTTTTAAATGGATAGGAGATTAATTTAAAGTTGTGTTCTACAATTAAAAAAAGAATTATCAAAATCAAGCTATTCAACAAGAAGTTAATTTTTCATCCCTTAGTTTTCAACCCCTTAGAAGTGAAAGATTTTCCTCAAATTAAAATGGGACCACACGAAAAGCACTAGCTTTCAAATAAAAAAAGAATTATCGAAATCGAGCCATCCAATAAGAAGTTAATATTTCATCCCTTAGTTTTCAACCCTTTAGAAGTGATACCACACGAAAAGCACTGGCTTTCAAATAAAAAAATAATTTTCAAAATCGAGCTATCCAATAAGAAGTTAGTATTTCATCCCTTAGTTTTCAACCCCTTAAGTGAACGATTTCCTTCAAATTAAAATGGGACCATTCAGGAAGCACCAGCTTTCAAATAAAAAAGGATCATCAAAATCGCTTCACCCAGTCGGAAATGCTGAGGTAACAAACATAAAAAAAATAAGGTCGAATTGAGAACCTCCTCCTTTTTTTGAAGTCGGTTAAAAATGTACACATCACAGGCGACTGTGATGTTGTGTCCTTTATTATTACACAGTATACTTACCTCGGATCTCTCTGTCACACATTTCCACGCGCATTAAAATTTAAATCTTTAAAATTTGCTAACCCCTAATATTTTGCAGACAAACCTATATCAATGTGTTTGCAATAAAACAGCGTTTATGATGATATGAAATTTTTTCTATTATCTCGATGTTGCAATATTTTATTAAAAATAATTTTTTAAAAAATAATTAAAAATAGTCTGCCCCGGATTTTTTTAGCCAACCCATGTTTAATATATTTCTTAGTATACTAAATTCTTGATAAAATAGGTTTCATTCTATTATCATCTCGGTGAAGGTCGAGGTAGGTTCGGATCTTAAACTATACGGAGGTCAGGGTTTTCCTTCCTTTTATCACCGCGACCCAAGAAATGTACTGTGATATACTCTGTATTAATTAGGGGAGCGTCAGGTTTTTAAAGAAAGTCAGCACCTGCCTAAGGGTTGCCATTGCTATCTCGCCAGGCGTCATGTCCGTCTTTCCGAGATGCCGAAGTCTTCGTTGAAGAATTTAAAAAAAAATGGGAAACCACCTGAGAGTCGCTAATAAGGAAAGTTTTTAAAACATGAAGGTAAATTTAAAAAAAATCTTAAACGACATTGAGGTAAGTGTGAAATGTTATATAAACAGTATGTACATTATAAGATGGACCAAGCTGTAAACAGTTTCAAATAACTTAATATGAGTAAATAATTACTAAGGGGTCGTTCAAGTATTACGTCAGCAGAATTTTAGTGATTTTTAACCCCTCTCACCCCCTTGTCAGCAAAAGTCAGCAAAACCCTAACCCCCGTGTATGTTTTTAAATTTATTTGGGTTTCTTTATTATTATTAATGTGAATTATTGCACAATTAATATTAAATAATAATTGAAAAAAATGTATCGAGACAATTATTCACATTCGTAAACCTATTTAAAAATAATTTAACTTATAAATGATCTTAATTTTTAAAGTTATACTTCTTTAGGCGCGTTATGAAAAAATGATGAGAGTGAAATTTTTAGATGGGCGGCCATCTTAAGACAAAAATTAACAAAATGAAGTTAGCCGCAAAACCACTGGGTTTCTTGGCGCCCGTAATTTGAATTTTGTTTTATTTATACTTATTTTTATACTTAAATTAAAAATAATTAATTCTTTAAATATATTTTTTATCTTTTATTTTGAAAATATTTATATATATAAATGACACATATTATTAAAAAATAAGTTATTACTTTTCTCGAATTTTGCAGTAGCTGTTATACTATTTGAAATTTAATGATGAAAATGACGTCTGCATTCAATTCACTGCATTTTATTCTTAGTTATCACGAAATCTGGGATTCTGAAATGATTCAACCATCTTAGAATAAAAATTTAGAAACACAAGATATGAATAAGATTAAGACATTTACTTTGAAAAGTAGCTATTTACTTTATTTCGCAATTTCTATGAAGCTTTGTTTTCATGACATGCATGAATTGTTAACCAGAAAAATGATCCTGACAAATTTTATAAACATCTTGCAGCTTTCTTTAAATATTATTTATTGATACCAATTAAAATTTTATTCTCTTAATTTTATTTTTAATAATTATATCTTTAAATATATATATTATTATTATTATTAAATATTAAATCACAGTTTTTCAAAATTGATTATTTGAATAAAATTAATAAAAACTAATTTTTAATGATACCAAAGAAGTATAACTTCTCACGCGCGTACATAAGTACACGCAACCACCTTTTTTTTTAAATTTAAACTTTAGTAAATTAAAATTATTTGTTCTCAGACCATGAAACTTGAATCCATGACTCCAAGTTCTCGATGACATTGGTTGTTTTCTGTTCGAGAGTGAGTACCTAAGCAATATTAATTGTTTTGGGGAATCATTGTATATACTCTTCGCTATCAAGCATAGACAACTAAATTAGGGTAACTATATTTATTTGACTTAAAATCTTCTAAATTTTGCAAAAAAAAAAAATAATAAATATACATTGCTGACGTAATCACCATCTAGGTCTTTATCTCATCAATAATAAGCAAAAAAGGGACCCCCTCCCTCCCCTTCGGTGTTTACGAATTACTTGAATGACCCCTAACGCTAAAAAAAGGATTGTTTTTTTTTTTGCTGAAAACGAAAATTTGCTTGTTTCTATCTTTGTACTTCATGTACATAACTGGTCGATCAAGTTGCCTAAAGTAAAAATAAATTGGCATTAATTTTATCTATCCACCTACATTAAAGTGATTGAACTACACAATAAACTTTAACCTGTCAATATTTGAAGTTAATGTGGTTGCATATACAACACATTTTAATGAATGAATTCCTGCACTTTGTGCAGGTCAATTAACATTTTTCTGAGTGATAATTTTGATTTTAAGTTGCATCTGAAATTTTTTAAGAATTTTTTATCTTTTTTTCAAATAATACAATAACGAATGTAACGAAAATGTATAAAGAGTGAGTAAATTATAGAAATGAACACCAATTTTTGAATAGTTTTACATTGGATATACTCTACTAAAATTTTAAGAAGATTAGAGAAAAGAAGTCGTAAAAATTTTAAGATTTTTATGAAAGGTTTTGTTTTTTAAATTCTATTATTTCGCCTTTCAAGTGTTAATCAGAAAAACTTTTTACTTTTTTACTTCATAGGCCAATTTAATGTGCAAATAGTGATTTGATTTAGATATTTACTACTTGACTTGATTTTCAAGCTCTTAATTTGACTTAAAATTAAACTCAAGTTGAAAACTAATATTTAAATGCCAAATCAAATCTAGCATTGACTTCACTTCAACTGCTTAATTTGACGAGTCTCTAGTTATAATTAATAAAGTTTTTATTTTTCAATGATCATTTTATAGCTTCTTATTCTTCTTAAATTTCTTTTATGGTCAAGTTTCCTCTGATCTTTGGATAGAAATTGATAGATTAAGGGTACTTTTGTACTTCTTCTTGAGGACTGCAAAGGTTCCTAAAAAGTTTTCTTTCACGAGAATCAGGATTAGATGTTAGTGGCAAATTAAGCTTGTTTCTTCCCAGAAACAATTCGGTGTCAGTCGTTGAGCTTCGTCTTGCACCAATTTTCCAATACTTACACCATTCTTCAACTGTTGTCTTTGGGGTGCTAAAACTTTAATAAGGGAAAAATTGATTAAATCTAGCATAAAACCAAGGAGAACTTATACAAGAAAACTATCAATTTTCCATTTTTAATGACAATTTTAATTTTATGAGTATTATTTTAGCTTTATACATTTTATTTCATTTATTTAAATATTTTTTCATTATTAGATTTTCTTGTTAAATTTAATGTAAATAATAAACTAAGAGACCGTAAACGCCCGACCTATGTCATGATATTAAAGTTGCAAGTTATTCTGTCAATGTCCCTAACAGGAGTAGAAGCGATTGGATGGTATGAAATTTGGGTAGCTTTGGTAGGTATCAGACAGCAAAAGTATTTAAAATCGTTTTACAAAATCATCTAATGGAAGTACAAAAAAGTTTTTTTAAAAATATTATTTTTGGTAAAATACTAGAAATCACATCACCCATTGCCAGATATACAAACAAAAAAAAAAACCTTCAATAATTTATTCTAATAAAAACTTTGTGAAAGCCTTGGCTACCCAAAATTTATAATGACATTTTTAAAAGTACCCAACTTTGAATAAAAAAAAAACGACAAATTATATTCATAAAATTGTATATTACGGTTTCTTGCAGGAAAAGGACTTCTTTATATAACCTTAAGGCTTCATCTAATTAAGTCGTTCTATTTAGAGATTCACTACAAAGTATTTCATTTCTAAGTTTAAATAGTAAGCTCAAGTTATTGACCCAAGTGCTCAAATACTTAACTTTGTGAATTCTTTATTATATCGTTTCAAATTGATCCTTGACATCATAAACTTTAATATCCTGTAATTGTAGTTTGTTGAGATTTCAATCCTTTGTAACTGGGAAATAAAATTATTTTAATTTTGTACAGTCAAAATGCCCCAACTTGGGACAGTTTTGCAAATCAATCTAAAATAACTACCCTTTTATAAATTAAAAAAAAAAAAAAAACTAAAAATATCCATATTCTGAAGGGCATTCACTTTCTCCATTCCCATAATTTGAACAATTTAAATGACCATTTACTATTTGAAAACAAATAAAGCAGTGTTTAAGTCCCAAGTTGAGGCCATAGAACCTAACTTAGTACAGCCTAATTTTTATTTATATTTTCATATTTAGAGCTCCTGTTTCTCCACTTGGGGCAGTGGAATGGATCTAATAAAAGTTAAGAATGAATTCCTAACCAAAAGAAAAAAAATCAGAAAATAATTTTTTTTAAATAGCCCAAATATTTTATGTTTAATTTTTTGACCATTTCACAACTTCTGAATGACAATAAAACGGTGTTATTCAATCATAAGCATAAAGCAGTGAAAAAGGATCACAGAAAAATTCATAAAATGACCAATATAGTGAAATGACCCATTTTTATGGATTTTTACAAAACTTCTTCCATACAGCTCCAAACACATTTAGTCATTATGAAATCGATTTTAATAGAAATCACCAAATTAAACTGATAAGCATAGGGCCGTCCATAAAACCATGTAACATACTTTACCAGCGGGGGAGGGGTATGCTCTAATGTTATGTACGGTTAAAGGATATAATATTAGGCGGTATATAAGGCGTTACAAGTAGGAGGGAGGGGTTCAAAAAGAACGAAAAATGTGTTACTTGATTTATGGATGATCCCCATGTCTAAGAGGTAACAGCACAGAGCCACAGGGCTACCAACATCACCTATCACAAAATTTCCCAAATTTACCAAGTGTCCCAAGTTAGAGCAACGTCCTCCGACAGAGCACTTAACTGTATTCTAAAAAGTGTTCTGCAAAAGCTCTCATTTTCAAGATATTAAATGAATAGTAAAAGAGGGTACCTTCCAAAATCTCAAGTACCTAGTATTTTTTTTGCTAATCGCCCTTTTTGTGCTTCTTATTCACTTGGCTTTTATGGACAAATACAATTTATATTGAGGTTAATTAAAGGGTATCTAACAAGAAAATGCGACAATAAGTATCTGGCAATGAATGTCGTCAATTCTTGTACTATCCTGAAGAAAATATTAAAAAAAAAATACATTTTATACTTTGATGAATTTGTATAAAATTTTATTTACCAAACCCCAAATTTTATGGAATTCAATTGTTTCTACCCTTATTGAAGACATAACACAGACCAACTTGGAGCTTTTATGATCTTTGAGGGTGGCGTTTACGAGCTCTTGCTTCAAGGCAAACCAAAAAACTTGAGTTTCCGTGGGTTTAAAAATTTCAATTGGTTGGCTTGATTTGTATTTTTTTTTTCAATATCAAATAAAATTAATTATAAATGGAAGACCAAACGATCGTTTTTTTTTTTTTTTTAGTGGAAACATCAAATTTTTAAACTTGCCAGTATAAAAATAATGTTGTCGACTTGTATGCTTCATACACAAACAGTATGATGTTAATTTTTCCTACAAAAAAAAAATTAAATTGGCTAAGATTTTCTTGTCAAAAAAAAACAATGATCAAAATGTAAGAGCTTTTACAATGAGCTGAAAACGAATAATGTTTTATCCATATTTTTACAACATACATTTTTTTTTTAAATAGAAACACCAAAAATTTGTTTAGTTTTCCTTGATTTTAAGCATTTAGGTTATCGATTTCATAATTTTCTTTGAATTTTGTCTTAAAAATTCGATTAAAATTTCTTTAAATTTATCATAAGTTAATACGCTTATAAGTTTTCTCGAGTTTTTTTTTTTTATTTTCAAAGGAAAAAAATGTTTTTTTGGCATTTCTTTCACATCTTTTATAGTAATTTTTATTTTATATGTTTAATTATATGTAACAACGAGTATTTCATTTTATTTTTTAGATTAATTTTCCATCCATTTTTCTTTTATCTTTTCGTGAGCAGATTATATAATATTATAGAGTTATAATTTTAACAATAAACATTTAAGTATTTGATCAAAAATATAATACTTTGGTAGTTTTAAGTACATTCATTTTATTTTTGAAATAGTTTTTTAGTTATTTAATATAGTTTTAGTTGTTTTATCTATGTACAAAATAATCCCGATTTTTATTACTTAGATTTACCACAAACATGACATTTTTCGTTTTTATTGATTAAGACAAAGTTTTGATTTTGAGAAAATTAGGTTGTTATAATTATTAAGACCCTCATTTAATAACTTTATTTTTCCATAATTGAATCTAATTTTCCCAAGTTGGACATCGAGTGTTTATTATCTATAGCTTATTTGATGCAAACGAATATCGTTGATATATATATTTTTTTAATTTTGATTATTATTTTTTATGTAAATATAATATTTATGCTTCTTTTACAAATGAAAACGTTTATCACAAATAGATTATACATAATATGTCTTGTGGTCAGTGGTGGCTTGCGATAAGAACCTTCGAGGAGACAATTTTTTGTATCGTAGTTTCATAACAAAATTATATCAAAACTAGATTTTGTATTTTCTGAAATAACTATTTTAAAGCTCTGTGAAGTTGGCACCACCAAATGGGATTTAAAAAAAAAACAAGATCTCATTCGTTTTATTCAAAAAATAAAAAAAATTACTTTTGAATTTTTCATTATTAAATATACAGGGTGTTAATAAATTATTGTTATTTTGTTGAAATGAAATTTCCAACTGCTAATATTTGAAAAAGAAATAAATTAATCGATTAATCTATCGTTTGTCCACCCACCAAATTTTTACTTTATTTTTCTACTATATAGGAAAGGAAGTATTGTAATCGGGTCGACTTATCGAATTCGAGCTTTCACGGGAAATACATGTTTTGAGGTCACCTGAGTCCAAATATCTGCTGCGAGGCGTCACAGTACTTTTATTTATGAAACTTGTTGTTGGTTAAAAGAACTATAAGCACTTTATAACTAAATAAACAGAACTTAATGCATGCATATTATAACTATGTATATACTAACTCCCACCCTTAACCCCAGAACTGTCCTTTTTAAAGTGAAACTTTTTATACATCGTCTCAAATTTTTTGGCCTGTCTTTAGCATGTCGCTAAATGTAACACATTCTCGGCAGGGAATCCGCAAGTGTTCGGCAGAGCTCGTATACACATTGTTAGTTATATACCATGTCGTTTTACCAGGCCTGTTGCGCGAGAAATTACTAAATGTAATAAACTATTTTCCATACTTTATTTTCTCCATGACAACGTTTTATTATATTATAAGTTGTCATTAATTGTCATTAATTGTCAATCATATTTGTATTGGTATTTGTATTTTGATCAGTGTATTGATATTCATGTTATTGCTCACTTGATCATGATAGACAAAGATACAGCTAGTGAGAATAGTGCAAAAATATCCGACGGTGATGTTACAATAGATAACAACAGGCAGATGATCGATTTAACAATAATCAACAAATTCAATAATGAAAATACCATTCGAGTATTAACATCAATGGAAATTTAAAAATTAGTTGCAACGGCGCGCG
This sequence comes from Sisyra nigra, assembly GCA_958496155.1. NCBI lineage: Eukaryota > Metazoa > Arthropoda > Insecta > Neuroptera > Sisyridae > Sisyra > Sisyra nigra. The sequence goes on from OY292315.1 coordinate 48,734,398, forward strand.
TCAAGTCAGACAGCGAATTCGTGCCACATCCCTTTCTTTATATTCTATTTTCATACCCTAAATTGAATAGTTACCTAAGTGCCTAAAGTCCAAAAAAAAGTTTCACTTGCATCGTGGTTTCGTAAAACCACACAACAATTTTTTTTTAATTTGCCCAGAAAAAAGTTTCAATCAAAAGTAGTAGGCATCAATAAGTCTAAGAACTATAGAAAGTTTAAGGAAAATTGTTGAAGCTGTTTTTGGAAAAAATTTGAAAAAGCTCAGAAATCTATCCGAATTTCACCAAACTTGGAGTTTAGCGTTCATATTATGTCTAGTGATGCCGCGAAGCTTTTGGTTGAAAACGGTGAACCGAAAGTTCTACTTTATTCTTGAAGTTTCTGAGCTTTTTCAAGTTTTTGCGAATACGGCTCCAACGATGTTCTTCAAATTTTCTATAATTCTTAGACTCATTGATGGCTACAACTTTTATTTGAAACTTTTTTCTGGGAAAATTCAAATAAGGACGCTTCTGGGGTGAAGGTTGACAATTCGTTTATATATATATATATAGGTTCTATGCATATAATTTTGTTTTGGATTTAGGGGACCTCAAAACGTGTATTTCTGGTTAAAACTTGAAATCAAAATTTCGACCCGATTACAATACTGCCTTGCCTTTAGTAAAGAGCAGTCAAAAAAAGTAAAAAATAGTGGGTGGACAAACAAAAATATTCCCTGGGCAAACATGGACACACGAAGGGCAAACAAATGATATATCGATTTTAAAAAAATTCCCATTTGGCGGTGCCAATTTCCCAAAAGCCTATTTTTAGAGAATTTTAATCTTATTTGGTATGAATACAGTAAAAAACGTTTAGTACAAAACCAAAGAGAGTTAAGTAAGTAATATTTCATGTTAAAGGAACAATCATTTGAAAGACGTATGATTTAAATAATTTATTTTTTTTGTAGCCATATTCTTAATATCTATGTTCTATTGTATTCAAATAGAAAATATCTGCTGCGAGGCGTCACAATGCTTTTACGAAACGTGCTATTGGTTAAAAGAATTTAAATAGAACCTACGATTGGTTATAAACATTATATATACCTACTTATAATATATAAATATATATATTTATACGAACTCTCACTCTTAGGTAGGTAACCCCAGAACCCTCATTATTTGAATTTTCCCAGAAAAAAGTTTAAGGCATTAATAGAACTATAGGAAGTTTAAAGAAAATTGGTGGAAATTTTTTCGAAAAAAAAAACTGATTAAGCTCAAAAACCCAAAGAATAAAGTGGAGTTTTCGGTCAACCGATTTCAGTCGAAAGCTTTGCAGCACAACTAGATGAAATATGAAGGTAAAATTTTCAAGTTTTGTGTAATTCGGATAAAGCTTTCGATACGATACCGCTGTCACACACAGACACACGAAGATATTTTTCTTAAAACCATTTTTTTGGACTCAGGGGACCTCCAAACGTATATTTCAAGTGAAAGCTCGAATTCGAAAATTTGACCCGATTAAAATACTTCATTAACTATGTATATTAGTAAAAGAAAGTAAAAATGAGAATGACTATTTTTATTTGAGGAGACTGCAACCTCTCTTGTTCCCATAGACGAGCCACCACTGCCTCTGGTTAGTAATAATTGTAAACTAATCTGATTAAAAAATACAAAACTATTGAGCTATTTCTTCTTTATTCACTTGATAAAAAAATAGGAATGTATCTTCTTCATTTCTTTTGGATTTTTTGAAAAAATATTTGATTTTGTTTTCATTCCCCTGGAATACTTTGGATACGTTTTGCGCATTGATCGATACGACCCAGTATGAAAACTGAACTTATTTCAAAGAACGACTAAACGAAAATATAATTTTTTGAAAGCTGTTTCCAAACTGGAAAGATGCAGAAGATTAAAAATAAACATAGTAGCCTTTTCAAAATGATCTAAAGAATAATAAAACTATTATTCATTAAGGAATATTTTGACTTGAAAATTTTTTATTTAATTTCGTTACTTAGTTGCTAAAAAGTTACTGGGTCGCCTGTCGATATACCCTGGTTAACAAATCCAGGACTACAAATTGAGCGTTTTTTTCATAAATCAACACAAAAAACTCAATTATTGAAAATTCAAATGTGAATAAATACAAAAAAATTATTTAAGTTAAAATTTTTATACATTTAATCCTCATAGTATATATTATATATATATTATTTTTTAGTAAATAGACAAATCTTTATCCTTTCAGAAATTCGTGTCTGATAACAAACAACAATAATTTTTTTTTACGATTTTTTCCTCATTGTATATTTATTTTTTTTTTTTTATAAAACAGCAACAATTTTTTTTGAATTTATTAAGTATATAACAATTTTTTTTCTCTACATCTTTAACGCGTTCGCTCCATCAGCTTCGATCTATTCTCGTAAATAATTTAAATATCTATATATATTTTTTTTTTCAATTAATTGCATACGATAACATTTAAATTCCATTAATTCATAATACTTACACATAATTTTTGTTATATAAACATAGAACCATCAGTTTGTTAACCTGTATTATACGCATAAATTACAAAAAATAGTCCCCAAATCTTTAAGATAAACTGTTTGGATTTGAAATTTTTGGGGGAATCAATTTTGAATTCAGTTTAACAGTTTAGCGCAAATTCGGACAGATTTATCATATTGAAGCTTTAGCGTTTCACATTTGGTCTTAGTATATTGCATTAACTAAAACAATAACTTAAGACATTTTGATAGCCGATAGTTGTGGTTAATTATGTAAATACTCATACATATATATGAAGTGAGAGATTCTTAGAGTAGTAGTCACGATCCAAGGTTATTAGATACATAAGGTATGCTCACTTGACTGCGGCGCTGATATCTGAAAATGACGTCAAAGGTTTGCTGTTTCTGATAGAAGCCAGTAGAGGCGTTAAAGACCATTAGCTATCGTTGGTTCGTGGGGGATTCCACCTGGTGACTGCATTTGGTTGGCACTACTATATTTAATAAAATATGCTTTTTATTTAGGTTATTATATCCCTTTAACAACAAATTTGAAATTTCAATTTGTCAATAATTAGTTTTTATGAACATAATAAATGTTAATTTTATTTTTCCTTGTTATTGTATTTTAATTGAATAATGAAGATATATTTCTTCTTGAATCTATACCTTACTTAGCTATAAATTTTGAATTCCCGCGTCAGTCAACAAACCAGTGTTTTGTTATATCATCATTCAATTCAAATAAAGTAATAAAGAAAAATCAAATTGATATTTATTATGTTCATAAAAATTAACTATTAACATAATGAAACTTTTTTTTGTGAAAGGAAGCCCACCTTCTTAAACTAGATAAACTTAGGAAGATTACATAAGAAAATGAATATAAACAATATTGTTTAAAAAAATCAAAGTTTTATTTTGAACTATAAAAGAACAAAATGAAACGAAATGAAATTTCAAACTATAGAGCGTAATAAGAATCTTGCGCAATAAGAACGATAGTAACGATAAGAACCAGTTATAGCAGATATATAATGGCTTCAAACGCCTCTGTTGGTTTCTGTCAGAAACAGCAAACCATTGACGTCAGAGCAAGGCAATAACCTTGAAAGTGAGCATCCCTTGGTCACGATCCTCAATTTGGTTCACAAATTCATATTTGAATTTAATTCACCCTTGTGTTCAACTTATTGCAACTTATGGTTTTTACAAATTTCAATTTATCGTGGAGGAGGAGGGCCATTTTTTTAAATTTTTTAATTATGTTTATTTATGTTTTTGCCTTCTCAAATTATTTGATTGCCTAAGTTTTATAGGTACATGGATGCATTATATTTAAAGCAAATTTTGATATTAAAAAAAATTGTCGTTGAATTTAAGTAAGTACCTATGCGAATTAAAAGATTACTTTAAGATTTCTTTAACATAATTAAAAAGTACGCCATGTTGATATTATTAACGGTATGGGTTTCTCTAGAGATTGCAATGCAGCATTGTTATCAATCTCGCGGGAATTTTACTAGATTGAATTCAATCCAGCGGGTTTTTTTTTGCGTAGGTTTAAGTTGATTTATGGAATTAAAAACAAAATTCAATCAAATATTAAGCTTTTACTTTCAGGGAAGTGATGTTTTATATAAATTTTGAAATTTCCATTTTGAGGTTTTTAATTTCTCCTTTTTCTAAATGTAGCCTATTATTGAAATTTTCGGAAAATATATTAACTTGTCATCCTGAAAATTTAATTTTTCACATTTTCACAGTAGACTGGGAAAAATAATTTTTGAAGATAAAAAATAATAGTAGGATGAAACCCATTGGAAAAGGAAGAAAATATAACAAAAATTGAAAGGAAAAATAAATTACGATCGATCTGAGGTGGGGAAGAGGAAACGGGAGGGGGGGTTAAGGGTAGAAACGGTTTATCTCGATTTTCAACAAAACTACAAGTCCTATGGAAAAAGTTAAATTGCAACGTTGTAGATAATACGCAGATATACACTTTTTGTGCTAACACCTTTTTCACATAACCTCAAAATTTATGTGAAAAATTCCAATAACAGAATTTTTAGTTTTTTATTTTTATCTATTACAAAAAATTTTTTTTTCATGAAATTTGGCAAAATCTTACCTCTTAATGTCCCAAACATACTGTAATTTCTTTGATTCAAAATTAAAAACTTTGTTATTAGAATTTTTCACATTAATTTTGAGGTGATGTGAAAAAGGGGTTAGCACAAAAAGTGTAGATCTACTTATTATCTACAACGTTGCCATTTAACTATTTTCCATAGGACTTGTAGTTTTGTCGGAAATCAAGATAAACCGTTTCTACCTTTACCCCCCGTTTCCACTTCCCCCCTCAGATCGACCTTAATTTATTTTTCCTTTCATTTTTGTAATAATCTCTTCCTTTTCCAATGGGTTTCATCCTACTATAATTTAGTTTCCTTTTTAACATTTTTAAAGGCTAAAAGCACTGGTATACAGGTGTAGAGCTAAATTTTGTAAAAAAAATCTGATATGTATGCGGTTTTTCATTCAATATTCATTTGATTTCTTGCATATTCAGTAAGATTATTCTTATTAGGTTGGCACTAGCCCTCTTGAATGTACAATAGGTTTAAAATTGCACACATTTTATACTTCAAATAAGGATTTACTATAAATGATTATTATTTTATGTAATTTTTATGTTATTGATTGATTGAAAGCAATTGGCTTTATTCTAAGTTAAGGTTGTTTGCTCGTATATATTTCGAAACAGGACGTTTTGGCGCGGGATTTAACGTTGCACAACCATTGTAGTTTTAAATGGGAAACCGGAAGATGATACAAAAAAAAACACCCCCACATAGTCTTATAACCCCGGTACAATGGAGCGAAACCCACTGTGGAAAAACGTCCTGCACCAAAACGTCCCGCGCCAAAACGGTGGCGCCAAAATGTCACGTATCGTACATATTTGCTTTACACGTTGCTTTAATTAAAGCATTGCTAATTTACTTTAGTTTAACAAGGCTGTTTTTATGTGTAGGTACCCTGAATCATCTCACATTTTCTAACCCCCGCGATACACCTTCTTTAAAAATTTTACAGTATTCATGAAAAAAAAAATTCTAAGAAATAAAAAATTAAGTGAATTAAAAGTGGCAAATTTTAATTTTTATCATTCGGCATTTAATTTGTTCCGGGATCCTGCAGGGCTAAGAATTATGTTGGATCCTGCTGAATTGCAAGATCCCACTTTGCAATCGCAAGGCTTCTCATCGCTTTTGTTTCCAGTTGGAATTCTAAATATTTGGTGTTTTTAAATGCTTTGAGTTACGCGTAACACGTTTAAAGTTTTTAATGTACCAATTTTTCCCCATCAGGACTATAAAAGTCTTACTTCCAAAAAATAACCCAACTCTGCCAAAGCCTTATTTTCTAGAAGCCTGGGTAGTTCTTAACAATGCCACATACTAAACCCAATTGTGAAAAAAGCTCCAATAGTTTCTTATTGTTTTTTTTATCTTTACGTTTTCTATTTCGTTTCTCAATTTCATTTCTTTAAGTTGTAAAAATTTCAACTTCAAAAGCAGAAACTGGATTTTTTTCCTACTTTTTTGCTTCCAAGGACTTCGCCAAATTGGATTCACACATTCATTGTGTCAAATAAATCCAATTTTTTCAGGTCTAGAACTTGAAGCTTTCCAAGTATAGACGAGTTAGTCTTATTGTTAACATTTTTTTATGAATTCCAAAACGTCCAAACGTTTTCAAATATTTTTCAACGTAAAATCTTAACTCATTTAAGATTTTCGTCTTTGACTTCTGAAGCTTCTAAACTTATAGTGGATGAAGCTTGACTTCTCAAATAGTCTGTACAATCAACCAGACCGTTAGTGATGCCTTTTAACATCTTCAAAGCTTTGATCTTCGAAGTTCATCTTACAGGCGGTTTTTCATATCTTCAGAAGTGCATATCTTCAGTTTTTAACATTGAATTTTCTTCTGGTATTTTAAGTATGAATATCTAGACTTGTTTTCTATATAATCTAATAATTTACTTATATTTTTCAATATAATGATGTAATAATACTAAGATTTCCAGTCAAAATAGTTAAATTTTGTCAAATATTGACTCGATTCTTCGCTCCGAAGTTGTCATCTTCACTTAAAACATAAAAAATGTAAACAATTAAATAATGAATATCCCTACAATTAGTAAAACTTCTAAAAAAATTTTGGCACAAAAACGTTCCAGCCTAAACTAATTAACCAAGTTTTCTTAATTACTTAATAGCCTATAACGTCGTAAAATATTTTGACTGGGAACTTTTTCATTCTTTCTTTTGCATTTTGGCAGTTTTTAGTTTTTTTTTTATTAAACTTAATTAGTATTGTTTGCGACATTTCGTTGCTAAATCGTCTTTAAAGTGGTGACTATAGTTTTGTCGTTATCGTCGTAATAAACGGTGGCGATTTTTTGGCAATTTGATAATTTGTATAGTTATCACTTAGATTAGTCTATATTTTGGTTGATTCTCTGTTCGTACGAGCTATAAATGGCGCCCAAATTTGGAGTTGCGGGCTTCTTTTCGAATCATAGAACCGTTTCCATTTCCGCAATTTCAGTTTTGGTTCCCCTGCAAATCAAAACATGAACATTTGTCTGGGTAGAATTTTTAATTTGGTTCTTACGAATAGATATCGTTCGTGCTGCTTGAGAGGAAATTTCGGCTTCGCAATGCTGTTTTTTCGACTTCGCCCGTTCTGAAAAATGAAATTTTAGTTATTTTCTATATTTTCCGAATAATTAAGTATGGCTCAGAATGCCATTACTAATTTTTTTTTCCAAATTTCGGCTGCTCTATACATTGAAAATTCCAGGCTTACTATTTTTTTTTGAATTTTTTTCAGCTATAAAATGAAAAATTCTCTTGCATTTCCATCAGTTAAATTGTACTAGCTTTATATGGCAGGACTCTCGCTGTTTTTCAAATGAAAAAAAAGAAGAAAATTTCATGCGGTTTCACATGGAAAAAGCTTGCGGTAAACTAAAATCAAACTCATGCAATTTCTACGTGTGACTAACAGGCGTTTTATTTACACATCTAATTTAATGAATTAAAAGCTCTCTTGAACATTTGCAAGCTTCAAGCTTTTAAAATTCATTAAATTATTGAACAGTGGCTTGTTTTTGTTCAATTTTTGGAAATACAGAGAATTGTTTCTGAGAGCCTTCGTCTAGCGGATTCTTACGGTAGGGATTCATCGTCAGGACGTAAGCAGATACAGCGCCATTTGGTACCTCCTCGATATCGTACCCCGTCGCAGGTCCTACGACATTTTTCCAAAAACCACACATTCACTTCATAAACTTGAATTAAGAAAATCAAAAATTACAACAGAAAAATCAATCTACTAATAGAGAAAATCGATATTAAAAAAATAAAAATATAACGAATTTCTTCTCAATTTTTACAAGGTACAGGTACTAAGAGCAATCGAAAAACTTTTTCCCATTAATAATTGCAGTTTTTAAACGAACTTTGATAATTTCAAATGGGAAAAAGTTACAGATACAGATTTAGACAATTACAGACTATTAAAAAGCGAAAGTTCTTACTTTAAATGTTACACTTTTTATAAAAATTATTTTATTTTAAAAATCTAAAAATAAGCTTAATACGATCTGATTTTTGAAGTTTACTCCTTAAGAATTGATTTTCAAATAAAGACCAGGTGCCACCTTGCACCACGACTTAGAGATGCCAGTAGTGGAGGCTGTTATCCAAAGCAATTATCGTAAGCTAAGAGAAACATTTGCATCTGCACCCAAACCCAACCGTAGGGGAAAACCTAAACAATTTGCCTTTACCCTGGAATCAAAGAAGGCTAAAGGAGAAAGAGGCAGGAATGGTGACCTTATTCCTGTGACAGTTAATCTGACTATAGTCTGCCAAACCATATTACCGATTAGGCAAAAAGTTTGATTCCATGCGTTTTGATCCCCATGAAAAAATATCTCCACAACAAAATATCCTCAGACAAAATATGCTCAGAAAAAAAATCCTCGTAGAATAACTGCAAATCGTATTTGCAGCATAATCGTGATGTTAAAACATCTAGTTTTGTGTAAAACTTCGCGGTGTCAAAAAGTGCACATTCAGTCAATGAATGAAAATCGGGTAAACGAACAATGACTATAATTTCTTTCCCAAACCCCTGCCAGGGAGATCCCCTCGACCCCTTTGGCATTAGTTAATACAGTTTTTGCGGGTATAACACGGACACATGGGGGTCAATTTAACGCTATTTTATTAAATAATTGGGGGTCAATTTAACACGTTTTTACAAACAATTATTAAATGTAATATCTTAGTTATTGAGCTCAAATAATTTTTATCAGAACATTTTAAGGTTTTGAAATTGCATGAAATATTTTATCATAAATATTCTTGTCATAGGGATATTTTGTCTGGGGATCAAAACGCCTGATACCAAAAGTTTCATCTAGGAAGAAAAAAATAAAGACCGCGATAAGAATAATAATATGAGTTTTAACACAAAAAGCGAGTCGTGGCGTTTTTTTCACTTTATTAATACTGTGTTATTAATCTCTGTTCAACTCGTTGGGGGTTTACAATTTTTGGGTTGTAAGTGCAGAGTGCGTGTAGGCAAAGTTAAAACTAAAGTATTTTTTTATACTCTTTTTATTTTTTTTTAAATTTAAACAGTACTGTGATTAACTAACGTTAGAGACTAAACCATTGAAGATAAAAATATAGAATTTGAAAGTGTTATTCCTAACGGCGCATTCATACGAGTCAAGTTTAGTTGACCGATTTTAGTTGATCGACAAAAGTTGAATGAAAAACCTAGTGTGGACCTCTGTGTCAATTAAGCTGATTAACTTTTTAGAGAATCAACAAAAGTTTGACTCAGTCAACTTGTTTAAGTCATATTTGACTATCACCAGGTATTAGCATGTGTGAGTCTTCAGATTGAATTAGCTGGTCAGTTTGCTTACAACTCTGTTGTTATAATTGAATATTCTGGATTGTGGTTTATGTTTTATTTGAATAACTACATAGTTTTAAAATATAGAAAACTAGCGGACCCGACAGACGTTGTCTTGTACACACGTCTTAAATACAAAAATGTCAAGCCTTATTAAATAAGATGTAACAATCTGAACTGTTTTAACATACCAAAAGTAAGAAATGTACAGAAACTTTTCCTGAATCTGATCTCAGTGCTACCTATCAGAAAAAAAATTAAAAAATGCAATAAAAGCTCGTAGGTAATTGTTAATTGAAACCAATCTATACCAATAATAAGATTGAAGATTTTTACTACTTTTACTACGTTCCATCTCTCCTGCGCGAGAGAACGAAAAACGGAATCATTTTTCCCAGCTAAGATTTTTATCTAATCTAAAAAATTTAAGGTGTTTTGTTCAATACTCTTTATTGCCTACATTTTCATATATTTAATACAAAAAAATAAATGCCATTTACATTGTAATTTTCCTCAAAAAAACAGGGTAATAACAGGGTTTGTCCAGGGTAAACTTGAAAACAGCTGAGTCGATTTCAATGGAATTTTCACAAAAAGTTATTAAATATTGTAGCTTACATTAAAAGCTACTTTTTTTCGAATAGTTTTGTCTGTCTGTTTGTTTGTTCTTGGCAAACATGAAAACGGCTGGTCCGATTTGGACGAGATTTTCACTACAAGTAGTAAATATTACAAAAAGTGCTTTAAAATACTTTTTATTTCGAAAAAAATGTTAGTTTTTTGAGCAGAAAAATAAAAACTATAAAAACTGCGCAACGAAAAATATACATCGGCAGGCAGTTGTTATACAATGTACATATACTAACATATCGTAGAGACGACATGATTTTAAACTATGTAATTTGTTATTCTTATAAATTAATGTTCGCAAATTTAAAAATTATAGCCATGATAGAAGTATAGCAATAGGTTCAAATCCTAGAAACCATAACTCCATTGTGAATTTACGGGTAGTTAATATATTATTAATTGTTTGGCTTAGTAAACGGTTGAATTGTGGAGGGAGGAGAAGGAAATCCTCTGCAGAAAATATGATTTCATTCAGAAAAAGAAATATGTTAGTTCAAAAATGAGACCCGTAAGAATATATAACAAAAACAGACAGTTCGACTTTAGTGATCCCAATTAGGAGTTTGATTAAGAGAGGTGAAGCCGTTAGGCAGAGCCCCCAGAACAAAAAGAAATCCAGCCCAATTTTTTTTAAGAGAAAATAGCAACTTAGATGTGACCATCCCCTTGTTTTTTTACCAAAATACTATATTCTTAATTTTATTTTAGCAAGATATATAAGAATTCGTTGTCTTATCTTGGACCTCGGGAAATAGGAGACTTGCCGATAAGAAATAATGGACTTAATACTATATCCTAGAATGATGAACCTAAGATAACACATAAAATATTATTGATCCTAAAAGAGGTACACTTCCTAAAGGATAGCTACTAATCCATTCTACTAAAATTAATAAATGATTTCATATGACATTTGGTGTGAAAGGTACTCAAGGCTTAAAATTTTCTTAATATTTTACAATATTCAAAAAAACGTAAAGATCCTACCTATAAGATAGCTTATATTTGTTCCTGGAAAAGTAGTTTAACGGATTTTCATGAATTTTCTACGTAATAAAGGTCTAGAAATACCTAATTATCTTTTTTTGTTAAAATAGCTGAATTTCTTATTTTGGGTAGAGTTTTCTTTTATTCAGATTAATTTAGATACGCTCTGTAAAGCGGGCGGGTATCAACTAGTACTCAAATAATTTCTATATTCTTCACTATCCTCTAACGCTAGTTTCCTTAATAATGTGTCCGAACCTCCTAATTAGTTTCTTCCCAATATCCACTGTCTCACCCAAAAGCGTCGCTTTCGACGATTGCTACTTGATAGAATTGTTGCAGTTGTTCTTGTAAGATAACTGTTATAGTATGCACCACTTCGTACACCACTACCTCCAAAGCCATTGTAATAGCTCAAACGGCTTGATTAATTTCAGTTGAAATGTATGAACCAAAACTGATTAAAGTCGCATTCAACTTTTGTCGATCAACTAAAATCGGTCAACTAAACTTGACTCGTGTGAACGCACCATAAGAGAACTGTGCCTTGTACGTAAGAAGGATAAGTTTTGCGACCTGTTTTCTTAACTAAGTTATCAAATTTCTTAAATTCTAAGTTTGTAATTTTATGAATCTAATAAGCAATTTTAAGAACCTTTGCTTTTGTTGTTTAATTCAATTAATTAACTACAAAATGCCATAGTCTAGTCTAGTATTATATGTAGTTTATTCCAGAGTATCAAGGATGGTTTTTATTTTTTTACCTCTGTCTTTCATTTGATTAACATTTTGTCTATTTCTGTTATAGACAAAGAACTTTTTTATTATTAGTTCCTATTTGCTACAATTAAAAGAGATACATTATTGATCTCCTATGTCAATTGTATAATACCGTCTAAGGCAATTATTCTTAAGGAGTAAACTTCAGTTGCATGTCGAAATTGACAAGAACCATTTTTTCTTGTCTGATTATTAAAAAAGGAACTATGTTAGGTTTTCATGTTTTAAATAAGTGGGTGAAACGTAAGCAAAACTTGGTGTCTCTCAAATACGTGTGTGAATCAAACTGAACTTTTTGAAAACTGGTGCACTTAAATATATAGATACTTAACGTTTTTGTCAAATAAAGAACGAAAATTTGTACAAAATAGTTTGGAAAGTTGTCAACTTTCATGCTGTTTGTTACGATGTTGATCAAAAATCAAAGTGGAAAAAAAAAGAACGGAAGAAAGAAAAACGATTTAAGTTGGGTAGTTCCGGGGACATGCTGCGTGTAAAAGTCAATTTAATCCCAAAAAAGAAAAACTGAGGAAATATCGAAAATATTGACCTGCTCGGTGGTGGTTTCAATCCATGTGCTTCCATGTCTTTCTCCAGCTCTTTGACTCGTAGTTTAACCATGTCTAGTTCGTGCTTCACTTTCCATAAATGTGTATCGCAAATCGGATCTCGACATCTAAAATTAACATTTTTAAAAATGAAAATAAAAATTATTGGATCTATTACCGGTGGTGGCGTAGAATATCTTGGGCTTCATAAACAGCACCACGAAATGTTAAACTTTTACCCATACTGAGACTAATCAAAGCGCAACATCCGCCTCGATCCGTCTTTGCCAAACGCTTTCTCACATATTTGAAATAAAGATGTTCTATGAAGAGCAAGAACGCGGCTAAAAGTATTCCAGCCATGAGCAGAAGAAATGCGCTCAAGAACTGTTCCAGCGCTAGGGGATCTGAGCTTTTATGTTCTTGTTTTCCTGGTTTGCACGAACCAGTCATCCAGTAGCGGCGAAGCCGCTCCAAATCCCCATTTTCCCGAAAGTCTAACAATCGCTTGTTGAACATTTCCACATATTTGGAATTGCGCGAGAAAGCCAAACCGTATCCAGTCATTCCATACCTAAAATCAGAGATTTTTTTTTAAGAAAAATTTTTAATTTTGTTTAGTTTCTACTCTTAACTCTTTCATATATAATAGTATGAAAAGATCAATACCAAAGAACACACAAAATATTCTTAATATATTCCTACTATCTTCTTGATCTTCAGATTTAAAGCATTTATCCAAATTAAAATGGAACTAACTTTAAAGTATAATCTATTCTCTATTTAATAAGAAAGGAATCACTTAAAGACTTTATAAATATCAGGAATATTTTTTCAAAGTTTCAAATCATTTGGAGTAAGACCAAAAGAGCGTTTTAAACTCTTCTTAATGGACACATTTTATAATTGTTTTTTAGCTTTTATAATACTTTTTAGCAATTAACATTTTTCATATTCTCCTTAGGTCAAAAATATTAAATAACTAGCTGATACCCGCGACGTCGTCTGCGTAAGTTATTATGTTAAGAACATATTTATTTTACAGATGTAAAACTTTTAAAAATTGAAAGCAAAAGTATATTAAAAATTACCGGAAAGAACTTAGCGTAGAACATTTTTAACTATATGCCAAAAAAATGCTTCTAAATTGCTCCTTCAGAATCCGCTATTGCTCCAAGTGTATAGTAAATAGTTATTAGTTAATCAATAATTAATTTTTCAAAATTTTGTGAATTCAAAAGTACAAATTCCTATATACTTATAATCCAAAATAAACAATTTTTTTTTCAAAAAATTGTTCCTTAAATACTCTTTTTGGACCCGCAATGGCTCCAGGTGTATAAATAATTAGTAATTCAATTTTTAAACAATTCATGTTTATAAGATCCAACGGTAGTTGATGACGTCACAGTACAATACATAGTTAAAAATAATTAATTATTAAAAATATTGCAAAACTTTGATCAATTATTTGCGTAATGAAAAGAGCAGTTAGTAAGCTTTAACAAAAAAAAAAAAATATTTTGGATAGTTAAAAGTTCTTTTTTAATGGATATTTTATTCTTTATTTGATGTTTTTTTAAAATGTTTGTACTAAGCATTTTGCTACTTTCGTAGCTTCTTTAGGTACTAAAATAAACAAGCATTACAATTCAATTAATAAAATAATAAAATGAATATTTTAGTACCTGAGAAAGCTACGAAAGTAGCGAAATGGATAGTACAAAAATTTGAAAAAAAAACATCAAATAAAATGTAAAAAAATATTGTTAAAATTTTGGTGTTTTAAATAGTTTTAAATAGTTTTAAAACACCAACTCTAAAAATAACACTAGTTGTAGATTATATCATCTTAATAATTTGTAAACTGTAGACACTGGAAGGATACACAATTATTTTTTTACTTTTTCGTACATTTTTTGTTTAAAATTTTTTATTTATTTTGAAGCCGGTTTTTCATTTTGTTATAATTTTTATTTATTTCATGATTTTTAGTGATCTGAAGTTTGATAACTGATTTTATTTCTTTGAATATCGCTAAACCTATTAAACGCGCTGCTCAGATGAGGCAGCGTTTTTTAATGTTAAAAGATACTACATCATCCCTTGTTGCCTTTAAGGGTTAAAATTTTTAGTTTTTAAATTAAATGATAGAACTAAATGGAATACTCTTTCCGATAGAAAAAAATCATCAAAATCCGATGATTCAGTAAAACGTCACTATTTCATCCCCTATTTTCATCCTTAGGGGGTGTATTTTTTTCTTCAAATTGTAATGTGAACAATTTAAAGGTACGATATACGTAATAGAAACAAAATTATCGAAATCGGGTTAGCCAGGAAAAATTTATTATTTCATCTCTAATTTTTTTAACCCCTTATGAGGGGAGTTTTTTTACAAATAATGGATATAAGATATATTTAGAAATTATGTTCTATCAATAAAAAAAAGAATTATCAAAATCGAGCTATCGAATAAGAAGTTAATATTTCATCCTTTAATTTTCAACCCCTTAGAAGTAAACGATTTCCTTCAAATTAAAATGGTACCAAACGGGAAGCACCAGATTTCAAATAAAAAAAGAATTATCAAAATCGCTTCACCCAGTCAGTGAGGTAACAAACATAAAAAAAACATATTGATTGATGAATGAATTGAGAACCACCTTCTTTTTTTGAAGTCGGTTAAAAAAGGAAAACGATGTGCAACAGGTTTGAGAATCTACACTGAATTTTGAGATAAAGCTCTAAACTTTCCCTTGAGAACAACATATTTTTGAACAAAACAATAATAGTCCCAATCTGGACGTACGGGAATGAGCTATGGGGCTCTGCCAGCAAATCCAACAATGAGCTATTAGAAAGAGCTAATCAAAAATGCTCAGAGAGCTGCCAGATGCCCCATGGTACATGAACAATGAAGCACTGCGTACGAATTTAACAATAACATCAGTAGCCAGTAAGATTGAGACTCGTGCCACCAATTACTTGGAAAAGCTCCACCAACACCTGAACTCACTAATGTTACCAGCCCTGGAGCCTCAAAATAGTAGGAGATTAAAGAGGAAGGTGCCCCCTGACCTGATATGGTATAAAGAGATACTCCATTGGGAGTATTCTCAATCAAACCCGATCCAGACAGCAGATTGGATAAAAGGACCGTTGTCCTGATGGCTAATAAAAACATTTAAAAAAAGGATAAATTGCAGTTTTTATACATTTAAATAAAATTAAAAAAAATAACTATTATAAAAAAATGAAAAACCGACTTCAAAGTATATAAAAATTCTTAAACAAGAAATGCACTAAAAAGTAACAAAAATAATAGCGTATCCTTGCAGTATCTACAACTTACAAATTATTAGGATGATACAATGTACAACTATTGTTATTTTTGGAGTTGGTGTCAGCCAAAGAAATAGGACTATATTGGTACTTAGCAAAAAACAAGAATACCTTATGAAAATTAACTGTAACAATATCTAGCGACCTTTAAACTACAAAATACCAATTACCAACAAAACCTTTTTACAATTTTTACAAATTACCATTAATATTTATTTTCTTGACTGACACTAACTCCAAAAATAACAATAGTTGTACATTGTATCATCCTAATAATTTGTAAGTTGTAGATATTGCAAGGATACGCCATTATTTTTTTTACTTTTTAGTGCATTTCTTGTTTAAGAATTTTTATATATTTTGAAGTCGGTTTTTTATTTTTTTATAATATTTATTTATTTCTCGCGTTTTAGTGATCTGAAATTTGAAAACTGATTTTATTTTCTTGAAAATGGTTAACCTTCCAAACGCGTTGCTTTTGAATGTAATAACAAAACTAAGTGGATTACTCTTTCCAACAGAAAAAAAAATATCAAAATTCATCCTTAAGGGGTGTATTTTTTTCTTCAAATTGAAATATGAATAATTTAAAGGTACGTTGTACGTAATAGAAACAAAATTATCAAAATCGGGTTAGCCAGAAAAAAATTATAATATTATGTTATCTCTAATTTTTAACCCCTTATGAGTGGAGTTTTTTTTTTAAAAATGGATAGGAGATTAATTTAAAATTGTGTTCTACAAATAAAAAAATAATTATCTAAATCGAGTTATCCAATTAGAAGTTAAAATTTCATCCCTTAGTTATCAACCCCTTAGAAGTGGAAGATTTCTCTCAAATTAAAACTGTACCTCACGAAAAGTACTGGCTTTCAAATAAAAAAATAATTTTCAAAATCGAGCTATCCAATAAGAAGTTAATATTTCATCCCTTAGTTTTCAACCCCTTAAAAGTAGAATATTTTCTTCAAAAAAAATGGGACCATTCGGAAAGCACCAGCTTTCAAATAAAAAAGAATCATCAAAATCGCTTCACCCAGTCGGAAATGCTGAGGTAACAAACATAAAAAAAAATAAAAAAAATAGTCGAACAGTCGAATTGAGAACCTCCTCCTTTTTTTGAAGTCGGTTAAAAAACCATTTGCTTGATTGGCTCTTTGAAATCAATGAAACTTCTTAAAACTGGAAGATTTTAGAAGTATTTTTACTTCAAATTGAAATGGTACTCATTTTGAAATAAAACCTAACGAGTATAGATTCATAAAATTAGATGATTCAATAAAAATTCCGTGGCTTTATATAATAAATAATATACAGTGGTACCTCGACATACGAGTGCCCCAACATACGAGTTTTTCGAGATACAAACCGGCGAGCGAGTGATTTTTTGCTTTGAGTTACGAGCGCAATTCGAGATACGAGTTTGGTTTAGCAGGTCGAAGGTCTCAAAAAGTTGCAACAGGTCGTGCATCTGATCTTTTTAATAGAGATAAAAGATAAAATTCGAGATACGAGCAAGGTTGCGGAACGAATTAAAGTCGTATGTCGAGGTACCACTGTACACGTGAAATTGACCTCCTCTTATGTTATTTTTATAAGTTTCTTTGCTAATTTTTACCATTGTCCAACGGTCAATAACCGGCAATTTTCGTCTTGAACCACAAGATAATCCAGAACAGTTCCATCGTAAATAAAAGCATCGAGGTCTCCCGAAAGAACCGCATCCACTCCTTCAACCACCGTCGATTTATTATAGCGTTGCATATAATTATACATTTGAGGGAAGTATCGTTGGAGTGTCGAATCGGTGTGGGACCAAGGAATTGTTCCAAATTTAAACGGTGGCTTGTAACTAAAAGGTTTGGCTAATCGATGATCGTCAATTCCTAAAAAAAAAAATTATAAGACTTTTCTTAAGAGTTAATATTTATGGTACTATACCAGAAAAATCGTGGAACTCCTCTCGAGTGATCATGAACGCGGCCAAGTTGGCAGTATAGATAGCAAGGAACACCACGGCGAACATAGCCCAGACATTTGTCATAAATCTTGAAGTAAAACCGCGAGGTGAGTCGACATGAACGGCTGCTTGGAAAAGAACGGCCCAAACCAACCAATATGTTCTAAAATTTAAGTTCATCTTAAAAAAAGTTTTTCTTATTGGCTTACATTTTAACTACCGAAACAAGGAAAATCGATGATGAGGTGAAGGATTCATATTTTGTAACGATAATTTCATATCGAAACCACTAGGTGACAGCCATTCAAACAAGAAAATCGAAAAAGTTGACGCTTGAATGGCGACGACACCCACTAACATCCATGAAGCAGTATCGAAAGGTTCTAAGAAGGCGGTTGGGGAAATAATTCCAGTTCTTTTTGCTACCACAATGGCAATTCCAGTTTCCATATATGGAACGCTAAAGTCCACCTTAAAATCATAAAAATTAGAGTTGCATAATTTTTTGAAATTTCTAGACTTTGTTGGAGTTTGAAGGATGCACTTACGACTGCTTCACGTTCTGAATTGATCATCAAACTGGTTAAAACCATGTCGGTTTTGCGGTTCACCAAATCGGCGATTAAACCATTCCATTTTCCATCGGTGAGGGTTCCCCAACGTCCATCTTCGACGCGAACTAATTCGTAATTGAATCCTAATTCTTCGGAGAATTTCTCCAACAGATCGATACAGAAACCTGAGCAACACTGATAAAAGCTGCCGTTGCGATGGGCCAATCCAAGATCAACTCTGTTAAAAGGAAATTAACAGGAATATAAAAATCTTACCTTAAGTTATCACAGACGAATGAGTAATAAATTCAACAAATTTTTTTGAGTTTGCATTTTCATGGCTAAATCTTCAGTGAGATCAAAACATCCAACTATGTAAAAGTTTTGTATTGGTTATACAACATTTTTTCATTATGTTACTATTACGGAACTGTTACTTAGTTGGTATCAATCAAAATAGTTGCTAAGGGTTCGTTCCCCTTAATAGTTGTTTGTTAACAATGAAGATTGCTTTTGCCCTTTTAACAATAAATATAAAAATGTGTAAAAAATGAATAAAATGTTTTAATAATTAAAAGATGGATATACAAAGAAAGCATTTAGAAGACTGACTTAATATAAACCAACGTGTTAAACTTTTTAACAAAATTAACATTTTTCATATTCTCCTTAGGTCAAAAATATTAAATAACTAACTGATACCCGCGACGTCGTCTGCGTAGGTTATTATGTTAAGAACATATTTAATTTACAGATAAAAACATTTAAAAACTTTAAAGCAAAACTATATTAAAAATTACCGGAAAGAACTTAGCGTAGAACATTTTTAACTTTATGCCAAAAAGTTGCTCCTTCAGAATCCGCTATTGCTTCAAGTGTATAGTAAATAGTTTTTAGTTAATCAATAATTAATTTTTCAAAATTATGTGCATTTTGTACTTATAAGCCAAAATAAACAATTTTTTTTCAAAAAATTGTTCCTTAAATTTTTTCGGATCCGAAATTGCTCCAGGTGTATAATTAATTAGTAATTCAATTTTTAAACAATTCATGTTTATAAGATCCAACGGCAGTTGATGACGTCACAGTACAATACATATTTAAAAATAATTAATTATTAAAAATATTGCAAAACTTTGATCAATTATTTGCGTAATGAAAAGAGCAGATAGTAAGCTTTAACAAAAAAATAAAAAAATAAAATAAAAAAAAAATAAACAAAAATTATTTTGGATAGTTAAAAGTTCTTTTTTAATGGATATTTTATTCTTTATTTGAAGTTTTTTTTTATGTTTGTACTATGAAAATAATTACTACTAAAAAATACTATATATGCATTTCGCTACTTTAGTAGTTTCTGCAGGTACTTAAATAAACATGCATTACAATTCAATTAATAAAATAATAAAATGAATATTTTAGTACTTGAGAAAGCTACGAAAGTAGCGAAGTGGATAGTACAAAAATTTGAAAAAAAAAATCAAATAAAGAATAAAATATCCATTAAAAAAGAACTTTTAACTGTATATTAACTATGGATATAAAAACTCAAATAATGTTAATTATTTTGAATTTTATAACAATTTTAATTTTTGATTTGAAAATTTTAAAAAAATTTAACTATTAATTAACTATTAACTATACACTTGGAAGAATTTCGGATCCGGAAAGAGCATTTATGGAGCAAAAACTTTAATTGCTTTGTTTTTAATGAAGATATCGTGATAATTCTTATTTTAGATAAGGATCAAGTGTATAAAAAAAAAATTGATCGAAATCTATCCAATAGTTTTTGATTTAAAAGCGAGCATTGGAAAACAGCTATCATTTTATTTATATAGATTGCAAGTATCTGACAATTACTTTCTTAAAAAAACCTTCGCGGTGTCAACAAGTGCACATTCAGTCAATGAATGAAAATCGGGTAAACGAACAATGACTTTAATTTCTTTTGGAAACCCCAAACTCCCGCCAGGAGACCCCCTAGACCCCTTTGACATTAATTAACACAGTTTTTGCGGATTTAACACGAACTCGTAGGGGTCAATTTAACACTATTTCAAAAAATAATTTGGGGTCAATTCAACACGTTTTTACTAAAAATTATTACCTAAATATAAAATCTTATTGTTAGTTATCATGCTCAAAAAATTTTTGTCCACGGAATTAATCAAAGAGTGCTCTTTTTTAGAAAATTTCAGAGGTTTTTTGAGGATATTTTGTCATGGGGATATTTTGTCGGGGATATTTTGTCCGAGGATCAAAATGCCTAATATCGATTTTCAAGATACTTATCTTTAATTATACTTGAAAATTTAAGCCAAATAATTTTCAAATTAAGTCAAGCATTTGCTTTGCAAGTAGAAGGCAACATATTGATTGCAATTTTTTGTAAAAAAATGTCTTATTACTCGACTTGAATCTCTAGTTGTGTGGACTGAGGCTTCTTTCCTTAGACCGTTTTAGACATTTTGTTTAACTTCACGCTGAGTACCCCAACGAAGCGTGAGGGATGGATATAAGAGGGGCGTATTCGACTGAACAAAAGAAGTCTGGAACATTTCTAAAAGGATTAGTCTATCGAACCACCCGTCGCGCAAGATATTGACTAATAAAGGATTACTTGTTGGATGACAAATAAGACAACACCTAGAAATTTTTCCGTGCAATTCTTGATGGATAGGAAAAGGACAGATCGTAAAACAATCGAATCGAATGTTCTAGTGATCGAATAAGTAAGGTTGGAAAGTTCGAGAACAACATCCAAATTCCTATATAAGCGAGAACAAGCCCAGTCGGTTGCAGTTATAAATAAATCGTCAATTCAGTGGTAAATAAATAGTGAATCGCGAGTGTTAAATAAATCGTGAAAAGTGCAGTGCTAAATAAATAGTGCAAATAGAGAAATATAAACAGTAAGTGACAATTAGTGAACAAGTGACTGTGAAAAGTGACTAGTGTAACAATGAACTAAGTTATTGTTTAGGAGTGTAAATAGTGTAAAATAAATAAATAATCATTTGTTTTTAAATTGTTGTCATTTAAACACAAATCCAAGAACCCGTTTAAATAAATTAGTAAAAACGTTACAATATTTAGACTGCAAATATGTCTTGTAAGGTACACAAACTCAATTTAGAGCTTATTCAGAAAAGCTAAGGAAACTTCTTTACAATAAGTTATGGCATTTAAAAAAGATATCAATGGGATGCTACATTTAAAGACTGGTACGAAGAAGTTCAAATTCATATAAAAGAAATACGAAAAAAAAATTTTTAAGAATTTTTATCAGCTTTGGATTAATATTTTATTTTCAACTCAAATATAGCCAAGAAAAAGGAACATTTTTTTAATATTTTAATTCGTTCGTAGTGCCCACAAAAGCAAGCTTCTTAATTGAAACTTTTTTCCTAATTAATTTTGAGGAAGACACCAAAATCCATCATAGAATCCAAACTCAAAATTTGTAGGGATATGTGTTATAAATTGCTATAAAATTCTATAAACTTGTAGCTCATATATATGTAAATTTTATTGGATCGTCTGAATATAACTGATAGTTATTTTGAAAGTCTTACTCTGCTATATCTTGGTCTGAGGCAACACGACAAAGAACACCTCGTTCGACGTTGCATTTTCCCGTAACAGGATCAGGAGGTGCCAGACTTATGTAAGGGGGTTCTTCCAAAAATGTAATACGAAGATGGAACTTTTCAGGAACTCCTTGTGGTGGAGTGTGGCTATTACCAGGCCAGACGATATCCTTTATATCAAGACCTTCTTTCACCCAAGATTTCCATACTCCAATCTATAAATAAATTTAACAAAATGTTTCCAACTCTTAAAAAAAAAAATTAAAAGTTTTAAATTACTTCTTCCCAGACGAGAGTCTTTGATAATCCAGGTCGTAAATTCATAATTTTTAACTCGGCTGCTTTGAGAACACCATCTTGTGTGAATTCGATATTAGGTTTTCCCTGGTCTCCTTCCACACTTACATTTCTTAAGTGACTATTAGAGAAACAAAAATAGATAAATTTTATGTCTTAGGCCTGTAAACAAGTTGTTGAAAGTGAATTTAAGTAGAAATACAAACCGGAAAAATCGGTCTCCCGTGTCCCATCGGGACGCTCCAGCACCACCTCCCTCACAGGACAATTGCGTGTTCAGCGATCGACCAGCATTTTTCGGATCCATAATGTAATCCTCGACGCCGTGCGCGTAAACTTTTATGGCCGTCGTAATTTCGTTAACCAAACTCGATGAACTTGTGTCGAAATGAACTCCTGAAGGACAAAAAAAAAGTTTACAAACTTTTCCTTTTCATTTCCATTTTCGTTTATCGCAACTGATATGAACGAAAAGCGAAGTGAAGAAAGTTTTGTTAGAAAAAAAAAATGCGCAGAGAAAAAAATTTGATTGTTGGATTTGAAAGAAAAAAAAATGAGGAAAAACTTTTCGAATGGAAATCACATTTTTTTTTTCGATTTATCTTTTATATGTATTGACACGATTCCTAAAGGATTTGACAGGAATTCTTCCTGATTTCCATTAAAAAATTCGCATTCAGGTGTCAGTACGGGTTTGAGTGCAATCTCGGGATTTCGGGAATGAAGTGAATGGTTTTTTTTTTAAAGTGAATATGCCGAGGGGCTTCATACCGAGCATTCCCACGGGAAACTGATTGGATGTTTGCAGATTCTCAATGACCGACTGGGCCACCACCCACACGTAGTTTTCGCCGGTGAGCTTTAGATCGCGAGCGGCGTGCAAAATGTGCATCGCCTCCTCCCGGGTGCAATATAACAGCATCACACGCGCCTCACTGTCAACAAGCTCGACGAGATCGGCTGGTTTTGTCACTAACACGGCGTTTAAAATCGTTAACTTAAATCGATCCTGCAACAAAAAAAGAGATTACATCACTATCTTACTCACACATACATCCACTTGGTTTATGTAAATTTTTCAATCACAAAAGTAAATGGAATTTCACTTCTTTGTGAGTCGAAAATTTTAGCTCTTCGCACGAACGAAAATATTTTCATACAAAAAAAAATTACTTAAATATAATGGATAAAAACAGGCAATGAGATCGAACCACACGGAAAATTCTCAAAAGTTTCATAACAACAATCAGATCCAACTTTTCAACCACCACTACTCAAACAGGTAAAAATCAGCAATCATAATCTTTAAAATGTTCTAGAAAACATGGACTCACCACTGTATAAAAATTAAGTACATGAATAATGCTGACTCTGAGCCCAGACCTGAGGGTCGGAGCCCAGAAAACTTTGGGAACCCCTGACTTATATCATTACTAGTAAAAGCCCGCCAGTCAACAGAATTGACTGCTGTTCTAGATATTATTTATTTTAAAATATTATCAATTTTAATTGTTATAGAAATTGAATTTAACAATGATAATTGCATACATGGTATCAGTGTAAATGGACTATTTGAATTCTGTGGCAACTTCACTCCATTGGCTGGCACTATTACGCACAAAACCAATAAGCTATCGGCGACAAATCGACCCACACTTTAACTGCTTATATGTATATTAGACTAGCTGATACCTGCGACGTCGTCTGCGTAGGTTATTATGTTAAAAAGATATTTAATTTACAGAGGAAAAACATTTAAAAAATTTAAAGCAAAAATATATTAAAAATAACCGGAAAGAACTTAGCGTAAGACATCTTTAACTGTATGCCAAAAAATTGCTCCTTCAAAATCCGCTATTGCTCCAAGTTTAAAGTTATTAGTTAATTAATAATTAATTTTTCAAAAATTTGTAATTTCAAAAATAAAAATTGCTATATTAAAATCCAAAAAATTATCACTTTTTTAATTTTTTTTTCAAAAAATTGTCCTTTTAATGCTCTTTCCAGATCCGCAATTTCTCTAAGGGTATAGTTGTTAATTGTTTAATAATTAATTGTTCAAAAATTTGCAAACTAGAAATTAAGTTTGCTGTAAAATACAAAAGTTACATTTTTAAGTTTTTTTTAAAAATTGCTCCTTAAAAGCTCTTTCCGGGTCTGCAATTGCTCCAGGTGTATAGTTAATTAGTAATTCAATTTTTAAACTATTCATGTTTATAAGATCTAACGGCAGTTGATGACGTCATAGTACAACAATACATTTATAAATAGTTTAAAATAATTAATTATTAAAAATATTGCATAAAATTAATAAATTATTTGCGTAATGAAAAGAGCAGATAGAGCACTTAAAAAAAAACAAAAACTTCAATTAAAAATTATTTTCGATTTTATAGCGATTTCAATTCTTGGGTTTGAAAATTTTTTAAAAATCTAATATTTAATTAACTACTAACTATTCAGCTGGAGCAAATGCGGATCCGGAACGAGCATTTAAAAAGCAATTAAAAAAAAAAACTTAAAAATGTGACTTTTGTACAATATTTTACAGCAATTTTAATTTTTAGTTTGCAAATTTTTTAAAAATTAATTGTTAATCAATTAACAACTATACCCTTCGAGAAATTGCGGATTCTAAAGGAGCAATTTTTTGGCATATAGTTTAATTTAAAAAAAATGTTTCTCGCTAACTTAACTCTTTTAAAAGAGAGCGTTGAAATGTTATTTGATTATTGTAACGGTTGTGACCTAAAAATCTAATTTGAATTAGTATTTACAGTAAAATATAAAAACTGCTAAAAGATATTTTAAAAGTATCTAAAAAATATATTTTATTTATTCTTATATCTCGCTTAGCTGCATGAAGTCGTACCGCGCACGCTCAAATATAAAATAATCATTAGGCAGTGGAAGGAGAAACATTCCCTCTCTAGTCCATGCGCATAACATAGTTTACCCCACTCTATCAAAGCAACGAAAGAACAACGAAAGCATACGCGGTGTGCTTGGAAAAATCGTAATTTTTAAAACTTTAATTACTTTGTTTTAAATTAAGATATCGTGATAATTCTTTTTTTAGATAAGGACCAAGTATAGAAAAAGTAAAAAAAAAGAAATAATTGTGTGGTTTTACGAAACCACGATACAAGTGAAACTTTTTTCGGATTTTAGGCACTTAAGTAACTGAACATTTTCGGAAAATTATTCGATTTAGAGTATGAAAATAAAATAGAAAGAAAGGGATGTGCCACAAATTCACTGTCTGACTTGACGCGCGCCGTTGCAACTAATTTTGAATTTCCATTATTGATGTTAATACTTTAATGTTATTTTCACTATTAAATTTGTTGATTATTGTTAAATCGATCATCTGCCTGTTGTTATCTAATGTAACATCACCGACGGATATTTTTGCACTATTCTCACTAGTTGTATCTTTGTTTATCATGATCAAATGAGCAATAACATTTATATCAATACACTGATCAAAATACAAATACCAATACAAATATGATTGACAAAAATGACAACTTATAATATAATAAAACGTTGTCATTGAGAGGAAAATAGCTCATTACATTCAGTAATAGCTCGCGCAACAGGCTTGGGAAAACGACATGGTATATAGCTAACAATATGTATACGAGCTCTGCCGAACACTTGCCGATTCCCTGCCGAGAATGTGTTACATTTAGCGACATGCTAAAGACAGGCGAAATATTTGAGACGATGTATAAAAAGTTTTACTTTAAAAAAAATGATTGAAATCTATCTAGTAATTTTTGAGTTAAAAGCGAACATTGGAAAACAGCTATAATATCATTTTATTTATATAGATATATAAAGAACAAGACTTTCATAGGAGTCATTGGACAGTCTCATATGTGAACGATGATTAAGTAGGTACATACAAGACAGTAGTTAAAACGATACATGATTAATTAGTAACTATAATGTGATATATAAATTTTCATAAAATAAAAAAAAATCAAATATAAACTCAATACAGTTCAAAGTATTACCCCTACAATATTATTTCTAAATTTAAAAGGTTTTTATGAAGCTATAAATATATTTGTAATACAATTAATATTTTGCTTGCACACAAACTCGTCATTAATCTAAATTAAATTTCCACCCTTCACAAAATTTGTTTTTGCAGATCACAGATCCCACCGGGGACTCATTACACTACATAAAATTATTTAACAAAATTTTCAAATTTAAATCGAATGAAAAACAGAACAATTAGTTTAATAACTGCATGTAATTACGAGCGTAATGCGTTTTTAATTGATATAAAACAATGTAAATGATGCATGTACTTGGAAAAAATTAAATTTTCCATATGAAAATATAGTATGATTAAAAATTTAATGTTTACAACATTTAGCTACATATTTTAATTAAATTTAACTGTTTCGATTCAAATATAGTTATTTTTTTTTAAATGAAAATAGAAAGTAAAAATAAATTTTATTGTCGCTGGGTTGATAGAGGCGGATCAAGCTATTCATTTAATTAGTTTGGATCGAGCTTTTATTGCGATTTCGTTAATTAATTTTCATATTATCGAAACAATACAACGAAAATAAGATTGGTTAATTGAAAATATCTAATCGATATCAAATAAAATTTCTTAAAATCGTTTAATTGGTGCTTTTTGTTGTATGATGCCATTTATTAGTTTGTTATTATTTGGAAACTGGGATAAACTGTTTTTCTTGGAAGAGACTATTGAAGTTCGAGGAAATGGATTGTTTAAGAGTTTCATTCTGAAATAAATATCAATTAAAAAAGAAATATAATTACAATTTTGTGTTTGTTTGATTATAAAAGTTATCTTTAACAAAATTTATTGAAACTCTTCAAACTAGATATTATGTAGTTCCTTGTCTACACCATTGTGTAGATCGGATGTGGAATGTGCTGTAGCTGTTTGTTTTAATCCACCAGATTTAAAGGATCGTATCGTTTCAGCCTAGCAAATTGTTAAAATTTTTCTTGCTGTTAAGTTAGGGTGCACTCTTAAGGTTTGTTTGCGGTAGTGATCCGGAACTGCATCAATCCAAGTGGATTCGATAATCCCCAAACGCATACACGCTTATATACTGATAAGGGTTACTTTTCCGTGAACGAGTTTGAAAATGTTCGGAAGTTAGACGAGGATTAACGAGCACCCACGAAAATTGTTATATGAATTGAACGTTGACAGATGTTGATGCCTCGTTCACACGAGTCAACTTTAGTTGACCGATTTTAGTTAATCGATCAAAAGTGGAATGAAAAACCTAGTGTTCAAACTCGTTCAAACTTTTTTTGATCCACTAAAAAGTTGATTACGGTTCTCACACGAGGATTTTCATTCAACTTTTTTTGATCAACTAAAAACGGGCTACTAAAATTGATTCGTGTGAACGCAGCATGACAGCAAAACTGGATTAAGACTAGCCACAGTTTAGCAAACTGCGCATGAGTAAGAGAATCGAATTTTTCATCCTAACAAAAATCTGAGGATTGCTAGAACCAATTATGAGTCGATAACAAACGCATTTCGTGTGAACCGCAAATATCGGACCATAACTCGGCTCATAAACTTCCATGCGCTTGGCGATGATCCTAAATCGGTCTTGAACTGATTCGTTACCGATTTAGTATCACATCCGCGAACGAACCTTTAGTCTTTCCATATAGATATGCTTTATTTGTTTTGGCCGCTACTTGACTAACGGTTTCAGTGTTTGTATCCCTGAATATAATGATATAACGCATATAGTTGGGTGCATCAATCATTGTTTTGATTATTTTTGTTTGACAACGAACGATAAATTGTAAGTTGGGGTTTTTGGCAGAAACCCTTGACTCCATATGTCCAAATTGGTTTTAAATTCGCGTCGTACAGGATTAGTTTTGTATCCAGCTTAAGTTTGGATTTTTTACTTAAGAGCCAGTATAACTTTTTATAGGTAACTAGCTGATACCCGCTCGCTTTGCTAAGAGTATCAAAATTTAATTGATTGATTAATAGATTCCCTACCTTCATAGCGAAATAGGTATAAAAATTAAATTTTTTTGATAGAAAAAGATGATAGATACTTTCAGACTTTAGATCCAAAGTAAGTTCATCAATATCCTTAAAATTACTTTTCTAAGAAAATATATGAGCTATTTCACAGGTTCTATACGATTTTAAATATAATAAGGTCCTTTAAGAAAATTTGAAAATTTTTTATACCAAATGTCATTGAAAACCGTTCAGCTATTTAAGTAGAAAAGATGAGGAGCTATCCTACAGGAACCGTAGCTTTTTTTAGAATAAATGCTATTCAATATGTTAAGATCTGAGGTATCTTTAACAAAACTTCATTAGTGTTTTTCCCGTTAAGTAATTGTTATTTTAAAATTTAGATTATTATTTTAATACGTTCATTTTTTATTAATATCTTCGATAATGAACAATAAAGAAATTTAAATATTTTCAAAAATTATTCCATTATTAATTTTATCGGGTTTTAAATTGAAATTCATATTTTTTTTCCAGTAAAAATTGTCAATTTTTTAATTTAAACTTTGTAGAGATTTCTTTCGTTACTGTGTAAAATTGGCCAGGCCTTCTTGAGTAAAATGCGTTAAAATGCTCACAGAATATTTCTACATATATAAGAAGAAGATATCAATAAAACAGCCACTACGTACGTCGTACTAAATAGCCAGCCGTTCTATCAACGCTTTTTAAAACGCTGATTTCTTATAAGATATAAATTTTTATGATTTGCTGTAAAGAGCAATTTTAATCTACACGAAAAGCACAATGTATCTAATGTATTTAATTGGATGAGGAATAATACTGTATTGTTTAAAATAGTTTCGTAAATAACCAATAATTTTTTTGTAATATATAGAAGATAAAAATGGTTCCTGTGGGTTATCCTTCGGAGATAGACATATACCGTCACGGACTTTTTTATCAATTTTTTTAAGATACGCAATTTCGCCGCATATAAGATCGATCTATGTATCTCGTAAGGTTTAGCCAGCGTTTGCAGTGTAAGTGTAAGCAAAAATATGTTTGTTATGACACCACATTACAAATCTTTGAATTTTCCTATTTTTCTCTACTAAAATATGCATTATTATACCTAAGAACCTTCTCTTTGGTTCACTCTATCAATCGTTAAAAACTGCATTAAAATCCGTCGTATAGTTTAAAAGATCTAAGGGAGCAGACAGCGGGAGTGACTTTATTTTATACCACGTAAAGATTTGAAGTTATAACGTTAAATTTTTAAATTGATGCTGCACATAAATCAGTTTATTAGACTTAACATGCTGATAATCATTAAGATTACATTTCTGTATGAAAAATTACAGCAAAACCCTTGGATACTTGAGCGTCCTAAGACTTCTGACGGTTAATAATTTTGCTTTAAATACTATTGATGGATTGTTATGTAACGTCACGGTCGTGATAATGATGAGAATTATCAAATTATGTAAAATTGGTAAGGTAATCTCGATTTTTTCGATGAACCTTAATATTACAAGAACAAGATTAAGGTGGTAGAAATCCGAGGGAAAAAAAAAACGAAAACGAAGATTGTTTACTTTTAAATAAGGGTTGGTTATAGAATATTTCATAAAAGAAATAAAAAGTTTTCTAACTTATTGTTAGACTTATTGTATAACTATTGGCTTATAGACTAAGAGAATTGTTCCGTATGACAAGTTCTTTACAACAAACTTTTCAAAGTCTATTCTTAGTTCATCAAATAGTTTCCATCTTTTACAGTCATTGTGAATGTTATCTATAAAATTAACTTCTAAGTTATTATCGTATTATATAAATTTGTGAAAGCATTTTATACCTAAATTTGTTATTTATGAAGTCGAATTGATTATCGTAAAATACCTACTAACCCGATTAAATTTTCATTTTTCAGCTACGTAGTGGCGCAGTGTATGGGTAGTAAAATGGGCTATGGCTCCTGGGTGTCCAACCAGTTTTTCGAATCACAATTTTTCGAATCACAATTCTTCGAAACACAATTTTTCGAATCACAATTATTTGAAACACAATTTTTTGAAACACAATTTTTCGAATGCACAATTTTTCGAAAGAACAATTTTTCGAAATAATGCAGTCTAAATCAACTTCTACAGGTAGAGTTGGTGTTTTTGAACAAAAATAAGTGTACATCAACCTCGACGGGTAGGGTAAATGAAATAGGTACATAAATGTGTCAGTACATATAACTTTTTTTTCACTTTTTACAATTTCTGTATCTCTTTTCGTTCTGGAAATAGCAATAATGTAGTACTTAAAATGACGGGGAGAATAAGAGTAGCGTGGCACCATGAATTGACGACGGTTTTTGATAAAACAAGTCAAAAGAAAACGAAAATGAAGAGTGCTTATTTGCGAGTTTTCGCTTCGTTTTCGATAATAACCGGATTCCAAGACGCATTTTTCTTATGGGAAATGATTTTGATAAATCTGTCAATTAAGACTTAACTATGGGAACTGTCATTTATTTTAAGTTAATTCATATAAATTCATTCAACAATTTCCTACTACAAATGCTAAAGGGGGCCAAGGGGACCCTATGGCGGGGGTTTGGCGGAGCCCCCAACGAAAGAAATTGTAGTCATCCGAATTTCATTATTTGACTGAATGTGCACTTCCTGACACCACGAAGTTTTACACAAAATTAAATGTTTTAACATAAAAATTATGCTGCAAATATCTATGAGTTTTCAGAATTCATTGAAAATCTTTATGAATACAGAACCTGCATTATTAGAGCATTTTAAATTTATAGAATATTTTTAAAATCTATAGTCATCTTTAAAATACGTGGTATCTAGGGATTGTTTATTTTGCCTATTATATTTTCTATATTACTTGAGTTCAAACTCGTTAGAATTTCATTAATTTTATGGTGTTTTCTGTGATTTATTCCTGAAATTTTGTGTTATTTGTGATGTTTATAAAATATGTGTCCTTTGAATTGCAAAAAAATGAAAATTATTATCACTCAATGGAAGTTTAATATTGAAAACGTGTTCGCAAAAAAAAATATTGAGTGTTCAAATTGGACCATCTAAGTTTCCATAGTTAATCATACCTTGAATTTTGCAAATGGCTTGCTTAAGCCTCATGCTGACGTCAAAATTTATCGATTTCTATGGTACACAAAAGCATAACGTTGGGCGATTTCAAATTCTCTAAGCGCCACGCTAATCTTACCAAAAATGAACAATCTGTAAACTATAACTTATAGGTACCTATTTACAAAGTTAAATTACATGGTTTTTTTGTTTAGTAAATATATGTTAAAATGTCCAAAAAATTATTAAATTTTATTTACTAAATAAAAGTTTTTTTTTCAATTACATGTGTTTTGTGTAAACTGGCAAATAAAACTAAATTTATTCTAATTATTTCGGTCCCTAAAATTATTTATTGTTAATTTTTCGAAAAATTGTTCTTTCGAAAAATTGTGCATTCGAAAAATTGTGTTTCGAAGAAATGTGATTCGAAAAATTGTGTTTCGAAAAATTGTGTTTCGAAGAATTGTGATTCGAAAAACTGACACCTAACCGGCTCCTGGTAGCACAAATATCACTGGGTCACATGGATGACAGAAAGCTGCTAATTAAGCCAACTTGTTTGCAAAATCGGACAATGACAATTAGTTAAAACTGATATAAAATCCGAGAAGAAAAAGAGAAGTAGAACATTTATTGGGGAGGTCTCTTGCGTAAAGAATTTGGTATTACTTTTGAGCCTCATCTTTATTAGAGAAAATAAGTAACTATTACAATCTGAAAAAGGTTCCATCAGAGCTATTTTAGTGATAGAATAAGTGGTTGACTCTAGAAGAATGTAAAACGTAAAGAATTTTCGTTCTAAAAAAAAAAACGGAAAATAAAATTTTATTTTTCTGAAAAATTTTTTATTTAGAGTATTATTCCAGTGGATTAGTCGAGGTTATTTTGTTTAATTGTAATAAAGGACGGCAAACCAGGTTCAATCCAGGTGAAACAAAAATACGCAATACCACTGCTCTAACAAAAAATTAATTGCTCATTTCTTTGGACTCAAAAGAGTTTAATCAATAGTAAATTAATACTATTACGTGGCCAATTGAAAATTTTTCTTTAAAAATTGAAAAAGAAGAAATAATCATTGAATATGACAACTGAAAAATCAAAACTTAAAAAAGTTTGCGTGTTGTTTTGGATTATTTAAGATACATGTTGGAAACATACAAAAATAGTTCTTAAAGTTCAAGTTGCATGCTTCTTCAAAACAAACTTTTCTCCAGAAAAACTAAAAGAACTTTATGACGATGTTTTGAAGACATTTATATGTATTGAACTGTTATGAGAATGTTTTTGATCAGAAAAAGTTTGACGTTGTACAAGCAAATAAAGGAATTTCATTTTGTGTCTGGACCTCGTTTTGAATTGTAGGATTAAGACCTAATTTGAAAGCCGAAAAATAATTTACTTTAAAAATTTTTGTGTTAAAAAGATAATTTTTTCTTTAGTTTAAAGATGCAAACAAAAAATCAATGCTAAAAAATCTAATACACGATCTTTTGTCTACATTGTCCTATTCTATTTTTTAAAAGTAATCGAATAACTCGTCTATCAAAATCAATCGAATACAATAAATGTTTAATGTGTTTTAACAATCTACTTTTGTAATAGCTATTCTTATTTTGTCTGCAATTCTGAAGCAATTTGACAGATATTCTTTTCTTATTTTACGAGTTGAAGAACTTGACAAGAACAATCTACGTATTTGTGAAATGATTTTAAGTAAGTCTTGTAAAATTCCTGAATTTGGTGGTGAATCAAATATTGAACAGTTAAATGATCCCTTGCCTCACGAATCCACAACTTTTATGTTCTTTTTTTATTTATTTAAAACCTTTAACTTTGTTATTTAGAACAGGACTCCTACGTCCTCATCGACTCCACGTTAGGCCGAAGAAGTCTGCCTCGTTTCAATATCCTTTCTAAATGATTCTGAAAAAGGAAAAAAAGGAGAGCATATTTTTAATGGATATCCACTAATTTTTATTCTCTTCTGTAAAAATATTAATAAATACAAATTTAAAAATTTACAAAAGCTCTACTTTTGTGAGCTTTAATCTTTAATGCGTTAAAAAGCCATACAAGACCTAACCAACTTTTAGAGTTAACTTATCAAATTCTAGAACAAATTAACTTGTAACTTATTATTTCATTTTTAGGTTAAATGATTAATTATATTTAAATTATTAGGATATTTACGTTGAAACCTTTGATCTCAAGTTGACACGGGTTCCTATTGACTTATACCTACAACCAAAAATCTATATATGTAAAAGGGTAGACACATTGACTGACAGACACGCTGGAGTCTAAACCATTGATGGTAAGAACTTGAATTTTAAAATGTTATTACTGAGTGGTCCCACAAAAGAAGAAGTTTTCTAAATTCTACCTCTAAGTAGGTAGACATTTAAGGTCATATCTAAGGTATCTTATTTCGTTAATTTAAGGCTTAAAAACAATTTTTAAAAATTTCAAGGAAAATCCTAAAGCATTGGCCTTACTAACTCAGTTCTCAATATTATTTTAACTATCTTCATAGGGGCCGTTCAAAAAATACGTTCGTATATCAGGGAGAGGGAGGGGTTTATATCGTTTAGTGTGGCAAAATATGACAAGAGGGGTCTAAGAGAACGTGACATTCTAAGCTCATCAATAATTCGTTTTTATTTATATTTTTCAAGTCAGCGAGTAGTCCATACATATAACGTTTACCACCAAACATCAGCACTGCCCTCCGGTGAAATTAAACGACGTCGAGCTACCTCAATCCGATCACGCAAAATATCTGGGGATGTATCTCGATAGAAGACTGATTGTGTCCATACATATTAAAGAAAAAAGGAAACAACTCAATGAAAAGTTTGGAAACATATACTGGCTCTTTGGAAAAAGATCACAACTGGAGATTGAAAATAAAGTGCTGTAAATCGCTTGTATCGCTTGTATCGCTTGTAAATCGGTACAAAGATCTATTTGGACATGTGGAGTGAAACTTTAGGGAACGGTTTCCTACTCCAAAATAAAAATTCTGCAGAGGTTTCAATCCGATATCCTCCGAACAATAATAGGCGACCGATCACATCGTTACCAGGTGAGACTGGAGAACTATCCTAACCAGCTTGCTATCAATCTGCTTGATAACAGTAATGAAAATAGGAGATTGAAGAGACCCACTATTCTGGAGTTGACAAATAGATTTCAGTACACATCACAAGTATGTTAATAAAAGAAATTGCGTCGTGTCAGGGGACACAACCAAGTCAAGAGTGCAACCGTAGACACATTGCAATTATTGCCAAGAAGCAGATTGTGCAAAAATAATTTTTTTTTTCGATTTTTTAATTTTATTTTTCTGTCCCGATATTTGCTTATTATTTCAAATATTTATTACTACACGGAAACCATATTTTTAAATAATACATTTTTAAAAATATCAACATTTATTAGGGGTATATTATTTACTAGCTGATACCCGCCCGCTTCACAGAGCGTATCTAAATTAATCTGATTGAATAATAGAAAATTTTACCCATAATAAGAAATTAAGCTATTTTTACAAAAAAAAGATATTTAGATATTTCTAGACCTTTATTTCATAGAAAGTTCATGAAAATCCGTTAAACTACTTTTCCAGGAACAGATATAAGTTATCTTATAGGTAGGATCTTAGGTTTTTTTGAATATTGTAAAATATTAAGAAAATTTTAAGCCTTGAGAACCTTTCACACCAAATGCCATATGAAATCATTTATTAATTTTAGTAGAATGGATTAGTAGCTATCCGTTAAGAAGTGTACCTTTTTAAGGATCAATAATATTTAATGTGTTATCTTAAGATCTGAGGTATTAGGTTTGGTTGCCTTAGAATTATAACTCTAGGATATAGTATTAAGGCCGTTATCTCTTATCGGCAAGTCTGCTATTTCCCGAGGTCCAAGATTAGACAACAAATTCTTATAGATTTTGCTAGAATAAATTAAAAATTAAGAATATAGTTTTTTGGTAAAAAAACCAACGCGATGGTCACATCTAAGTTGCTATTTTCTCTTGAAAAATAAGTTGGGCTGGATTTTTTTTGTTCTGGGGGCTCTGCCTAACGGCTTCACCTCTCTTTGTCAAACTCCTAATCGGGATCACTTAAGTCGAACTGTCTGTTTTTGTTATTTATTCTTACGGGTCTCATTTTTGAACTAAGATATTTCTTTTTATGAATGAAATCATATTTTCTGCAAAGGATTTCCTTCTCCTCCCTCCACAATTCAACCGTTTACTAAGCCGAACAATTAATAATATATTAACTACCCGTAAATTCACAATGGAGTTATGGTTTCTAGGAATTTAATCTATCGCTATACTTCTAAAATGGTTATCATTTTCAAATTTGCAAACATTAATTTATAAGAATAACAAATTAAAAAGTTTAAAATCATGTCGTCTTTACGATATGTTAGTATATGTACATTGTATCGCAACTGCCTGCCGATGTATGTTTTTCGTTGGGCAGTTTTTATAGTTTTTATTTTTCTGCTCAGAAAATTAACATTTTTTTCGAAATAAAAAGTATTTTAAAGCACTTTTTGTAATATTTACTACTTGTAGTGAAAATCTCGTCCAAATCAGACCAGCCGTGTTCAAGTTTGCCAAGAACAAACAAACAGACAGGGAAAACTATTCGAAATAAAAAGTAGTCTTTAATGTAAGTTACAATTTTTAATAACGTTTTGTGAAAATTCCATTGAAATCGGCTCCACTTTTTTCAAGTAACCCTGGACAAATCCTGTTATTACCCTGTTTTTTTGGGGAAAATTACAATGTAAATGGCATTTATTTTTTGGTATTAAATATATGAAAATGTAGGCAATAAAAGGTATTCAATAAGACACCTTAAATTTTTTAGATTAGATAAAAATCTTAGCTGGGAAAAATGATTTCGTTTTTTGTTCTCTCGCGCAGGAGAGATGGAACATTTCTATTTTATAGGTATTCAAATAGTAAAAAATCTTCAATCTTATTATTGGTATAGATAGAAATAAACTAATTAAAAGGTCTAGCTTTCGTGATGTAATATTTATAAGGGGGTCCTAAAATGTTTGACCAAACATGACGAAAGGGGAGGGAGGAGTAAAAATGGCAAAATTTACCGTGACGTAGTTTTTGAGCGGCCTCATACTTATTTAAATACTGATACTTATACAATTCTTGACAAATGTGCTTTTGCTTGCAGTAAGATGAGTTTTTGGTGTATCTCTCATTATACCCAGATTTTTTTTTAAGTCTACTGTTTTACTGATCCTGTGAAATTGAACGTGAAGTCCCCGATAACCTTAAACCAGTGTTTCTCAACCTGAAAACAGGTTGAGAACCACTGGATCATTAAATTTTTTTGCTGATTTTCCAAAAATAACATAAGAGAAATAAAACCGATAAAATTACCTTTTTTAATCAGTCTATCATGGGATTTGAGTGGGGTTTTAATGAGTTTCATGCGAGTGAATTCCACTGTGGACATTACTAGAATTTTTTGATATAAAATGAAAGAAAAATACGACGAAATTAATTGAAATAACCGAGTCAAGTCGTTTATCTATCAATAAAAATCGTTTGCCATCGGCAAAAAGTAGCCTGGTGTCGAGAGAATCGAATCGCCAACCCACCTCAGAGATATGACATGAAATCAATTGAATTTTTCTCATTACAACCTAACAGATTTTTTTTTCATCACCTCATTTCGTTTTCGAATCGAGTTTTACGACCGACACGAACAAACCGTTTCTTTATCCGATTGATTTTCCAATTTGTATACCAATTGTCCGGTTTTATGTCAAAAAAAAAATTTTTGTGAAAATGTTTTGTTTATTTATTTTTTTTGCAAGGACAAACTCTCAAGAGAGAGCTTTAGACATTTTTTGTATGCTATTCACTGAATTTTTTGCTGATGCCAATACCACTTAGCCGCAACCCTCGACTCATTACAGCGTAAATAAATTTAATGTACATCTCGCGTCGAGAATATTATGATCTCGCCTTTGATCCTCTT
Source organism: Sisyra nigra (assembly GCA_958496155.1). Taxonomy (NCBI): domain Eukaryota; kingdom Metazoa; phylum Arthropoda; class Insecta; order Neuroptera; family Sisyridae; genus Sisyra; species Sisyra nigra. Next base: position 48,771,765 of record OY292315.1, read on the forward strand.
AATGAAATTAATATTTATTTTCACGTCTAATAAAAAGAAGCGCGGAGATAACTAATGCTTTAATTACTGTACAAGAACAAAAGAGGTTGTGTGTCGCGGCTCTGAAGTCCTCTTTAATTCAAGTCGTGTTTAAGAGCTTTCAAGTGGTTTTAAATATATTTTTTTCGCCGAAAGCTTTTAGCTAGTGGTGTCTTTATCTTACTTGCATGTCGGAGACGCGCTCTCTCACGGCCTGGATGAAGTCGTCGTGACCGGCGATTTGGCTGGTGACAACACTGAATTGATGCCATTTGTAGCGCTCGAGGATACTTAGCATGGCGGCGGTTTGGTGCTCGAGTGACGGAGCTAATTGCAGTTGCAACGAGCTTTGTGAAGCTCTGAAATAAAATCAATCCGTAATTAATACATTAACTATTTAAATGCAAGCTCAAGACAAAGATTTATAGGGATTCATTGTCTTTGTGGTTTACGTCTTGGTACTTAAACTTAAACCTTAGCTGCAACGAGCTTTAAGACGCTCTATAAAATTAATAAGAAATTACGAGTAAAACTAGTCCAAGACATAGACCCATTAAACGATTATTATTGTACAAGTTTATTTGGTAATTGATAAAAATTGAACTTTAAAAAAAATATTTCAGCTCAGTTAAAATGAAATTTGAAAGGCTCTAAAATTAATTAACAATTGATTTTTTTTTTAATTTTAAAAATTTTTAAGAAAATTTCTTTGGAGATTTCTCTCTTGGTAGTTGCCAGAATTTAACCTATTTAATTGAAAAAATTTAACAAGTTTTATCTTTTCATGGGCCGGAAATTTGACTTAAACGAGTTCCCATTTTTTCGATTATTGGATTGTCCCTTATTTATTTTTTGAGAAATCATCCCTTGCCAGAGATCCAATAAATACCATTTTTATTTTTATCTTTAAATCCAATGGTTACAATCATAAAATTTATAGAAATGAAAATAGATGGTAATAGAGGTTTTACATTCGAAATTCAACATTTTACAAATGAAAGTGGTCACTTTTCAAATCAAATTGGTCACTTTACTGATAAGATGTTTAGTATATGTTAAATAGTCACTAAAGATTATTGATCAAAGTCAATTTGATTTTGGTCAAATCAAATTTGCTAACAAATTCTGTAACGAGTTCTAAAGTTAAAAGCTTGCCTAACCTACATCGACTGAGTTTAAAATGTATTCGTGATCAAAGAAACAAATAGGACCATCATAGCAATAAACAAATAAATGAGTCATTTCTTTTGAAAATGGTTCAAGTTGTTGTTTGATAAAAATCTATAAAGATCTTAAGATGTCACGTTGAATGAATTATGTATCCCAAAAAATTGTACGGTTCCTGAAAATGGTAGGCCGGATTTAAGAGGGTTGGTATGAAAGGTTTACATACCTTAAAGTAGTGGTTTTTAACCTTGTTGGAGGTACTAACCCCCCCACAAATTTTTTAAAGTTTTTTTTTAAATTCCAATATAGGTAGGTTCCTATTTATCAATATACCTTATATTAGTTGGGTGTATGTTTTGACCTCCGCCGAACCCCTAAGATGAGATTGACTCACCGAACCCCTGGGGTTCGATCGAACCTAGGTTAAGAACCACTACCTTAAAGTGATAGAAATTTTTTCCTTAAAAACATACAATGTAGATGTGATAGCAATTACCTCTTCCTAGACAAGAAGTTTTAAGACTTTTGTTGAACTAACTATGAAATTGAACCTTTTGTATGGATCTTAAGGTCTAAAATATATCAATTTATTATCCTGGACAATCCATGATTCCTGGATGATAACTAGATTTTTTTAAGTTTTGTGTGAAGGTTCCTATTTTTGAATTAAATTGATTGCTGGCTACCGAAGTGGGCAAGTACCAGTTAGTAATAAAAAGATACCAACTTAAAAACAACCAAAGATGTTGCAGAGAAAAAAAATTGTAAAAGTTTTTTGGGAAACTTAATTGAAACCCTTAAAGATCAGAGAAAAAATTTTATACATCAAGAATGAACAGCAATCAAACGGCCTAAGTTCCAAAAACAAAAAAATTGACTTAGACCCGAAAAAGCAAGCTAATTTTTACGTTGTTGGCCATTGCCAACAACGTAAAAAGCGGGCTAACTGCCATAATCATTTAGTTTAAGAGTTTGCAACGTTTTTGAGAGAGAATTTTAGATCGGCCAATTTTTATATATGTTATCTCTCGCACTATCCCGGACATCATACGGACTGTCTGGCTGTCGGGAGGGGTTGCGTTTATTAGTGCGCATCGCACCTGTACAGGTAAAATATTTACATTTTCAGAGAAAAGAAAAAGTTTGAGATGAAATTTGTAGAAAATAATATTTTACATAAAAAATGTCTGGTAACTAATTTTCGTTAAGTTGCTAGTTTGCCCGCTACAAGCTTGAAAAGGCTGGCTCGACCTGACGTCATTTGAGTGGCCGATTGTTCAGAGATACAGCCGTTGTGCCGACATATACAATGAGCTTTACAAGCTTGTAGCGGGCAAACTAGCAACTTTACGAAAATTAGTCACTAGACATTTTTTATGTAAAATGTTATTTTCTACAAATTTCACCTGAAACTTTTTCTTTTTTCTGAAAATTTCAATATTTTACCAGTCAAAAGTGCGATGCGCACTAATAAACGCAACTCTTCCCGACAGCCCGTATGATGTCAGGGATAGTGCGAGAGATAACATATATAAAAACTGGCCGACCTAAAATTCTTTTTTTTTCGACGTCGCTAGCCTTCGTACTATACGGTTGTTGGCAATGGCACTTAGCTTGCTTTTTCGGGTATAACTCAATTTTTTTTTTTTTTTTTGGCCCTTAGCCCCTTATTGATGTCCAGTAGTTGATGCAAAAAATATCGATTAAATGCAGACACTTAAATATCAAGGTTGAAAAATATGTTAATCCCTTAAGGGGATTAAAAATGACATTGAAAATCGAACAAATGTATCGATTATTATTTGAACATTTGATAAATTTCATAAAACTACAAATTTTGTAACATTATTTTGTATTTGAAAATATTTTACTTTTTATTAAGAAGCATTTTAATAAACTTCGCACCGTTTTTTTCAATTTGTTTTTCACGCCTCAAAAATAGTTTTACGGATTTGAACTAGTTATGAAATCTTACTTGTATACCAAGATATTTGCTACTTTGGAAAATTAATGATTCCTGAGGAATAATTATTAACAACTTTCCTATCCTTAGCGAAGCAGGCAAACATCAGCTAAAATTAAATTGCCCGGATATTCAATAGGTGGATGATTTTTTTTGAATTCTTAAAGACAATATCAGTTGCAACTAGTTGAAAAATTCCACGTTCGAAGAAACTTTGGTTTTAAGAAGCGAAAAACTGGTTGAATCCATTTTTAACAACCTGATCGAAATTGAAAGTATGACCATTCAAATGATTTTCAAGGGAACGAAACAAATGGTAGGTAATCTGGTGGGGCTAAGTCAGGGCTATAGGATGGATGTGACATCGGTTCTCAATTAAGCTCTGTTAATTTTTGACGGGTTATCAATGACGTTTGGTGTTATCCTGATGGAACATCACATTTATTCAGTTTTTTGGTTATAAAAACCAAAGCTCCTTCTAACATAAAATTTTTCAACTTACCGAAAGATGACAAAAGGTCATCCAACAAAATGGTCAATATACCATTGAATAATATTCGTTGTTAATATAAATAAACTAGCTGATACCCGCTCGCTTTGCTGAGAGTATCTAATTTAAATTGATTGATTGATAGATTCCCTACCTTCATAGCAAAATATAAAAATTAATCTATTTTGACAGAAAAAGATAATAGATACTTTCAGACTTTAGATCCAAAGTAAGTTCTTCAAAATCCTTAAAATTACTTTTCTAGGAAGATATATTAGCTATCCCATAGGTTCTAAACGATTTTAAGTATAAAAAGGTCCTTTAAAAAAATCTGAAAATCTTTCATACCAAATGCCATTTAAAAACGTTCAGCTATTTTAGTAGAAAATATTAGGTGCTATCCTACAGGAACCGTACCTTTTTTAGGATAAATGGTATTCAATATGACCTTGAGATCTGAGGTATCTTTAACAAAACTTCATTAAAATTCGTTCCGTTAAGTACTTAATTGTTAATTATTTGAATTTTTTTTATATATTTTAATGAGTTTATTTCTAATTAGTATCTTTGACAATAAACATTAAAGTAATTCAAATATTTAAAAAAATTTCATTATTAATTTTATCGAGAGTTAAATTGAAATTCATATTTATTTTCCGGTAAAAATGGTCAATTTTTTAATTTAAACTTCGTAGAGATTTTTTTTGCGAGGGAAATAGGTTAAAATGCTATTTCACGAACTTTAATGAAACTTCTTTTAAATACACGGTTCCTGTAGGATTCAATTGTTACGCTATCCTATGAGAACTGTCGATTATTCCGACATAAAAAGCAAACTATATCATTCTCTGGTCCGTTAACTATCACATGGAAGCGGATATTGTTTCAAAATTTGAGCTCAATTGGTGTAGAATTTTTTGAGTTTTGTCTTAGAAAACTACCAACATAATATTTTTAAATATATAAGAAGAAGATATCAATAAAACAGCCACTATGTACGCTGTACAAAATAGTCAGCCGTTCTGCCAACGATTTTAAATCTCTGATATCTTTTAAGATATTCATTTTGATGATATGCTATAAAGTGCAATTATGATCTACATGAAATGCACAACGTATCTAATGCATTTAATTGGATAAGGAATATTACTGTATTGTATAAAATAGCTTGGCAAATAACCAATTTTTTTTTTGTAATATGTAGAAGATAAAAATGGTTCCTGTGGGTTATCCTTAGGAGATAGACGCATACCGTCGAAGAATTTTTTATTATTATTTATCAATCTTTTTAAGATACGCAATTTTGCCGCATATTAGTTTGATCTATCTCGTAAGGTTTAGCCAGCGTTTGCAATGTAAGTGTACAAAAATATGCTTGTTATGACATCACATTACAAATCTTTGAATTTTTCGACTTTCTGCATATAATATGCATGTTTTACATCCAAAAACCTTCCTCTTGAATCACTCTATCAATTGCTGAAGACTGCATTAAAATCCGTTTTGTAGTTTTAAAGATCTAATGGAACAGACAGCGGGAGTGACTTTGTTTTATACTAGGTAAAGATTCACTTTGAAAAATATGAAAAAAAAACGACATTAAATATTAACATTCCAATACTTCTCATATAACATAAAAGTTAATGCACGTGGTGGAAATGAAATATTCAAGTTTCACATTAATTTTCAGCGTGCTCGTTGTGGAAATGCATTCCTTGAATAAGTTAAATAGTGCAACGTTTTAAAGATATGCTAAACAAACTATTGATAGAAATTTTTTTTATCATAGAGTATAGAAATTTTTTTTTTCCTTTACATTTTGTTCGTACGATCCATAGAGTTGACCAATGGATTACTTAAATGAGAAAAACTGAAGGTGCCTGTAGGGAGTTGGTGTTTCAACAATTAAGAGATGTTTTATCTTCCCGGTAGGTAGAACGTTTGATCTTGTTCCTAACCCTTCAAAGATTAATTTCTATAAAGAACAAAACTTGATACTTTTATCCCAGTAAAGGGGGTATTTTAAGTTGACTTTTATATAGGGAATTTTTACAAGCTACAATAATATTATTCCAACTTTTTACTAAGTCTTTAGACATTTAGGAACACCCCATTTTTTTATAAGAATTTGTTAAGGATTAAGGCTTACCTTCGTTCAAGTCCTGAATTATCGGCGTTCCACGCGATGACCGGAATGCCCAAATATCCAGCGAGTTGTAAAAAATACTGAGCGGATGCCGTGCTTCGTCCATATTGTTCATAGTTCATCAAATATAAAATCGCTGACACGTTCACCGACAAAAACTCCTTGCACAACGAGTTGAGAATAACTGAAAACAAACAGAAAAATCTATATGAAAAAAAGGAAAATTAAATCACTCGCCTTCCTCTTCGCTCATTAAAAGCGACAAGAAATTTTCTTTTGCCCCGTTTTCACAAGCATGAAAGTTATTTTTTCACAGTTCCATGTTTATAATGAGACAAAGATGTATATAAACATAGTATGTATATACACATATAAATAAAGTTTCGCACGTCGGCCGCGTGGCACAAAGAGAATAGCGAAAGCACGCTCTTCTTACATCAATTAAAATTTAATGGAAAAGACGAAAAGCTTCCACGTTTCTCTTCTATTTACTTGTGTTAACATAACATTCGTTCACATGAAAAAAAACTACTTGCAATTGAAGATACAGAAAATTGAGAGCGAATGTAATGATCTCAAAGCCCTTGAGACAAGTCAAGTAAAGAACGGAAGAGAATAAAAAGTGAAAAGGTAAAGGTCAGTTATTGTATTGAAATCATCACAAGTTAAATAAAAAATATTTTAGGGCACCCTTTTCGAATTGAGGAAATCGTATAAAAAGTATATTTCAAGCTTTTATTACTCTTAGCTTTCTGATAAAATCATCTTAAGAGATGCAAGTGAAAATGGATTTATAAAATGCTCGATCCTGCTTTTAATAATATGTAAAAATATATTACTTCAAAAGTGAAAACTTCTAACACATTAACACTCAATCTCATTAAGAACCACTTAGTCATTTTAATATAAAAGATAAAGTTTTTCCCCAGAAACGTGGATTCATAAAGATTAAAAATTTTTCTGTAACTTTACATGATCCTCCAGCTAAATTTCATTGAAGGAAATCAATAGTTTTAAAAAAGAAAAACAATAATCTTTTAGTTATTTTAAGGCCTTAACTATCTTATCTTACTTATATTATAAACGTGAAAGTTTGTTGGTATGGATGTTTGTTGCTCTTTCACTCAAAAAGTACTGAATGCATCTGGATGAAATTTGGCATAGATATAGATTATAATTCAGTTTAACATAAAGTATACTTTATATGCAGAAAAAATGTACGGTTCCCGTGAGATAGATATTTTTCTAAAAGATTAACTTTCATTTTTGTAATGTGGTAGTTTAGGGGCCAGAAAATCCCATGGGATAGTAAAACAAGTATGTATTCTATAAGAACTGTGTATTTAAAAGCAGTTTCATTAAAATCCACGAAATAGAGTCTAAACTCTTACTTTATTTATTATTACTAAACTTTTACTCAGGAGAGATGTACTATTCTCGTGGGATTGTATGTTTTTTGTTTATTACAGAGTTAAAGATTGATATGATTTTTGCAATGTGATAGTTTGGGAGAGAATGATATAGTTTACTTTTAAGGCTAGAATAATGCATAGTTCCCATGGGATGGCACAACAATTATATCCTACAGGAACCGTACATTTAAAAAGTTTCGGTAAAGTTCGTGAAATAGAATTTTAACGCATTTTCTTCCAATTTTACACAATAACGAAAGAAATCTCTACAAAGTTGAAATTAAAAAATTGACAATTTTTACTGAAAAATAAATATGAATTTCAATTTAACACCCGATAAAATTAATGATGAAATTGTTTAAAATATTTGAATTTTTTCATTGTTCATTATCGAAGATATTAATTAGAAATAAACGTATTAAAATAATAAACCAAAAATTTCAAAATTTAACAATTACTTAACGAAACAAATTTTAATAAAGTCTTGCTAAAGATCCTGTAGGATAGCTACTAATCTATTCTTTTAAGGGAACATCCATTAAGGCGTTCGTGAGGCGTTCAGGGCCGATAGGGTCGAGCCGAATCTCATCTAATCTTACTTTGGGGAAAGGGAAAATCTCGCAAATATCTCGTTTTTTTTTTAAGAATACACACGTTTTGAAAAATATCAAATTAGTTTGAAGGTTGGGGGAATGATATATGCCAAATCTCATGAAATCTCACCAGAGGGGAGGGGATGGGATTTCAAAAATCTCAACAAACGCCTCGCGCAATTAATGAATGCCCCTTAAAATAGCTGTACGGTTTTAAATGACATTTGGTATGAAAGATTTTCAACTCGTAAAGGAAGGAAAACAGTTACTTTTTTACTAAAAATCGTATAGAAGCTGATGTGAGACAGCTAACATTTATTTCTTGAAAAGTAGTTTTACGAATTTTGATAAACTTTCTTTGGATCTAAAGACTGAAAGTATCTATCATCTTTTTCTGTCAAAATAGATTAATTTTTATATTTCGCTATGAACGTAGAGAATCTTTTAATCAATCAGTTAAATTTAGATACACTCAGCAAAGCAAGCGGGTATCAGCTAGTATATTATACTTCTAAAATATTATAAAATCATACAATTTTACAATAGTTAGTTAGGTTTTATACGTAATAATTACATGAAAATCATGTCAATTCGTTACAATGGTCTTGTGTGAATTGGAACATTTATCTTAAGCATTGTCGCTAGTGCTGGTTGGCCAAAAATGGCACCTCATCAGACCTTATAGGACCTGAACCTTTTTGTGGAACAACAGTGGCCTCGTATTAGAGGAATTCATAAAGTACTTCAAGAAGAGAACTCATGACATATTGTCACTCGGCAAAAAGGACGTAAGGCTCCTACCAAGTCTCTATACAAGCCACTGTACCCTAAATTACCATTTTCAAAAGATCGGTAAAGCAGACACCAACATATGTCGTCTCTGCTGGAAAGCGGCAGAAATGGCGGAGCACATTTTGTGCTCAAGTGAGGCAGCTTTTAAAAGAAGTCTGCAGCGGAAAAACGGACATGATGCCTGGCGAGATAGCAATGGCAGCCCTTAGGCAGGTGCTGGCTTTCTTTAAAAGCCTAATGATCCTCTAGTAAAAACAAAGGGTCACATCACAATTGACTTCATGGGTCGTGGTGATAAAGAGAAGAAATATCCTAAGACCCGTAGAATGGAAAAAAATTCTTAGTAGGATCCCTAAAATAATCTCTTTCCCATAGAAACCATGCGTTTTTCTTGGATAATAATTTGGTAAGGTATTCTTGGTACGTATTTTTTATCTCTAAAATACGTACTTTCTTAGAAAAAAAAAACTTCTTTCTTTGTAACTACTATATAACTATATAACTTATAATCTAATATTCAAATCATGATTGTTCGTACGATTTTCTTGGGGTCAAGCCCTCCTGCCCCCAGCTTCCGCGGTCGCTATTGTTTTCATATTAGTCATTAATTAATTTATTTGTGTTTTATTTTAACTATAAAACTCATTCAGGCTCTGCCAGGCTGTGTTTTAAGGAACCACTACATTTTCCAAAAGTAAATCAATCAAATTTTAAAATTCAAAAAAATAACCCAAAACGAATTTCACGATGCCTCTTTACTCCATTTTTTTTTTCTGTATAAAAACTAATAAACACATTTTCCATTTATAACTATTTTGAAGAAAGGATAACATTTTCCGATATAAACATAGCTTCTTAGGTTATTTAACCACTCATAACTAATTTATTTTTCATGATATAAAGGCCTTTCTCTGAACTGTACATCAACAGAAAAATTTTCATTAATTGATTCAGCCTAATTTCAGACCCAACAAACTTTTCTTTTAACAACTACGAGTATCTTACAAATTAAATAAACGTTTCCAGTATTCATAAAACTTTTGTATAGCTCTTTTCTTTGTAGACAAATTTTATTTTTTATTTATTAAATGTTTAGCCTATTTTAATTTATTTGGTTAGGGTAGATGTACCGTTTGTGGCCACTTTAGGCAATTTTGTATCTTTTATGAAGAATTAAAGTAATTTAAATAAAGTATGGCTTAGCGGAATATGAATTAATAATATTAAAAGTGTGTCAATAATCGCATAATGAAAGTTTCAAACCTTTGAACTTTACTTTAATATATAAAAATTAATAACATTTACCTAACCTCCGATTGCACCAGTAGTGGCCATAGAGACACTACTTTTGGCCAGTGATTGCACCAGTTTTGACCATACTAAGTTACCATAATAATTATTAAAATATCAATTTATTTATAACTTACTTTCACAAAATATAATAACATTATTAGAAATAAGAAACTTTTAGTTAATTTTTATAATTTTTTCGCGGTTTAGCAGATTTTTCTCAGCTAATTGTTGTCTAGCTTTTTCCTCCAATTTTTCTTGTTTTAATTTTTCCCTTTTTTTGAATTCCCTCTTCTCTTTCAATTTTCTTAAGTTTTTTCTCTTTGTTTATCGTTTTTTTCCTTTTTTTTTATCTTCCATGATTTCTATCCTTTTATAATCTGTTATTAAAAACTTTCGAAGTATTGTTAGAGTATTATAATAAGATGCATTTTCTGTGCTAGCAGTAGAAACTGCATCAGGTTTAGTTACTTCAATAATAACAGGCTATGATTGGAAATCATTCGAGGTTTACTGACTGCAGCTTTAGGTGATTTAAGAATTTTCTCCACGGTTTTTTTTATTTTTGACGGCATTTTAATAGTTCTAAACAACTAATTTTTTTGTCTACAATGTTAACAATAATGACTGCATAAAATACGTCTGCAAATGAATCATATTCAATCAACAAGTACTATGGCCAAAACTGGACAACGTATGCACTATTTGTGGCCATAGCATGGCCAAAAGTAGCATTTGTATATTTTTGCTGTACGAGTTGTGGCCATGGGTTATATTATTCATATTTTAGGTTTTTATCGGTAAACATTTTCTGTTTTACTTACTATTAAGTTATTAAAATAGTATGTAATATAAACATTTAAAGAATATTATGATTTTCAACATCAATCAACAATTTACTTACCAGAGTCTTTTGCAGATTCTTATTAGAAATAATGAAAATTACTGAAGTACAATACACATCCAAATACGTTTTTAATTATTTCGTAAACTATGCTTTTAACGAGTAGAGGAAACATTTTATATTGCTGCCAAAATCTCAAAATATCTCATTAATATTACTTCATAATACTATAGAAATAAATAAATTTTAATATTTACTTATTATTCTCAATACGGCCACAAACGGTACATCTACCCTATATAGTAACGTGAAAGAAGTCACGGGTAGCCACTAGTAGCATAAATAAGAGCTTATATTCTAAGAGAACCTTGTATTTCTTCAGGGTAGACTATATCTTGTATGTTTTTCAAAACCCAATGTACTTTGACCGCAAATTATATTTAAATTTGTTCAGTCGTCTTCAAAAGGATTTTACGCCAAACCTAGAGGATCAGACACTTTTCCAGAATAAATTGAGTATGCCCTTTCATGCCCCTTGTATGCCTTTTTCCCAGGCTATGTTACGTAGGCAAAGTGTTGTTAATATTAGGTGAATCTGTTGATTAGTACCAGGAACTCATTTATCTTTATTTTAACAGATTTCCTCTTTGTACGAGGATAATAGCAAATGCAGATATAAATAACAAATGTTCTTGAAATATTTTCATCTCAATTCCGTTTCACTAATTTCAAAAAATGGCTCTCTTAATTAAATAACTTCCATTCACGTCGTTAATTAAACACAAACGTTAAAGAAGCATAAATGTTGAAAGTGAAAAATTAATTACAATATCCATATATTAAACACGTTATTGCTTCGAGTTTCCCGATTTGAAGCACGAGCTTTTTTATGTATTGTGCACGTTTTATTTCAAAGCGACGATAATAGAGGAAAAATTTTAATTAAATGAAATGAAAAGCTCGATTAAATAAAATAACGCCTCCCCAATGACGTCTAATAATTGAATGCACGAAGTGGAAGAGTTAAACATTTAATTGGAAGAGCAAGTTCTAAAAAAAAAAAACGGGAGTTAGTCTTTGAAGAGTTGGTAGATGCAAGAAGAGCTTTAGTTGGGGAAATAAAGATGAGAATAAAAAAGAAAAAAACGTGGTGAGGTTGAATGACAGGATTTCGCGTTGTGTCAAACGGGAGAACATGAATCCAGAGATCTCTTGCACACGGGGCTGAAATAGGATAATAGAGCGGTCGCATCGGGCGTAAAACGGGGCCAATGGGGATGAATGCGCTATTGTGTTCACCTTGACAGCTTCGTATCTCCCATCATGAACTATGTGAATCACTTTTTGATCTGAGATACGAGCGATTATTTTCTTCGTCGGTTCAACATCTCGAGTTGATTCTGAAACATGGGATAAAACGTGGAAACTTTCAAGAGATCGCTTTTTATTCCGTTGAAATATGACTGTCTTCAGCTTAAAGGCTTAAGAAAAATTTTATTTTTGGTTTTTGAGGTTATACTTCTTTAGTTTTGAATACAATAAAAATTGCACACACCGATGTAACGCAGGATGTAGTTGACTTCAAATGAGAATGATTTTAGAAATAAAAATTTGCTCTTACAGTTCGTGGGATGTGGGGTAACGAATTTACCACTTTTTTACTTGAATGAAAACCCCTCGAAAGGAATTGTCACATAACGAATAAATAACGTTTCATCACAAACAGCCACGAATGAGAAACAACTCTTTAACCAATAATACCAATGTAATGGTGGGAGTGGTTACCGACATTTTTTTACATATATATAATAGGAGTATACAATTGTATAGGCCAGCACTGGCCAGCACTCCCCTCCTAGTGACCTGGTCACGATTGTCGTTGGGCCGTAAGACTCCGGGCTGCTGGAACCGTCGTGGAACAGGGGCCGCTGGGACGAGCTGCTGAGCTCGAGTCCGAAAACGACGCGGGACGAGTATGGAGTAGCTCAACCAAAGGCTAGGATGCCGCTACTCCATAGTTGAGTTCCCTGGTGAGGAGGCCCGATGTATGTGGCAACTGGTGGCGTCCAAAATATGAGGCGAACTTGCAGGTCCAGGCAGAATGGCTGGTCCTCGCTGTTGCTTGCGTGCTACAATTCGGGGTCACCAGAATGTAATGGTGGGAGTGGTTACCCACATTTTTTTACATATAAATATATACAACTGTAATGGCCAGCACTGGCCCCGAACAAATCGATTTGCATAAGGTTATAATGGATTTCCGTCAGGACACCTGCGAGAGACAATAACTGCAAGTCCAAATTTCCAGTCGCCACACCAATAATATATTAGATAACAATAGTTATTAACCCAAGTCCTCCTCAAAACGTATCAAACGACAATCAGAGGAAAGCTAGAGTACGGTTTAATAATATACAAAATGACATCTAAAAGCCAGTTAAAGAAATTAAACGGCATCCAAACGACAGATAATAAATAATTGGTAATTGGAGCCTTTTGTACAAGCCCAAGAGTGAGTATACTTGCCGAAGCCAACAAATTACCATTGGAGCATGTAAGACTGAAGCTTGCTCTAAACGTCCTCCTAAAAACACAATCAGCCCACGAATATTCCCGACAAACAAAATATTCGACCCTCACTTCCTACAACGCTTTTTAAGTGCCTAACACAACACAAAGCACACCCAAAATTAGTAAACATGATATTATATGAACAAAAATTCAACCTTTCCCCAACCTGGATTCCTTTCTTTAAAAATAAAGACTTGTCCATCTTCAACCAAACGCATAAAAAAGAACGAACAACACGTATCATAAATAGAAGTCTATCCTTCGAAATGACCAACAAATATCCGACACATGGAAAAATATTCATTGACGGTTAATTCCAGGATGAGAACAGGGGATACGCTGTCGTGTTAGAGGACCAGGTATTTCAAAAAGGCTTCCACATAGTTTTTTGCCTTTCTCCTGCCAGGCGTATGCTTTACTGATAAGTCTCCCTCTTATTAAACAACTAAGTTTGACAAAAGCTCTCATTAACACCAACTTTAAATCAATCATTGACTCCTTAATGAATTCCTACAACACATATGAACTGATCAGAGACTGCCAGGAGGAACTAATCGGGATGCCCAACTCCACAAATATTTCTATTGCTTGAGTTCCATCCCACCAAAGAATACTTGGCAATAAAAAAGCATATGAAAATGCTAAACAACACTATCAAATGGGATGGACCCTACAAACAGTATATCTACTACGAACGTAGACTGGAAGAGACTAGTAAAGCATCACGTGGGAGAAAAAAGGAATACAGAATGGATCTCACAACAAACTTAATTTAAGGATGTACGCAAGAACACCTGAGAAGTTGGGCCCCAACCAAAACACAGACGAGACTAATTAGTGATAGTCACTAGGACCCATGTCACCCATCCACATTTACAGGAGAAATCTGCCCCCAGAAGTGGTTCGAAGCATGGTGATCTCTTAACAGGCTTCCATTCCATCGTTTTGTGTCCCCTACTTGAGCGTTTAAAAATAGAAAAAGGCATCCATACCTAGATAAATGAGGCTTTCAACAGTTTATTGCCTCTGAAGCCAAATAAAAAAATACTCCAATGATTGTAACAATATTTTTATTTGAAACCGACCCTGTAGCTCTAAAAAAGTTTGATCATGATCTGACTAGTAGTTTTTGAGTAATCCTCAATAATGCGTATTTTATTGACTTTGACTGCAATGATGATAATCTGATTTGAAGTCGATTTGCTATTTCTGATTAAAATTTCATATTTATACCAAAAACAAACTGCTGATATACAAGATGATAATTAGACCAATCATCACTTATGCCGCCCCTGTCTAGAGCTTTACTTGTCCAACAAATCACACAAAGCTGCAAATAGTACAAAATAGAGCTTTAAAAATTGCAGGGAACTATCCAAAATTTTACAGGACAGCACAACTGCATAAGGAACTAAACGAACCACAGCTGGAACTTCATATAAGGAAATTAACCAGCAAATTTTTCTCATACTGCCAAGGACATGAAAATAACTACATTGCGGAAATAGGAAATTACACTAAGGACACGTTTGTAAATAAATACAAAAGATATATAAACATAAAAGAATAAAACATTTCTTTTTATAAAAATAAATAGAAAAGTAGGGTTTTTTTACCTTCCTATTGCATATTAATTTTTCCCCTATCAAAAAATAAGAACAACTAAATTAAGCTCACCATCATAAAAAATTTATCATTGTTAATTAATTGATTTAATAATTTACTATATCAAATATGATGGTGGTTTTAATTCTTGGAACACCAATAATTAATAAACGTAACATTTGTAAAATATTGTATAATTAAGTGCAATAAACATTTTTTATTTATTTATATTATTTAATGTATGATTGATATTTTCAAATAGAAAGTCTAAACGACGTCAACGTCAACAGCTGCTTAACATCGGTGGCGGCTGTGGCATCAGTCAGGTTAAGCAACTGTTGGCTCGAATCCCAACAGGTGTGGGGGCCGTTTGGGTTCGAAGCTGGACGTTGGCACAGTGAAGTGAAAAAAAAAAATGGAACAAGAGAAGAATAAAGGAAAGCAGTCAGTAAGGCAGAGCAGGTCTAAGTATCATAGAAGATAAATATGAATAAATCATCACCCAGGTCTAAGTATAATGCAATATAAAATGAAAAGTGACAAAATTTACATGCAAATTAGAATAAATATTTTTTTTATTTTTTGTTTTTTTTTTTTTTTTTTTTTTTTTTTTAAGTCGCTTTAACATCAAAGGTCGCATAACAACTGTCTAAACACAGAGAATTTCTGTTGATCAATTATATCTTAGGTCTAGGATCTTAAGTCTAGGATTCAACGAGGATCGAGCCCAGAACCAGTTTTTTTTTTTTTAATTTTTGATGAACGCAATTTTTTTTAACCTGGAAAACCCTTCTAAGAAATGCATGAATTTTTTCTTGTTTATCCAGCTTATACCGTTTATCCAATCGCGTCAAATCAACCCTCAACACATCAAATTAGCTTATAAATACATAAAAAAAAACAAATAAACATCCCCTGATGTAATTTTCACTGAAATCAAAATATAATATTGCTACTTTCAAACAAATTGGAAATTTTCAAGCAAACATTAGATTGGTCTGTGTCAATGTTTATCTCTCCAATGTAAGTGCAGTAAAGGTGATCAGGGGTGAAAAATCGCGGGGTGAAACGGAAACAAGCGTTTACCCGAGGGATTTATTCGAAATTTATGAGATTGATTTAAATAAATTGTATTAATAAAATTCACGGATTTGCACAAAGAAAATTTCCCAAAGCGTTTTTCACGTCGATTATTTTAAACGTTATCGCATTAAGGTTTATTTTTTAAGTGACATAATGGAGCTTTTAAGCTTTTCCTCGAAAACACAATGCATCTTGTTTGGAATAATTCCAATTGGATTTCCAACCTTGATAGAGACAAAACTGGGACACATTGCTTTATTAGATTGAATGATTACACCGACTCGGAATTTATGGCTGAAACTTTGCCTCGCAACAATTCGATTTTCAAAACGAACTTCACACATATCAAGCTGAAACATGCTCCAATCGCTTTTTGTTCGTCCGAGCTTTTAAGTTTTCAAGTTTTCCTATAGCAAGAAACCAATTTTCTCGGTTCGTTTAGATTAAGCAAAACAATTCAACGGGGACAACAAGAAACCGATAGGAAGTGAAAGATTAGGTGTGAAAGCTTATCGATAAGAAAAATTTTAATTTTATAAAGATTGAAACTTAATAAAAATAAACGTAACAAAGTTCTGGTTGCGATAAAATCATGCTCTAAGACAGTGGTTCTTATGGTTTTTAACCTTCTTGGAGGTACTGAACCCCACCAATGTCACATGCATATTAACCGAACCCTTGTTAATTCGAAAAATAAAATATGGTTTATATTCATATACTATTTTGACGACCTCCCAACCTCTGAAATTGAGTCAACAAATCCCTGGGGTTCGATCGAACCCAGGTTAAGAACCACTGCTCTAAGATAAACATCACAGTAATATATATTTCAGAATAGTAATTTAAATTTAGGAATCAATAAAACTGGAGTTAAAAAATCAATAGGTTTAGAGTGGTAAAAATGGACATTAAAAAATACAACCCCCTAGGATTCTTGTTTCATATTTTTTAAAGCATGATGTTTCTTTCCTTTTTCGGGTTTCAAATTCTTAAAATTAGTTTTTTAAACAGGAACAGGTTTTCTAACATACTATTTTAAACAGGACGTTATGTCCTCTAGGAGGGATCACATTGAAGTGTTAGGTATATTGTATAGCCTAAAAACAGTGAAAAATCAAGACATTCCGAACAATATATTGTCACAAATCCAAGACACCCATTTGTGTCTGGCGCCGAAAGGCAGGATTAAACAATCACCAGTGATAAGAATTGCACAAAAAGGTTGGACCCCCTGAAGTTCTTTTATGACCACGGATTAACAGTACAAAGGATGAGATGAGAAACAAGTGTTCTAGTATTTTCTACATTAATTTACCAATGGAGGAGAGAAAGACAGGCGCTAAGATTACCAATAGAAAAATCTAGAAACGGATGATTTATGGTTTCGAAAGTTCTAGGCTAATGATCGCTTACTATAAATAATCCGAAAGATGAGCCAACAGTTCAGTATTCAAATAAATGTTCGACGAGTATAAAATAAACCACCGAGTGTGTATTCAAATAAATTCATCGAAATGCTCAGTGTTAAAGTGAACAGTGTTATATAAATTCTGAACATTGTTAATAAAGTGTACATTGTGTATATAGTGAAATATAAACAGTACTGATTATTGTTGACAGTGAACATTGTTGTAGTGTATAATTGTTAGATAAATAAATAAACAATTGTTTAAAAATAAATTCGTAGTCATTATACACAAACCAACGAACCCGTAAAAACGTTACAATATCATTTATCTTGTTACGAGAGAGAGTATAGATGATATTTGGTAACAGATAAACATATTGTCACAGCCCAAGAATCTCAAAGGGAGTGCCGCCATTTTATGACTTTAGGGATAATGTCACCTGCTTTCAGCCATGAGTGGGCGGAATCAATCACCAACCAAAGGCGAAGCACCGGTATCACAGGATGGGGAGAAACCTTGTAAAATTCCAGGAATTCCAGAATATTCTTTCTCTAAGAGTTTCGTCATTTAGACCACCGGGAACAAAGGGTTCAACAAAAGAATGAAAATTTCTACCAAGGAATAATAGAACCGAATGTTCGAGAAGGATTCTGAAATCCAATATAAACCCCGGATAAACATAGGCGAGTCAGAATGAAATAAATCTTTGATGAGCCCTTAATTAAATAGTGCACGTAGACAGTCTTGAAATAAATCTTCGACAAGTCTTAAAATGAATAGTGAAAGTGATCAGCGCTAAAATAAATAGTGAAAGTGAACCGTGTTAAATAAATTACAAACATTGTGAAATAAAGTGAAACAGTGCAATAGTGAGTGACAATAATTAGTGGATAAGTGACCTTGATAATTAATAGTTAAACAGTGAACTAAATAACTCTTTAATTGTATATAAATCATTGTTAACGTGTAGTTTATCTATCTATCTATCTATATATATATATATATATATAGCTGTTCGTAAGTCTCGCTAAAACTCAAGAATGGCTGGGCCGTTTTTGCTAATTTTGGTCTTGAAATATTTGTGGAAGTTCAGGGAAGGTTTAAACGGTGAGAAATATAAATAAGTAACGAAATATACTAAAAAACAATTAAAACATAATCTTAATGAAAACTGTGACGTCATATCTGTTGTTTTATATTTTCATAGCAACAAGGAATTCCACGTAAAATATTACTCTACTACTAATTTATTAATACTAATCTTTAGGTCTTAATATTTTAATATATGAAGAAATTATCGGGTGAAAAATTTTTCATATAGTTTTCATTTATGTTTTATTATTGAAAAACCTTTTAACTTTAGTTTATAAATTTTCTGTTATTATTATTTGTTAGATACTTGATGAAGTCGGGATAACACCGACGAAACGTTGTATAAAAGAAAAATAAATTGTTAAAACATATAACTACTAATTATTGTTTTTGTTATTAGCTAAGCAGTACTAAAAATTAACATTTAAGTTAAATTATAAGTTGAACCGTTTTATAATTGAATTTCAAATTCAGTGAACTCTTGATAAATTAAATTACTAGAAACCATAAATTTATAGCTAATCTATAGGTGATTATCTTATTTATCTACAGTTCAGTTCAGTCAACGTTCGAATTATCGAAGAAGGAGTTTTATTTATCCATTGTTTGATTCATTGAGAGTAAAACTTGGAGTAATTAGGAAATCCTCCGTAGTAAAAATGATTTCATTCTTAAAAATAAATATCCAAGTTCCAAAATGACACACATAAGAGTAAATAACTAAACATACAGCAGTTCGACTTAAGTGATCCCGATTGGGAATTTGACTTTGAGTTCGATTCATAGAGGGGAAAATACACTGAGTTATATAGGGGTGAATTGGAACAAAAAAAAAATCTTATACACCCAACTTATTAGGGGAGTTTAAAGTATGTCAAACGTAAATTACGGGTAATAATCCATTGAAAGATGACTTTACTGCAAAAAGTAAGTTTTCTAGACAAGTAAAAATACGAAGATATTTGTAACTCTGGAAAATTTTCGATTCCTGAGGAAAACTTAACTATTTGCTGTTTATGCCAACATAGAAAAGACTTTTATATACTTTACTATGACGGTTTCTATTAATCAGTTTAATTTAGCCATGTCCGGCGAAGCGGGCGGGTATAATCTAATAAGTGTATAATATATGTGTAATAAAAAGTGTATAATAGTGTATAAATCAATAAACAATTGGTAAAAAATAAATTTGTTGTCATCAAACACAAATCTAAGAACCCGTAAAAACGTTACAATATTATACGAGTTCATCCCTAAAACCCTTCTTTTAACTGCATCATTAATGAGTTAAAAATCTTTAAATATAATGATTTTGAATTCAAAAGCTTTTCATCAAATTAAAGCTACATATGTTTTGAAAGTGAATAAATTAAATTTTAACAAAATCCATTTTGTCCTATCTTTCATTTAGTCGGTGTTCCCGACACATTATTCTCACCTTGCCCATTCCATAACTTCGCGACCTTTGTCTCTCTTTCAATACCTTCCCGAGCATTATATTATATATGTATGTGCAAAACTTGAAAATCCCATTTCGTAAATGTATGTACTAGGTATTAGAGTATGACTCCGCATTTCGACAATTCACGAGCATTTGGTGCTCGTGAAATAGTTCCCGTTCCCGGGTGTCCCGATGGGGACAATGGGAATGATGCCGATGCCTGAAATCTAATGCGACACATGCTCGCATATTTGTGTGTTTTAATGTAATGAGATGACTGATATGGATTACAATTACGAGTCTCGTTTCATTAAAATGAATCATGAGATGTTTCAGTTTGGAAATCGTTAAACTAAAAGTTATAGCACCGACAAGAAAAAGAATGGGAAAGGACGTGACATATTTAAATTTACAATGTTGAGAAGTCAAATTAACATTAACATGACTATAAATTTCAAGATTTTTAGAGAAAAATTTTCTCCCTACTCCTTTTATAATTCATTGAAATTATACTTTTTAAATAATTTTAGTATTTTGTTAAATATGCATGGAACAAAAAATAAAATTTTCTGCTTAATGAAGAACCTTCCCTCAAATGTATATCAAATGAATACTTGAGTTTATCTCGAAGCAAACACACCACTGAAAACGTGGCATAAATACGAAATTATTTGAGAAATCAGGTCAGATTATTTTATAATTCCACCACAAAAGGATTATAAAATAAAAATTTATATAAGGATTGTTTGCTTTTATCCTTACACATTTTTTCTTTCAAATCAATTCTAATTTTAAAGTTCATTAATTCAAGATTAAATAATTACAGTTAAAGCTCGATCCCATCTCATTAAAAACGCTTTAACAATAATATGCTTAAAATACGCGAAGCGTATTAACGTTAATAATTCATAGATCGTAACGATATAATTATTAATAGATCATTACGTATCTGTCTACGAGTTTTACTTAATTAATTGAAGCAAATGTGAGCTTTGAGTCTCGCTAATTCCATCCGCCCCTATCATGTCTCACTAAAGTGATTTAAACACAGGTGTAAATTGGGTTGCCTACACATATCAATTTAAATCTATTAGCACACTACATAAAGGCGATGTTTGCCATTCGACGTCATTCGTTTTTCAAAATGCACTGTGTGTATTTTCTATCGGTTCATTCGGTTGGAACGCGTTTGATTTTAATTATGCGAACAAGTCAAATGGTTTATTCGTTATTTTGCTGATTTCCAAGTGAGAAAATGTGAATGTTTAAAATGGGAGACGACGAGGCTTTCTGCGTTAGACAAGCATTGTTTGAATGCTGGATGTTTTATGTTGAGAATTAGAGATTTTCGTTAATATAATTTTCGTCGTGAGCAAAAGGGGTTTTTGTTGGGGAATTCGAGAATGGTTTGTTGTTGGGATGCGATGGTGTGATGGAAGAGATGGGCGTAAGTGCTTTCATTTGTTGTTTAGGACACAAAGAACGTATATATATGGAACGTAATGAGGAGTTTTGAGGATGAATGCACATCGAATGCGGACGCCTCTCGGGAAATTCGAAGGTTTTCCGGACCAAACACTACGTAATAATATTTCGATAGAAAACCACTAATAAAATAAAATACGAAACATCAAACTTCGACTTAAGAAAATTGTTATTTTATTTTAAGACTAGTAGTACCCCGTGATTTCATTTGCATATAACAACAACATTGGTGTATATCGACTTAGTTTGTATTGAGTAAGATTAATAAGTTAAGGATGTTTACTAGGTAAACATAACGATGACAAACAGGAAAATTTACTAAGATATTTTCTAGTTAATTTTAAATATACCTACTGTTAAAATGATTAACAGCATCGTTCAAAATTTATAACAATTTCAAAAATCTTTATTTAAACCTCTTGTCATCATTTGAATTACTTGTATAAAATATTTATGTAACATTTTAATAATATTTAGTGAAGTCTTAACAGTATTTATTCATGAATTATTAATCTAATAATCATTACTTTTACTCCCGATTGTATCTACAATTCACCCTTAAGGGGGTCATCCCATGTGATAGGCTCAAAAAATCGATTTTTTTTTTCATAAATTGTTTTCCTAACATGTCTTTAATACGGTAGTAAAGTGATTTTTGAAAATTCTAAGTCGTTTTAAAAAATACAGCTGGTAGAAGAAAGAACTGTTCGGAGCGCTGAATTGGCAGTTGAAACTTTCAACACGTTTTTCTCAAAACCGTGTTTTTTAAACTTTCCTCCATCGTATTTCAAAAACGGCTTGACCGAATGAATTGAAATTTATAGGGTACACCCAACACATGTAAACGCATAGAATGAACAACTATCAATTAAAAATTGCCAAAATTTCGATTTTTTTATAGCAAAAACAAAAAAAAAAAAACGCAAAATTTGCAACTTTTATTTTAAATGTCTACCAAAAGTCTAATTTTTTGTTTTATTCATTTGATTATAGTTATAGAAAAAAAATCCTAAAAATTCCCTAAAAAACAGGCCGTCATATGGGATTTTTTTTGCAGATTTAACAGTTAGTTTGTAGTAGACACTTAATTAGGGTAATATTTTACCAAGACTTAAAAAGAAACACGTTGCTAGTTTTTGTTGTACTGTAAGTAGTTATAAGATGTAGACGGACATGACGCCTGGCGAGAAAGCAACGGCAGCCCCTAAATAGGTGCTGGATTTCTTGAAAAGTCTGAAGCTCCTCTAGTAAACACAGAAGGTCACATCACAATAGACCTCCTTGGTCGCAGTGATAAAAGGAAGGAATATCCTGGGACCCGCAATGCGGAAAAAATAAATAAATATTATAAAAAAATGAAAAACCGACTTCAAAATATATAACAATTCTTAAACAAAAAATGCACTAAAAAGTAACAAAATAATGGCGTATCCTTGCAGTATCTACAACTTACAAATTATTAGGATGATACAATGTACAACTAATGTTATTTTTGGAGTTGGTGTCAGCCAAGGAAATACGACTCTATTGGTACTTAGCAAAAAACGAGAATACCTTATGAAATTTATATTTCAAATGAACTTTTAAACAATATACTCGAACTGTAACAATATCTAGCGACCTTTAAACTACAAAATACCAATACCAACTAAACCTTTTTAAAATTTTTACAAATTACCATTAATATTTATTTTCTTGACTGACACCAACTCCAAAAATAACAATAGTTGTACATTGTATCATCCTAATAATTTGTAAGTTGTAGATACTGCAAGGATACGCCATTATTTTGTTACTTTTTAGTGCATTTTTTGTTTAAGAATTTTTATATATTTTGAAGTCGGTTTTTCATTTTTTTATAATATTTATTTATTTCTCGCGTTTTAGTGATCTGAAGTTTAATAACTGATTTTATTTTCTTGAAAATAGTTAACCTTCCAAACGCGCTGCTCATATAAGGCAGCACCGTTTAATATTAAAAGTTACTACATCATCCCTTTTTGCCCTTAAGGGTTGAAATTTTTTGCTTTTAAATGTAATAACAAAACTTAGTGGATTATTCTTTCCAACAGAAAATTTTTTTTCAAAATTCGGTTAAATGTCACTATTTCATCCCCTATTTTTCCATCCTTAAGGGGTGGATTTTTTTCTTCAAATTGAATTGTGAACAATTTAAAAGTACGTTGTACGTAATAGAAACAAAATTATCAAAATCGGGTTAGCCAGAAAAAAATTATAATATTATTTCATCTCTAATTTTTAACCCCTTATGAGTAGAGTTTTTTTTTAAATGGATAGGAGATTAATTTAAGGTTGTGTTCTACAAATAAAAAAATAATTATCAAAATCGAGCTATCCAGTAAGAAGTTAATATTTCATCCCTTAGTTTTCAACCCCTAAGAAGTGGAAGATATCCCTTAAATTAAAACTGGACCCCACGAAAAGCACTGGCTTTCAAAAAAAAAAAATAATTTTCAAAATCGAGCCATCCAATAAGAAGTTAGTATTTCATCCCTTAGTTTTCAATCCCTTAAAAGTGAACGATTTCCTTCAAATTATAATAGAACCATTCGAAAAGCACCAGCTTTCAAATAAAAAAAGAATTATCAAAATCGCTTCACCTAGTCGGAAATGCTGTGGTAACAAACATAAAAAAAAATACAGTCGAATTGAGAACCTCCTCCTTTTTTTGAAGTCGGTTAAAAAGTTATAAGATGTAAATATTTCCAAATTAGAGGTCTTTCAACACTTTGATGGACACTATCTAATTCAGTTGTAAAAAATTAAGGGTGAATAAAACCTTTCAAACTAACGTTTAATCAAACCAAATAATGGTAAAGATTTAAATACAAAGTTCACAAAGTTGAGGCTTTGGACAGTAAACCTCTGTCTACGAAGAAAGAAATTACAAGCTTAGTGCAAGCAGCAATAAAACTTCAAAGATTTTCATTACAAAATACAAATACAAATTACAAATTACGATAGATATGAAAATGAACTCAAATGAAGAAAGTGAACTTGAAGTGAACCTCTTAGTTCTGAAAATTTGAAAAAGTCTGGAAATTAGTGGAAAAAAGTGGAAATTATAATTTTCTCAATTTTTTCAAAACTCATGTTTTAATATTAAGTGTTTGTATCTCCAGCATGGTTATTAGTCAAACACGGTAATAATTTATATATAGAAATTTCTACCTTGTCTGCTTCTACTCTTAACAAAGAATCCTTCCAATGATTAGTTCTTATATTTTTATATTGTTAGGAATACGTTTATTTACCCTCTTTCCCAATTTTAAAGCTTCTGGCACTACCATTCTTAAAGGAGAAAATCAATCGTGGAATTTGACACCTACTGTTGTTTAAAATAAAAATATATACAAGACAATAAAGTCTTAAATGAAGACTGGACATCAATAACGGGCTATGTGCCAAAAAAATGAGTTAGATCCGAAAAAGAAAGCTAAGTGCCATTGCCAATAACCTAATACATTTATAGTTGTAGTAATAATTATGGCAGTTAGCTCGCTTTGTACGTTGTTGGCAATGTCCCATTAGCTTGCTTTTTCGGGTCTAACGATTTTTTTTTTTTTGGCACTTATCCCGTTATTGATATCCAGTCTTCAAATATCATAAAATTAAGAAAAAAAATTAAGGACATACCAGTTTAAACAGCTTGAAAACCATGATAAAATCAACATTTACTATATGCAAAGTATGAACCGTCCTCTAACGACGGCATCTCCTTTTATCGCATTTAAATCAAAAAAGTCCGAATCATGTCGAATTTTTTTGTTAAAAACTTTAAACCAATACTTAAAAACACATTAAAACAATTATTTATACTAAGTTTAACGAAATTTAGGAAAATTAGGATCTGATTTAACTGTCCACGTTAAACTACGTTTTTAACAATCAGCTCAGACTCAAAATCAAAGATGATGAAAAATGAAAAGCTGAAAATTTTTTTGCATTATTTTTTGATTTGATTAATTGATTTCAACGATGTTTTCAGGTCAAGTTTGTTTAGGACAACCTGGTTAAACAGTTAAAATATTCTGTTGAAAATAACAAATATTAAATTAATTAATTTAATTAGCACATCCAATAACAAGCAAATATAAATGAAAATAATGAAATGCAATTTATCTGAAGTGTTCAGATATCATTTAAGATACCACTTGGGAAGTGCCGTTTCAAAAGGACTTATTTACAATTTAAAAAAAAAAAATCTTTTTATATTATCTTATTAAAGTCATATATTATATAAACTATTATTTCTATAAAAATTTTTGTTAAAAGTGCTTAAATTTTGAGGAAAATCGGTACCAAAAAATGCCTTCCAGATCATAAGAACTTATTTCCAGATAAAATCTTATTAAATAAATATTAATAACGTACAAAACGTCTCGACAACACGGCTTATTTCCAATACTCTTTTAATGGTTCCATAAAATTTACAACATAGAGAGGTTCATTTCCTCAAAAAATCTTTATAAATCCCATTGTCATATAAATATATACAGAACTATATGCATACAACCTATATGTTTATACGAATTGCCAACTTTCACCCCAGAACCATCCTTATTCGAATTTTTCCACGAAAAAGTTTCAAATAAAAGTTGTTGGCATCAATTAGTGTGAGAACTATTAAAAGTTTAAATAAAATCGTTAGAGCCGTTTTCGAAAAAAATTGAAAAGCTCCAACCTTCCTAGAATAAAGTGGAGCTTCTGGTTAACCGATTTTAACCAAAATTTTCGCGGCCCAACTAGACATAATATGAAGGTACAATTCTAAGTTTGGTGTAATTCGGATAAAGCTTTCGATACTATATGACTGTCACACTCTGACACACATAGACACAGTCACACACCCACACATACACAGATATGTTCTAAGAACCACTTTTTTGGACCTTAAAACATATATTTCCAGTGAAAGCTCGAATTCGAAAATTCGACCCGGTTACAACACTTTTTTTACTATATACTTAGTAGTAAACGAAAGGAAAAAAGTAGTGTTTATAAAGTCCAGATTAAAACAGCTTACATTTAAAAAAACAGCTTATTTCTTAAAGATCCGTTTAAAAAAGACTTATTTCCAACTGTCCGCAGCAAAACTGCTTATATCCAAAATTCAATTTAATATAAATTTAGTTGAAGGGGGGGGGGGTAGAAAAATGATAGCAGTCGCATCAAGTTTATGTCAACTTGTATTAAAATAATACTAGAAAAATAAGAACCCAACATTTTTCCTAACATAGATAAAAGTTTTATTCAATTTCCCAAAAAAATGTTTTAGTATAGAAATAAGTCTTTTTGAAACGGCACTCGTCACTAAATACGTGTTGGGTGACTCCAAAATAAACATTTACATTTGTCCTTGACGATATAGTTAAATTTTTATTAGTTTTAAAACATTTATAAATAAGTCAGTGAGGGTATCTTTAAGGAGATTTTTTTTTAAGATAAAAACTTAAATCGATTGTACATATATTTTAGGAACAGAAAGGTAGATAAATTAAATGATTAAAATTAAAGAAAGTTAGTGAGTTGATTATTGGAGTCATCATAAAAAAAATGAACGGAATAAGATTTTTTTTTCGAAATATAAGAAGAAACTGCAACTTTTAAATGTCCTAGTCTGGCCAGGACCAAAAAAAAAAATTAAAAAAAAAATATCTGCTGTGAGAGGTCATAGAACTTTCTTTTAATTTCATTCATAAAACTTGCTGTTGGTTAAAAAAAACTATAAGTATTTTATAACTTTATAATCAGTACTATATGTAAGAGTATACAGCCTATATGTATATCGTATACGAATTCCCACCCTTAATTCCATTACCGTCATTATTTGAATTTTCTCTGCAGAAAAAAGTTTCAAATAAAAGTTATAGACATCAATGAGTCTAAGAACTGTAGAGCGTTTAAAGAAAATCGTTGGAGCCTTTTTCGAAAAAATATGAAAAAGCTCAAAAACTGCAAGAATAAAGTAGAGCTTTCAGTAAACCGATTTTATTCAAAAGCTTCGCGGCACAACTAGGTATTATATGGAGGCCAGATTCCAAGTTTGATGAAATTCGGATAGAGCTTTCGATACTATGGCTGTCGCACACACACACACACACACACACACACATAGAAAAAAAACACTTTTTTAGATTTAGGGGACCTCAAAACGTGTATTACCGGTGAAAACTCGAATTCGAAAATTTGACCCGATTACAATACTTCCTTTACTATATATATTGCAGCCCTATAGGCCTTGTAGGCCTTTGGCTTCTATTTCCTTGACGAGTCCTTTCCATTTCTTCCTGTCCTTTGTCATTTCCCTCCAGCTGCTTCCTACTAGATTCTCCACGTCAGCTTTCACGGCTTCAAACCACTTTATCCTAGGTCGTCCTCTCCTTCTTTTCCTACCTCCACCCTCCAACAGTACACTTTTTGCCTATCTTTTTTCTGGCAGCCGCATTACATGTCCCAGCCATCTAACTCGCTGTGCTCTTATTTTTTGGGTTATTTTGAGCCTATTGTATAACTCCATCACTTCTCTGTTTGTCCGCCTGCGCAACAACTCCCCTGTTATTTTCACCCCTCCAAAAATCCTTCGCAACACCTTTCTGTCCCATATCTCCAGTTTAGCTTCATCTTCTTTTCTCACAGTCCAGGTCTCACACGTATACAGGACTGTTGGTCTTATGACGGTCTCGTATAGCCTTATTTTTGTCGCTCTTGATAAATTTTTTGACCCCAGTACTGTGGTAAGTGCCCCCACTGCTCCGCTTGCCTTTAGAATCCTCTTCTCTATCTCCTCGTCTTCGCTTCCTCTATTTGTGACCACCACTCCCAGATACTCGAATTTGTTCACTTTCTCGACCTTGTATGCTTTTCCTTCTGCTCGGAACTCCACGGACTCATTCTCCTTTGCCACATCCACTCCCATTTCCATATACTTTGTTTTTTTCTCGTTTATACGTAAGCCGTACTTTTGCGCTTCCATCTCGAATCCTCTGAATACCCCTTGCAGTTCCTTCCTTGACCTTGTTAGCAAGACTACATCATCGGCATATGCTATAGTTTGGTTCTTGTGATGTCGGATCAGTCCTGTCCTCTGGATTCCGCTTTTTCTCATGATCATATCCAGGACCAGATTGAAAAGGTCCGTGGACAGAGGATCTCCCTGTCTTAGACCTTTACTATATAGTAGTAAAAGAAAGTAAAAATTATAACGCAACAAATTTTAGTGTTTGAGAGCTATTCAATTTTGTACACCAAAATAGATATTGATAAGGGATAGACTTTGGCAAAAAACTTGATAATATCGTCTATTTGAATTTTCCCAACCAGATGTCATTCGTGTTAAAAACAACAATTCCGCGTTATTTTACAACTTCCCATTCGCATCCCATCAACCCCCCCCCCCCACACCCCATTTCATTCGATTCAAACGCTCAAATTTCCAAGTTTTTATTCGTTCAAACAAAACTGAACATAATATCATTCCAAAACTATATATCCCATTCATTCCCGTTTGATTTATCTATCCGTTTCCAATTCATTCCCGTCGCCGCCCCTATATTCATATCCCGAATTCCAGCGATCCAATTTCGTTCCCGTTTTATAAAATAACAATATCGACTCATACAATACATATACATACATCAAGAGAGCTGTGAGCTATAACGAATACGAAACCCAGGTAAGATAAACGAAACACATTTCCATTCCCTACTATTAGAGCATCATTTTCCGGAATGAGTTTGCCGAAATATGTACGCTGTTTCTACCACAATATCATCCCTCAGGCTTATTTTTCGTAATCATCCTCATAACAACAACAATTACGGCAAACTCGTTTTACATTCGCAAAACGGGAATATGGGAAACGTCCATGTCTGCAAAACAACAGGAAAAAAACTCAAATTTCCACCACAATATTTAATTCCTACCAGGATGACAAGGAATAATTAATTATTGTTTTAATTCTTTTCAAAAATATGACAAGGAAATATTTAAAGAGTCCATCTTTGAAAGCTTTCTTAAATATTTTCTTAGTATTTAATTAATTAGAAATGGTAGATTATTAAGACTGTCTAATTTAAGGTGTACGAGCCGACAATTTTCATCCACCTTTTCATTTCACTTAAATGTCCTTGACGAGTTCCTATCTTCTCCCATTTATCGTTTACTTTCTGAATTTTCAAGTTAAAAAAACGAAAAAAAAAATAACTCCCGACGAAATTTATTATCAATTGCACAAAGCCAAGATTTATTGTATATTTTCTTCAAGATAAACATCAATTCGTTCCCTCATTCCTGTCGTTATGTGTCGAACCACCTCAGGTTTTTTCACCCGTTCTCGACCTGTTCGCAGCGTCAGCTCTCGTCTCGCCGTGTCAAAATCTCGTTTATCTCCTGATCTCGATTTTCCGCAATGCAGACGAAGAGAAATTTTTATTTTGTGAAATTCTTGGTTTTTTCCTTTTTTTTTTTTCGTGTTTTTATTTCGTTTCACGTGAAATTCACCGACGTGGAATTAAGATGAAAGACGTTAATATTGTTTGTTGATATAATTGAAATATTCCGTTGATGATGAGGCAGAGTAAGCGAATCAACCAACAAAGGTACCACAAAATAAAAATGAAGACGCGAAAGGAATGGACAGGGGCAAAATACTACTCGAGTTAAGAAAGTTAGTGTAAAGCGTTATCTTTTTTAAAATATTTTTCTTTTAACAAAGAAAGCTTCAAGCGGAAGGTTTTTGAAGGGAAGTTTTAAAGCTTTTAATTACATTTTTGTTTTTCACAGTTCTTTTGTTTGACTCTTGTTAAACCTTTTGTTATTTGTTAAATTCTTAAACTGTTTGTTACTGGTTTTAAAGTTTAATGACCGTAAATATTCAATCCCTGTGCTCATTTGTCGAAATCCCATGGTATAAAATAAAAAGAATTTCTTTTAGTGTCAGTGTTTTAATTTAAGATAATAAACATTTTGATATTGATTCATCAAATTTTTAACATATTTTCATAATTAAGTTTCATAATTCAATTTTGGCTATTATAATCACGTCATAGACCAGTAGTTCCCAACTTTTTGTGGCCAATCACTCCTTTATGAAGGTGGACCTATCGCCCTCTTTGTATTCTCACTGTACTTTTAATTTTAAGTAAAGTGTATAACGGAGGCAACAATTCCCGTGCTGGCGGAATATTTGAAAAAAAATCGTATAAAACTCAAATCATTTGTGATAATTTTAACATGATGATTGCCTCATCATGTACCCCCTCATGTTTCTGACTTATCAAGACAGAAGTAAAACAGTACGGAATTATTTTAATATTACCCCTTTGGAATATTCATCGCCCCCACTTATTTATTGTAATTTGTAAAATAAAGCTATAGCTTTACCTATACAATATTAAAATTCAAGATTTCTACTACTTGAAAACCTATATAATAAAAACATTCCATCTAACCTGCGCGAGCGAAAAAAAACGAAATCATTTTTCCCAGCTAATATTTTTATCTAATCTGAAAAATTTAAGGTGTTTTGTTGAATACTCTTTATTGCCTACATTTTCATATATTTAATACAAACAAATAAATGCCATTTACATTGTAATTTTTCCTAAAAAAACAGGGTAATAACAGGGTTTATCCAGTGTAAACTTGAAAACAGCTGCGCCGATTTCAATGGAATTTTCACAAAAAGTTATTAAATATTGTAACTTACATTATAGGCTACTTTAAATTTCGAATACTTTTCCCTGTCTGTTTGTTTGTTCTTGGCAAACTTGAAAATGGATGGTCCGATTTGGACGAGATTTTCACTACAAGTAGTAAATATTACAAAAAGTGCTTTAAAATACTTTTTATTCCGAAAAAATGTTGATTTTCTGAGCAAAAAAATAAAAACCATAAAAACTGCGCAACGTAAACATACATCGGCAGGCAGTTGTGATACAATGTACATATACTAACATATCGTAGAGACGACTTGATTTTAAACTATGTAATTTGTTATTCTTATAAATTAATGTTCGCAAATTTGAAAATAATAACCATGATAGAAGTATAGCGATAGGTTAAATTCCTAGAAACCATAACTGCATTGTGAATTTACGGGTAGTTAATATATTATTAATAATTCGGCTGTATAAACGTTCGAATGGTTGAGGGAGGAGAAGGGAATCCTCTGTAGGAAATAAGATTTCATTCATAAAAATAAATATCTTTGTTCAAAAATGAGACCCGTAAGAATTAATAACAATAACAGACAGTTCGACTTTAGTGTTCCCAATTAGGAGTTTGATTAAGAGAGAAGAAACCGTTAGGCAGAACAAAAAGAAATCCAGCTCAACTTATTTTCAAGAGAATATAGCAAGTTAGATGTGATCTTCGCGTTGTTTTTTTGCCAAAAATCTATATTCTTAATTTTCAATTTATTTTAGCAAGATATATAAGAATTCGTTGTCTAATCTTGGATCTCGGGAAATAGCAGACTTGCCGATAAGACATAATGGAGTTAATACTATATCCTAGAATAATGAACCTAAGGCAAGCAAACCTGATACCTCAGATCTTAAGATAATACATTAAATATTATTGATCCCAAAAAAGGTACACTTCCTAAAGGATAGCTACTAATCCATTCTACTAAAATTAATAAATGATTTCATATGACATTTGGTGTGAAAGGTTCTCAAGGCTTAAAATTTTCTTAATATTTTACAATATTCAAAAAAACGTAAAGATCCTACCTATAAGATAGCTTATATCTGTTCCTAGAAAAGTAATTTAACGGATTATCATAAACTTTCTATGAAATAAAGGCCTAGAAATATCTAATAATCTTTTTTTGTAAAAATAGCTTAATTTATTATTTTGGTTAAAATATTCTGTTATTTAATCAGATAAATTTAGATACGCTCTGCGAAGCGGGCGGGTATAAACTGGTTTTTAAATAAATTTTATTAAAAAGCTAAAGCTAATAAATAATTGCTATAGGTATAATCCAAAAAATCGTTTTTTTGTCAAAAAATTGTTCCTTAAATGCTCTTTCTAGATATACAATTGCTCCAGATGTATAGTTAATTAGTTATTAAATTTTTAAACATTTCATGTTTATAAGATCCAACGGCAGTTGATGACGTCATAATACAACAACACATGTATACATAGTTACAAATAACTAGTTATTAAAAATAATGCAAAAATTTTATCAATTATTTGCGTAATGAAAAGAGCAGATAGAGAGCTTAAAAAAAAAACAAAAATTTCAATTAAAAATTATTTTGGGTTTAATACCGATTTTAATTCTTGAGAATAAAATTTTTTTAAATTTGCAGATCCAGAAAGAGCATTTAAGGAGCAAGGTCATAAAAATTAACTGTTTCTAATTAAAAAATATATGCAATGATAAAAGGGAGTGTTTAAATGTAATTTGATTAATAACTTAAAAATGTATTTTGAATTTGTATTGATAGTAAAGTATAAGAAATACTAAAAGAGAATTTAAAAAAAGCGATATTAATCTAGTCTACGCTCAAATATGCAATAATCAGTATGCAGTGGAAGGAGAAACACTATCTGCAGACCATGCGCATTAAACCGTTTGCCCCACTCTATCAAAGCGACGAATAATGCCCGCTTAAAGCGTTTTGCTTGTAAAAATTGCATTTTTTAAAATTTTAATTACTTTGTTTTTAATGAAGATATCGTGATAATTTTTTTTTAGATAAGGAGCAAGTATATAAGATATAAAACAAAAAAATCGTTCAAATCTATCCAGTAGTTTTTCAGTTAAAAGTGAACATTGGAAAACAGCTATCATTTTATTTATATAGATTAAAGCTCTTTTTTTTTGTGCATGATGTTATAAGGGTGCTAATTTAAAGTTGCCCGAAAATAAGCGAAAATAGTTGTTAAAGACTTTGTTAATCTTTATATATAAAAATCTTATGCGCGTGTGTTTGTATTAAAACTCCTCCTAAACGGCTGAACCGATTTTGATGAAAATTTTTGTGTGCTTAAATGGATTCGAGAATAGTTTAGATTTAGAATTTCTAATCGACAAAATGTTTCTGATCAATTCGCAAAGAAATTAATGTATACTGATGTTCCTAGATTTTTAAATGGAATAAATAAACAAAAATTTGGGAACCACGGAAACGAGGCATTTCAGTTCCAGGATTCATGTGTACAGGACAATGTCTGTCGGATCCGCGCTAGTTCAAGATAGAGTAAGAGAGCGCCTGACGATATGTTTCAGACAAGGAAGGTGAATACTAGTCTGCCGAGTTTTAAACCCTTGGCGTGCCTCAATAGGTCGCGACACGCCATCGAGATGGAATTTGTAACGTAAACACTCGTTTGTTCTTGTCTGACAAACTTCGCAGCGCGTGAACTCTCTCTCTCACTTTAATCTAATCGTTAACAGCTATTTTCGCTTATTTCCGGGCAGTTTTAAATTGGAACTCGTATATCATCATGCACAGAAAAAAGAGCTTTAATTTGATATATATATATATATAATAAATGATTAAACTGCGTTATGGGTGTGGCAATCATCCAGCGGCCTCTTAGGCTATTACAAATCCAAAATTTGTTGAAACGGTAAAAAGTGTTAACTGTAATTTCCCTTAATATCTCTTAATAAAAATAAAAGTTTCATAATACATTTATCTCAAAAACGACTAGAAATCTATCAAAATCTAAGTTTATGCTCAGTAAAGCTGGTCACTAATCGCTAGAATCTACTTTTGTCATATCTTTAAATATTAAATTTTCCAAGATTTAAAATGAAATGCAAATTCTTTTCATTTAATGAAATAGTTTTTTAAAAGTTTCCTTTTTTATATGGTACCAGCATGAATAATCAAATACATCCTTTTCATCTGCAAGATTTTCTTCGTTTTTTCTTCTCAACATACATTTTTCCTACCAGTTCCCAACATCGTCGTTGTAGGTGAACTTTATATTTTTTTTTTTTTTTTTGAGAAAAAAGCTCGGAAAAATTTTAATTGCTTTAGAAGTAATTTTAGCGAATAATTTCTTCCTTTTTGCTGACTATGCCTGTTAATTTTTCTCGTTTTCGCGATTCAACGCTCACGCTTCGAGCCTTTGCCCCTTTTTCATACATTTTATTTTTGGTTTTGAGCTTTATTTCAACACAAAAAAATTGAGTGAAACTGGTTGAAAATTTATGGAAGCGGATTTAAATTTAGAGAATGATGAAATGAATACAAACGAAGCAATAGTCGGATGTTGAGTGGGAAATTCGAGTAAATCTAATTTTTCCGGTTATATTTCCCTTTTTAATAAACGGTAAACCGCGGAAATGCCCGTCTTATTCCCTTGGAAACTAAGTCGATTTATATAACTCGTAACAGCTAATAAATTATTTTCTGGAATCACCAGAAAAAATTCCTTAAAAAAATATTTCGAGAATGAATTGAAAATTCACCCGATTCTCGTTATCATTCCTGCCTTTTTTTATCTGTCACGTGCGACAAAAAGGAAATTACCTAGATCCCATCGTGTCACTCGTTCGCACCCTCCCTACCCAGGTAATCAACCCTCGCGTAACTTTCCACCCCGAAGAACAAGACACAAGATAATCTCACTCTCGAGTCAAACACGATCACTTCGAAACAATCTCTCAAACCTACAGCAGCCTGGAATGAGAATGTCACTAGTTTAAATCCAAACATCTTCTCTTCAAATTCTCTCAACTTCTCGATGTGTCTCTGTACGAAAATCCAGGATCGAGAAAATCTCAATGCTTTCAACGTACTCACAAACAAACCAGAGGGAAATGTAACATGAAATGAGACGACGCTGAGTCGCATTGAAATAAAGCAACAGTTGAAAATTGTTATATTTTCCAATTTTCCTTTTGATGCATCGCTTGGTTCTTTCTATTTTAGAATGTTTCAAAGGGAAAGTCGCATTATCATTTTTCAGTTGGCTCAAAAGCTAGTCATCTGCCTTTTAACAATGATAAAATTATTTTCTTTTATTTCAATCGAAATTATTAAGTTAAGTATGTAATATTAAAAGGATGCATTTTCTTGTTTGAAAGAAAAAAAAATGCATTAAAAAGGGAGCAGAAAATTTTTTTACAATCTCATGTCTTAATAGCGTTTACCTTTAAGAAAAGTGTTTCAGGGGCCTCCAATTTCATTAATTTTGGAAATTGTAATTCTTCATCGAAATCTGATTGATCCTCAAAAAGTTTAAGATTGCATTTATGCAGTTTTTGTGCATTTGATTGTGTTTGGAACGACATATTTTTAAAATAAATTTATATCAAAACCATGAAAAAAAATGTTACACCCGTATACATTATCCTTCGGTTAAGTCTTATCTCGTTTGGTAATATCAATCAGTTTTAAAAGAGTTTTTGACTTACAAAAAAGTCTACCATTGGTGGACCCCAGGGCATGAAAGTATAGAAGGATATGCAAAGGTTGACCAATTGACCAAAACAGCGCCTTAATGGGCCTCATGAAATCAGAATAATTTTGTGAAATAATATAAAATAAAAGTAATAACGCTATTCTAATTTGAAGGATTAAAATGAGGTCTAAAGGTCTCGTACTGAACAAATACCCCAGCAAAGACTTAATTTAAAAAAAAATTAAATATCCCAAGAAATGGAATTTAGAGCTTAGACATTATATCACTTGGGAAAAAAGGATTGAAGGCTTCTAAGTAAGACTCTACATGTTCATTGGATCTTTAATTACCTTCTCCAAAAGATAGTTAAAGCTAACACTTCCTTAATTTAGATATGGGTTATCCAAATAGGAACATACAAATCCTACAAAGCGATCGCCAAAACAACAATCAGCTCTAAGTTAGTGCTGGAGTATTGGCAACTTCTGGAGGACCTGGCAAAGCACAACCAAGTCAAACTTGGTTGGGTGCCGAGGCATAAGGGAGTTAAGAGAAATAAAGAAGTTGATGCTTGCGAAAGAGCTGGTTCCCTGACCCCACTTGTGGGTTCATATCTTGGAGTGGGGATCACTAAATCTGCTGTCAAAAGGGCGATAAAAGTCGGATGAGACAACAGCAAAACAAATACTGGCAAGAAATTCCGGTCAGAACATCAGCAAAAGGCTTATCAGCACTGCAGCCTAAGACTTATTGTTCTCCTGTTCTGCTCATTCACTCCTGCTATGCAAGGATCATTGCTTATTCCAGGTTCAGCATTCTGCCTAGCAGAAGCAATCCCTGTACTAAGCTTGCGCGATTTGAGCCTGTTTGGGTGTCATCTATCCCATACAGGTGTCGCCACTTTGTGAGGGCTGCTTCTTGCTTACTATTACTAGGTTTTACGGCTGGGAAGAAACCAACTCAGGACAGTAACGGGGCTGACAACCGAACACTGTAGACTGAAAAACCATCTGCAGACTAGTGGGGTGTCTCAACAGAACCGCTACTGCAGAATGTGTGGAGATGCGGAGGAAAACCTGACCCATATCCTTTTTCAATGCAAAGCCCTCACAAAATGGCGACTATTGTATGGGACAAATGACGCCCAAACAAGCACAAATACAGAGACTGCTTTTGTTAGGCAAAATACTGAACCTGGAATAAGCAAGAATCCTTGTTCAACAGGGATACATGAGCAGAACAGGAGTACAATAAGTCTAAGGCTGCAGTGCGCGGGTAACGAGCCTGACTTTCTGGTAACAAAAAAAAAAAACCTGCTTGAAAGCGGGAAAGACGGTGGAGCAAAAAATACACTTATATAAGAAAGTTTTCAAGAGTAAACTAAAGCATCTCAAAAAGACTAGGATGGCGTTTGATGAGATAGCAGGAATAGTTTCTAGGTAGGCGCTGGCTTTCTCCAAAAGTTCTTTTTAAAAATTAAGCTCTAATTAGTCGCGGTTATAAAAAAGAATAAAAATCCCTAGTCACATTAACAACATGTGTACATGATATGAATATCTAGTTCCAAAACGGATTAATGACTATATGAAAATTTGCCAAAAATTAAACTGTTTCTATGTTCTACAAAATAATAACCTAAAATTCTCTTCACGAGTATTAAACACAAAATATTTACTCAAGTTCAACTTTCAGAGCTTTGAATTTAAATACTTTCAATGTTTTGACACATGCACGTGAGATTTTATGAAATTTTTAAGCAAACTTATTTAAGACTAAAAACAGTAGTTTCCATCGTTCTTATTCAGTAATTCAAGTTTTGTTTATCCATTTCCAAAAATGTATGTATGCCAAAACTTTGCAAAAAGATCTATAAAAATGCATTTCAGCGAGTAAT
Source organism: Sisyra nigra (assembly GCA_958496155.1). NCBI lineage: Eukaryota > Metazoa > Arthropoda > Insecta > Neuroptera > Sisyridae > Sisyra > Sisyra nigra. Next base: position 48,809,457 of record OY292315.1, read on the forward strand.
TCTGAAAGTGTCTTTCACCTCTTAAAGTTTTTAACAACATATCAATTATAACATGGTAATAATGTAATATGTCGTTGCACACTGTGGTGCATTTTAAAAATATTAACTTGCTTAATGTTATACGAGTATTAAAATGTCAAGCCTAAAAATTGTAAAACCTGCATTTAAATACGGACTCTAATTATCGTTTTCTTCAATTATCTCTTCTTAATCTATATAAATAAAATAATAGCTGTTTTTCAATGTTCGATTTTAACTCAAAAACTACTGGATAAATCATTTTTTTTGTTTTACTTCTTAAATACTTGGTACTTTCCTAAAAAAAATTATCACAATTTCTTCATTAAAAGCAAAGTAATTAAAGTTTTGAAAATGCGATTTTTACAAGCAAAACGCGTTAGCGGTGACTTTTTTGTCACTTTGATAGAATGGGGCAAACGATCTTAATGCGCATGGGCTGGACAAAATATGTTTCTCCTTCCACTGCCTACTGATTATTTAATATTTGAGCGTAGACTTAATGCAGCTCAGTGAGATATTAGATGTAGAAAGATTTTTTGATATCTATAATTTCTATTTGTTTAGCCGCTTTTAAAAGTATTTTTTGTAGCTTATTTTTTAAAATATACTCTTTTACCTTTTTTTCATATTTTACTGTAAGTAGAAATTCTAAATACATTTTTAAGTTACAACCGTTACAGTAATCAAATTATTATAATATATAATAATTATTATATATAATATATTAAATTTCAACACTCCCGTTTATGATTGCATATATTTTTTAACCAGAAAAAGTTAGGTTAGAAAGATTAAAGTTTTTTTTTTTTTAAATTGATGTTCTTTCCGGATCCGCAATTGCTCCAGGTGTATAGTTAATAGACAATTAATAATTAATTTTTTTTAAATTATCAATCTCAAGAATTAAAATCGCTATAAAACCCAAAATAGTTTTTAATTGAAATTTAGTTCATTACGCAAATAATTATCAAATTTTAGCAACATTTTTAATTATTAACTATTTTCAACTATTTATACATGTACTGTTGTATTATGACGTCATAACTGCCGTTGGATCGTATAAACATGAATAGTTTAAAAATTAAATTTCTAATTAATTTTACTAATTAACAGTACACCTGGATTAATTGTGGATCCGGAAAGAGCATTTAAGGAACAATTTTTCAACACTCCCTTTTATTATTGCATATATTTTTTAGCAGATAAAGTTAAGTTAGCGAGAAACATTTTTTTTTTGTAAATTAAACTATATGCCAAAAAATTACTCCCTCAGGATCCGTAATTTCGCCTAGTGTATAGTTATTGATTAATAATTAATTTTATAAAAATTTGCAAACTTAACATTAAAATTGCTGAAAATACAAATACTTATGTCACTTTTTTTAAATTGCTCCTTAAATGCTCTTCCGGATCCGCAATTGCTCCAGGTGTATAGTTAATAGTTAATTAATAATTTTTTTGTCCAAAATTTTCAAACTTAAAATTTAAAATCGCTATAAAACCCAAAATAATTTTTAATTGAAGTTTTCTTTTTTTTAAGCTCTTTTTTTAAGTAATTGAACAAATTTTTGCAATATTTTTAATAATTTAATTATTTTTAATTATTTAAACATGTATTGTTGTACTATGACGTCATCAACTGCCGTTGGATCTTATAAACATGAATAGTTTAAAAATTGGATCCAAAATGAACGAAATCAAAGAATACTGGAATTATTTTCTTGTTAGAATAAAAGTTTTGAGACAGTTACATAAACAAAAAAGTAACTTTGAAATTTTCTACAGCCTGTCTTGGCCGTTAAAACTTTAATTTTTATTCTTGTCACATCAACTTAGTTCAGAAAAATTTTACTTAACATTAGTTTAAAATTTACAAAATTCGATTTTCTTTATTTCACTCGCTAACACCTCTTCTTTATACGGGTAAGTACTTGAAGTGTAAACGTGTTATAGCGAAAAAGAAAATTCAACTTCTCACTTTGTCTGAAACAAGGTTTTAGTGTATAAATAAAAACTATTTAATTATAAAGTTTTTTGGTCTTTGAACAATTTTACATTCCCCGAACCATTGCCGTCTATAAAGTTTTCGAACTAAAATGATTTCAAACGGCCGAAAAATTTCTTTTTACAATTAAAAGAAAAAACACGATTTAATGAGAAAAGTTTCAAATTATTTACGTTAGGACTTTGAACAATCAAATTTTTTGAATTAATGAGAAAACTTTCGTTTGCGATTGGGTGATTTTCGGTCGATCAAATCGCAAGATGGTGGAGACGAAGGATAATAATGAGAAGTAAATTTCTAATGGTGAAAATGGCTTAGGTAAATAGACTTCAGTGATTTCAATTTGTGGTTAATAACCGTACGATTGGAGCTCGTTAAAGTGAACGAATAATTTTCCAGAGTCTATGTTATATGTGGCATTGCGTTGCAAAGGGGTGATAAAATAACAATTTCCTTGTTGGCTTCAAGGTGAGCTTTCCACGTAAAAACGATGAATTTTCCAAGTTTTCAAAGCTCGCGGCAACCATAAAAATTTCAATTAAACTATTAAGAGATAATTTTTTGTTTGAGAAAAACTTTTCTCCCGGGGTGTTTTTTTTTTTTTTGTGGGAATGTAGGGCTTATTGATTGCTTTTATTTCACCTATTGATTTTGAATAAATTTTCGGTTTTTTTCCCCGAAAAAATTGCTTTCCTCGGTTCGACCGAGGTTTTATTATATCCATCATCGTTTAATCTTTACAACCAATTTTCATCCCTTCGTAACAGCTTTGACACACACCATAAAAATAAAATGAAGAGAAAAAAAGAGGAAAAAGTTTTAAGACTAAATTTTTTTCTTTCACAAGCGTTGGCATTAACTTTTGGGATTCATTAATTGAAATTTATGAGATTCAAAGCCTTTGTTTTAAAGCTCTAGTTTTGTAGCCAATAAATAAGAAATATTGAAAAAATTTAAAGAGATTTTAAATGTTTTTTACAGTTGAAATAAAAGTTTGTGTCCCCGATTAAATTAGTCTCATAAAAACAGATTCAAAATGAAATTTTCCCAACATTTTAAAATAAATTTTTGGATCTTTTTTACTGATTTTTTTAAAAACCTTAACAAAGCCTTATTATTTATTATTTGCTTTAGGTCTAAAGTTCAATGCACATTCTGTGGAAACAATAATTTTTTAAAGAATTTAACCGCCATTGGATATTATTTTATCTTTTTATCATTGATAATAACGACACTTGGAGCTTTCAGAAAGCTTAAGCTCTTAATGTTAGTATAAAACAAAGTTGATCACGCTGTCTGTTCCGTCAGATCTTTTAAACTAGAAAACAGATTTTAAAACAGTTTTCAGTAATTGATAGAGTCATTCAAGAGAAAGTTTGTAGGTATACAACATGCATATTATAGTAGAGAAAAGTCGGGAAATCCAAAGATTTGTAATGTGATGTTATAACAAACATATTTTTCACGTCTGAGTATTCTTACGAGAAAGATCAAACTAATTTGCAGCAAAATTGTGTATCTTAAAAAGATTGATAAAAAAGTCCGCGACGGTATATATCTATCTCCTAAGGATAACTCACAGAAGCCATTTTTATCATTTACAAATGACAAAAAAATTATGTTGGCAGAGTTGGCTGGCTTTTACGCTGACTGTACGACGTACGTATTGCCTGTTTTATTGGTATTTTCTTCTATATTATATAAAAATGTTATGTTGGTCTTTATTTGATATTTATAATTTTGATACAATATACAATCGCATTCCAGAATGGCTTTTATCTATATTTCGCGTCAGTAATATATAGTAAAAACACGTGAATCCCATAGGATAGCATAACAATTGTATCCTACAGGAACCGTGTATTTAAAAAAAGTTTCGTTAAAGTTACCAATTTTACACAGTAGCAAAAGAAATTCTCTACAAGTTTAAATAAAACAATTGCCAAAATTTTACTGAAAAAATATAAATAAGAATTTCAATTTAACACCCGATAAAATTAATAACGATTTTTTAAAGTTATACTTCTTTAGGCGCGTTATGAAAAAATGATGAGAGTAAAATTTTTAGATGGGCGGCCATCTTGAGACAAAAATTAACAAAATGAAGTTAGCCACAAAACCACTGGGTTGCTTGGCGCGCGTAATTTGAATTTTTGTTTTATTTATTTACTTATTTATTTATTTTTATATTTAAATTAAAAATAATTATATATACAAATGGCACATATTATTAATAAATAAGTCATTACTTTTCTCAAATTTTTCAGTAGCTTTTATAAGTACTATTTGAAGTTTAATGATGAAAATGACGTCTGCATCACGGCGCGGTTTTAGAAGCATTAGTAGCGTTCTATTTTTTCATCACAAATTAACAAGATGAAGTTGCCCGCAAAACGGCTCGGTATTTTTAACTAGGCGCGCGTAATTTGAATTTTTGTTTTATTTATTTACTTATTTTAATATTAAAATAAAAAATAATTATTTTTTTAAATTTTATTTAGAAAATATTTATATATACAAATGACACATATTATAAAAAATAAGTTATTAATTTTTTCGAATTTTGCAGTAGCTGTTATACTATTTGAAATTTAATGATGAAAATGACGTCTGCATTTCATGCATATTCTTAGTTATCACGAAATCTGGGATTCTGAAATGATTCAACCATCTTAGAATAATAATTTAGTACCACAAGATATGAATAAGACTAAGACATTTACTTTGACAAGTAGCTACTTACTTTATTTCGCAATTGCTATGAAGATTCGTTTTCATGACATGCATGAATTGTTAACCAGAAAAATGATCCTGACAAATTTTATAAACGTCTTGCAGCTTTCTTTGGATATTGTTTATTGATACTAATTAAAATATTATTCTCTCAATTTTATTTTTAATAATTACATCTTTAAATATATATATTATTATTATTAAATATTAAATTACAGTTTTTTAAAATTGATTATTTGAATAAAATTAATAAAAACTAATTTTTAATGATACCAAAGAAGTATAACTTCTCACGCGCGTACATAAGTACACGCAACCATTTTTTTTAAATATTTGAATTTCTGTATTTAAAAATATTAATATTTGAAAATCTTTATTGTTCATTGTCAAAGAAATTAATTCGAAATAGGTAAACGTATTAAAATAATATAAACACTAAATTTTTAAATACACAACAATTACTGAAGGGAACAAATTTCAATGAAGTTTTGTTAAAGATACCTCAGAATTCAGATCTAAACATATAATTGAATATCATTTATTCAAAAAAAAAGTACGGTTCCTGTAGGAAAGCTCCTAATATTTTCTACTAAAATAGCTGAACTGTTTTAAATGACATTTGACTAAATTTTATAGAACCTGTAAGATAGCTAATATCTCTTCCTAGAAAGTTAGTAGTTTTAAGGATTTTGATGAACTTACTTAGGATCTAAAGTTTGAAAGTATCGGTCATCTTTTTCTTCAATTCAAAATTGATACATTTTTAAATTTCGTTGTGAAGACAGGGAATTATTTAATCAACAAATAAAATTTAGATACCCTCAGCAAAGCGAGCAAGTATCAGCTAGTTAAATAATATAAAGTTATACAGCTTTTAGGTTTCTTGTCCTCTCAATAAATGTAATTCCCCTGGTTAATTGTTCTAAATTATCAAAGTAAAAACGTTCAAAGTTTTATAATTTTTTTATATAATTAAACAACTTGGTATAATGATTTAAAACACCTAAGCTGTAAAAAATTAAATTTCGCTGACTTTGAACTTAATTATTATATTTCACAAATGCCACTGACTAAAATTCACAACACAAATTATAAATTAAAGTAAAATAAATGTAAAAATCACAAAACGAAAAATCTAAATTGTTAATGTTGTATCTCCAGATACGTATTTCAAACGCCATGCGTTTTCATCAGTGGATCAAATTGAAGTGTCTTCGAAGACAATTTCGTGCTGATTCACTGTGAATTGATTGCGTTTTGTGATTTTTACATTTATTTTACTTTAATTTATAATTTGTGTTGTGAGTTTTAGTGAGTGGTATTTGTGAAATATAATACATAAGCTGTAATTCCTTTGGAACTTTTGTTACTGTTTATAAGTTAGTTAAGGAATAATATCCTTAAAAGTTATTCCTTAGTTACAAAAATTTACTAAATGATTTCTTAATTATTAAAAGCTTGAAACTTTAATAAATTTTTCTTGCTTTAATTGTCATTCCTCCAGTAATATTCTTAGCTTAAAATGAATTTTTAAGGATTAATTTTAGCACAATACTAATGGTAATGATTAGTTACATGATTGGATGGTTGAAGGTCTAGTTTTGTTTTAAAATTTGGTTTCCCATGTCCCATATGTGCCTTTGCCCTCAATGTCACGCGTCCCTTGTTCAGTCCACGCCCAAACTGTAAATCTATCCACACTGCCGACCAAATTTTATCGTTCCAATGCCCTGTATGTACGCGGCACTAATAGATAGAAGCCTTCCAGCCCTATCCCGAACATGAGTGAGTTTGTCGTCCCTCGCTATTCTCTCTCATTCGCCCCGTTCCCGACCCAGCAAACCAAATGAAACGAGGAGCGCGGCGAGGCTCTGATGAAAATATACGTGTCAGAGAAAATAGGTCAAAAAACCCCCCCACCACCAAATCTAACTGTTTCTCTCTCGGCCCATTTTCCTCTTGCATTTTCTCTTCTTGTCGCCTCAAAACCGGTTAAAAACAAGATAAATTTTTCCAAGTTTTCATCTTTCACTTACACATTACAATAAATATCTCCACGACAGCAATGGATTCACTATCTGAACGTAAGGAAAGCGGTGAGGGAAGCGGGGGGCGAGTTTTTCCGACATCGTGTTCTTTAAACGATATACGCTTCCCCCGCCATATACCGCACGGCTCTATTATTAACTTCAAATCATAACTATTAGTGCTGCATAAAAATTGCAAAGCTTCCAATTTTTTAAATAAAGCTCTCGCCTCGTTTCGTCTCATATTATCCCCCCTGTTCCCTTATGCCAAGGCAACCTGACTCGCTTTACTCGGAGAAAAATTGTTGTACCAAAGCCGCTTGGAATAAAACACACACAGCTTATGTTACAAGAAACAGTGAAAAGAATCGGGCAAAGTTTTTTTTTTCTCTCCTTTTTACATATGATATATACAGTTGAAGCTTTTCCCTAGCACAATAAACATGAAATTTTCTTTTTTATAAAACAAAAACCGCTTTTCCATCAATTTAAATGTGCACCATATGGTGGTTTCGCTTGCCAGTTCTTTCGAGGAATTTTCCCATTCAGTTCACCTATTATATTACTTGAGCCGATTGTTTATTATATTGTCACACAGATTTTTTTTTTTTTTTTTGAGAAATAAAGCCTCTGGGTTTTGATATAAATATTAAAGTTTGTGGAAGACTTTTTATTTTCTTTTATTTGTTTTTTTCTCTTTGAGTTTGTGGAGTTTTTTTTCAAGCCAAGGTAGGTTATGGATTTCAAGCACGTTTTTATTGTTTTTTCCCTTCTGTTATTACAAGGTAAGATGTTCGAATTTGAACGATGGATGAAAAACGTAGTTGAATTGGATATGAAGTGGATGGTTTAATATTATGAATAATTTACAGTCAAAATTGTATTTGATTGATGAAATTAAAAATCTATACATAACACCTATCATAAGGGAAGAGTGCAAATTGTACACACTAATCAATATTATACGAGTAATCTCAAAAACGAGAGCTTCCATTTGAAATAATCTATATACCAATAATAAGATTGAAGATTTCTGCTTTTTGAATACCTATATAATGACAACGAAAATGTCACCTGCGCGAGGCAACATAAAGGAAATTATTTTTCTCAGCTGAAATTTTTATCTAATCTAAACAATGTAAGGTGTTTTGTTGAATACTCTTTATTATCTACATTTTCATATGTTTATACTAAAAAATAAATGCCATTTTCATTGCACTTTTACCCAAAAAAAACATTTTTTGTCCAGGGTAAACTTGAAAACGACTGAATCGATTTCAATGAAATTTTCACAAAACGTTATTAAATATTCCAACTTACATTATAGGCTACTTTAAATTTTGAATAGTTTTCCCTGTCTGTTTGTTTGTTCTTGGCAAACTTGAAAACGGCTGGTCCGATTTAAACGAAAATTTCACTACAAGTAGTAAATATTTCAAAAAGTGCTTTAAAATACTTTTTATTCCGAAAAAATTTTGCTTTTCTGAGTAAAAAAATAAAAACTATAAAAACTGCGCAACGAAAAACATACATCGGCAGGCAGTTGTGATACAATGTACATATACTAACATATCGTAGAGACGACATGATTTTAAACTTTGTAGTTTGTTATTAAAAATTCTAACGATGATAGAAGTACCTACAGCGATAGGTTCAATTTTTAGAAACCATAAATTCATAGTTAATTTACAGGTAGTTAATATCTTATCTATAGTTTGGCTGAGTGAAAATTCAAATTATCGAGGAAGGTGAAGTAAATCCTCTGCAGTAAATATAATTTCATTCATAAAAAGAAATATCTTAGTTCTAAAATGACACCCGTAAGAATAAATAACCAAAACAGACAGTTCGACTTTAGTGATCCCAATTAGGAGTTTGACTAATTGTAAGAGAGATGAAGCCGTTAGGAAGAGCCCAACTTATTTTTCAAGAAAAAATAGTTAGATGTGACCGTCGCTTTTTTTTCCCAAAAAACTATATTATTAATTTTCAATTTTTTTTGTAAGATCCATAAGAATCCGTTGTCTAATCTTCGAGCCCGGGGACTAGCAGACTTTCCGATAAGACATAATGGACTTAAAATAATACTATAATATCCTAGAATAGTGAACCTAAGGCAACCTAACCTAATACCTCATATCTTAAGATAGTACATTGAATATTATTTATCCTAAAAAAAGTACGCTTCCTAAAGGAAAGCTACTAATCCATTCTACTAAAAATAAAAAAAAAAATAAATGATTTTATATGAAATTATATTGTATTATATACAATATTCAAAAAAAAAACGTAAAGCACTTACTAGATATAAGATAACTTATATCTATTCCTGGAAAAGTAGTTTAACGGATTTTCATAAACTTTTTATGAAACAAAGGCTTAGAAATATCAATTTTTTTTTTTTTTTTTGTTAAAATATCTGAATTTCTTATTTTGGGTAAAGGTGTCTATTATTCAATCAGATTATTTTAGATACGCTCAAATAAGCGGGCGTAATAGCTAGTGTTAAATATAAGCATTTTATCCTAGGAAATATTCTTATCCGTACGGATTTGTGTATCTTTTTTTAAAAACAATTTCAATGAAAATTGAGTGTAAAAAGCCATTTGTATTTTGTTTGTCAATAGTTAAAAATTCATCAAGTCAAGTGGTTGGACATGCTCCTATATTAGGTGTGCTTGACTTTGTAGCACCACTTGACTTGTTTTGATATTAAAATGTTAATATTTGCTTCAATTTTGACTTGATTTTAAATAAAATTTAGCTCAAATAGTTTAAAAATACATTCAGTAAGCTTTGAAAACAAATCAAATAAGGAATCAGTAATTGCAATCGATTGAAGAAATTGAAATTTAAATGATTAATATAAGTTACTAAATCATGATTCTTAAAATACGTTTTTAAAAATTATAAAGACAAAACTAAACGAACCCTTAAAACGTTGTCCTTCCAACGAATTTTTTGCTGTTCAAGAAGTAAAAAATACTATTGACAAACTACACCATAATAAAGCTCCATGAAAAACGCAACTTGTAATATTTCCGTGGGATAGAAATGTTTTTTGTCTATCACAGAGTTAAAGATTAAAATGATTTTTGTAATGTGGTAGTTTAAGGATAGAATAATGCATGGTTCCCATGGGATGGCAAAACAATTATCTCCTACAGGAACCATGCATTTAAAAAATTTCGGTAAAGTTCGTAAAATAAAATTTTAACGCAATGTCCTCAAGAAGGCCTGATCAATTTTACACAATAACGAAAAAAATCTCTAAAATCTCTACAAAGTTGAAATTAAAAAATTCACAATTTTTAATGGAAAATAAATATGAAATTCAATTTAACACCCGATATAATAACATTTTTTTTTTAAATATTTGAATTTTTTCATTGTTCATTGTCGAAGATATCAATTAGAAATAAACGTATTAAAATAATAAACTAAAATTTTCAAAAAATTAACAATTACTTAACAGAATGAATTTCAATGAAGTTTTGCTAAAGATCTTGTAGGATAGCTACTAATCTATTCTTCTCATCTAATCACACTTTTGGGAAAAGCAAGATCTCGCAAATATCACGTATTTTTTTTAAAGAAAACATACGTTTGGAAAAATATATTTGATTGCGGGTTGGGGAAAAGAGTTAGGCCAAATCTCATTACATCTTACTAGTGAGGAGGGGGTGGGATTTCAAAAACCGTAAAAAGAGCCTCGCTTAACTAATGGATGCCCCATAAAATAGCTGAACGGTTTTAAATGACATTTGGTATGAAAGATTTTCAAGTCCTACAGGAAGGAATACAGTTACTTTTTTACTAAAAATCGTATAGAAGCTGATGTGAGACAGTTAACATTTCTTTCTTGAATAGTAGTTTCACGAATTTTGAAGAACTTTCTTTGGATCTAAAGACTGAAATTATCTACTACCTTTTTCTGTCAAAATAGATTAATTTTTAAATTTCGCTATGAACGCAGGAAATCTTTTAATCAATCAGTTAAATTTAGATACACTCAGCGAAGCGAGCGGGTATCAGCTAGTATAAGATATTTTAAAAGAGGCAAAAACGGATTCGCTTACAAGAAAATGGCTGTAAAAATTGATTTTCTACAAATTAAATAATTCTTTTTATTTCTCAAATCATAAATTTATTTAATGGAAAATTGATTAATTAAAATATTTTTAGTTTTAAAACAAATTTATTTTCAAAATCGAGATGAAGTAAAACTAATTACCTAAATGTAATTTTCTCTCTGGTTTATACATTTTTTTTTAAATAAAATTTCTTAATAATCTTCATCCAAATCATCTTCATCTACTCGCATTTCTTGCTCTTCCTCTTTTTCTTCTTCAAGTTCCTCCTTAAATTGATCTGCCACATCATCTCTCAGCGGATTTTTACTATTTAGATTGCCACCACAATTCTTATTTTTTGGACATCCCTTTTTTTTGTTTTTGTTCGTATGATAAGTTTCCACTAGTTCCGAGATTGCCAACACGACATTAAGCTTACACTCGGCACAAAGCTCTTGCCAAATAACTATCCCTATTAAGTTGCCCTTAGTATCCACAACAGGGGCTCCTTCTTTGTCCGAGCAAAGATCTATGTCAAATGTTTCGAGAGCTTCTGGCTGAACGACGCAGAACATCTGATTGGTTAGATTGAAGGAAATCTTACCGGCAATTTTTTTTACACAGGCATCATGTGCTATGATTTTAACCGGTACTATGTTGAAGGAAACATTTGGAGACTTAATTGAAACAAAAATAGTATGTTAATGTGGTCATCCTCATAAAATTCTTAGATTGTTAAGATTACCGATTGAAAAACTTGTTTGATCACAAAACCTTTTTGGTCACTTTTGGTTTCATTTGATGGTAAAGTTGGGTATATTGTCATATTTTGAAAGGGCACTTCTTTATTGTTGCATTGAACCTAAAATTTTTAAGATTTTGATTTACTAATTTTGTCAAATTTAACTTTCATAACAAAGTATATTTTGATTGCTTCAGTCAGTGAGCATATAACGTTATACGAACGTATCAGCTACTTAAGGAAAGAATGTTCTGATGGTGTGTCAGAACGTTTTCGCTGTGAGCTTACTGAGAAGCTACCAAACATTTAAGTTTCCATTTTTCATTACTTGTATGATGACCACATCGTAATCAGCGACAGTTTGACTGGGAATCAAATCTTGTCCAGTCTGAAGATTATTTACACCACAAAAATCCTTGTTGATTCTCACTTGCATGTTTGAAAGCTTCCCGTACAACTTTACAAATTTATCTACGCCCCCTGTTATATTGATACATCGAGCTGATGTTATGAATTCCGAGTCACTTATCCGGTTCGGGGCGCAAACCGGAACCGCAAAGCTTTCAGGTATCAAACTTCGAAACTTTCCGCAATTTCCCGTGCAAAACATTAAATCGTTCGTGTTATTAAAACGGGATAATTTTAATATTTCAGGGGAAATTTCTGGACATACATAATTACCACAATATGTAATAGCACCAAAGTGTCTTGCATCATTGATCCTTGAAGGAGCTGGAACTTGAAAAGGCAAAAAATTTAAGTAACAGAATTAAGAAGTGTTATCTGAAAAGTTACAGATTTGTTCCCGAATCCATTGAATATATTTGGCTACTTTTGTGTAAACAGTGGCCTTGTTTTGTTTGCCACATCCACGATCGTATTGGATCACACCGAGTAATTTCCCCTGGTATACAAATGGACCACCCAAATCACCCACACAAGCATCCGAATCACCTGAAACAGGTACTGCACAGAACGATTTTGGTCCGACGCTGTTATCCTCAATATACGATTGTCTGCAGTGCTCATAACTGATAATCTTGACCTTAGTTTCTAAAAGTCGTGTCGACTCTTTTTCATCTCGCTAAATCAATCAAGTTGTTAGCTAGTCCCAAAAAAAAGTCCACCAACTAATTTGTCTTTTACCTCTGTGCTTCCAAATCCACAAATCGCACCCTCAACCGGTCCATTGTAGTAATTAAAGTTGGTATCTGGAAGGTCAATTGGTCTAACTGAATCTGAGAACACGAAATTGGAGTATGTCTACGAAAAAAAATCGTTCAAGCATCTAAAGTTGATCTGAATCATGTGATTTCTTACTAATAATAATGAGATTTTGAAATATTCGCGATATTGAAATTTGATAATGTCGGCCACCAGATACGTTTTACCATCGCCAAAGAAAACGCTGCCAACTTTAAGAGTTAAATATCTGGCAGGTGCCATAGCGCACCGGGAAGCTGTTAGTACAGCATTTACAGAAATAATGGTGGAACCACATATAAAATGAGTATAGTATTTGTTGATGATTTGAGCGAAATACGGATGTTGGGTCTCGTTCACTTCATAGCCTCCAATAATTCTCTCTTGGTCTCCTAATCAAATCAATTAAAAAAAAAACAATCTTTAATATTATAAGTCTTACAGGTGGGTCATTTAAAATTTAACTAAGACTTAAGATTTTAAATTAGTTAGTGGATCAGAGTTCAAATTGTGTTTTGTAACAGACCCAAATATTTTTTTTTTGGTAAGTCGCTTTAACATCCAAGGTCATATCCCGACTGTCTACACACAGAAAATTTTTGTTGGTTAATTATATCTTAAGTCTAGGATTCAACGGGAATCGAATCCAGAACCACTTGACGCATGAAGCGGAGAGACCAAGTGCTCTAACCACAACGCCAATAGGTGGTCCCAAAATTTTTTTTTATTTATTTAAGGTCGCATCAACTATTATGGTCATTAGCGACCGTCAAATCCGAAAACCCAGAAAAACCTCTTAGGTTTTCATTGGGATTCGAACCCAGGACCACTGGCGTATACGGCAACTATCTAGTCCACCACGCCACTAAGTGACCTTAAAATATTATTAAAGGATAAAAAATTCTTTATTTTTTATAGACTTGTGATATTGCTGGAATTTTAAGGCTTTTAATGTAGAAACTTAGTTTCTTACCGACGGAGAGATCAAAGTTTAACAATAAAATAAAAAACGCACTTAAAATCATTGTAACGATTAAAGAAAAACCTTTTGACGTTGCAATTTTTAAGTTTTTATATAATACTGTTGCGCAATTTCAACAATTTAATCACTAATCCGTTTATAATTTTTTTGTAATTTTAAGTGCTATTCTTTTCTCTTTTTAAGATTCGGAAATGTTGAAAAAATTAAATCTCTGTCTTTTAACAGGAGAAAAATAATATTTTAAAAAATTTTGCGCTATAATTGTAACTAATTTTGAGTTGAGAAATTTTTTATAAATTAATTTTAAATCGATTAAATTTTCATTGTAAATCGATTTATGAATAATCAAAAATATTTATAACTGGCTTATATTTCATTGTTTTGCTAACACAATTATTTTATAAAAATAAGCATTAAAATTTTCTGCAGTATGAACGTGTTCAGAATGATTTTGAGTGGATTTTATATTTTTTTGTTTAGTTTTTATCTACCAATCGGTAAGATTTAAACAAATAATATTACAGATTTAAATCTTAAGGCGTTTACAGACATGTGTTAATATTTGTTGCTTTATTAATAAAACGCCATATGTAAAGGTCTGATAAGATCTATGAAGTCAATTAAAAGCGATTACTTTTACTACTTTATGATGAAAAAAGTGTTGAAAAAGCAATTTAGAAAAAAAATACCTTTAAAATAACTTAAGTTAGGGATTCATTAAGACTAAAATTTTTGCTGTGAGTTAAACCAAAACTAAAAATTTTAAATGAAATATTAAGGCTTGACTTAAAGATGTAGACTAGGCTTTTAGCCTTTGAAAATGGTAAAAAGTGAAAAAAATTATAGTAGGATGCAACCCATTGGAACAGGAAGAGAATATAACCAAAATGAAAGAAAAAATAAATTACGATCGATCTGGGGTGGGAAAGTGGAAGGGGGGGGGAGGGTAGAAACGGTTTATCTCGATTTCCAAAAAACTACAAGTCCTATGAAAAAAAGTTAAAAGGCAAAGAAATAAGTAGATCTACACTTTTTGTACTAACATTTTTTTGACATAACCTCAAAATTTATGGGAAAAATTCCAATACGCAAGTTTTTAGTCTTTTACAAAAAAAAAAAAAAAAAAATTTGTTATGAAATATTGTAAAATGCACCTTTTAATGTCCCAAGCACACTGTAATTTTTTTGATTTAAAATGTTAATATTTTCACCTTATTATGACTTAATATCAAAAAAGCACCATAATTTTCAATCGAAAATTCTCACGCCAAAACATCTGATTTTTTAAAAAAGTCGGTGATCTTTTCGTTTGTTGAAACCTCTTCTTTTTGATGGTGCAAAAAATATATACGTTACAATGTTAAATGTTCTTAGAAAATGCAATAATTAAAGTGTAAATTTTAATAAATTGCGCAAAATTGTACATATTACAATTAAACAAATACAACTTTAAGCAATTTATTAAAATTTACACTTTAATTATTGAATTTTCTGAGAACATTTAAGATCGTAATGTACATATTTCTTGGACCATCAAAAAGTAGAGGTTTTAACAAAAGAAAGGATCACCGACTTTTTAAAAAAATTAGATGTTTTGGCGTGAGAATTTTCGATTTAAAATTAGGGTGCTTTTTTGATATTAAGTTATTATAAGGTGAAAATATTAACATTTTAAATCAAAAAAATTACAGTGTGTTTGGGACATTAAAAGGTACATTTTTACAAAATTTCATAATTTTTTTTTTATATAAAATATAAAATAAAAAACTACAAACTTGGTTATTGCAATTTTTGACATAAATTTTGAGGTTATGTAAAAAAGGTGTTAGCACCAAAAAGTGTAAATTTACTTATTATATACAACGTTGCTGCTGAACTTTTTTCCATAGGACTTGTAGTTTTGTCGGAAATCGAGATAAACCGTTTCTATCCTTACCACCACCCCCCTTCCACTTCCCCACCTAAGATTGATCGTAATTTATTTTTCCTTTAATTTTTGTTATATTCTCTTCCTTTTCCAATGGGTTGCATCCTACTATAATTTTGTTTCTGTTCAAAACTTATTTACCCTGGGCTACTAAATTTATGACTTGGCTTGACATTTTTCTTTGTGTATTTATTTTGAGTTGCATCAACATTAGCTGTCCTTAGCGACTGTCTATTTAAGGAGCTCTTTGGGTGGATTCAAGAAGCTGATGCTTTTTTTAAATGTTCTTAACTTCTTCCATGCGATGTTGGTCATTAAGTGTAGCTTTATAGTCATGGGTGTTAATAAGGGGGAATCCTTCTTGTATTAGTGAAGGGTATACACTGAGAACGTGGAGGACTGTCAGTGCTTTGCCACAACTTCTGCATTGTCTTCGATGGGACCCATCTTACAGGTGCTAGTGGGAAAAGGTGGCATGTCCAATCCTCAGTCTGACCAGGATACATTGGTCAGACCTACTACAAGGACGCGGCCTCCTCTCCCAAATGTCCCCTCGGGTTCGATGCAGTTTGGTGTTCTGTATTTTCCACTAGAAGTTCCAACGGATCATGATGTGGTTGTGGATGGCTCGTTTGTAGTATCTATAAGTGGTCAGTGTTTCGGTGCGTTGTCCGTCGCTTGTCGTTTTTCTGGCGCCCTTCAACGCTTTTTCGTTACCAAACTTGACATTTCAATCATAAAATTTGATAAGGTCTCAGATCACATTTAAGACAAGTACCTTAAAATCAAGTCAATTAGTGAATTGAGCTATAGAGCTAACAGTTTGCAACAAGGTCTACCTATGATAGGCTCCAGGACATGAAATTAAAGTGGGTAGTGAAAAGTCTGATCAACTGCTCAAAAATGGCGCCTCATCAGACCTGATGGGACCTGAATCTTTTAGTAGAATCACAAAAAGCGAAATAACAAACAATTTTCTGAATTGGGAGATCAAAACCAAAACCAAGGTTTCATACTGGAGAAATACTCCAGGGCAGAGACAAGCTAAAAAATTCATAAAGTACTCCAAGAAGAAAATTCATGACATATTTCCACTAGACGTAAGCCTCTTAACAAACTTCTACACGAGCCATTGTACCTTAAATCACCATCTTAACAAGATCAGTACGGTTGACACCAACATATGTCGTCTCTGCTGGAAAGCTGCAGAAACGGCGGAGCACATTTTGTGCTCATGTTAGGTAGCTTTCAAAAGAAGACTGCTGCATTTCGGGAAGACGGAGATGACGTCTGGCGAGACAGCAATAGCAGCCCCTAGGCAGGTGCTGGCTTTCTTTAAAATCCTGATGTTCTCCTAGTTAACACAAAGGGTTACGTCAGGAAGAATCCTGACACCCGTAAAAGTTTTCATTTATTAACTTGGATGAAGTTGCACTTAATTTGGGCAAGATTTCAGCTCATAAAAAAGAGCTACAATTGATTTGAAAAGGATTCATTTGACTTAGAAATTTTATAAGAAAATTATTTTTATCTTTTAGAAGCTAAAAGACGACCCTCTGTTGAACGAATCATCGGAGGCACTGAAGTGTCAGACACCAAACATCCATATTTCGCTCAAGTCATCCACGAATATTATCCTGATTTTGTTTGTGGTTCCACCATCATAACCCCAAACGCTGTAATCACAGCTTCCAGTTGCAGTGCAGTCGCTGCCAAGTATTTAAGTCTTCGAGTCGGTAGTGTTTTCTACAACGATGGTCCTCTGTATCAAGTGGCTCTGATTGAAACTTTTAGCTATCGGGAATACTTTAAAATCTCATTGTTATTTGTAAGCCGTTGCAGTTTCCTTGAAATGTTCAAATTTATTTTTCTATTTTCTTTTAGACATACAGTGAATTTACGTTTTCCGATGTAGTAAAAGCGATTCAACTTCCCGATCATAATTATAAGTACTACGAAGAAGAGATTACTGGAACAATTTGTGGATTTGGAAGCTCTGACGTAAGTGCTTCTTTTTTTCCTAAGCTTTTTTTTATGATCACTTTGGTTTCAGTATGATAGCAAAAAGTCAAAGCGACTATTGGAATTACAAGTAAAGATTATCACCTATGAGGAATGCAGAAAAGCGTTCTCAGAGGATAACGACGTTGGTCCTAAATCATTTTGTGCAATTCCTACAACAAAAGGTTTTGATACTTGCACTGGAGATTTAGGTGGTCCATTTGTGTACAAAGGGGTTTTACTCGGTGTGATTCAATACGATCGTGGATGTGGTATCGAAGATAAAGCTACTGTATATACCCAAGTAGCTAAATATGTCGAGTGGATCAACGAAAAAATCAGTGAGAGCACCAAAAATTGTTAAACTTACATTTTAGTTTTTATTTTCAGAACCTTACAACAGTAAAAGAGTTCGAAGAAAAATTCAAGGAAGTTCATGCGATCAAAAGGTTTGCCAGGATTTTTCTACTATGAACTTTAAGTGGAATGACAGCTTAAACTTTTGTTTGGAAGGATGCAAAATGTTACTTCCCAAAGTGAAATCAAAGGATCAAATTTGTGTTCCAAATCGAATAAGTGATTCGGAATTCATAACATCGATACAATGTACCAATCTAAAAGATCATTTTGATAAGCCTTTAAAATTGGATGGTACAATGCCAAACATTCGAGTCAAAATTAACGATGTTATTTGTGATGTGATAAATTTTAAAACTGGACACGATTTGATGCCCAAGCAAACGATAATTGATAACGATATTGTTATAATAAAAGTAAAAAAAAAGTTGGATTTTGGCATCGTCAACAAAAATTTTGAACTTTCATGTCCAAGCTGAAGAAATTCGCTTTGAAGATTATCAAAAATTCAAAGTTGTGACGATGATAAAATCTCCCATTTTCTATAATAATTTTTTTAAATTTTTTTTTTATTTTTTAGTTGGGGTGTGATCCTCAAAATTTTAAAAATATTCGCACTTTTCAAGTGTTAGCACCAATGGAAGAACAAATTTCAATTCGTAAAGGCTTTGTGATCAATCAAGTTTTCCAATCGGTAATTTAAGAAGTTCAAAACATTGCAAATAGTCTTAGTACATTATTTTAAATTTTAAGGGTCGAAATGTTTCTTCCGACACAATCCCTGTATACCTCATACCAAGCCACATCTGTAACATTAAATTTACCGATTTTATTTCTTTGGTTCCTTTCAATCTATCTCATGAAATGTTTTGTATCGCTCCTAGATCAATCGTAGCATTAGACTTAGATCTATGTTCAGAAAAAGAAGGAGCACCGGTTTTGGAAATCAAAGGTCATCTTGTAGGGGTTGTAGTTTGGCAAGAGCTTTGCTCCAATGATAAAATTAACGTTGTGTTAGGGGTCTCAAAACTAATCCAAACTTACTTCGCCAAGCAAAATAAAACTAAGATAGAAGAAGTAAAATTTGTCACAGTAGAAGGAAATGAAGCATTAAAAAAAGAAAAGTCGAAAGCTAAATTTGAATTTAGATTCAGATAACGGTAAGAAAAATAAATCTAAAGCTGAATTAAAAGCAAGAAAAGCATAAAATGTGAAATTTATTTCCATTTTATACAAATTTTGTATGTTTTAACTTATAAAATAAATAAAATAATTAAAAGAAAAGAAATTTTTTTTATTCTTTATGATATTTTGATAAATTGAAAAAAAAATCTGCTGCGAGGCGTCACAATACTTTATTTTATTTTTATTTATGAAACTCGCTGTTGGTTAAAAGAAATATAAGATATTTTTAACCATACGTAAATAAACAGAACTATATGCATTCAACCATTAGATGATTTCCCAACCTTCAACCCAGAACCGTCCTTTTTTGAATTTTCCCAGAAAAAAGGTTCAAATAAAAGTTGTAGGTATCAATGAGTCTAAGAACTGTAGAAAGTTTAAAGAAAATCGTTGTAGCTGTTTTCGAAAAAAATTTAAATCAAAAGCTTCGCGGCACAACTATATATAATATGAAGGCAAAATTCCAAGTTTATTAAAATTCTGATAAAGCTTTCGATACGATATGGCTGTCACACACTCACAACCGCACACAAACACACTGACATGTTTCTAAAAACTAATTTTTTAGACATAGGGGACTTCAAAACATGTATTTCCGGTGAAAGCTCGAATTCGAAAATTCGACCCGATTACAATACTGTAATTTATTTATATGTAGTAGTAAAAGAAAGTGAAAATTAAAATCCTAATCAGTTGAATTTTTACTTTCTTTTACTACTATAGAGTAAGTAAAGGAAGTATTGTAATCGGGTCGAATTCAAGTTTTTACCGGAAATACATGTTTTGAGGTCCCCTGAGTCCAAAATAGTGTTTTTTAGAACAATGTCTGTGTGTGACAGCCATATCGTATCGAAAGCTTTATCCGAGTTTCATCAAACTTAGAATTTGGCCTCCATATTATACCTAGTTGTGCTGCGAAGCTTTTGTGTGAAATCGGTTAACAGAAATCCCCATTGTATTTTTGGAGCTTTTGAGCTTTTTCCAATTTTTTCGAAAACAGCCCGAGCGGTTTTCTTTAAATTTTTTATAGTTCTTAGACGCATTGATACCTATAATTTTTAAATAAAAATAATAATTAAAAAAAAATTATATAATATAATAATTATAATATTATAATAAACCAGTGCTTTTAGCCTTTAAATGGTAAAAAGGGAACTAAATTAGAGTTGGATGAAACCCATTGAAAAAAGAAGAGAATATAACAAAAACGAAAGGAAAAATAAATTAAGGTCGATCTATGGTGGGAAAGGGGGTCAGTGTTTTAAGGAAAGGGGAGGGGGATTCAAGGGTAGAAATAATTTATCTCGATTTCCGACAAAACAACGAGTCCTTTTTCACATAACCTCACAATTCATGTGAAAAATTCCCATAACCAAATTTTTAGATTTTTTATCTCTTAGAAAAAAAAAAGTTTCATGAAATTTGGCAAAAACTTACTTCTTAGTGTCCCAAACATACTGTAATTTTTTTTGATAAAAAACATAATTTATTTACCTTATAATGACTTACTTAATATCAAAAAAGCACACTAACTTTCAATCGAAAATTCTCACGCCAAAACATCTGATTTTTTAAAAAAGTCGGTGAGCTTTTTGTTCGTTGAAACCTCTACTTTATCATGGTGCAAAAGATATACATATTACAATGTTAAATGTTCTCAGAAAATGCAATAATTAAAGTGTAAATAATAAAGTTAAAAAATTAATATTTAAATAAAAAAAAAAATAACAGTATGTTTGGGAAAGTAAGAGGTAAATTTTTGCCAAATTTTATATTTTTTTTTTGTAAAAGATAAAAATAAAAAACTAAAAACTTGGTTATTGGAATTTTTCACATAAATTTTGAGGTTATGTGAAAAAGGTGTTAGCACAAAAAGTGTAGATCTACTTACTATCTAGAACGTTACTATTTTCCATTTTTCCATAGGACTTCTAGTTTTATCGAAAATCGATATAAACCGTTTCTACCCTTCTCCTCCTTCCCGCTTCCCCACCGCAGATCGACCTAAATTTATTTTTCCTTTCTTTTTGTTATATTCTCTTCCTTTTCCAATGAGTTTCATCCTACTATAATTTTTTTTCTCTTCAAAAAATATTTTCTCTAGTCTATAAGTAGTATCATAATACATATATTTCTGTTTATATAAAGTTCTTTTAACCAAGAGCGAGTTTCACAAAAAAAGTAGAAGAATATACTAGCAGATATTTTAATATAAGGCTACATTAACTACATTTGTAATAAGCAATCGATACTTCCGAAAATCCAAAAAAAAAAGTTTGGACTTCTATTCGGATACGATTCTAAGACTATTTACATAAATGGCGCCCCCAGGACCATTGCCGACAATGAAGTCAACCACGCCACTAAGCGACCAACTGAAATTTTATTTTTCAATGACACCTAAGTTAAGTTTTTTCCCCAAAATAAAAAACGTAATCGTTATTAAATTTTGCAATTGTATATAAGCAGAGCTTCGTTACTTTCTTAACATAAATTTTTAAAAATGAAAAAAAATCTGGCTTAAGAAAATAAAAAAAATAAATCTCTGTCTCAAAGGAGAAACTCAAAAACCGTCTTTAAATATAAATATTAAATACGGCAAGAACATTCATTCAACTAAAGATGGTAAACTTAGAATTTGATAAAGCTGATGATAAAAAAATAAAAAAAAGGAAAAACTTTAAGTACTTTGGATGATTTAGGATTTAGTACAGTGGTTCTCAACATTGTTAAAGGTACTGACTTCCACAGTTTCATATGCACATGCACCGAACCCTTCTTAATTATAAAAATATTTTTTTTTCGAATTCATTGTAGGTATGGCACCTATATCTCCATATACCTTATATTAGTCGGGTATGCCTTGACTTTCATCGAACTCTTGAGGTTCGATCAAACCCAGGTTAAGAACCACTGATTTAATATCTAATAATTACTATACAAATTTTTTTACGCCAAACCTAATGAAGTTTTATTTTAATTTTTGTTTATCTGCTTCAATTTAAATCAATTTGTAATTTTAATCACTCAAATTTCAGTTTTCCCAATCCATTTCCCATTTACTTTGTTATCAAATATTATTTTTTAAATCAATTTTCCACACAATAATATAAGAGAAAAAGATTTAAAGTCAAATTGTTTCACAACAGATTTAATTAAATGATAACAATGCAATTCAATTACCTATATCTAAACAAGATTTACACCACCTAATTTCTTGATAATCAATTAAAAAGAAAATGTGAAAAATAATTCAAAGAAACAATTTATTTTACTTCAGACCACCCTTTTTTTATAGCCAAATAACGGCACCTGTCTTTGTTAAGCACGAAAATTTCTTCATCAACCACCCTAATTTTTTCGTTAAGTCTCTTGGTTTATGGTGCCACTTTTTTTATTTGTTCCTTCAAAATAGCTGAACTTAATGTGCCTCATTCGTTATCCAAATGCGCACCTATTCCATAAAAACAAGCTTAAAACGAGGGAATGAGGAAAATATCTTTGATAAATGTTACAAAGGGTTGCAAAGATATTAGACACTAAATAACATACATAAAAGATAATATTATCCTTGGCAGTGACATAAATTTCGTCTAAGACCTTTACACCAACAATATTAACTGAAAATATTTGGTACTTCTGCTCTAAATTTCCCTTAATAATACCCTTAACATTCTCGGTTTTTTTTAATTTAACAAAATTCGCCACTGCGCTAAAACTAGTTAATAATTTTGCTTTGTTTTATTTAGTTATTGATGGTAATTTGTAGTGAAAACCACCAGCTTCACTAGGGGGTGAAAACTTTTGGGCATTGGGGTTCTAATTTGAGAGTTTCACACGTTTCGGATTGGTGGTTTTTCAAGAGTTGGTCGGTCGAGGCGACCGCAACGAGGACCGCAAGTCGAGTCAAATTGAGAAAATCAAAAATCGATAAGCCAGAAAGGCGTAAAATGAAAACGAGATGAAAGACACAATGAATGCAATAAATTAATTTGGATGAGTGAAAAGTGAGGCTTTGGTGGTTTCAGTGGTGCATGCCCAAGCTTTAATTATCGTAGGAATATGTTGGAAACTTTGATGAGGAAAAAGTTTGACTTTATGTTGTTATCGCACTAATTGGCCGTATCTGCGGAAGTTCGGTCGGCTTAAGACCAACAGTTTCAGGAACTTAAATAGTTTGATATCGTTTTAATTGGAATATCTGCTTATTTAGATATTGAATCAATTATAAGGATGTGATTTTTATATTAAACCAGTGGCTACCCCTGACTTCGCTTACGTAAAATTTAAAAAAGTGGATGAAGATTCTAATTAGAAAAATAAAACTTGTAACAAAATGAAAAACCGACTTTAAAATAAATAAAAAATCAAAATAAACAAAATAAACAAAAAATGCACTAAAAAGTAAAAATAATGACGTATCTTTGCAGTGGCTACAGCTAACAATTTATTAGGATGATTTGGTGTACAACTATTGTTATTTTTGGAGTTGGTGTCAGCCAAGAAAATACGAATATATTGGTACTTAGCAATAAACAAGAATACCTTAAGAAATTTATTTTTCAAATGAACTTTTATACAATATACTAGTACTGTGACAATATCTTGTGACCTCTAAACTACAATATACTAAAAACCAAATAAACTTTTTTTACAAAACAACATTAATATTTATTTCTTTGGCTGACACCAACTCCAAAAATAACAATAGTTGTACACCAAATCATTCTAATAATTTGTTAGCTGTAGACACTGCAAGGATACGCAATTATTTTTTTACTTTTTAGTGGGTTATTTGTTTAAGATTTTTTATTTATTTTGAAGTCAGATTTTCATATTGTTATAATTTTTATTTATTTCCCGATTTTTAGTGATCTGAAGTTAATAATTGATTTTATTTCTTTGAATATGGGCAAACCTACTAAACGCGGTGCTCATATGAGGCAGCGGCGTTAAATGTTAAAAGTTACAACATCATCTTTTTTTTTCCCTTAAGGGTTGAAATATTTTTCTTTGAAATGTAATGATAGAACTAAGTAGAATACTCTTTCCGATAGAAAAAAATCACCAAAATCCGATGATTTAGTTAAACGTCAATATTTCATCCCCTATTTTTATTTTTAGGGGTAGATAGTTTTTTCAAATTAGAATGTGAACAATTTA
Organism: Sisyra nigra; assembly: GCA_958496155.1. Taxonomy (NCBI): domain Eukaryota; kingdom Metazoa; phylum Arthropoda; class Insecta; order Neuroptera; family Sisyridae; genus Sisyra; species Sisyra nigra. The sequence continues at coordinate 48,833,876 of OY292315.1, forward strand.
AAGGTACAATGTACGTAATAGAAACAAAATTATCAAAATCGGGTAAGCCAGGAAAAATTTATGATATTATTTCATCCCTAATTTTTAACCCCTTATGAGTGGAGTTTTTTTTTATAAGAAATGGATATGAGATTAATTTAAAATTATGTTCTACTAATAAAAAAAAGAATTATTAAAATCGAGCTATCCAATAAAAAGTTAATATTACATCCCTTAGTTTTCAACCCTTTAGAAGTGAACGATTACCTTCAAATTAAAATGGGACCCCATGGAAAGCATCTAGCTTTCAAATAAAAAAAAATCATCAAAATCCGATGATTCAGTTAAACGTCAATATTTCATCCCCTATTTTCATTTTTAGGGGTAGATAGTTTTCCTCAAATTGGAATGTGAACAATTTTTAGGTCAATGTACGTAATAGAAACAAAATTATCAAAATCGGGATAGCCAGGAAAAATGTATTATTTCATCCCTAATTTTTAACCCCTTATGAGTGGAGTTTTTTTTTTTATAAAATTTAGATATGGGATTAATTTAAAATTATGTTCTACCAATAAAAAAAAAGAATTATCAAAATCAATCTATCAAATAGAAAGTTAATATTTTATCCCTTAGTTTTAAACCCTTAAGAAGTGAAATATTTCCTCCAAATTAAAATGGAACCAAACGGGAAGCACCAGCTTTCAATAAAAAAAAAACATCAAAATCGGATCACCCAGTCAAAATTTCTGAGGTCACAAACAAAAAAAAAAAATACAGTCGAATTGAGATCCTCTTCCTTTTTTGAAGTCGGTTAAAAATAAAAAAAAACTTCAAAATTTTAAGTTAATATATAAGTTAAATTTTCTTTCTTTATAAACTTTAGCTGACCTTGGAATGCATCACATAGGAGTGGATCTTAGTACTTTTTTTTTTCTTTTTTTCTTTTGGTGTTTTAAGTCGCTTTAACATCTAAGGTCATATCACGACCGTCTAAACACAGAGAATTTCTGTTGGTCAATTATATCTTAGGTCTATGATCTTAAGTCTAGGATTCAACGGGGATCGAACCCAGAACCACTTGACGCACGAAGCGGAGAGAGCAAGTGCTCTAACCACAGCGCCAGTAGGTGGTGTTGGATCTTAGTACTGTTTTATTTAAATTGAGAGATTTTAATTAAATTTAAAATGTAATGATTCAAATCATTAGAAACTGAGGCATTGAAATAAAATCAATTTTTTTTTGTTTGCAAATCTAGTTTCAATTGAATTCATTTTTCTTTGTGTGTCTCGATGCCGGAAAATCATGATGGATCACAGCTGAACAAAGCTGACCTTTTTGTGCAATTCATACAGGTGGTGGTAGGTCGGTGGTTAACAAAGCTTCCAATACGCAACCAAAGCTTTTATTGGGTTTGAGGTTGAAATAACGAGGATTCGATAGTAAACCAAATACACGGCCTTGAAGGGGTGGCTCGCATCAGGAATGGATACGGGAAGGTATTTATTTTGTTGTACATTTTATGCGTGCCACAAAGATCTACCTGTGGGCGCTTTTCAATTGGCTGAATGCAAAGCAATTTAAATATTAATCCTCCATTCGGTTAAAATTTGACGAGACGAGAGTTTAATCTAAAATCCTATTAGGTGCGTTGAATGGAGCCGGGAGTGATGAAGTATGGTCTCAAGTAGCACCCTTAGGAAAATTTCAAGAAGCCGATTTGAGGTTAAGCTCGAGAATGTTTAGAGAAACCAATGATTTCTTTATGGGATTGAAAAGTTAAGTAAAACACTTGAGAAAATTGAGCGAATACAAAAATAATTAATTTAAATACTTGAATTTATTAATTTGTAATTCCTCTGATATTTTTTTTATGAATTCGCCGTTCTTAATATCATTTTATACCTCCTAAGTACTTCTTTTATAATCGCTGCTTTTTACAATTTGAACGGCCAATATTTTCTCAATAAACGAGAAATGAATTGTAAGGACTTGAGATGAGATGTTAAGGTATTCAAAAGCAAGTCTTTGTATTTTATTATTATACAATTAATTTTGAATAATAAATATTTTTTTCTTCTGAAAGTTTAATGTGGGGAAGGAGGAAATTTAAAATTACAAAAAAAATCCTTATAAAAATTTAACTAGAAAAATTAATTGTACTCAAATGGTTTAAATATTCTGTTCCATTTTCAGAATAATTCTCAGAACTCAATTATAACTTTGCAACGAGTTCTTATATTTACTAACGTCTAGATTAAAAAGCTATGCATTTGTTTACATTAAAAGCTGAATGCATTTTAGTTACTATTGTCCTTTTGTTGAAGTCTTAATTGTCGTTCACTTACTTTAAATCACTCTTTATCGTTTATATTCACATGAAGTTTTTCAAAAAAAAATGTTTAGTTAATATCTTGATTCATTGCATTATTGCAAAATTGCATTAACTGTGCTTTTCTTTGGTTATTCATAGATGCACCAATGTCTTTGCTCATTAGCGACAATCTTCATTAGCTAAAAAGCTGTACGAGTTCGCGATTAGAATGAAACTTGCTGCTTCAGGCAGCGATAATTTGGACTGTTGCGCTATTTAGAGACTTATGAAGTACATTTTGCATATTGTCACAATCACAAGATGGAGAGACGTCGTCATTTTTAACGCCTACTCTCACCCGGTCCCAGCGTAACCACGCTTAACCATCAGCCGGCTAATGAGAAGGTGGTCTTGTTATCAGATTAGGGGTGGCGAGGGACCTCTACTAAGAGGGCGTACCGAAAAGGATTACTGGGTGAACTAAAAGGGGTAAAAAACTGAATGATTGATAGTTCCACGAAAACTAGAAACTGGTGGCGGCAAAATAGAATCCGAGAAAAATAGAAAATCCAGGGACAATGGACCGAACATTCGAAAATATTCCGAAACCCTATATAAGCCCGGACAAGCATAAGGCGAGACATTATTCAAATAAATCTTCGACAGTGTTCAGATAAATTTTCGAGAGTAATCTTCAATATTGTGATATAAATCTTCGACCAGTGTTAAAGTGAACAGTGAATCGCGAGTGTAAATAAATTGTGAACATTGTGAAAAGTGATCAGTGCAATGTTAAAAAAAGTGAACAGTGTAATAGTGAATAAGTGACTGTAAAAACTAACTAATTGTTAAGGTGTAGTGTATAAGCAACAATAGTGTAAGATAAATAAATAGACAATTGTTAATAATAAACTCGTAGTTAATACAGATTCAAAATACATATTGAGGTTAAAACCATTATAATAATCAAATTACATTTAAACACTCCCTTTTATTATTGCATATATATTTTAACCAGAAAGATTTACCTTAGTTAGCGAGAAATATTTTTTGTAAATTAAACTACATGCCAAAAAATTGCTCCTTCAGAATCTGCAATTTCTCCAAGAGTATAATTATTAATTGATAAATAAATAAATGTTTTAAAAATTTTTAAACTCAAAATTTTTTTTAAGTTTTCTTTCTGCTCTTTTCATTACGTAAATAATTTATCAAATTTTGCAATATTTTTAATAATTAATTATATTTAACTATTTATTCATGTATTGTTGTACCATGACGTCATCAACTGCCGTTGGATCTTATAACCCGCATGAATAGTTTAAAAATTGAATTACTAATCAACTATACACTTGGAGCAATTGCGGATCCGGAAAGAGCATTAAACGAACAATTTAAAAAAAAATTAAAAACAGTGATTATTTTGGATTATATAGCAATTTTTATTTTTGAATTTACAAATTTTTGAAAAATTAATTATTGATTTACTAATAACTATACACTTAGCGGATTCTGAAGGAGTAATTTTTTGGTATATAGTTAAAATTGTTCTACGCTAAGTTCTTTCCGGTTATTTTTAATATATGTTTTCTTTCAATTTTTTAAATGTTTTTCCTCTGGAAATTAATTATGTTCTTAACATAATAACCTACGCAGACGACGTCGCGGGTATCAGCTAGTATATAACATAACGATTTTAACGATTCAATGTTTAGAGAAAAGCTTCGTCAAAGATAAAAAGCTATGGAAGTTTTTGTTAGTATTGTGGTCTCTATTTTCAGTTTCCAATGCTTGTCTTCTACTCTTGGGACATCGACATTATTCATAATTAGTTTTTAATCAAGTGCAGTGGCTAAATATTTTTTGAAATGAATTATAGTTGACAATTCGACTTACCAATAAAATGAATACATGGGGTGATTTGACATTCAAATATAAATCTTCTAATTTTGGTTTGACTTGGTTTCAAGACAAATTTAGCTCAAGTAACTTTAAAATTAAGCTTAGTAGTCAATTAAAAGTAAGTCAATTAGTGAATCTCAATACATAACAATATTTTGTATGATTTTGAGCTTAAGTTACTTGAATTTTTAAGATTAACATAAACCAATTACTTATTCTGTTCTTTCAGATTATTATGAGGAGCATAATAAGTTTAATTTTTTGTATATTAACAACAGATTTATTCTCAATACTCTGTTATTCAGTGTAAGAGCTTTAAACATTATTTTTGAGGACCAAGACACATTTACAGTCTGAATATATTCTTTAAAACTCGACCAAGATCCTTCTTTCTTAGCCCTTTTTTAAAAATCTGTTAAAAAATTCCATAAATTATCCCTTCCCATGAAGAAAAATATTTAAAAAATTTCCATTTCCTTTGAAACGAAAAATTTCATCATTTCTAAAGTAATATTTCTTTTTTCCTCTCCATTCTCGTCCCAGCAAAACAACCCATACATTTTCTTTTTTTTTTTCATCTCACAAGGCTATTTTATTACAGAGCGTAATTTACTCGAAGAAAAATGCGTTTTTTGATCAATCAAAGGCGTTTTTCCTCGTGCACGAATTAAAGCGCACAAAGAAGACGTTTTTAAGCAGAACGAATCGTGTTTTGTTCGCCAAGCTTTTCCTGAGCTTTGTTCTAAGTCGAGTTTGAAAGAGCCACTTTTGTTGGAAAAATCGAGTTATCCACCCGTTTTTTTTTCTCTTAGATTTTCCATTTGTTAATCGATTTGAAGTGAGAAATGTGCTGGTGTATTATGGTTTAAGAGTGGAAATTTGCATGAACATAATCACACGTGTTGTGTCGCGTAATTTGACGCCATATCGTTTCATAATATGCTAATTAGATTGTTAGCTAACTGACTTAAAGTTATGATATTAACTCCTCAAATATAGAATATGTTTAATACGATTGGAATACGAGGAGATTATAAAAAGGTATTTAATTCAACAAAGTAATGAAATCGGGAAAACTTTAAATTAGGTTTTGTCACAAGTGAGAGCCAGAATAATTAATATATGCATGTAGATCACATTGATAAATCAAATTAAATATAATGACATAATAAATCAAGTTATTACATTAAAAACATATTACCTACAATCGATTTAGGAAACGTTGTCGATTTTGTTGATTGAACGAAACAGGGAGAAAATCATTTTATAAATTGAAAACATTGAAACTGCAGGTATTTTTATTTTTAATGGAACTCGTATTGCTTCGTTTATTGTTCATATTTAATGAAAAATTGAATTGTTTCTGTCAATAGACGAAACAGAAAAAAAAATCGGTGGAATATAAAACAAGCGGTTCATGTCAATATTGGTGAGCACTATGAAGGCTCGTTTTAATTGAAAATTTTGTTTGATTTGGCTTTGATTATCTCACTTGTGATTTGAGTTTTCCAACTGTCCATTTTCATAAAACAATAATAACAATTCCGATGAAAAGGAAGAAAGAAATTTTTGTCCGAATTTTTTTTTTTAAATATGAAGCTTTGAAATTAACAAATAAACAGTCAATTGAAATGTTTTTACGAAATAAAGTTCCGTGTTTTTTGTAAATTTTTCATGGGATCCATTTTTATAATGATCCAAAAATCGTATTTTAATTTCAAAATGAAGTAAATTTATTATTTCTCTTATGTCGTTTGGGGTTATCAAAATCAAATGTATGCATCATTACTTTAAGTATAAAAAAAAAGTGGTTGCATGTACTTATGTACGCGCGTGAGAAGTTATACTTTTTTGGTATCATTAAAAATTAGTTTTTATTAATTTTATTCAAATAATCAATTTTAAAAAACTGTAATTTAATATTTAATAATAATAATAATAATATATATATTTAAAGATATAAATATTAAAAAAAAATAAGAGAATAATATTTTAATTTGTATCAATAAATAATATCCAAAGAAAGCTGCAAGACGTTTATAAAATTTCTAAGGATCATTTTTCTGGCTAACAATTCATGCGTGTCATGAAAACAAAGCTTCATAGAAATTGCGAAATAAAGTAAGTAGTTACTTGTCAAAGTAAATGTCTTAATCTTATTCATATCTTGTGTTACTAAATTATTATTCTAAGATGGTTGAATCATTTCAGAATGCCAGATTTTGTGATAGCTAAGAATATGCATGGAATGCCAACGAACGTCATTTTCATCATTAAATTTCAAATAGTATAACAGCTACTGCAAAATTCGAGAAAAGTAATAACTTATTTATTAATAATATGTGTCATTTGTATATATAATTATTTTTAATTTAAATATAAAAATAAATATGTAAATAAAAACAACAAAAATTCAAATTACGCGCGTCTAGTTAAAAATACCAAGCCGTTTTGCGGGAAACATCATTATGTTAATTTGTGATGATAAAATAGAACGCTACTAATGCTTCTGAAACCGCGCCGCGATGCAGACGTCATTTTCACCATTAAACTTCAAAAAGTACCTATAACAACTACTGCAAAATTCGAGAAAAGTAATAACTTATTTATTAATAATATGTGTCATTTGTATTTATAATTATTTTTAATTTAAATATAAAAATTAATAAATTAGTAAATAAATACAATAAAAATTCAAATTACGCGCGCTAGGAGACCCAGTGGTTTTGCGACTAACTTCATTTTGTTAATTTTTATCTTAAAATGTGCGCGCATCTTAAAATTTCACTCTCATCATTTTTTCATAACGCGTCTAAAGAAGTATAACTCCAAAAACAATTTAATATAAATTAAAAATTGATAAGTGTTCGGGGTGGAGAGTATTGGGAAGATTTGTTTGACTGTTTTAAAAACTCTCCTATAAGATTCTTTAGGTATACTAAACATTAAAAGTATGCTTTGTTATTTTTTTTTCAAAAATAGAACGTATCTTTGGGTCTTCTTATCATTAAAAGTATGCTTTGTAGTTTTATTTTACTTTTTTAAAATTCTCATATACGTACTTTTAGGTCTAGTTACTATTTAAAGTGTGCTTCAAGGTTTGTTTTTACTTTTTGAAATTCTCATATGCATTTTTTTTAGGAAAGCTAATCATTGAAAGTATAATTTATAGTTCACTAGCTGATCCCCGCTCGCTTTGCTGAGAATATCTAAATTTAATTGATTGATTAATTGATTTCCTAGCTGCATAGCAAAATATAAAAATTTATCTATAATATTTTCACAGAAAAAGATGATAGATACTTCCAGAGTTTAGATCCAAAGCAAGTTCATCAAAATCCTTAAAAATACTTTTTTAGGCTTTCTAGCTAGTTATTAGCTACCTTACAGGTTAATTACGATTTGAAGTATAAAAAGTTCCTTTAGACTTGAAAATATTGCATTCCAAATGTCATTTATAACCGTTTAGCTATTTTTGTAGAATAGATAAATGGTATTCAATATGTTAAGATCTGAGGTATCTTAAGACAAAAATTCATTAAAATTACTTCCGTTAGGTAATTGTTAATTATTTAAAATTTTAGTATAGGTATTGTTTTGATATGTTTATTTCAATTTAATATCTTCGACAATTTACAATAAAGAAATTCAAAAATTTTTAAAAAAATTATTATTTATTTTATCGGATGTTAACTGTTAATTGAAATTCATATTTATTTTTCAGTATCTTTGTCAATTTTTTAATTTAAGCTTTGTAAATATTTCTTTCGTTACTGTGTAAAATTGACCAGGCCTTCTTGAGGAAAATGCGTTAAAATGCTCAATTAGTGCAGAATGTGTGTTAGAATTTTTCGAGTTTTTGTTCTAAATAAGGACCAACATAACATTTTTATATTTCTAAGAAAAAGATAGCAATAAAACGACCACTACGTACGACGTACAATATCCAGTCGCTCTGCCAACGTTTTTAAATCTGTGATATCTTCTAAGATATCCATTTTTATGAAATGATGTAAAGGGCAATTTTGATCTACATGAAATGCACAACATATCTAATGTATTTAATTGGATAAGGAATAATACTGTATTGTTTAATATAGCTTGGTAAATAACCAATAATTTTTTTGTAATGTGTAAAAGTATTCGGAGAGAAGAATCACAAACTATTCGGGAATAATGTAAAATATACTATTATTAATTCTTTTTGACCAATCAACTTATTGTAATCAAGCATTCACACAACTTCTGCCCTTTTTGCTAAATGAGAAGCAGTTATCTTATTTTTTATGAATAGCTATCCTACAGCCACAGTGATTTTTCTAGGATGAAAAGACATTTGCACAATTTTGTCTCAGAAACTCATCAAATACAAGAAACTTTGTTGAATTATGATTTCGTTTCTAGTAGAGAACCAAATGACAAATATTTCGATTAACAGCTATTCTGTAGGAACTATACAAATTTCTAGGATAAATATCAGCATATTAATCAATCAACTAAATAACAATTTGAAAAAAGCATCCTAGTTCGTAATCGCTTTTTAAAAGAGAAGGCTGCATTATTTTTACTGCTGCAAAAACTTTTTTAAGGATAAAACAATCTTTCATATTATTAATGCAATGCTTTTGCTTTACGTTCATTTAACAGAGGAAATCGACGATTCATTCCAAATAAAAATGTACTATCAAAGAATGAGATAGTATATTAAGTTGAAAAATCAATTTTTATGTCACTAAAATTACTTCTAATAAGTAATATAATTTTTACTTTTACTGCTACCATTTCTACTTTGGTCTAATCGAAACTAAGTCTATTTCTTAAAAAATCTCATGTTATTAACTGTACCAAAACTATTAAAATTAGGAAAACATGTTGTGAACTGCTTTAATAGGCAATTACTTAATCTATAAAAAGAAAAATTTTTACAGGTCCAAAGTTTTGAGAGCTAGACCGAAAATAGCGTGAAAAGATTTTTTTTCTTCAGACAAAATTGAAAATATAAATGTCATCCAGAGAGCAAAAATTACATTCATATAATTTTTGTGTTTGTAAGATCAATCAGGGAGCTTATTAGCTAGCCAGTGTTTAGAAAATAAGGGAAAAAGTTTTTTTTTTTTACTTTGTTTTTAGATTTAGGGCGCTACTAAAATTGATTTGAATACACAAACTGTATGATTCTAAAATACAGAAAATTTTGGAATAGACTATCTTTAATTAAGACCATCAAAATGGTCTTCATCTTATAAAATAACTGTTTAGTGCAGGATAATGAAGGGTTTTGGATATTTACTTTTTTAAAGATGAAGCAAAATGCACTAACAATATAAAAGAAAGGTTTCCAGAATTCTGGAAAGTTTCTTACGTCCTGCGGTATTAGAGCTACCTGAGGTATGGTATATCATAATGGTACAATTGTCCATTCAACTAATCAGAAAATCTAATAAATATTTTAAAAAAATATACTTTTGCAAAGTTCTGAAACTCCTTGGTTTGGATTATTTTAAAAAAAAAAGAGCAAGCTATGACAATTTTTGGGTTACAAAGCAATTAATGATGAACATCCGTGTGAAGAAATATTTAAAAACACATTAGGGTGATTCCCGCCCTAAAAAGTATTAATCAGGCTAAAGAGCAAAAATCAATTTTTTTTCAAATGTAAACTTTGTTTGCAAAAAGTGATCGATTAATGTTTAGGTATATAAAGATAAATGTGAATTTTATAAAAATAAATAATTACAATTATTACAATTTAAAATGGTGTTGTAACTTTTGGTCCATTCTGTATTTAGTCGTACAATTGTGAATTTTGATAAAGCTCATGTCTTAAAAAATTCGTTTTGATAAGACAAGAAAAATTCTTTGACGATTTAAATATTTATGAATCTCATCGTTGAAAAATTCCCGGTTGTTATGCGTCGAGAAATTTAAATTTTTGTCTTGATAAAATAATGGAGAAAATTTGAAAGTCAACGCTGAGCATCATAACGTTTACATTGAACGAAAATACAATAAAAAAATAAGGGAATATGTTTCATGTCTTGGTTTTGTCTCAGCTATTGTTGCTCATACGATTATGGATGAGAAGAAAAGAAAATTTTCCTGGTTCTCAACCGAGTCGATTTACATTTTCAGTATCAAATATCTGATATATTAAAATTTTATTTTTCCGAGGAAGAAAAAATTTCCCTTTTTTCCGTTAACGAAAGAAATCCAAGCAAATTTACTTTGTTGAAACAAAAATAAATTCAATAGGTTTCATTTGCGTATGCTTAACATTAAAAAAAAAAAAATGAAAAATTATAAAATTTCTTCTCGCGATCGTTTTTCTTTCTAACTACGTGTAAACGCTGACTTGTTTCTTGTCATCGAATGAAATATTCAACCAAATATATTTTCGTTAACTTCCAACCAAGTCGAAAGAAATTTGTTCGAAATTACCAATATGTGAGGTGTGGAAACCCCAACGCCCGAACAAGCATGAAACCCTTAAAATAACAGGTGGCTCAACTTCCCCAAACCCCACAAACTTTTACAAGGGAGCCTAATAAATAAAAAAGGGGTGAATCAAGGCTGTTTTATTGCGATCAAGATTCCAACAACCTCACACAAAAACTTTTCCTAAAAACTTTTCCTACCGTGACTTGCCTCGATAAAACAACAAAAACTTCCATGATTTTTAAGAAAAAAAAAAATATCGGAAAATCTAATATTTTCAGCTTCAATTAAATCGTCAAGTTGAAAAGTTTGCAAGCTTTCGATACGCAAGTGACAACCACTCAAAACCTTCATATTATAAACTTTACCGTTTGCTTTGTATCTGTGAATTATTTTGATAATTTTATTATCTTTGGTGTCCTCAGAAGCTTTCTGTGAGAGAACCATCAAAGTTCGGTTCAAAGAAGGGACTAGCAAGCACAGTTAAACAAGTGAAGAAGATTTAATCAGTAAATTAATTGGTTCATGTCTTTAGAATGTTAAGTTAATTAAGATTTAAATTTGTTTTGATTTTAAGTGGAATTTAAAACTAAAAATAGGTCTTAAAAACTTTCTTGTTTGAGACAATAAATAATTCAAAATTTTTTATGGGTCTTAAAATAAGATAACAAATATTTCAAGTATTAAACTTTTCAAAATATTTTCAAAAACGCTACTATATCTTACTAATATTATAAACGTGAAAGTTTGTATCTATGTATGGATGTTTGTTGCTCATTCACTCAAAAAGTACTGAATGGACCTGGATGAAATTTGGCATAGATATAGATTATAATTTGGTTTAACATATAGTATACTTTCTATCCAGAAAAAATGTACGGTTCACGTGGGATAGATATTTTTTTGTTTTTTTTTACAGAGCAAAAGATTAACTTCCTTTTTTGTAATGTGGTAGTTTAGGGGCCAGAAAATGATATAGATTACTTCTCATATCGGAATAATAAACGGGTCCCATGGGATAGCAAAACAAGTATGTGCGTTTAAAAGCAGTAAAATCCACGAAATGGAGTCTTAACTCATTTTACTGAAGAAGATTTGATTTACTTTTTACTCAGGAGAGATGTACTATTCCCGTGGGATAAATATGCTTTTTGTTTATTACAGAGTTAAAGTTTGATATGATTTTTGCAATGTGGTAGTTTGGGGGAGAAAGATAGCTTACTTTTAAGGCTAGAATAATGCATAGTTCCCATGGGATGGCAAAACAATTATATCTTACAGAAACCGCACATTTAAAAAGTAACGGTAAAGTTCGTGATATAGAATTGTAACGCATTTTCTTCCAATTTTACAAAATTAAAAAAGAAATCTCTACAAAGTTGAAATTAAAAAATTGACAACTTTTACTGGAAAATAAATAAGAATTTCAATTTAACACTCGATAAAATTAATAACAAAATTTTTTTAAATATGTGTTTTTTCAATTGTTTATTGTCGAAGATGTTAATTGGAAATAAATGTATATAATAAACTAAAAATTTCAAGATCTAACAATTACTTAATGGAACGAATTATAATGAAGTTTTGCTAAAGATCCTATAGGATAGCTACTAATTTATTCTTTTAAGGGAACATCCATTAATTACGTGAGGCGTTCAGGGGTCGATGGGGTTGAGCCGAATCTCATCTAATCTTACTTTGGGAAATGGGAAGGTCTTGCAAATATCACGTATTTATTGTTTTTGGAAAAATATCACATTAGATTGCGGATTGGTGGTTGATATATACCAAATCTCATGACATCTTACCAGAGGGGAGAGGAGGGGATTTCAAAAATCGCAAAAGAAACGCCTCGCACAATTAATGGATGCCCCTTAAAATAGCTGTACGGTTTTAAGTGACATTTGGTATAAAAAATTTTCAAGTCCTAAAAGAAGGAATACAGTTACTTTTTTACTAAAAATCGTATAGAAGCTGATTTGAGCCAGCTAACATCTCTTTCTTGAACAGTAGTTTTACAAATCTTAATGAACTTTCTTTGGATCTAAAGCCTTAAAGTATCTATAATTTTTTTCTGTCAAAATAATTTTTATATTTCGCTATGAACGTAGGGAATCTTTTAATCAATCATTAAAATTTAGATACACTCAGTGAAGCAAGCGGGTAACAGCTAGTTGATTTTATATTTTAGAAAATTTATCGTCCAGATATTTTAATGAAAAAGTTTTTTTCTAGTTTTTAAGGGTTGAAGAACAAATTTTCTAAGCATATTTCGGTTGAACGAGCTTTAATTTGTTTCTTGCCACCAAAAGAGCTGTTAAGAGACTTCAAACCGTCTTAAAAAATCCCGTTACCTTTGTAAGAGAGGCCAAAGTTGAAGTAGATGTAATTTATTTTCTAGAGGAAACAAATATGAAAGAAGAAAAGAATACTCAACCTGTTGGACTTGGAGTCAATTTCATCATAACACTGTGAACGTGTTGGGGCGTGAAATTGAAACGTCTTAGAAACGTGAGCTTTTTTGCACGACTCTTATGCAACGACGTCAGCGCCGTGTTAATTGCTCGCGCGTATTCCCGGGCGCCAAAGCTCGTGTAAGGCACAATGAGGCCAATGTTCAACTCGGGCATTTCCTCGAGGCCGCGTCCACCACCGCCCGCGGCCCCGCTGACCGCGAACAGACCACCACCGCTTCCCGTCGTTCCACCACCCGACGTTCCCGATTTCGATAGCGGCCCATAGCCGCTGCCACTCGCAGACGTAGCCGCATTTCCCACCCCACTCGTGCCACTCGCGCCCCCTAAACTACCACCAATATTAATTTTTCCCGTACCACCTCCTCGATGACCACCACTGCCACGAAAACCTTCATGTCCCGAATGCTTCCCGTCACGACGTTGATACGATGTCAAATCAAGCGGTGGAAAACTCAACGACAAGTCGACAATAGTCGAAAAAACAAGAAAAACGCATAAAACATAATATAAACGCGTTGGCATGTTCACGTATTTATTGCACACGACTTTCAATTGCTCCTTTACTAGTTTTTCATCTCACCACTTACATTTCGCCCGACCTATAAATAAAACGCTGTCAAAAAAACGCCGCTTTTATTTATTTTCAACTTCGAGTTTTGCACCACCAACCATCAGAAAAATTAATAAAAATACGAGAGACTAAAAAAAGAAGAAAAAACAACCAATACCCATTTATTTCATATAAGACTGAAGTGGTAACATTCTTAAGCTTATTCAGCTTTTAAAGATATGAACTAGGCGAAGAAACAGAAAAAAACAACACACCAAAAACGTTCTCTCATTATAAATGTCAAGGAATGTTTTTTTTTTCTTAATGAAAAACAGTTTTTCTTTTTAAAAATTTATGAGAAAAAATTTTTTTTCTCTTTTTTCATAACGTGGAGGTATTTTAAATGATAATTTTAAAAAGTTAAAATTACAGAAATCGTAATATTTGTATAACCTTTTACAAAAAAACAGAAGGACGTAAAAATTTCAGGACATATTTTTTTCATATCAAAATAATTAAAGAAATATCAAATATAGAGTTCTCTTATACCGACAGAGCGCATTTAGTGAATTTATTCTTAATTAAGTACATACAAAACTGAATTCAAAGACTCATCTTACTGAAAGTCTCATAAAATGGTAATTTTAGAAAGAAAAAAACCAAATACATGTAAAATGATTCCGGTCTTTTAAATAAGACGAAATCCCATGGATTTCAAATAAATGATTCAATGCAATTTTTAAATAGAATTTTACTGCTTTAAACTGTCGAAAATATAACTGCTGCTGTTATTTGTACGAAATAACGATTTTGAACACTAGACAAGGCCACCTATTAGCGTAGTGGCTAGAGCAGTAGTTCTTTCCACTTTATGCGTCAAGTGGTACGGGTTCGATCCCCGTTGAATCCTAGACTTAAGATCCTAGAGCTAAGATTAAAATTAACCAATAGAAATTTTCGGTGTTTAGATAGTCGTGATATGACCTTAGCTGTTAAAGCTACTTAAAACACCCAAAAAAAAAAAAAAAAAAACACTAGACATGACTTGTGAATCACATAATCATGATCTTTAGAATCCCATATAATCTTTTATTGAATTCTTATTTCTTAATTATACCCAATTTTCTAAAGCTCTTCACACTTTCATTTGCCTAAATCTTTAAGATCCTTTCGTGTCAGATTCATATCTTCGCAACAATTAGGATATAATAGCCTTATGTAAACTAACTTTTAACTTTAGTACATTTTTTTGTCTACTATATTTCGTAATTCCTAACTTTGACCATATATTTAGGAACCTCTTTAAGAGATCCATGCCAAAAATCCTAAATTGCTTTCATTCCTGAGTCATCGTTCCATTAAATTTTAAACTCCCATTACCAATTTCCTTCCACAAAAATTTAGTATATAAAATAGCCTTAAGGAGAAATATCGTTTACTTTTTTATATTGTAAGGGCGAGTTTTAAGAATTTTTTTCCAATAAATATTTAGTCTTAAATCACTGTTTCAATTTGAATTTTGAAGCATGGTCAAAATAAAATTAAAGTATTACAATTTATTTCAAATTTTCAAAATTGAAAGTTTAGAACGTATTTCCAAATTTTTTTAGGCGTACTAAAATCAGTCAGAACTTGGTGCTATTAAACATAGCTTAAGATGGGAGTAGTCATTATAAAGAGCAAAAAAAAACTGTTAATGATAGAAAATTTTGCCTTGTTCTTGCTATTAATTTCTTGGCAAATGCAGTTTCAGTATCTACATACATACATGTACAGTAATACAGAAGTAATTTTTAATATTACATTATGGAAATAAAAATTTAAAAATCTACAAAAACGATGTATAATAAAATACTTATTCTTGAAGCTCATGTTTTTTCAAGATTTATGCGCTTTCTATTTATATCACTCTTAACAAAATTATTATTTTCACAGAAAATTTGGTGGAAAATTTTCTGTGTAATCAACTTTATTCAACAGGTTTTGTTTTTCTTATTCTTGGCGTTTGTCTGGTACAAACTATTTTGATTTTTTTTAACCCTGGCCAAGGGATGAAAGCATTTTAATGAAAAAATTTCACTCATGGAACTTGTAATTATTGAAAAATTCCGCGCTTGTGTTAGTGACTATTATAACTCCAGATGACCTTGGTATGAAACTGGCATAACTTATCAATAGTGACATGAATAAACTTTTCTGATGTAGAACTTCTTAAGAAACAAGAAGAAAAACAGTATAAGATTTTAAAATGTTATAATACTGTGTAATGTTTTAGTTTTAATTTGTATTTAAGACATTTTTTTTCTTTTAACGTCAGTTTTTTTTTTTTTGTGTTTTAAGTCGCTTTAACATCTAAGGTCATATCACGACTGTCTTTACAGAGAACATTTTTCTAGGTCATATAAATCTTAGATCTAAAATCTTAAATCTAGGGATTCCAACCCAGTATCACTGACGCATGTCGCGGAGAGCAAACTGCTCTAACTACTGCACCACTAAAAAGACTATCAATTGTTTCATTTAATATAAATGTTGAAAATATAAAAATGCAAAAAAAGAAAAAAAAAATTCAGTTAATGATCATAGACATATTTTATATGCTAATATCAATTTTTAATTGAATTAAAGTTCTGGTTTAATATAAATATTCTTTAAGCTTGAAACTAGTAAACAAATTATTGGTAATTGTAAGAACAAACAAATTTTTATCCTACTTATGTTAGACAATTCACTATAGAGGTTCTAAAAATCATTACTTTATCGCATAGTCTTAGAAAATGTTTAATGAAAAGTTCCAAATTGCACTTCTCTTATTTTCCAAATATACCTTATACTTTATAAGTACCTATGTCGTGCAAAAAATCCGCACTTACATACGTTGAACAACATTTAACGTCTTACAAAAAATATCTTATGTCACAAATCCTAAGTCCAACATTGATAGTTAAGTGGTTTTGTGTACTTATGTACGCGCGTGAGAAGTTATACTTCTTTGGTATCATTAAAAATTAGTTTTTATTAATTTTATTCAAATAATCAACTTTTAAAAACTGTAATTTAATATTTAATAATAATAATATATATATTTAAAGATATAATTATTAAAAATAAAATTAAGAAAATAATATTTAAATTTGTATCAATAAATAATATCCAAAGAAAGCTGCAAGATGTTTATAAAATTTGTCAGGACCATTTTTCTGGTTAACAATTCATGCATGTCATGAAAACAAAGCTCCATAGAAATTGCGAAATAAAGTAAGTAGCTACTTTTCAAAGTAAATGGCTTAATCTTATTCATGCCTTGTTTTGTTAAATTATTATTCTCAGATGGTTGAATCATTTCAGAATGCCAGATTTCGTAATAACCAAGAATATGCATAGAATGCAGACGTCATTTTCATCACTAAACCTCAAATAGTATAACAGCTACTGCAAAATTTGAGAAGAGTTATATAACTTATTTTTTAATAATATGTGTCATTTGTATATATAAATATTTTTTAAATAAAATATAAAAAATATATTTAGAGAATTAATTATTTTTAATTTCAATATATAAATAAGTAAATAAATAAAAAAAAATTCAAATTACGCGCGCCTAGTTAAAAAAACCGAGTCGTTTTGCGGGCAACTTCATCTTGTTAGTTTGTGATGATAAAATAGAACGCTCCTAATGCTTCTAAAACCGCGCCGCGATGCAGACGTCATTTTCATCATTAAACTTCAAATAGTATCTATAACAGCTACTGTAAAATTTGAGAAAAGTAATAATTTATTTATTAATAATATGTGTTATTTGTATATATAATTATTTTTAATTTAAATATAAAATTAAATAAAAAAGTAAATAAATACAACAAAAATTCAAATTACGCGCGACAAGAAACCGAGTGTTTTTGCGGCCAACTTCGTTTTGTTTATTTTTGTCTCAAGAGGGCCGCCCATCTAAAATTTTGCTCTCATCATTTTTTCATAACGCGCCTAAAAAATTATAACTTCAAAAAATTGTCAATTAACATGTTAATATTTTCTTTGCAAGCTTTAATCCATTCTTCTTTTTTTTTGAAAAACCCTTTTCAGACTTGCCATGTTCCCTTCATAATCAAATTATTTTTGATGAAATGTTTCATAATGCTAGAACATAAGCCCTTTGTGCCCTAAAACAAAAGTCAGTTTTTGTTTAAATAAACAGAACCATGCCGGGTTTTTGTTTTACAAAAAATTAATTTTTCCTCACAATAACAAGAAAATTTACTTATAAATTGTGAGCTCGCCTGACAATATTACCTACCGACTAACGACCATCAACGAAAAGCCTCTGACATTTTCAACAACAACGAAAGACAATACCACAAAAAGCTCGTGTCTATTAATTATCATATTCATATTATCAGAATAAAATTCAATGGTAAATCATCCCTTAAAATTAAATAAAATCCAAGCCATAGAAAAGTTAAAAATAACTTTTCGATTTTTATCGTTGTTTTAAACTAAAAACAATAAATTTTTATTGTAAACCGGTTTTTGATCATTAATCATAAATTATGGTTATTTTGTGCTATTTTAAGCTTATGATTTATTTTAACAGAACGCCTACAAGGCAATAACTTTTATTTAAAAAAAATAAAACCGAAACTTTTCCCTTCGTTGCAACAATTACGAGACAAAATTGCTGAAAGCAATTGCTTCGGCTCCGTGACATTAACCGTCTAAAAATTTGAAAAATTTAAATTCATTGTGTTTAGTCGTATAACTTATGGTAAATGAAACGTGTAATTTGTATGCTCATGTTTTGGACTGGAAAAACTCAGAGGGAGAAAAAAAAACGGGATAAAGATTGAGTCTGATGAAAAATGGCGTTTTGTTTCGTATTTTTCATGGGAACGCGTTCTGTTTTCTTTTGATAAAAATAAATATTAAAAGTTCTATATTATTTATGATGATGATTTTTTTTCTATGCTGCCTTCGCAGGACTTTCATTTACCTTCATCTGCATTGTTTTCTCTTTGCTTTTGTGGAAAAAGTATGATAACATTGCTGTTATATTCGTTTAATTTTTTATGTAGTTGTTCATCTTTCACGCTTGTACGTATATTTTTTATTATCTACGGTGAAAAGTATTGAATAACGTGTCTCAAGGGGTTGGAAAATGCGACATGAAAGTTTTTCTTTACGTCCCTGTTTTGGGAGTTGTTTTTGCCCGTTGATGTCGCTATTATGTTACAATATATAATTTAAAGCTTTATTTTCAACAATTTTCACTGAGGTGAAAAATCTTAAAAGTGAGGAAAATTACCCATTTTATTATTCCCGTTTGAGTTTCGCTCGCTTGTTTATTCGCGATGACCTTTGAGGTCTAATCTAAAAATGTTATAGAAAGATAAAAATTTTCCTCAGTGAAAATAAGGCATATTTCCACCTATTATTTAATAAAAAGAGACATAAAACTATGTTGACTTAATAGAAAAATGTGTTTGTGGAAAATTGAATTTTTCTTTACCTCAGAAGTGTTCTTATCAGGAAAACACTAAAGCTCACGGTTTACGAGAAATGCCGTATAAAAAGTCGACTAGAAGTTAAAAGCTTTGTTGTAATAAAACATATAAAAAAGCACTAGCGTTAAAACAAATGATGCCATATCGAGGATAAATTTAAAAAATGAGAGAAAGAGACATAAATTTGCCCTGAATTAGTTTAATTTTCAAAGGGAGTTTTTAAGATGTTGGTGGCAAGTTTTCACCGATCGACAACTTTGATGTTGATGTTCGTGTTTGCTTTTTTTACAGCGTCGTCTCAGAAACAAACAAAGTTTGTTTGCTTTCATTTGCCAAATGAACATCATTTTGCCACTTGTTTTAAATTAAATTTTCCCCCGTGATTTCCTAAAGCTTTTTTCCACTTTACATATAAGTTGGTGGGTAAAATTTGCTAGCAGCTAACGTGTCAAGCCTACCAACATTTAATTTAACACATTTTTTCTCAATTCATTATAAGGGTAAATCTCATGAAATCTCGAAATTACCTATTGATAAATTAATGAAAAATATTTAAATTAATTCATCTTTATTTGCTCTTAAATTTGTACTACTTATCTTACTAGAAGAAAGAAATATCGTTTGTCCCAAGAATAAATGAGTTTTGACGATTTAAATGTAAGGAAATGATGACTGAGGTGAGGAAATGATGATTATATTTATTTTTCATATGAAATCGTATTATTTATTTTTTAAATATATTTTTAATTCTATTAGGTTATACTAACTTACAAATTATAATGGTAGTTAAAAAGTTTCTGTAAAGAAAGATGTACGAAAATCGAGTCGATCTAGTCTGAAAGTAATTACCTCATAACTCATCATCCCCTCACTTTTAATCAAAATGAGGAAATGACTGTGAGGGAATGACAAAACAAATCATAACCTAAAAAAATTTCGTTACATAACCCTTCGTTACCAGCTAGCTTTTTGCTACGCTTTCTACCTCTAAAAACATACTTTCGTACGTCATCAAAATTGAAATATTATAATTATCTTTTTTATTCTTCACTGTGAGGGAATGATTGAATAAAATGTAATATTTAAAATATTGCAATGAAATCTTCTTCCAAGAATTACTCTAACAAACTTGAAGTCAATTCGCCATTCCGAACAAGTAACCGTACTACCAACTGTCAAAAAATAATGAGAGTGTTACCAAAGTCCTCAAAATATACCTCATTATTGTCTGTTGGTAATGCTGTGAGGGAATGATTATTTTTCATGGGACAAGTGTTGAGTTAACCATAGACAAGTTGTTGATGATTTATGATCCTAAATTCAGAGAAATTTTGAAAATTTGTTGTATTTACAATAGACAAGTCATAGTTACAAACGGATTTTTTAAGAACTTCTCAATAGAAACTTTAGACAATGTTCTAATCTGGAGTTTGGCACATAGTGAGGGAATGATTTTCAGAGTACTTTATATTTATTATTCCTCAAAAATGCTCGTACAATCCCAAAGTTATTACCAATATTTTAACATTAAGTCGGTTAGGTTTCGTCTAAAAATTGCTAGGACAGTAATTTCAAGATTTTATAAGAATTACCCATATATTAAAAAAATTTAACAAATTCTTAAAATTTTTTTAGAACTTTTAAATCAAAACAAATATAAATGTACTAGCCATGTTAGTACCAAAAGCTTTTATTGTAAAGAAACAATTTTTCACTGAAGTCTTATTGGATATTTATTTTAAAACCTGTTTAATTTATAAGCATGTAATTTTTCTTTTTAAAAACTTTGATTGCTAAAGAAAAAAAGTTTTCCTATCGAGTCTTATTATGGATATAATTTAAGAGCTGTGTTGGCAAAGACGCCAATAATATGGATTTAAGCAGGATTAGTCTTTTACTTGAATGATTAAACATCCAAACCTAAAAAGAAAGTTTCAAAGTCTGTATGGTTCAGTTACAGGAAATCATAAGCTATCAATGATTAATTCCAACAGAATTTTTTTACTAAATTCACATTGGGAATAAAAACATCAAATTTGTATTTTTTTTTGGTAGCTATGATTTTAAATAATAATAAATATAATAGCCAAAACAGTTCTCTTTCTGGTCTGATATCGTAATAAAGTAGTACAAATAAACTTTATTTTGTAAAGAAAATGTCACATTAGCTCGACAAAAGTGTCGCTTGCTCTCGGGTAATTAACTTTATTCTGTTGAAAAGTTTCAAATAGTCAAAAAGAGGGAAATTATTCGAGATATATTCGGCTACTATTTGGTATTTGGCTGCATTTTTTAACATTCGGTATTCGGCCGAATATCGAATACTTAATCATGACAAAATAAATGTTTAATTCGAAATTATATATATTTAAATTACAAAATAAAATTGAAAATCAATAAGGGATAATTAATTATGATTAAACAAAACAATTAAAGTTTCCTCAAGTAGGAACCTGCTTGGAATTTAGAAACCACTACTTATATATGGATCTATAATGTCATATTTAAGCGAATACTTTGTAAATAAAAATCAATTTCGATTGCCGTTAATTTTTTTTTTTTTTAATAAAAAACTCGTGATACCATTTACATGAAACGGCCAAATATTCGGTACTTACCGAATATTCGGCTATTCGGCCGAGAGTGTGGCCAAATATTCGATATTCGGTATTTGACTAAATCACTATTTGTTGCATCTCTAAAAATTATGAAAGGCTGAATTTTGCAAACATAAATTCGATAAAATGTTGATTACAAACGTTCTTAGTACTGAAATAATATATATAAACTTTTAGGATATTGACCTGTTTAAATTGGGAAGTGGAGGACAGATTAAATGATAGTTTGATAAGCAATAGCATGTAAATGTAGGTATGCTGGAGTGAGAAAAAAGAAACAAGTTATGTATCATATAAAAATATAAAAAATCTTCGTGATTAAAACAATGTCATTAGAGTTGCAGTATGAAGTATGAAACAATTTTTATTTGTTAAGAATACCTATAGGTACTTACTTAAAATAATTTTGAATTTATAAAATTTACTTGATTTTAATGAACAGTGAAGTAAAAAATTATTTGTTTGGTTTCAAATTTTACAACTACCACTACTACTACTACAACGTTCTCCCTTTTAGGCCTTTTATTTTAGTATTTTAGAAAGATATGTTTTTACTATTCTTATTTGAAAATGTTAACGTTGCTCGATTTAGCTTTTGGTACAAATAATAAAAATGAAAAAAATCGATGAAATGGAGTTATAATTTTTTCGCTTTCTTATGTGACCACGTACATGAGTGATTATAATACAAGGTAGACATAACATTAACAAACAAATTGAAATTATAGAAAAATCATAATAAATGTAAGCATTGTGAAACGTTTTGCAATAAAATTTAATGGGTCATAAAAGTTTCTTTTACAAAAAAAAAACCCTTTATGAATTTTATGATGAAAAAGAGGTTGGTCGAGATTTTTTATAGGTTTACTAGCGGATATAATCGACTTCATTCGAGCCTTGTAAACTAACTAGAATGACGTGATTTTATGGACTTATATCAAGCTTTTTTTTAGAGATTTCTAGAGACAATAAAATTGTCAACTGGTTTGACGAATTATTAACAAGTTTGACTTGATTTATTTTAAATTTAAGTCTAAAAATCAGGTGAAATATCTTAAAAATTAATGAAGCAATAAATGTTGCTGTTTTTTTATAAGAGAATTTGATAATTTATAATTAAAATTGTTAAATAAGTACAGCAAGCATCGAAATATGAAAAATATTTTTTAATTATTGAAAATTTTTTAAATTAATAACACAGGTCTGCGATGAAAAAATTGTTTCAAAAAATTATAGTGATTCTTAAATAGTAATTTTTGCGCTGATTACAAAAAAAATAATGAAAAAATTTTATCACTCTCTGTTTACCTACAAATCACACATTAAATTATTACTTTTCAGGTTCCTATACAAACGAAAAAACTGTGATCTTTGTGAAATAAATTTATACACATTTTCAATTATAATATTTTAATTTTTTTGCTGGCTCCTGGAACATCCTTCTCTTAGTACAGCAGTAGAGAAAAAGAATTTGAATCTTTTTTTGTATTTATTACCCTGTATTTTGTACTAATGTTGCTGGGTTGATGGAGACGTTCAATATAAAATACGACCTTGAAGAATAGAGACTTTTCATTAATTTTTTCTAAAGTTGCCTAAAGCCTAAAAGTTGTTCTTCTTCACAGTGGCAACCAAATCTGTACCAGTAGGGCATTCAGTTCACTTGAAAGAATGTCATAATAACCTCGAATTGGTACTTAACAAGCTTAAGTACTCCGATCATGAATGAACTGTTTTTAGAGATTTAAAAGTGACCTCTATGTTACTAGGCCAATAGAGCGGTTGCACAAAGTTTCCCTGATTCCTCTGTGAATGAGATAGTCGTAACCATAAACAACACTACGTAAAAAAAGAATGGCTAATACGAAGCACTTTGGTTCCTGGATTTAAAAATGTTGAGAAAAATAGTTTAGTGGATCCTAAAAAGGTTCTATTTCCACCACTTCACATCAAGTTGGGACCAATGAAGCAATTTGTCAACGCATTGCCTAAAGAAGGAGAGTGTTTCATAAATCTCTGTAAGCAGTTTCCCGGTCTTTCTGAGGCAAAACTTAAAAAAGGGGTAATTGTTGATCCGGATATAAGGAAACTTATGAAAGATGAAGATTTCGAGTTGAAAATGGAAGACCAGGAAAAGAAAGCATTGAAGTCTTTCAAATAAGTGGTAACTGGCTTCCAAGGAAATAAAAAAGATCCAAACTACAACAATATTGTTGCCAATAACTACAAACTTTTCGGATGCAACATGAGTGTTAAAGTTCATAGCCTACATTCTAATCTGGATTTTTTTCTGGAAAATCTTGCAGCAGTGAGTCAGGAACAAGGGGAACGAATTGACCAGGATATAAAAGAAATGGAAGACAGATATCAAGGACACTGGAACGTTAACATAATGGCTCATTGCTGCTGGATATTAAATCCCACAGCAGGAACAGAACTAAACGAAGTTTTTTAGGAAAAAAGAAACGTTAAAGACTTGTAAATGTATTGTAGTGAAGCCTTATTAACTTTTCTTACGGTGTTATTAAGATTTGGTTATGTTTAAATCAATTTTAATAACATTGTACATAAATAATACTGTCATATAATAAATCAATTTCATGATTTTTGCTTAATATTTCACCTCATTTGGTACACAAACCTCACGTGGTAGAAAAAAACCAACATTATTTCTGAAATCAGCACTAAAAATTACACCATAAGCAGTTATTAAAAATAAAATAATTGAATGAAAAGCATCAATGTTAATAAAAATCTGTAGAAGACCATTTTTATTACTTTACTGTTAAAATGAACAATTGAGCTTGTGTATTGATGATATTTATCGATTAATTTTTCCTGAAAATAGTGAAGTAGGTATCTTTTATATTTAAAGTAGCTTATGACCTTTTTTAAGCTGTACACTCGGTGCTTGCAATAGATGAATGTGCCAGATTAAACCTTGCAAGGGGTTTAAATGGGGTGCACGTCAATATTGTAAATGCCAGTCAAACAGGGCTAAAGGCACTGCATCTAAGACGGTTAGGTCTAAAGTTGTTTGGCAATGTCAACAGGCTCTCATTGAGCTAAAAGCTTGCAACAAGGTCTATCGATGGTAGCTCTAAGACATGAGGGTATAGACTATAGAGGTATGGCGCCTCATCAACCTTATTGTGGAATTACAAAAAGAAAATCAAAAACGCTTTTCTAACTTGGGAGACTAAAACTAAGGCCTTGTACTGGAGAAATACTCCGGAGCAAAGGCAAGCTGAAAAATTTATAAGGTACCTACTCCAAGAAGAGAACTCATGACTCTCGGCAAAAGGGACGTACGGCTTTTAATAGACCTCTATACGAGCCACCACACCCTGAATTAGTATCTTCACAACACAGATAAGGCCGACACTAACATAATATGTCCTTTTTGCTGGAAAGCGGCAAAATGGTAGAGGATATTCTATTAGGCAGCTTTCAAAAGAAGACTGCAGCATCTTGGAAAGACAGACAAGACGCCTGGTGAGAAAACGACAGCAACCCCTAGACAGGTGCTGGCTTTCTTTGAAAGCCTGAAGTTAAAACAGAGGGCCACATCACAAAGTACCTCACTGGTCACGGTGATAAAATATTGATCACAAAACTCACTTTTACAACACAAATGAAATGTTACTATTACGATTTATGAGGCCAAAAGAATAATCAAACATTTCTTAGTTATCAAATTAAATTAGAATTATAATATAACAAAAATGTTTAAGACCATCTGTTAGAGCAGTAGTTCTCTCCACTTCATGCGTCATGTGGTACGTGTTCGATTCCCGTTGAATCCTAGACTTAAGAACATAGGCCTAAGATTAAAATTGACCAACAGAAATTTTCTGTGTTTAGACAGTCATGATATGATCTAAACTGTTAAAGCAAATTAAAACAACAAAAAAAAAAAAAAGTTCAGTTTCAAAATTAAATCTGAGTATTTGGTAGATTTCTTTAACTTTTTGTGGAAAATTCCATTTATTGAATGAAAATGGTCAATTCATAGACAAAATTTTACTTGAAAACAAAGTTCTCAATTTCTTCAAAACTATCGTAAGTAGCGTTGAGATCAAAGACCAGAAAATATTTTACAACTTTATTTTTGTTCTAATTCTGTTCATAAATATCAGAAGAAAACAATCTGAAGCAATAAAACGTTCATTTTCTTATTTTGGAAAAAAATATTTTATGCAATTATCAGGTGAAAAGACCAGTTTTTTATTTCAACAATTTTTTTTTTGTTTTACACTACGTTTCGTCGGTGTTATTCCGACTTCATCAGGTATTTAACAAAGCAAAAAGTTTTTCAATAATACTTGTAATACATAAATAAACAATATAAAAAAATTTAATACCTTGAAAATTACTATACCAAATATAATAAAAATATTATTGATTAGAAATTTAGCAATACAAAATTTTAGATGTCAAACATTAAGATAGGCAAATGTTTAGATTTTTGTTATAAATTATTAAAATTATCATTTAAAATTTAATTTAAAAAAAAATCTATAAATTGTCTGTTTTGTTAGATACATGATGAAGTCGGAATAACACCGACGAAACGTAGGGTAAAAATAAAATAAAAAACTGGTCTTTTCACCTAATAATTACTTAAAATATGAAATAATTAAGACCTGAAAATTAGTATTTGGAATAAACAAAATCTATGTTAACATAAATGTGAGTGCTGTTACTATTTTGATAAATAATCAATGGTATATTAACATCGAAATTTGCATCTCCCTTATAACATTTTTCAATGATACAATTTTCACAACTTTTAAAAAAGTGTAAAAACAGAAAGCTTTTTCCAATTAACAAATTAATCTGAAAAACTCGTTCCAATAATGTATATTCAGTGTGAAATCTATCAATCATTTAAATGAGCTTGTTAGCGTTGGCTTAAACTGTTTTAATGTTGATTTTAATTGGTCATTATTTAACGCAATCGTCTTTTTTCTCTCTATAAATTACAACTTTAAAAAAAATCCAAATATCATTGATGAAATTTTTAGATAATTATTTTTTAAACTAAAACTTTTACTTAAGAGCTTACCGATAAGAACTCGAATGAATTTGAAGTGCATTAGAGCAGAAGTTCTGATAACAATACATTAAAAAAATAAGTCGCTTAAACGTAAAAAAAGGCTTTGAAGTCAGCTTTAGTTTTCTTCTAAAAAAAATTAAAGTACTTTTTTTTCAAATCAGAAAATATACGATTATATCTCTGTTAAATCTATTTAAAGCGCATGTATTTATTTCTAACTATTCTAAACAAACACAAAAGCTCCAACGTCCCTCGTGTTATTCCCCATTACCCATGAAAGCAAATAAAGCTTTTCCCATTTCAACTATTTAATTAAGAAAATTAAATACAAATATGTAATCATCATGTTTGCCTTTCGTTGAGTGTGATTTAGAGAAATTTTCAACAAATTAGAAAAAGCCTTCAAGCGGGATTATGGAAAATTGAATTTGATAATCGGCTAAGACTGTACTAAAAGAGGTCTTTTATCAAAAAAAATGTTTTTCTATAAAAATAAAAATTAATTTTTATTTCACTTAAACGAATGTGTCTCATACTATCATGGTTTAAGGCTTGTTGATGGGCTTAAATGTTTGATTTTGTCCAAGCAAACTGTTTCACATTATCAAAGTGGAATGTGCTATGAACCGAAAATCGGGATATAACTGGCAGACATACTGTATATACATTTAAATGGACGCTACAGGCGTCTAAATTTCCCGAAAACGAACATCAAATTGACACTTAACCTCAGGATCAAGTAACCAGTTATTAGCACAGCCGTTATTTACTGCGAATGTCACGTAATTTTGCGGTTGAATTGCACGTGGTTATTAAATGATGTATAGCCACATCTACGTTTATTTGTGTTTGTTATCATTAGAATGCGGTTTTACCTTCATATAAATATCGTTCGGACTTATTGAAGTACATCGAAATGTTTGTCGATTGACAACCGACAAATGGCTGTGGGGATCCGCGGGGTAGTGGCGAATTGGCCCAAATGGAACAAAGAGACATTCATTCCAAATGGGAGCATTTTACGACCGATGTAAAGTAGACTATAAAATT
The DNA here is from genome assembly GCA_958496155.1 of Sisyra nigra. Classification (NCBI taxonomy): domain Eukaryota; kingdom Metazoa; phylum Arthropoda; class Insecta; order Neuroptera; family Sisyridae; genus Sisyra; species Sisyra nigra. The sequence goes on from OY292315.1 coordinate 48,861,759, forward strand.
CAGAGTTTTCAC